>OX451737.1:594164996-594764996 GCA_948472305.1 Vicia faba
GCCATAATCTTTTCTGCTTCAATCTTATCCACACAACGCAGTAAGGTCGAATCATGGTTACGCTTGTAAAGAATTCCATTGCTGATGAAGAACTTCACCGCGAACCTGAAGGGGTGAAAAACACAAGAAGGGGGGGTTGAATTGTAAAACTGGAATCTTAAAGCAAATGACAAGGTATTTTTATCCTGGTTCGTTTGATCTCAAACTACTCCAGTCCACCCGTCAAGGTGATTTTGCCTCTCTCCAACGAGGTCTTAATTCACTATATTCAACTGAATACAAATCTGCTTTAGCAACTGCTAAAACCTTCTTGATTCAAACCACAATCCGGTTTGTCAAGGCAACACTTTCTTACAAAGGTATAAGCAAATGTGTGAATGTTTTCTACAAAAACTATATCACAACTGTGATGTTTACACAAATGAAGCTTAGAAACTTAGAATGCTAAACGCTAATGGAGTATCAGAGTTTGTTGGTTTAGCAAAACTGGTAGATGAAGATTATGTTCAGCTTTGTGCGTGTAGAGAGTTTGGAAGCATTAGCCATGATAATCTTCGAAGCTTGGTTTATATAGCACTTGAGAAGATGAACGTTGATGCAAATATTCTTGATTCAATGCTATTAACAAGCTTTCCTTTTTGAGCAGATCTTGTCTGGAATGAGGCCGTTGGAATTGATTAGCGTTCAATGCACAGTACCGTTGCTTCTTCAATGCACGATCTGGCTTGGCTCATTCTGATTCTGCTTCGCTGCTGATGAACTATTTGATTCTGTATCAGAGTGTTTTACGCGCAGTTCTGTTCATCAAGCTTCAGCATGTGCAAGCGTTGATCATCTGATCTTGACGTTCTGATTCAGCAACTTCTGATGCTGGTGCATGAAATCATATTCTGATGCTGAGAACGTGATCTTGCTTATTTTAATCAGCATATCTGCAAATTAGAGCATAGTAATTTTAGGCAGCATATAATTCAATCATGAAATATTTAACTACTATATCTTTTCACTTTGTTATCATCAAAACTTAAATATAGGGTACTAGATTCAAACATTGTTCTAACAATCTCCCCCTTTTTGATGATGACAAAAACTAGATATTTTAAATGAAAAATAACGTGAAAAGTTATCAGAGCTATGTATCAGAATAAGAAGTACGGAGAATTCAGAGTTTAAGAGATACTCCCCCTGAGTTTGTTACTTCCCTTTGATATGCGTGTTCTTCAGAGTCAGATCTTTTTCTATCTTTGAGCATAAGATTATAGATCTTTGACTTATCAGAAAGCAGAGCTTCAGAGCTTTTCCTGTCAGAGCTTTGCTTAGGATCAGAGTGTTTAGGACAATCAGAGCTTTATATATCAGAACTTCATATTTGATCAGAGCAACATGAGCTTCTAGTTCTTAGTCTTCATAGTGTTCGGAGCTTCCTTGTGCCTGTAGACTTAACAACAAAACAAAAAAACATTTCAAGTAATAGAGTTAGAATGTTTGAGAGTTTCTGTCTAGTTAGCCGTTATTGATTTTAAATATCATTCTTGTTCTCCCCCTTTTTTGTCAGCAATCAAAAAGTGTTAGTGATGTGCTAAAACAATTTAGATCAGAAAAACAAGTTATATTAAAATAGTTCAGAGCAAAAGAACATTACACACACATAGTCAAAACATAGTCAAGGGTACATCAGAAAATGAAGAAAATATAGAGAATGTCATGCATGAAAAAATTTCGAAATCGATGATTAATTCAGAGAGAACCTCAAGATTCTTTACCGGTGTGAGAAGAGTTCTGGTAGGCACCTGATACTGCTCAGAGGTTTCTTTCTTCTGATTACCTGCAGGAATGCTGGAGGATGCCATTGTTCTCACACAAAAAGGCTTGAGAATGATTTGAGAAAAAGAGGTTTTAAGAAAATAACTCAGAAATATGCAGAGAATACTTAAGAGATTATGAGAAAGCGTAAAGAATAAGATTGAAGAATAATGTGCTTAAATAAAGATTTCAAAAATTATTTTGAAAAATAAAACGTTTTTAAGAGAGAGAAAAAAATAATGATTGCCATTAACAAGCGTGATTACTTTTGCATTTAATGCTTGCTGATTTTGGGGGATTTGAGAAAGATACTTAAAAACGGTTACCAGACATGTGTCTCAATGCACCCAATCAGCGCTTTCCTTTCTCAGAAGCGTGCACGCGTTCTGCTTCAGGGATTTGCTGATGATTGGATGACACTTGTTTGATGTAGTGATCAGCACGTCTGTCTTTGAGATTAGACTCTCAGATCTTTAGACTTGCCTCTGATACAATCTGCATGTTCTAACTTTCTGAAAGAAGATTGATCAGAAGTTCACAGTAATATAAATACATTCTGAAAGATAAAAATATGGAATTAAAACATTTTCATTCTGGGCATACTTTCATGCTGAGATGTTTCAGAATGAAATTAAACCTATCTTCTGAAAGGGGTTTAGTAAAGATATCAGCCCATTGATGGTCTGTATCTATAAATTTCAAGTTTAAAATTCCTTTCTGAATATAGTCCCTAATGAAATGATGTTTTATTTCTATATGCTTAGCTCTAGAATGTAAAATAGGATTCTTACTTAAGCAAATAGCAGAAGTATTATCACAAAGAATAGGAATGTTACTCTCAAAAATCTGGAAGTCTTCAAGCTGACTTTTCATCCAGAGCATCTGTGTGCTGCATCCAGCTGCTGCTATGTACTCAGCTTCTGCTGTTGACAGAGCAATAGTTGATTGCCTTTTGCTGGACCACGAGATCAGATTTTCTCCCAGAAACTGGCAGCTTCCAGAAGTACTTTTGCGTTCCACTCTGTCTCCAGCAAAATCAGCATCACAGTAGCCTACTAAGCTGTAATCACTAGATTTTCTATAAAACAAACCCAGATTAGTAGTACCTTTCAGATACTTGAAAATTCGCTTAACAGCTGTTAAGTGAGATTCTCTAGGATCTGATTGGAATCTAGCACAAATACATACACTGAATAAAATATCAGGTCTTGAAGCAGTCAGATAAAGGAGAGAACCAATCATACCTCTGTAGACTTTCTGTTCTACGCTTTTGCTTACCTCTTCTCTTTCCAGAATGCACGTGGGATGCATTGGAATCTTTGATGGCTTACATTCTGAGAGGTCAAATTTCTTCAGAAGATTTCTGATGTATTTGCTCTGATGAATGTAAGTTCCCTCTGGAGTTTGATTAATCTGAATTCCTAGAAAGAATTTCAGTTCCCCCATGAGGCTCATCTCAAATTCTGCCTGCATACACTTAGCAAATTTTCTTCCAAGAGAAGGATTAGTGGAACCAAAGATTATATCATCAACATAAATTTGACAGACTAAAATGTCACTCTTAACTGTTTTACAGAATAGAGTAGTGTCCACTTTCCCTCTGGTGAATTCATTTTCAAGCAGAAAGTTACTTAGCCTTTCATACCAAGCTCTGGGAGCTTGTTTCAGACCATACAGTGACTTTTTCAGTTTGAAAACATGTTCTGGATGTTTTGTATTTTCAAAACCTGGGGGTTGGTGAACATAAACTTCTTCTTCTATATAACCATTTAAGAATGCACTTTTGACATCCATCTGATACAGAGTGATGCCTCTATTAACAGCAAATGAGATTAAGAGTCTGATAGATTCTAACCTGGCGACTGGGGCAAAGGTTTCTGTATAGTCTATCCCCTCTTGCTGACTATAACCTTGTGCAACCAGTCGTGCCTTGTTTCTGACGACTTCACCTTGTTCATTGAGCTTGTTTCTGAACACCCATCTTGTTCCAATGACGTTGAATCCTTTTGGTCTTGGAACGAGATCCCATACGTCGTTTCTGGTGAATTGATTCAGCTCTTCTTGCATTGCCAGAATCCAGTCATTGTCCAGAAGTGCTTCATCAATAGAAGAAGGTTCAATCAGAGACACAAGTCCCATAAGGGTTTCTTCAGAGTTTCTGAAGCTTGCTCTTGTTCTGATTGGATCTTCCTTTCTTCCTAGAATAGTCTCTTCTGGGTGATCCAAACTGCTTCTGGGTACTCTCTTCTGAGGTTGATCAGCAGCAGATGAAGGATTTCTAGCATTGCTTCTTTCAGACGTTGAAGGAATGTCTGTGTTGAGAGCTTCTGATGACTTGTCTTCAGAACCTGCAAATTCAATTTCTATACCTGCAAGATTTTCATTCTGCTTTGACTTTTCAGAGTCAAGCTTGTCATCAAAACGAACACTGATTGATTCTTCCACAATCTGTGTTTCTGTATTGTATACTCTGTACCCTCTTGAGCGTTCAGAGTATCCTAACATAATACACTTCTGTGCCTTAGAATCAAACTTGTTCAAATAATTCTTAGTGTTTAACATATAGCAAGTACATCCAAATGGATGAAAATACGAAATGTTGGGCTTTCTGTTCTTCCACAATTCATATGGAGTCTTTTCCAGAACAGGTCTTATTGAGATTCTATTCTGAATGTAGCACGCTGTGTTTATTGCCTCTGCCCAGAAAGTCTTAGCAACGTTTGTCTCGTTGATCATGGTTCTGGCCATTTCTTGCAATGTTCTGTTCTTTCGTTCTACAACTCCATTTTGTTGGGGAGTTCTAGGACAAGAGAAATCATGCAGAATGCCTTTGTCATTAAAGAATGACTCAAAATCTTTATTTTCAAATTCTCCACCATGATCACTTCTGACTTTAACGATTCTAAGATCTTTTTCATTCTGAACTTGGTTACAGAAGGTAACAAACACAGAGTGTGACTCGTCCTTGTGTCTTAAGAAATTTACCCATGTCCATCTGCTATAGTCATCTACGATTACTAACCCATACTTCTTGCCACTGACAGAAGCAGTCTTAACTGGTCCAAATAAGTCAATGTGCAGAAGTTCTAATGGCTTAGAGGTAGAAACAACATTTTTGGATTTAAAAGAAGGTTTTGCAAATTTGCCTTTCTGACATGCTTCACACAGAGCATCTGAATTGAACTTCAAATTTGGAAGTCCTCTGACCAGATTGAGTTTGTTAATCTGAGATATTCTTCTCATACTAACATGCCCCAATCTTCTGTGCCAGATCCACTGCTCGTTGTTAACAGACAGAAGACATTTTACGTTCTGACTCTTTAGTTCAGAAAGTTTGATTTTGTAAATGTTGTTTTTCCTCTTACCATTAAATAGGATAGTCCCATCTTTCTGACTAACAGCTTTACATGATTTTTGATTAAAGATTATATCATAACCGTTATCACTTAATTGACTTATGGATAACAGGTTATGCATCAATCCATCTACAAGCAGAACATTATTAATAGAGGGAAGATTTCCGTTACCTACAGTTCCAGAGCCAATAATCTTTCCCCTCTGATTGCCTCCAAAGCCAACGTGGCCTCCAGGCTTAAGTTCCAGGCTTTGGAACATATGCCTTCTTCCCGTCATGTGTCGTGAGCAGCCAGAGTCCAGGTACCATGACTGGTGTTTCTGACTTGCTGCTAAAGATATCTGCAACATGTATTATTTTATCCTTAGGTACCCAGATCTTCTTGGGTCCTGATTTGTTAGTTTTACCAAAACTCTGGTTGAATTTTGGTTTCACAAAGTGATTACTACTAGTATATTTGATGTCATGTGTGTGACCATACACAAAGTGTGAATTTAGAGGAGTGTGTTTAATAACTAAATCCATGACATTCTTAGGTGTAGGAACCTTACCTTGGTATCCTATTCCTTTCCTGCCGTTTCTGCTAACTCCATAGATCATTGAAGCCATTCTGCTTCTATCTATGCTTTTAGCAAGGAACTTCTGGAAGCTATGATCATACTCCTTGATGATCTCATCAGCGTTGCTGGGAGTTTCAGAAATTGGTACCTTCTGAGAGTTTTGTAAAGAGTTTTCTAATTTTAAAATTTTATCTCTCAGCTCAGAGTTTTCCAATTTGAGACTCTCAGACTTATTAGAGTCAGATTCAAGAGTCCTTTTCAGGTCTCTGAATTTAGCTCTAATCTGCTGATAACGTTCCAGAATTTCATTGAGGCTTTCAGCAAGTTCAGCCTTTGTAAAATTAACAGCGAAGTTAGGAAATACCTCTTCTGTGTCTGATTCTGAGTCTGAGTCAGAAGCTTCACTGTCATCTGGAATGCTAGCCATGAGCGCTATGTTCGCCCTTTCATCATCTGATTCTGAGTCAGCTTCAGACGAGTCAGAGTCATCCCATGTGGCCATGAGACTTTTCTTCTTCTCTCTTCCAAACTTCTTTTTGGGCTTTTCCCTCTGAAGCTTTGGACAGTCACTCTTGTAGTGTCCTTGCTCATTGCACTCGTAGCAGATGATGTCTTTTGTATTTGGCTTCTTGCTACCAGAGGAACCTTCAGATCTTCTGTATCCAGAGGAAGAATCTGTCCTTCTGTATCTTGAAGAAGACTCGTTCTGATCAGATCTTCTGGGATTCCTGAACTTCCTTTGTCTTTGCTTCCACAGTTGATTTACTCTTCTGGAGAGAAGGGAAAGCTCGTCTTCTTCTGATGAGGATCCATCAGATGTTTCTTCAACTGCCTGCAAAACTTTAGATTCAGATTTTCTGTTAGATTTTAAAGCTATAGGCTTACCTTGCTTCTGAGGCTCATCAGCTTCTAGCTCTATCTCATGACTTCTGAGGGAGCTTATAAGTTCCTCCAGAGTGATTTTGTTGAGATCTTTCGCCAGCTTCAGAGCAGTAACCATAGGCCTCCACTGCTTGGGTAAACTTCTGATTATCTTCTTGACATGGTCAGCAGTAGAGTATCCTTTGTCCAGAACTTTGAGACCAGCTACCAGAATCTGGAATCTAGAGAACATAGTTTCAATGGATTCAGATTCTTCCATTTTAAACGCCTCATACTTCTGAATGAGCGCCAGAGCTTTTGTTTCTTTGACTTGAATGTTGCCCTCATGCGTCATTCTGAGAGAATCAAAGATGTTCTTAGCTGTGTCTCTGTTGGAGATCTTCTCATACTCAGTATATGAGATGGCACTGAGGAGGATGGTTCTGGCCTTATGGTGATTCTTGAAATCACGCTTTTGTTGATCAGTCATTGATTTTCTTTCAATCTTCTGACCAGTTGCATTCACAGGGTGCGTGTATCCATCTGTCACCATATCCCACAGATCAGCATCATGTGCTAGAAAGAAGCTTTCAATTCTGTCTTTCCAGTAGTCAAAGTTTTCTCCATCAAAGACTGGAGGTTTGCCGCTGAATCTGTCTCTATCCTCATTGTTGTCATTGCTGAAATGAGAGTTGTTTCCTGCCATTGTGTTTTTCTGACGCTGGATCTTGTACTGACACGGTTAAGTGTTTTAGCTCAGAACCAGGCGCTCTGATGCCAATTGAAGGGGTGAAAAACACAAGAAGGGGGGGTTGAATTGTAAAACTGGAATCTTAAAGCAAATGACAAGGTATTTTTATCCTGGTTCGTTTGATCTCAAACTACTCCAGTCCACCCGTCAAGGTGATTTTGCCTCTCTCCAACGAGGTCTTAATTCACTATATTCAACTGAATACAAATCTGCTTTAGCAACTGCTAAAACCTTCTTGATTCAAACCACAATCCGGTTTGTCAAGGCAACACTTTCTTACAAAGGTATAAGCAAATGTGTGAATGTTTTCTACAAAAACTATATCACAACTGTGATGTTTACACAAATGAAGCTTAGAAACTTAGAATGCTAAACGCTAATGGAGTATCAGAGTTTGTTGGTTTAGCAAAACTGGTAGATGAAGATTATGTTCAGCTTTGTGCGTGTAGAGAGTTTGGAAGCATTAGCCATGATAATCTTCGAAGCTTGGTTTATATAGCACTTGAGAAGATGAACGTTGATGCAAATATTCTTGATTCAATGCTATTAACAAGCTTTCCTTTTTGAGCAGATCTTGTCTGGAATGAGGCCGTTGGAATTGATTAGCGTTCAATGCACAGTACCGTTGCTTCTTCAATGCACGATCTGGCTTGGCTCATTCTGATTCTGCTTCGCTGCTGATGAACTATTTGATTCTGTATCAAAGTGTTTTACGCGCAGTTCTGTTCATCAAGCTTCAGCATGTGCAAGCGTTGATCATCTGATCTTGACGTTCTGATTCAGCAACTTCTGATGCTGGTGCATGAAATCATATTCTGATGCTGAGAACGTGATCTTGCTTATTTTAATCAGCATATCTGCAAATTAGAGCATAGTAATTTTAGGCAGCATATAATTCAATCATGAAATATTTAACTACTATATCTTTTCACTTTGTTATCATCAAAACTTAAATATAGGGTACTAGATTCAAACATTGTTCTAACAGAACCTCCTCAGAAACTTCTTGTCATTAACAGATGCACCCTCGGGGTACTCCTGAGCTTCAAGATACCTCTTCACCTCATGATACCAGGGCTTTTCTGTTACCTCTTCAGTCTCAATATCACAGCAATGTGCAGGTTCGTCCAATCTTTCAATAATGATCCGGGGAGCTTTTTGTCCAATTGACTTTGAACATAGAAGACATCGTAGCCAGCGCGTCCGCCAACTGATTCTCCTCTCTAGGGAAGTATTCAAAGGTTATCTCCTCGAAATGGGGAAGCAATGTCAACACATACTCCTTATAAGGGATAAGATTCGGGTGTTTCGTATCTCACTCGCCTTTGATCTGTCTGATCCCGAGAGCGGAATCTCCGAAGACACTCAGAAACTTAATCCTTAGGTCAATTGCTGCTCGAAGACCCATGATACACGCTTCATACTCCGCCATGTTGTTGGTGCAGTTGAAACATAGTCGGGCGGTAAACGGAGTATGAGAGCCTTTAGGAGATATGATCACAGCGCCAATTCCATTACCCAAAGCGTTTGAAGCTCCATCAAAGTACATAGACCATCGGGATCCCTCCTCAGGTCCTTCATCCGACCCAGGTGTCTCACAATCAGTTATCAACATGATATTCTCGTCCGGGAATTCAAAGTTCATAGACTGGTAATCATCCACTGCCTGTTGCGCCAAATGGTCTGCCAATACACTTCCCTTGATTGCTTTTTGAGTCGTGTACTGGATGTCATACTCAGTCAAGATCATCTGCCATCTTGCTATTCTTCCGGACAGGGCAGGCTTTTCGAAGATATACTTGATGGGATCCATCTTTGATATCAATAGAGTAGTGTGAGTCAACATATACTGTCTCAGCCGGCGAGCAGCCCATACCAAAGCGCATAAAGTTTTCTCAAGCAATGAGTATTAAGTCTCACAGTCGGTAAACTTTTTTCTAAGGTAATAAATAGCATGCTATTTTCGGCCAGACTCGTCATGCTGCCCCAGTACACACCCCATTGAGTTGTCAAGTACTATCAAGTATAAGATCAGAGGTCTCCCTTCAACTGGTGGCATTAGGATGGGTGGCTCCTGGAGATACTCTTTGATTCTTTCAAAAGCGGCCTGACATTCATCGTTCCAACGTACTACCTGATCTTTCTTTAGCAGCTTGAAGATTGGTTCACAAGTAGCAGTCAGGTGAGAGATGAATCGGGCAATGTAGTTCAGTCGTCCCAGAAAGCCTCTGACCTCCTTCTTTGTCTTGGGAGCTGGCATCTCTTGTATGGCTTTCACTTTGGCAGGGTCAACTTGAATACCTTTGTCACTCACGATGAAACCCAGTAGCTTACCAGACCTCACCCCGAAGGTGCACTTGTTTGGGTTTAACCTTAGTTTGTACAACTTCAATCTGTCAAATAGCTTCTGTAGATGGTCAAGGTGTTCTTCCTTAGTCTGGGACCTTGCAATCATATCATCAACGTATACTTCAATCTCATGATGGATCATGTCATGAAACAAAGCAACCATGGCACGTTGATACGTTGCCCCAGCGTTTTTCAACCCAAAAGGCATGACCTTGTAGTAAAAGGTACCCCACTGAGTAACAAAAGTTGTCTTCTCCATGTCTTAAGGAGCCATTTTAATCTGGTTATAACCGGAGAAACCATCCATGAAGGAGAATACCTTGTGCTGAGCAGTATTGTCAACCAGAACGTCAATGTAAGGTAGAGGGAAGTCATCCTTGGGGCTTGCCCTGTTCAAATCCCTGTAGTCAACACACATTCGAACCTTCCCATCCTTCTTCAGCACAGGAACCACATTGGTGACCCACTGAGGGTAAGAAGTAACTGCTAGAAAGCCTGCATCAAACTGTTTCATAACTTCGGCCTTGATTTTCTCAGACATCTCTGGGCGCATACGGTGAACCTTCTGTTTTACCGGAGGGCAGTCTTCCTTGGTAGGCAGGCGATGAACCACAATGTCAGTATCCAACCCAGGCATATCTTCGTAAGACCAGGCAAAGATATCAACATAGTCATGCAGCATCTAAATCAACCACTGCTTCACACTAAGCTCCAGATTTGCACCGATCTTGACTTTCTTCTTGTCTATTTCAGTACCCAGATTCACCGTTTCCACTGGATCTTCATGTGGCTGAATGGCCCTCTCTTCCTGGAGTAGCAGTCTTACAAGTTCACCCGGCACTTCGCAATCATCTTCACCTTCGTCTTCGGCTAAGTTGATCGGATTTTCGAAGTCATAACTGGCAGTAGCAGAGTTGTTACCAGTGAGATCCAGAGTGGATTGAGACCTGTATATGTGAGTGTGTGTAAAATAGATGTTTTGCAATATATAATAAAGAAAAACAAGGAGCGCGAAATTTGAAATGCAAGATACGTCCAATGCTTTTATTAATGATATATGAAAATGGCACACAAAAGCCCTCACAAATGAAGCCACGGTGCCCCGGGTAAGACACCGGGCCATAAAGTTTCAAAACATTATCTGTTACAAATTCAAAACAAAGAGTTCATTAATGGGTAAAAAAAGTAATAGGGATGAAGTCCTTTGCTGTCCAGTTGCTTGGTCCACCGTTGGTCGTAGGATAGATCCAACTGTCGAATTCAGACACCTCCACATCATCTTCAATGGCATTTACTTCCGAGTTGCTGATGAACACGGGAGGTCTTCCGATCCTTGCATTACGAACAGCCTTTTGAGCTTCTGCAGTGAAACCCAAACCAAACTTGTTAGTCTTCTGAGTGAAATCAGGAAGTCGGCCCCAATTTGCACACTCACCCTTCTCAATAACAGCCCGGGCATCCTTTAAGGAAGCCATCTTCATAGGAGAATCTTCAACCACAGTCTCAGCTGATTCCAGTGTCTGAGGAACCTCTTCAAAATGCTGAAATGGGGTCTCGATGAACTCCCCATCCATCTCTACGTATCGGAACGAGTTGAGGTGGCTGACCATATACTCTTCCTCCCCTTGTACTGTCACAATCTTCCCTCTGACCGGGTACTTCAACTTCTGGTGGAGTGTTGAGGTTACAGCTCCAGCTTTGTGGATCCATGGACGACCCAACAAACAAGAATAGGATGGCCGAATGTCCATAACGTAGAACATAGAATTGAAGACCTGAGAACCAACTTTAATTGGAATATCAACTTCACCGTGTACCATCCTTTTAGACCCATCAAAGGCCCTGACAACGATGTTACTTGGTTTTAACTCTAACCCTTTGCAATCCAACCGGTCTAGAGCTTTCTTGGGCAAGACGTTCAGTGAGGAACCAGTATCAACCAATACATGTGCAAGAGTAGTGCCCCTGCATTCAATGGAGACATGCAGGGCATCGTTATGGTTCTTCCCTTTAGCAGTCAAATCAGCGTCGGAGAAACCCAAACCATTATCAGCAGTTAAATTGAACACACAATCGGTAAACTGATCAGCTGATGTCTCTTGTGGCACGTGGGCGGTCTTCAGGAAGGTAATCAGAGCCTTAACATGGGCCTATGAGCACAGCAATAGTGATAACATAGATATCTTGGATGGGGTTTGCCCCAGCTGCTCAACTACGTTATAATCACTCTTCTTAATAATCTTCAGAATCTCTTCCATCTCCTGCTTGGAAGCTTCAACAATGATTGTCTTCGGTGCCTCCATCTGGGCAAGCACATAAGTGGTGATCCCTTTGCCCCGAGCGTTAGATGACTCGGAGACAGGGGTAGGACTAGGAACTTGATCAAGAATGGTAACAGGTACACTTGCAGGTGTAATGACAATAGGTCTTCGGACAATCGGTGGAACAATATCAGGTGAGAAAAGTCTACCGCTGCGGGTGACTTTAGCAGGCCAAGTAATGTTGCTGACACCAGTATCATCATCCAACTCTTGCTTAACTCCAAGAACATAAACATTAGCCCCATAGTGCCAAGGGACAGCTTTATCAGAGGTGTAGGGGGTGGGCCCCGGAATAGTGATGACCACAGGTGCGATCTTCGGAACAGATGTAATTCTAACAGGCTTCCTCGAGGGAGCCTTGGAAGAATTGTCGAAAATGGTAATGATGGCAACTTCTTCAGAATGAACGGATGGAACAACAATCTTCTCAAACATGATCTCCTTATTATCCATCAGGTTTTGGATACCTGAATTCAGGAATGGGCAACCAGTAGGTAAAACAGAACACATATGGCAACCTTCGCCACAACCTGGAAATAAACCGGCTAGCAACAGGTTCTTCTTGACAGTCATCAGAGGGGTAACAATATCATCCACGAAAACTACAAACAAGTCTTCCTCTACATCATTTACTCCATGTTTGGGCATGGGAGCAGTCACAACATTAGGCCTCTCTTGCGTCTCGAACTCAATCTCCTTTGCATCAATTAAGTCTTGCACCTTGTTCTTCAAAACCCAACAATCGTCCGTATTATGCCCCGGGCTATCAGAGTGAAAAGCACAGCGGGCATTAGGGTTATACCTCAGTGATGTGGTATTTGGACTTTTCGGAGCTTTATTTAGAATTACCAGATTGGTCTTCAGCAACTGGGGCAGAATCTGAGACAAAGTCATGCTGAGACGAGTAAATTGCCTTCGAGGTCTCTCGTCCTTCTGTTGATTGTTGTGTTGAGGAGCACCAGTAGGTTTTGAAATAACAACCGCATTGACAGCTTGGCGGTGTTCAGGTCTATTCTGTCTTCTCGAACTGTAGACAACACTAGACTCTTTCTTAAACAGCTTCTTCTCAGTGCTTGATGAGGCACCCTTCTGTATCTTTCCAGCCTTAATACCAGCTTCAATCCTCTCACCAGTCAAAATAAGATCTGTAAACCCAGATGAAGAGCTTCCAATCAGATGGTTAAAGAATGGACCAGACAGGGTCCCCAAAAACATGTCAACAAGTTCACGATCAGCCAAAGGTGGTTGCACCCTTCCGGAAAGGTCTCTCCATTTCTGAGCATACTCTTTAAATCCTTCACCCGTTCCTATTGACATACCCTGGAGTTGGGTACGCGTAGGAGCGAGGTCGGAGTTGTACTGATACTGCCTATAGAATGCAGTAGCCAAATCTTCCCAGCTGCGGATACTGGCTCCGTCCAACTGATAGAACAACTCAAGTTGAGTCCCTGAGAGACTGTCTTGAAAGAAATGGATCCACAAGTTCTTATCAGTAGTGTAAGGCTGGATCTTCCTCACATATGACTGGAGGTGCAGCTTCAGACAGGAAACTTCGTCATACTTGGCAAAGGCAGGTGCCTTGAATTTATGGGGAATCACCACCCCAGAGGATAGACCTAGATCTCCAAAGTCCAGATCGGGCACCTTCTGAATTTCCATAGCGCTTAAACGGTCTTCCAACTGTTTGTACTTATCCTCAGCAGGAGGATACTGCTCTTCATCGTAGTCCGTCTCGTTGTCGGAGACTTCAGGGCTAGGAGCCCTCCTTTCTTGTGGACTATCTTTCCCTCCAGATGAGGTGGTCAGATCAACTTCATTCTGTAGTCCGTTTCTAAACCTGCGTCCAGTGTTGAACAGGATGGTCCTCTTCTTCTTCTTCTTCTTCTCTTTCAGAATCAAGGTCTTTAGGTCCTGCTGACCCTTAGCTAGATTCATGAACAGCTCTTGAAATTGGGCATTCTGGGCCTGGAGGGCCTTGATAGCTTGCTCAGTTGAAGATTCAGCAGACATGATGATTGCTGAAATAAACAGCGAAGAAGGTAAGAGACCTGTAATGGGTACCTTCTTGTGGAGTGCATGGGATGAAATACGCATGATTTATGATTTCAAAGACAATCGGGATTCAAATTTGTAAACAAGAAAGGAAACACACTTTATTAGATTTAAACTTCAAAATTTAAATTGTTCAACAAATTACCCTTAAGCGTTACAAGAATGGAAATACTAAAAAGTAAATAAAAACTGTAAAAGAAATCAACAAAGGTCCATCAATGCTCCCACGGTCTCTTCTTCTCAGTGCGGACATAATCATTCAGGATCCGCTCGTTCTCCAGTTTCCTAGTTAGCTTCTGGATCTTCTGCTCTTGTTCATTGAACTTCTCCCGATAAGAATCATGTTCATCCCTCAATTGCATCCAGGACCTCTTCAGTGCCCCAATATCAGTGGGCATATAAGGGTGGAGAATGGTTGGAAGAACCCCTTCCTCATTAGCAACTTCAAGAGTGACAGGCCGGACAACTTCATACTGCATACCTAACTTCTGGGCACGGATGCGGACCCATATGAGATATGGCTTCATTGGCAGAGAAGTCTTTGGGCCCAATTCATGTGGATCAGATTGGTGAACTCTGTCCCAAGCCCTTATGAATCTACGACGCAGCTCTTCGCTATCTCCCTGAAAATCAAAGATGATATGAGGCATCAATATCTCATGAGGCCCTTCTCTTCTGGCTCTTCCAAACTGACGGAGAGCTAAACATTGGTTGTAAGAAATCCCTCCATGGGTTCCGATCAATGGAACATTAGGATACTCTCCACAGCAATCAATGACAGTCACCTCATCCATACCTTTGAGAGTCCAGATAATGTCATTATTAGAAAGAGACATCACCCTATAAGCCCATCCCATTCCTTCTTTGTTCTTCAGTACGGACTTAGGGAGGTGCGAAATAAACCACCTCGACAATAAAGGAGCACAGCACATCAAAGTTCCCCGCTTTCGGGTAGTACGAGCATAGAGCTGATGAAGGATGTCACCCAAGAGAGTGGGTACAGGGTTCTGAGAGATGAAGATCTTTATGGCATTAATATCAACAAAAGTGTCAGTATTCGGAAACAATACCAAGCCATAAATCAAGAGAGCCAGAATATCCTCGAAAGCCTTAAAGTCTAGGCTATCCCAGAAGTAATTAGCTTTGTCAACCAAAAACTTAGTCAGAAAACCCTTAGCTCCACTTCTAGTCTCCCAGTTAGCCATTACCCCCTCCTTGGTCAAGTGAAAGGATGCAGCAATCTCTTCAGGCCTGAGGGTCTTTTCCCAACCCGTAAACGGAGTCTGCTCCAGAACTGAGATACCGAGCAGCTTAGAGAACTCTTCTAGGGTAGGAACCAGCTGATAGTCTTGAAAAGTGAAGCAATGGTACATCGGATCATAAAACTGGACCAAGACACTCATCATTTGTTCGTCCAATTTGGAGGTGACCAAACTGAGAAGAGAACCATGCCTCCTGATGAAGGAAGTAGTGTCTGGTATCCTGACAACCAACTCTTTAAGCAGGGTAGGTACTTGGACAAAGTTGATCCGAATAGTATTCCTACGCATGGGCATCATGATGACCTACAAAACAGGGCAAAGATGAAACCCTCTTGTCTTTGAAATAGGTTAGTCCTTATGTAAGATGTATGCAATGTTATGACGTCATGATGTCATGATAAAGGCACACCACAAGTATCCACAAAAAGCAAACATGATAAAGGCACACAAGTCACACTGAGAGCCCTTAGATTTCAGGCCGACATGGAGCTTAGGTACTACCCTTTTTCAGTTCAGTTGGTTTAAACCTGTCCTAAAAATAGTAACCGGGTTCTAGAGGATCTCAATATCACTGACTACCCTCAATCGGTCATAATTCCAGTTTAGCAACCTTTTCTTGCGGCCAGAATCATCGCGAGAGTTTAGTTTCAATGAGTGTAGCATACTGCTACTGTTCTATGGCCAAGTTGGTCAATTTAAGGTTCTAAGGTCAGTTGGTGCTTAATGACTCCTTAGAAGACCCATATTCTCCTCGTTCCAACACAAGGGATATCGGTACAGACTAAGGTGCCACACCAACGTAGCTACTGCTTCATCCGTATCGGTCTACACCGTACAGATCCCTCACAGTTTATTGCTACTTACCTAAAGGGTATCCCCAGATCTGGGTTAGGATCTATAGAACTCTGATACAAGCCCACAAAATTAAAGCATACAAAGCATACAATTGAAAACATAGTGATCTAATCCTAAGGTACACCTCACTTAAAATCCCCAGCAGAGTCTCCAGTTCTGTGATCGGTGGGAAAGAGAACTGACTGTTTTTGGAATGCTGGTTTGCGTTTTACGTTTGTTTTCGCAAAATGTCGCGGAAAGTAAGATTCGCCACCGTCTTTTATTTTATCCAACAAGGAAAGGACAAAAGCACAGAAAAATTCCTTTTTCGAGATGTTTCTCGGGTTCGGGAGGTAGATTATAGAAAGGGAAGGTGTTAGCACCCTTTCTATCCGTGGTTATCCACGGGCTCTTAGGTACTTGCTCATTGTGTTTTCAAAAGTTTACTTTTCTTTGTGTTTGTGGGTTTGAAAAGAGATTTTGTTTTGAAGAGAGTGTAAGTGCGAAAAGTTTTGTTTTGTTTTAAAAGGAGCAAGTACTTAAGAACCATCTACCTACTCGAAAAGGAATTAAACTGTGCTAGTGTCCTTTAGACAATGCTATCCCACTATTGAGGAGTAGGTAACATCGTCGTTGGAGTTTTCGGGTCAATTTGATTAAGGGACGTATGGTCACTAAAGAAATGTTAGGATGCCTTAGCGGTAACCCTAGTGTCGTAGATCATTATTCCTAGGCAACCGTTTCGAGGCAACTATGATCTTTGGACAAGAGGGCGACCTCTAAAACTTCCTATACTCAATGACCACGTTCGAGGCAACCAAGTGAGGTCTACCCTAAGAGTGCGCATGTGCGAGTGTATTGTTTTTCAGTTATTTATCTTTGTACATGTTATGGATGATCTATTGTTGATTTTAAATTAAAATTGATCTTGTCATGCATTGCCTAGTTATCAAACATCTAACAGTTAATATTATACGGAAATTAAATTGCGGAAAATTGAATCTAAGCTATTACAAGGCATCGGGTATTTACATCGCCAAAAACAAACCCTTTAAAATTAAATTGCGAAAAGTAAATAAAAGCGATAAATAAATAAATAAAATCCTAAGTTAAAAACTATTACATTCCCGGAGCAGTTACGATATTGAAATATGGATTAAAAATAATACGCCCGCGAGAAAATTAAATCGGAGTGTTTTTAGGATTTTGACCCTTTTTTATTAAATAAAGCATATTTTTTGTTATTTTTGAATTAAAAATTAGTCTAAATTAATAATTGAATTAATTAATTAAATGAAAATATTTTTGGTTTTTTATTTTAATTAAGGCAATAAAATAAGAATGGTTAAAAATATTAAAAACCTAATTCTAAATTAATTTTAATTTATTGCAAAATATGTTATTGTTAAACCTATTTAAACTAAATAAATTAATTAATGTTTATTTACAAAAATAAATAATGAAATTAATGGATTTTGTAAAAATATTATTTTTGTTGTTTTTGATTTTTTATGAGAAAAAATTAATGGGTTAGTAATTAATTAAATAAAATAAGTAAATAAATAAAAAGATATAGAAATTAAAAGAAATACTCAGGGGGTGTGGGCCTGAATCTGGATGTGAAATCAACAATTAGTTGGCCCAAAACATCCAGCCTGTTTTGACCTTTGGAATCCAATGCGTGTTTGTTGACCAAGGAGTATGATGGGCGTGCAATCTGGGCCCCTAGATCTGACCTGAGACCACCTGGCTAGCATCTGGAGAAGGGCATATGGTGAGCTGCATCCTAGGCGCTACATGTGAACACCTGAAGAAAAATCAAATAAAGTTTTGGGGGACCTGGGATTAAAACCCAGGTCCCAATGCTCATTGACATGCTCCCTTGGCCAACTCATCCATGCTGCTTTATTGTTAGTGGAATGTACAACAAACATTATATGGATAAATCAATTAATCATGCTGGGAAAATAAAAAACGCGCAATTTGTTTGAATGGACCAATGACGCTAGGACACGTCTTCATCTTCTTCAACAAAGACTGGTTCGTTTACCTGCAGATTTTATTCCACAACTAAATCCATGGCATCATCCTATCATGAGCTACAAGCCATATAAATGCCAACGGAGACCATCACTGCTGTGATCGGTGGAAATAGAACTGACTGTTTTGAAACGCTGGTTCGCGAAATGTCGCGGTAAGCAAGAGTCGCCACCGTCTTTTATTTTCTCCAACAAGGAAAGGACAAAAGCACAACAAAATTCCTTTTCGAGATGTTTCTCGGTCCGGGAGGTAGATTATAGAAAGGGAAGGTGTTAGAACCCTTTCTATCCGTGGTTATCCACGGGCTCTTAGGTACTTGCTCACTATGTTTTCAAAAATGTCTTTGATTTTCTTGTGTTTGTGGGTTTTGAAAAAGTTTGTTTGAAAACTTCGTTTTGACTCTTGTATCAGTCCTCAAGAGTATATGAAGTGTTTGTTTGAAAACTTTTGTCAGAAAAGTGTAGGTGCGAAAAGTATTTTTTTTTGTTTTGAAAGAGCAAGTACCTGAGAACCTCTACCTACTCAAAAGAAATTAAGCTGTGTAAATGTCCTTTAGACAGTACTATCCCACTATTGAGAAGTAGGTAGCACCGTCGTTGGAGTTTTCGGGTCAATTCGATTATAGGGACATGTGGTCACTAAAGCAATAGTAGGACGCCTTAGCGGTAACCCTAGTGTCCTAGATCCTTTTTATCCGAGGCAACCGTTTCGAGGCAACTGGATCTTTAGACAGGAGGGCGACCTCTAAAACACCCTATACTCAATGACCACGTCGAGGCAACCAAGTGAGGCGTACCCTAGGAGTGGCATGTGCGAGTGTGTCAGGATTCAGTTAAGTTATCTTTGCACATGTTATGGTGAGCTACGTTTTGATTTTAATTTTCAGATAAGTCTTGTCATGCATAGCCTAGTTAACATACATCTAGCAGTTAATAGTTGCGGAAAGTAAATCTACGCTATTACAAGGCGTCAGGTATTTACATCGCCAAAAGCAACCCTTGAAAAGTAAATTGCGAAAAATTAAAGAAAGCGATAAAACGTCCTAATTAAGGCTATTACATCCTCAGAGCAATTACATAAATATGGATCAAAATTAATATGCGCGCGAGAGAAATTGAATTGGAGAAGTTCTTAGGGTTTTGACCCTTTTTGAGAAAAAAAAAGTTTTATCTATTTTGCATTTAATTAAATTAAACCTAACTAATTAATTAATTAAAAGAAATATTTTTGGTTTTTTAATGTTTCAAAGAAATAAATAAAAAAAGTCAGAAGTTAGTAAAAACCCTAATTCTAATTTATTTTATTTATTGCAAAAAATGTCAAAAATTAACCTAATTAAAAAGACTAAATTAATTTGTTAGTATTTATTTACAAAAATAAAGTGAAATTAATTTTAATTAAGAAAAATATTATTTTTAGTTTTACTGATTTTTATTATGAACAATAATAATTATTTAGTTAATAGTTAATTAAGGATTAAATTAAATAAGTAAAATAAAAAAAAATAGAAAGGAAAAGAGAAATAAACTCAGGGGGGTGCTGGCCCAGTTAGGAGGTTGGTTTGGAAATTTTCAGGCCCATTTGCTGCAGGCCTGATTGACTTTGATGATCATCCAGGGCGCGTGTTGACTGGGAGTATGATGATCTTCCACTCAGGACCATTAGATTTATGCCTGAAGCCACATGGCGCTTGGATGTTTGAGGTATATGATGGACATCACCTGGGAAGCTGCATGTGAACACACACAAGAAAATAATAACAAGAGTTTTGGGGGACCTGAGATTCGAACCCAGGTCCCAATGATTCCAAGCCAACGCATCAACCACTACACCACTTGCACGCTTTTGTTATTATAATAATAAGCAAACATTATATTAGGAATTTAATTAATATGCTGTAAAACACAAAAACGCGCGTATTTTTCAAACCGGCCAATAGAGTGTTAACACATCATCGTCTTCCTCATTGTACCTGTAAAAACAACATTAGATAGCGGGGGTTTTTAACCCCCACAACATGCTTGCACGAAAAATAGTGATTAGGGCTGTAGTTTACAGAAATATTTCGCGAGGGTTGGTTTTTGTTCGTCTTGGTTCAACGAATTCAGCCATGGGTCTCACAAGTCTCAATTTTTCCTGGTTTAGGAATCCCCAATTTCAAACTCAAGAACCCTAGAAAACCGTTCATGGCATCTTTCGATTCAGTGCATTATAATTCAATTAAATGATATCATTAGCTTCATATGGTCCCTATCAATGCAAAACAACCAAGAAAATATGTTAAATGCGCATGAAATAGACAATACGATTCTGGAAAAAAGCTTCAAACCGTGGTTCTGTGTGTGATGATTATTTGAGCTTTAAGGCTTGAATTTTGTTACCACACGTTCCTGGGAACTCCTGCAAGGTGTTAGAATCAATGGAATGCCTTGAATTGGCCTGGAATGTAGAAATCAGTTTTGCAATTTTCTTGAAATTTCTCAATATGGCTATGGCTTTTCTGCAGCTTTCTTTCACGTGTATGGGATTAGGGTTTGCTTGCATATATATAGAGGAATGGAATTAGGTCAAGAGTTTGAACAAAAATCCATTGAATTGATGATTTGATCTTTGATTGAAAATCAAATCTTTTTGCATTTTCATGATTGAACAAAGTTGCCAATTTTGGAGATTTCGCATCTTTGACTTTGAGCACGAAATTGCCAGCATATCCTGACCATATTTGCTTCACAAAAAGATTGAAAAATCAAATCTTGCATTTTCCTACAATTTAAATTAATTAAATGAATTAATATTAATTAAAAATCCAATTAACCAATAAAAATAAGAAAATAAATTCAATTAAGCTTGATGGGTCGTGCATAGGCCATGGATGAAGTTTCAAGAAGAGATTTGAGGCCCATTAGCAAAAATGAGGTGTTTTGGGCAAAGTTGACTTTTGCAAATTCATGAAAATTTCCCAACATCTCCAATGCATATCTTGCTCAATTTTGATCGACCATGTTCTTGGACATTTTGGAAAGCTCTTGAAGTCCTCTAACCAATGCCTTTGGTCCCATGTCATTTGTATTTACCAATCTCAAGTTATGGCCTTTGACTCAAAGTGCATTTTTGTTGACTTTTGAAATTGACCTATAATGTAGAAATTCATAACTTTTTGTGAGAGCATTTCTTGAACTTGAAGTGTGAAGATGGATTGTAGGAAATTACATCCTCTTCAAAATGAGAATTGGATGGAATTTTTCTGACAAACCATGAAAAAGTTATGCCCTGGTCAAGATACATTTGACTTTTCTGTTGTCCAAAAATAGTAACCTTTTGCATCTTGATGATTTTTGAGCCATTCTTGTGGAATCATGATCAAGACTTGATCAAATGATGATTGTGGACTCAAAATAAGATGTTGACCAAAAATTCTGACTTTTGACTGTGAAATGACCATTTTGCCCTTGCAGTTGACTGTAGGTCACATGAGGCTTTTGATTGTGCAAATTGGCATTGTGAGTCTTGAAACTTGGCATGTAGGTGCTTGAGAATGTATAGAGGCCTATGAGACTTGATTGAACCATTGAAAACCCCAAATTCCTTGAAAGAACCAAAACCCTAATTTCAGCTGGCTTAGGAAGTGGTTTGACTGTACAATCCTTGAGCAATCTTGAGCAATTTGAAGATCATATCTTGAGGAATATGGGAGGGAAAATTTTGGGGTACAACAACTGAATTCGTCTCTCTCCCCTGATCATTCCTATACCCATCATTAGCCTCAATTTATCCTGCATCAAAAATGCATAAAAAACAAGAACACGAACCCTAGGTTCGGGCATCATGATACAAGTTCTAAAAATAAAATTGAATAATGCCAAAACGTTCTAAATCAAATAACAAACACAAATATGCCAAGATTTTAAAGAAAAGATGCAAGAATTGGAGATTTGGATTCCATGTTCAGAGCTTGGTTCGTGATGACTTACAGTGCAATTGATGGCGTCTAAAGGGCTGGTTTTGATTGCTACAGCTTCAGGAGATGTCAAGGAAGAGAGCTATGTCAAGCTTTTGCTTTGTATCGAGCTCTAAGGTTGATTTTGATTTCCAAGTTTTCAAGCTTTTTCACCAACTTCTTCTGGCTATTTCAGCAATGCCTTGTGCGCGTTTTTGATCCCTAATGCTTGTGTGAGTGTTATAGAATGAATTTAGGTCAACACTTGGGCCATAATCCATATGCATTGAAGATGGAAGATTTGATTTTGATCACCATTATCAAACTTCCCAAAATAGCTCAAATCTGATTTTTTATGCATGAATAAGCCTTGATATGAATTGATTTGATGAATCATGACAATTGAAAGTTGTACCAATCACAAAGATATTATTTCATCAATTTTTAGATTTTGTTTGATTTAATATTGATTAAAAATGAATTAAATCAATAAAAATTAAATAAAATAGAAAAATAAATGAATTTCCATGAAATCAAATATGGGACACGTGTGTGTCATGACAAGACCATATCAAGTGGAAAAAAGTGGGCCCTTTAGTCAAAAATTGGAGTTTTGAGGATAGTTGACTTTTGGTAAATTTGGAAAAATGCCCAACTTCAACAATGCATAACTTCTTCAATTTTGAACTTTTAGAGGTGTTATTGGACTTTTTAGAAACCTTGAGATGTCCCCTAACCAACCCTTTTTGTCTCATCTCATTTTTATGTTCCATGCTCAAGTTATAAGCTTTGGAAAAAAATGTGTTTTTGTTGACTTTCAAAAATGACCTATAATGTCCAAATTTGTAACTTTTTGTGAGTGCATTTCTTGATATTGGGGTGTGAAGATGGATTGTAGGAAATTGAATGCTCTTAAAAATTAGCTTTGGATGGGTCATTTCTCATAAATTATGAGAAAGTTATGCTTAGTCAAAGTTGAGTTGACTTTTCTTACAAAACCCTAATTTAACAACTTTTGAATCTTGATGAATCTTGAGTAATCCTTGATGAATCATGATCAACCCTTGATAAAATGATGAATTATCCTTAAAAATGAGAATGTTGACAAAAAATCTTGAGGTTTGACTATTTGTAGGCCACAATTGACTTTTGCCCTAGCACAGTCGATTTTTGGACCTCTTGAGCAATTGACTGACTAAACTTTCTCTGTAAGGCTTGAAATTTGACATGGATGAACTTGAGAATATATTAAGACCTTGGGGAGAACTTGAGGTCATTTGTATGCAAGGAACTTGATGCAACACAAAACCCTAATTTGAGGTTGACTGCCTTAGGAGGTGATTTGACTGTCCAACTCTTGAGCTATTTTGAGCAACTTGGGAGTTATTCTTGAAATGTCTTGGGAAATATGGGATGGAAAATTTTGGGGTACAACACAACCCTTCACAGTCCAACCGGTCTAACGCTTTCTTGGGTAAAACATTTAACGAGGACCCAATATCCACCAGCACGTGAGCCATAGTAGTTCCCCTGCACTCGATTGAAACATGCAGAGCGTCATTGTGATTCTTTCCTTTGGCAGTCAGATCTGCATCGGAGAAACCCAACCCGTTGTCAGCGGTCAAACTAGCCACACAGTCTTTGAATTGATCAGCAGATGTTTCCTGCGGCACATGCGCAGTTTTCAGGAAAGCAATTAAAGCCTTAGCATGGGCTTCTGAGCACAACAATAAAGATAACATGGAGATCTTCGATGGGGTTTGCCCCAGCTGTTCGACTATGTTGTAGTCGCTTTTCTTGATAATTTTCAAAATTTCCTCTATCTCCTTTCTAGAGGTTTCAACAATAATCTTCTTCGGTGCCTCCATCCGGGAAGGCTCACCTGTGATCTCTTTGCCCCGAGTGTCAGATGACTCGGCGACAGGGGTAATGATTGGATCATGAACAGGGACAATAACAGATGTACTTGCAAGTGAAATAATAACAGGTTTCCGAACAGTTGGTGGGGAGATCTCAGGAGAGAAGAGTCTTCCGCTTCGGGTGACCTTGCTAGACCCGACAATATTGCTGACATCAGTATCAACCTCTTCAACCTTTAAGTCTTGTTTAATCCCCTGATAATACACATAGGCCCCATAGTGCCACGGGACAGCCTTATCCGAAGTGTACGGGATAAGGCCAGGGATAGTAATGATCAATGGAGCAACTCTTGTAACGGGTGTAATCCTAACAGGCTTTCTCGAGGAAGCCTTGGAAGAATTGGCGGAAATGGTGATTATGGAAACATATTCAACAGGAATCAATGGAACCAAAGTTTTCTCGAACATGATTTCTTTGTTATCCATCAGACGTTGAACACTTGACTTCAACAAATGGAAACCAGTGGGTAGGATGGAACATAGGTGGCAACCTTCGCCACAGCCCGGAAATAAACCGGCCGATAATAAGTTCTTCTTTACTGTCATCAATGGAGTAGAAACGTCTTCCACAAAGGTCACGAATGAATCATCATCCACAACATTTACTCCATGCTTGTGCATATGAGCAGTCATGACATTAGGCTTTTCTGGTGCGTCAAATTCAATCTCTTCAGCTTAAATCAAATCTTGCACCTTATTCCTCAAGGCCCAATAGTTGTTTGTATCATGCCCTGAGCTATCAGAGTGATAAGCAAGCGGGCGTTCAGATTATACAACGGTGATGTAGTACTGGGATTCTTTGGAGCCTCCTTCAGAGTCACCAAGTTGGTTTTCAATAGTTGCGGTAGAATTTGAGATAGAGTCATACTGAGCCGAGTATACTGCCTTTGCGGTCTCTCTACTCTTTGCTGATTATTGCATTGTGAGGCAACAATTGGTCTTGATATTACGACCGCATTAACTGCTTGGCAGCGTTCAGGCCGGTTTTGGCTCCTCGAGCTGTATACTGCACTAGCTTCTTTTTTGAAGGGCTTATTTTCTATATTTTACGAAGCACCTTTCTGTATCTTTCCACTCTTGACACCGGCTTCAACCCTCTCCCCAGTCAAAATCAATTCAGTGAACCCAGACGATGAACTTCCGATCAAATGGTTGAAATATGGACCAAACAAAGTCCCAAGAAACATATCCACCAACTCCCTATCAGATAGAGGGGGTTGGACTCTTCCAGCAAGATCTCTCCATTTCTGAGCGTAGTCCTTAAAGCCTTCGCCTGTACCCATAGACATACCCTGAAGTTGGGTGCGTGTGGGGGCAAGGTCGGCATTATACTGGTATTTCTTATAAAAAGCGGCAGCGAGGTCCTCCCAGTTGCGGACGTTAGCTCCTTCTAGTTGATATAACCATTCAAGTTGAGTCCCTGACAGACTATCTTGAAAGAAATGAACCCATAGGTTCCTATCAGCAGTATAGGTTTGAATCTTTCTGACATACGAGCGGAGGTGTAGCTTCGGACAAGATAATCCATCGTATTTAGCAAAGATAGGAGCCTTAAACTTGTGTGGGATCACCACCACAGATGCCAAACCCAAACCTCTGAAGTCCAACCCAGGTATCTTCTGGATCTCCATTGCACTCAGCCGGTCTTCGAGTTGCTTATATCTATCCTCAGCAGGAGGATACTGGTCTTCATCAAAATATGTGTCATTGTCAGAAACCAAAGGACTAGGAGCCTTCCTTTCCTCTTCATTCTCTCCCCCTCCAGATGAATGGGATAGATCAACTTCTTCTCGCAACCTGTTCCCGAATCTGTGACCCATATTCAGCAGGACCACCTTCTTCTTCTTCTTCTTCTTCTTCTTCTTCTTCTTCTTGTCCTTCAAGATAAGATTCTTCAAATCTTGTTGACTCTTGGCCAAGTTCAAGAACATCTCCTGGAACTGAGCATTCTGAGCTTGCAGAGCCTTGATGGCTTGATCAGTAGGTGTTCCAGAAGACAAGTTGTGCTGAAATAAACAGCGAAGAAGATGAGAAACCTGTAAGGGTACCTGTAATGAGGTGCATGGGAATGAAATGCGTATGAAATGATTTCAAAGACTTAGGGAGATTCAAATTTGTAAACCAAAATAAAACACACTTTATTAGATTAAAAATTGAAACAATGTTTAACAAATTCCTTTAAGTCGTTACAAAAGAAATACTAAAAAGCAAATCTAAACTAGAAACCATAAAACATCAGAAATCCCATGGTCGTTTTCCCTTCGTGCTGACATAATCGTTGATTGTCCTTTCGTTCTCAAGCTGCCTTGTAAGCTTCAGGATCTTCCTTTCCTGCTCATGATACTTCTCTCTGTAGGTATCCCTTTCTTCCCTTAGTTTGATCCAAGATCTCTTTAATGCCCCAATATCAGCAGGCATGTATGGATGGAGGACCTTATAAGGAACACCTTCTTCATCGGTATGCTCTATGATCACCGGCAAAACAACTTCATATGGCATCCCCAGCTTTTGAGCACGGGCTCAAACCCAATGGAGGTATGGTTGCATCGGGAGAGAAGTCTTCATTCCTAGCTCATGTGGATCAGACCTGTTCACCGCGCCCCAAGCTCGTATAAACCTGCGGCGATGTCCCTCAACATCCCCCTTGAAGTCAAAGACAATGCCTGTAAGCAGCAGCTCATGAGGACCGTCTCTCTGAGCGCGTCCAAACTGTCGTAAAGCCAAGCAATTGTTGTAGGTTATACCCCCTCAAATTCCGAGCAATGGAACATTAGGGTATTCCCCATATCGATCAATGACAACTACCTTTTCCATGTCTTTAGTACTCCAAAGGATGTTCGTATGAGCAAGGGACATGATTCTGTAAGCCCAACCTACGCCTTCCTCATTCTTTAGTACAGATTTGGGGAGGTGCGAAATAAACCACCTCGCCAGCAGTAGTGTACAACATAAGAGAGTTCCCCTTCTCCATACAGTACGGGTATAGAGAGCATGTATAATATCACCTAGAAGAGTAGGCACTAGGTTACGAGACATGAAAATCTTGACCACATTCACATCTATGAAAGCATCCGGATTAGGGAAAAGAACCAAGCCGTAGATGAGGAGAGCCAGGATGTCTTCAAATGCTTGAAAGTCCAAACTATCCCAGAACTGTTGAGCTTGATCGATCAAAAACTTAGCCAAGAAACCTTTAACCCCACTCCGAGTCTCCTAGTTAGATACTACATCAACCATTTTTAGATGTAGGGCTAAAGCAATATCCTCTGGCCTAGGGGCTATCTCCAAACCTATAAAGGGTGTCTGCTTGAGAATACATATGCCCAATAAATCAGAATACTCCTCCAAAGTAGGAACTAACTGATAGTCCGGGAAGGTGAAACAGTGATGCAATGGGTCAAAGAACTGGAACAACACGCTCATCATTTGCTCATCCAACTTTGAAGTGACCATGCTAAGGAGATGACCATGTCTTCTAACAAAGGAAGAAGTATCAAGAACTTTTGAAACCAAATCTCTGAGCTGAGCAGGGATTTGCACGAAGTTGATTCAAATGGTATTTCTGCGCATAGAAGCCATGATCTATAAAACAGGACAAAGATGAATCCCCTCGGTCTTTAAAATGGTTAGTCTAATGAAATATGCATGCGATGTCATGATGCATGATGTCATGATAAAACACACAACAGGTATCACAGATAACAAACATGGTAAAGGCAAACAAGTCACACAAGAGCCCTTAAATTTCAGGTTGGCATGTAGTTTAGGTATTACCCTCTTGCAGTTTAGTTGATCCAACGTGTCCTAATAATAGTATCCGGGTTCTAGAGGTTCTCAATATCAATGAACATCCTCCATCGGTCATAACTCCAGTCACGCAATCTTTTCTTGCGGCCAGAACCATCTCGAGAGTACAGTCTCAATGAGTGTAGCATACTGCTACTTTCTATGGCCAAGTTGGTCAATTATAGGTTCTAAGGTCAGTTGATGCTTAATGACCCATATAGCAGCCCCATACTATCCTTGTTGCTCCACAAGGGATATTGTTACCAACTAATGTGTCACACCAACGTAGCTACTGCTTCAACCGTATCGGTCTACACCGTACAGTTCCCTCACAGTCTATTGCTACTTGCCTAAAAGGTGTCCCCCAGATCCGGGTTAGGATCTATAGTAACTCCAATTCAAAGCCCACAAAAATAAAGCAAATAAATCAAACAATTGAGAACAATATGATGAACTAATCCTAAGGTACACCCCACTTATTAATAATTCCCCAGCAGAGTCGCCAGTTCTGTGATACGGTGGCCAGAACTGGGACTGTTTTTAGGAATGCTAGTTTGCGTTTTGCGTTTGTGTTTGCAAAATGTCGCAGTAAGCAAGAGTCGCCACCGACTTTTATTTTATCCAACAAGGAAAGGAAAAAATCACAGAAAAATTCCTTTTTCGAGATATTTCTGAGTACAGGGGGTAGATTATAGAAAGGGAAGGTATTAGCACACTTTCTATTCGTAGTTATCTACGGGCTCTTAGGTACTTGCACATCATTTTCAAAATTGTTTTCTTTGTGTTTGCGTGATTTGAAAAGCTTTTGTTTTGACTTCGATTTAACTCTTGCTTCTGTCTTCAAGAGTGTAATGAAGTGTTTAGAAAACTTTGTTTGTAAAGGAGTGTAAGTGTGAAAAATTTTGTTTGGATTGAGCAAGTACTTAAGAGATAATCTACCTACTCGAAAAAAGAATTGTTCTATGCTTGTTTCCTTTAGACAATGCTATCCCACTATTAGTGAGTAGGTAGCACCGTTGTTGGAGTTTTGAGGGTCAATTCGAAAGGGACGTACGGTCACTAAAGCAATGTTAGGACGTCTTAGTAATAACCCTAATGTCTTAGATCAATTATCCGAGGCAACAATATCCGAGGCAACCATTCCGAGGAAACTTTGATCTTTGGACAAAAGGACGACCACTAAAACATCCTATACTCAATGACCGTTTACCGAAGGTAACCAAGTGGGAGTGTACCCTAGGAATGCGCATGTACGAATGATTCAATTTCAGTTTACTCATCTTTGCACATTTAGGGTGATCTAACTATTTTAAAATTAATAATACATTCTTGTCATGCATCCTAATATCATACATCTAACAGTTAATAATTTACGGAATTTAAAATGCGGAAATTAAACTACGCTATTACAAGGCTTCGGGTATTTACATAGCCAAAAAAAACCCTTTGAAAAATAAAGCAATAAAAGTAAAAGTCCTAATTAACTATTACAACTTGTGAGCAGATACAATAATAGGGTAAATATAATAAAGAAAACGCGCGATGAAATTTACAACGAGTGCGAACTAGGGTTTTGATCCTTCTATCCTAATTAAAAGAGAAAAAATGTTTTTGTTGTTTTTAATATTTTTAAAGAAAAAGAATTAGGTCCTCAAATTAAATAAAAAACAATTAGTTAATTAAATTAATTAAAGGAAATAATCAAATGGCCTATTTTCTATGTTTTGGATTATTTTAGGAAAAATAAAAATATAATTAAGTTAGAAATAAAAACCTAATTATTCTAATTAGTTTTAATTATTTACAAAAAATAATTAAAGTTTACCTAAAATTAAAATCTAATTACATTAATTAATTTTTGATTAAAAGTCTAAACCTAATTTGGTGAAAAATAATATTTTTGTGATTTTTTTGATAAAAAGAAAATAATTATTTGTGTTAGTAAATAAAAATAAATAAATTAAATAAAACAATTAAATAAAAAAAGAATAAAGAAAGAAACTGGGCCTGAGCAAATATGGGGTGCAAGAATCAGAATTCTGGGCCCAAAGATCGAAGTCCACGTTGACTTCCTGGATTTAGTGTGTTGTGTTGGCTAGACCTCATGATAGTCTCTCATATGCTAGCCTTTGGATTTGGCCATCTGGCCACTTGGAAGACTGGATCTTGAGGGAGTATGTTGGTCATTAGCTTCATGTGCACGCTGAAACTTGAAGAGAAAAATAATATAGAGAAATTGGGGGGACCTGGGATTCGAACCCAGGTCCTGAAGCATTTTGCATGCACTCCACTACCACTGCGCCATTTGCTTTTTGTTGTACATAAGATAAGAAATAATAATAATATACGAAACAAATATTTAATGGAAAATAATAAAAAAAACGCGCGCCAGAAGTTTGAATAGGCCAATGGAGTGATGCCACGCAGGTTATCCCTAACCTTGCTCCGTTGGTAAAAGTTGGAAACTTTTACCTACGGACATATGTCCGTCGCTATATCCCTGTCATTTCTCAAAATCAAGCATGGGTAAGATAAATCAAAACTAAAGCCATGAATGGCTTCGTCTGGACCTGTTGAGTTCAATGACGGCCCTTTCATGGCCCAATTTTACCTATATGATGAAATCCCAAATCGAGCTATGAAAACCCTAACAATGGCACATTCTGATTCAGGCCATGAAAACGCAATCAAATAGTACAGAAATCATGCAAATGTGCTAAGAAGTAAAAATGTATAATTATTTCATGCTATAAGGGCCAAAATCACACAATTCGATTTCAAGAAGTAACCAAGACCGTGGATGACTTACATCGTGTTTCAGTACTGGAAAAGACTGGTTCTTGATCGATTTCACTTGCCTACACTCCCAAGAAGTGATTGGGATATCTAGAATGCTTTGAGGGTGCCTGGAACAATGAATTCGATCCAGCAGTTTTGTTGTGATTTTCAAGTTTTGTTCTCCTTGCTGCGCCTCCTTCTCTAACCTAGTTTTTGGTCTGCATTGCTTCTATATGTATTGAGGAGTGAATTAGGTTTGAAAACCTGGCCTTAATCTTCCTCCATCAATGTCTTGATTCTTGATTTGATTCACTTTGAATATCATTCCAAAAATAGCCTAATTCAATCTTTTTGTCCACACCATGCCTTTACACGAATTTGATTTGATTTCTTCATAAAGACTTTCTATTTTTGATTCAATCACGTGCCAATCTGCTTTCATGCGTTACTGCCAGCCTGTTATGAGCTGTTTAGGCCTCCAACATGATAATAATCGAAAGCTGACCTGCCCCTGCAGGTCCACTTCCCTTCGAATTTGCTTTCTTCGATGGCTTCAAAGTCCAATTAGAATTTCTCCAGCTTCGATTGCATAGCCCCTTCGATTGCCTCCGTCTGCTTCGACCTCCTGTCCTTTTGAAGAAAATTCCCTATTAGGCAACTTCGACTAGCTCTTGGCCTTGTGATGAGTCTAAGTTCTGATTCGAAGTATTCAGAAATTCCTTCATCAGAGCATCTTAGATTAAGGCAAACTCTATACTGAAATGCCACTCGAAGGTCATTTCATTCAGCTGTTCCGATTGAGGGAAACTCTGAAGTTCCAGTCGAAGGACCTTTTGGAATGCTAATCAAAGGGCCTTTGTCCATACCAATCGTAGGACCTTTATTAAAATTCCAATCGAAGGCCACTGCTACAATGCCAATCGAAAGATACTTGTTAAACTACCAATTGAATGCCACTGCTACAATGCTAATCGAAAGATACTTGTTAAACTTCCAATCGAAGGACACTGTTACAATGCCAGTCGAAAGGTACTTGTTAAACTGCCAATCAAAGAGCCTTGTTAATAGGCCAATCGAAGGACCTTTGTCCATGCCAATCGAAAGGCGCTATGTAGATACCCATTGAAAGCCATTTTGGAGATGTCAATCGAAGGAAACTTAGAAACATCACTCACCAATTTTCCTTTTCTTTAGGAAAAGGTTTGTGACCAACCATGTAGGGGGAAATCTTGGGAAACATGAGAGGGAAAATTTTGGGGTACAACAATATGAATATGTTCATTCAATTTTAGTCATTGGACATTTTTGCAAACAAAACAGAAAAATTAAAAAACAAAATGTTTGAATATTAAGGTGTATTTGTATTGATAGTTTTCTTATAAACAAGCGATTTTGTACAAAGAGACATAAATCCTAGTAAGAGGAGATTGTCATGAAATGAAAAGAGTACAAAGTGAAAAAACATATAGCTATATGGAAATGATCTTGTTGGGTTCCAACTCCATTATTGCCCCTATGTCTTCGAACATCTCATCCCTTGCTGTTGAAAGAAGTTGATTGAACTAACCTGTACCATTTGAACTTTTGACTTTGGTAATAAAGCTTGCTGTAAATGATCCTATGGGACATAGTCGTGCACTTTAATCCCTAACTTTTTCCTGGACCGTCCTTTCGGGTTTTTAGTCCACCAGGATACCTTTTTTTGCCCAAGCCGCCTTTTCAGGTTTTCGACTTGCCAGGTGTACAATCTTTTATATATATCCCTGATTTTTGCCCGAACCCTTTTGGTTCACCGGGGATGCCCTTATTTTTTCCTAGGCCAGTTAACCTAGCAGGTCGCTTTCATGCGTAGTATCTTTTAACTATGTCCACATTCACAAGTTGCTGGAAATCTTCACCGTCCATGATGGTTAGTGTCATACGGTGGGAGAACTGACTTGAGGTTTTGCGTTTGTGTTTGGAAATGTTTCGGTTTAGCAAGAGTCGCCACCGAATTTTTATTTTATCCAAAGGAAAGGTCAAAAAGCACAGGAAAGACCTTTGAGATGTTTTCTTGGGTTCGGGGGGTAGATTATGAAAAGGGAAGGTGCAAGCACCCTTTTCATCCATGGTTATCCTTGGGCTCTTAGTTACTTGTTTAGATCACTTGCTTTGCTTTTCCAATTGTTTGAAATGGTGCTTTGTGTGTGGTTTTGAAAATGTTTTGAAAAGAGGTCATCATTGTGGCAACCTTTGTAATGATTATTGTTTGAATGTATACAAAGGTGTATTGTCTTTTGAAAAGATGTTTCAATGTTTGAAAGTTTGTTTTGGGAAATGTTTTAAAATTGTGTTGTGAGGTGTGTTTGAAAATAGCATGGATGTATTTTACAAGTTTTGATCAAGTAACTAAGAGTTGTCTACCCTATCTACTCAAGAGTCTTTCCTACACATTTTTAACCCTTTTACATTGTTGTTTTACCATTGTATTTGGTAAACAACTTTGTATTTGGATGTTAAACGGGACAGGCGCGGGTCATCGTATTGACCATGATAGCAATTGTGCTAAGTATCTTTAGCAATTTTTGAGGGACTGGATCATTTTTGTATAGGTAACCAAGATAGCGTCATCGAGGGACTATGATCTTTTGTTTTGTTTTTGTTTTGCCAAGATACTCAACATGCATAACATGGCCATTTTTAAAGGCAACAAGTGGATGAAACCCTAGGGGTGCATGTGTGCATTGTGTTATCATTTTCATGCATTTTTGTCTTGTTTTTAAGTCAAACTATTTGTTTTGATTTTGGATATTGCATACAAACCCTAATCTCTATCATGGCATATTTGAAAGCATAAATGCGTAAAAGTAATCTAAGCTATTACAACATTGATATGGGGAGGGGGATACAATTTTTGAATGGGGGGTATTTGCAAGAAAATAAAACCCTAATTTTTACTATTACATCCAAATTGAATTTCTTTGCTTCAAAAGATAAATAAACAATATTTAAATAAGCAATAAAATATAAATATGCAAAATATTACAAGTATGCAAAGAAAATGTTTTTGTTTATTTTTATGTATGTGAAAAATATAATATTTAATGTATTAAAAAAATAGAAATAAAAGATTATTTTGGTCAAGGATAAAAACCCAAATTTTCTTTAAGAAAAATATATATATTAATTATATTGTTTATATACAATAAAAATAAAATAATGAAATATGTACAAATGTCAAAAAATGAAAATATATTAGAAAAATATTATTTAAGTATGTAAATAATAATAATAAAAATATAATATTTTTTATGTATTATTTTCAAGTTTTTATTAAAGAAAATAAAAGTATATACTAATTAATAATTATTTTCATGTTAGAAAAATAAAATAAAATATAAAAATAAAAGTGAAAATTTATAAAAATATTTTTGGTAAGTTTTTGTGTTTAGAAAAAATAGAATAAAATCAGAAATGGAAAATAAATAGAAAAATACAAAAATATAAAGAAATGGGCCAGGGGGGTGCAGTCAGCAAAGGGGAAGGTGTCAAAAGCAAGCCAATTTAAGGCCTAGCCCAGATCAGCTTCATCTTCAGCCTTTGTCAAACAAAATACGCGCGCTTGATTCAAATATCCAACTCCTGCATACGTGCTCTAATGCAAAAACTCATAACACAAAAGTTATAGCATTTTTCAAGACGATTCCAACCATCTAAAGAACTCAATCTAACTCTCAAAGACCAGAGAGAATTTCTCTGGCCCCAAATTCTAACCTAACTTTTTCAGGAAGTTCATGAATCAAATTCTCTTAACACGTTTAACTTAAATGAAATCTAAGCATATGTACAGCTTCAGGGCTATGAGTACTACATTTTTTATTCATAAACCTAAGTCTAATAATTCCTAAATAGAGAGATAGAAAGTTGCCAAATACCTGTTTCAGATGAACTCGTGTATGGCAATGTGGAGCTTTTCAGTGAGGCCTGAGATGCTTGAGAGCTTGCTTGAACTTCCTATGACCTTCCCCAATGCTTAGTTTGCTTTGGATGTGTTTGAACAAGCTTGTAGAAGTCAACCTGCACAAGCTGAAAACAGAAACGGTGAAGCTTGCAAATGGAGTTACAGTCACTGTCCAATGATTGGGATAACTTGGATAGGTTATATGGAATGTATTGGAACAAGTTTGGGGCAAAACGCACGAGTAACTTGTGAGATGGAAGTGAAACTGCAGGGAGTGCCCTAATTTGCAAGTTTTTGGTGTTTTGATGTTCAAGAGTGTTTGAGGGTTGGAGGGCTCGGGTTTCTGGCTCAAGGCAATGTCAAAAACTTGTTTGGAATGTTGCCAAGACTTGCTCTTATCAGATTCAAGAGTTATAGACTTTTGGCACAATGACTTGTTTTTGAAGAAAAGGTAGGAAGTGACAAAGGCCAAGGTTGTACCAGCTAGCTCAAGGTCTGCATAGGGTTGGTGAGATTTTTCTGAAGTTTGTGGACTTTGTTTTCATCACAGAGCAGGTCCATGGCTCAAGAAATACAAAATTGCAAAAAGTATGCTTTATGGAAATGGTATTGCAACCTTTATGCCATAAATGGATTTATTCATTGTGCCAAGCTCCATTGATTAGAATAAGACCAATGTCCATTGTATTTGAATTTAATTTTTGAGTTTGGAAGGGTTTAGAGACCTGTAATTAAGTACAAAGCAAGTTTGGACAGATTTTGCAACTTGTGTCAACATGAAAATGCCATGGATCAAAGTGAGTTTTTTGCCAAATTCAAATCTTCGATTCTCCCTAACCATAAATGATTTTGTAGAGTTCTTGGACATTTTGGAAAGCTTGTAACATTCTCTACAATCCATATTTGAAATTCATTTTGAGATTCTAAGTGGAACTATGTGAAAAATGGTCATGAAGATAGGTCAAAATCTTGCCTAAACTAGGGCAAAATCTCACTAAGTTAAAAGTTTCATGGACCCTTGTTCCAAAAATCATAACTTGAGATCCAAACTTCTTTTTGGAAAACTTTGTAAATAAAAGTTGTAGACTTTGTGGAGGAATACAACTTTCATGTTGGAAGTTTTGTTTGAATCCAATTGCATCATGGTGAAAATGTTGGGCAAAGTTGGGAAAAAATAAGAAAATTTCATAACTTTGAAAAATTCTAAGTTATGAAATTTTTTCAATTTTAAACCCTAATTTGAAAAATTAGGTTTCTTGATGAACAAGTTTCATGTTTTGACTCATCTTGATGAAAAATGACCCTTGGCACTTGATTTTGACCAAAAAGTCAAAGTTTGACTTTTTAGTGTACAGTCAAATTTTGATCAGTTGATTGAAAAATTCATCTGTCAATCCAATGCTTTTGAGATCTTTTGAACCTTGTGAATGGGTCAAGATGATGCCATTGAGTCCTTGAATCCATGCTTGAACCCAATTTGCCATTGGCTAGGTTAAAAATCAGAAATTTCCCTTGTGCAGTCAAAACCCTAAAAATGACCATTTTGCCCTTTTGATGATCTGATCAAATTTCTTGAGGAGTTGTGGTCCAAACTTGATCAAATGGTTCATATGAGCCTATAATATTGATGTGGATAAAAAATTGTGAGGTTTGACTGTAAATTGGCCATAATTGACTTTTTCCCCAATATAGTTGATTTCTAGGTCAACTGTCCAATTGACTGGGCAAAAATTTGATTCAAAGCTTGAAACTTGGTAGAGGCAATCTTATAAGTACAACATGAAGTATGAAAGTCACTTTGAGTATTGAAAGTCCAAAAATCCCTGTGAAAACTCAAACCCTAATTTAGGTCATCAGTGCAAGGAGATGTCTTTAGCAGAGCAAACACTAATCCTGTCTGGAGTTCAAAGAGTCTTGTGAGGGGAAATATTGATAAAATGAGAGGTAAAATTTTGGGGTACAACAGCTGCCCCTGTTCAATCCTCTTGAACCTGAAAAGTTAGATTGGCGAGTTTGCCTTTCGTGACTCGAAGGTAAAAGATGATTGGACACTAGAGTGCCCGTAAATTTGCACTCGTCAAAATGTAGGTGAGGAAATGGGCTTAAAGATGCCATTTGGAGATGGAAGAATCTTGCTGGAGATGGGCTTAAAGATGCCATCCGAGACTGCTTGTTGAAAATTAGGAGAATGAACACCAGATTGGTATCCGTATCTGGAACGTATCTGAGTTGTATCTGGAGATTGGATTCGTATGAGCAAAGGAATGGCGTCCGTGTCTGGAGCGTATCCGAGCTGTAACTGTATTTGATTCTCGAATGAATATCAGAATGACTGCCGTGTCTGGAGTGTATCTGTATTGTATCTGAATTCTGAATGGGCGACAAAGAAACACTTGTGTATGGAGCATCTCTGGGCTGGGGATAAATTCCGAATGAGTGACAGAATGGCAACCGTGTCTGGAGCGTATCTGGACTGTATCTGAAGTTGAGATCTATATGAGTAGAAGAATGACTTCCGTGTATGGAGTGTATCTGTACTGTAACTGGGATCTGAATAAGTGACATAATGACTTCCGTGTCTAGAGTGTATCTGAACTTGAAGTTGATAGTTGAATCTGAATGAGAAATAGAATGGCTTCCGTGTTTGGAGCGTATCTAATCTGTATCTGATTGCTGAAGTCTGAATGAGTAGTAGAATGACCGCCATGTCTGAGGTGTATCTATACTGTATCTGAATAAGAGATCTGAATGAGTAGCAGAATGACCGCCGTGTCTGGGGTGTATCCGTATTGTATCTGAAATCCTTAAACATTTGTTAAAGATCGCTTTTAATCTTATCCTGAAAAGGGTAAAATATTAGCTGAAACACAAAGTTATGTTGTATGACATGTATGATGCAATAGATGTGCTTTATCAATGTTCATGATATATGAATGTAATGGATGCACATATAAGCCGATTAGCTGTCTTGCTGAGGAAAATAAATCCTTGATAGCTGGAGATAATGAAATCTTTGACTGCTGCCGGGGATAATAAACCCTTAACCGCTGTTGGAGATTTAAGATCTTTGATTGCTGAGAATGAGAAATCCTTGGACCACTGTTGGGGATAGAAAATATTTGGTGACTTGTGGGGATTAACAAGAACTTTGACAACTTCTGTGGGTATGTGAGAATCCTTCATGACTTTCCTGGGGAATAAGGAAAGCTCTGACGATCTCTACTGGGGAATTGAAACCTGAGAGGCTTCAATTGGAGAAATGAGACTGAGAATCTTCGATCTGCTGGGAAATAACTCTGTGGGGAGAATGTTTATTCTGTTGAAGAGTTCTCAAGGGCTTGGGTTATATGCCAATCTACTGAGGAATTATCCGAAGCCGTCGTCTGGTTTCTAAGACAACTTGTAGGGAAATCTTCTGATTTTAAGACAAATCTCTGGGGAATTGGAGGAAACTGGATGGTCTTCCACCGGGGTTTAAAGGTTAAAGTTTTGGACTCCGTTGGGGAAGAAAGTTTTATCTTCACTGAGGGTTTGCAGTTCAAAGTTTTCTGGCTCCGCTGGGGATTGGGAGTTTGAAAACTTAGTTCAAATGGGGATTTTGAAACTTAACTCCGCCGGGGATATGTATTTCAAGGCTATAGCTCTGCTGAGGATTTCTCCTGGAATAGCCCAAAGACTTTTTCCCATACTTCCAATCTGTCAGTAATTATTCTTTCTCATTTAGTTTTATTTGTAAGCAGTGATTATATTCAAATGCATATGCTCATTTAATAAATCATTGGATGTTTTCAAATAAAACATAAGCGTAAAAAGAAAGAAAAGGCAAACAAATTTCTGCACTTTGAAGTATCTTTGTATTAACTTTGTGTAAGTATTTTGTACAAAGGAGACAGACATCCTAGTAAGAGAATGTTGTCATAAAATTGAGAAAAAATTAAAGAAAGATGGCTATGTGTAACAATTCCACGGGGTTCCCATTCTGATATAGCCTTCGTAACTCTGAGTATCTTTTCCATTCGTTGCTTCGTCCGCAGATGATTGGATTGATCAGAAGCTTGGTGCTTGTCTGTGAAGAGATTGTCCTTAAATTGATCCGACGAGACATAGTCATACGCTTTAATTCCCTAACTTTTGCCTGGACCGCCCTTTCGGGTTTTCGATCCACCGGGAAACCCTTTTTTGCCCAAGTCGCCCTTTAGGGTTTTCAACTTGCCGGGTGTACAGATTTTTTATTTATCCCTAATTTTTGCCTGAACCGCCCTTTCGGGTTTTCGATTCACCGGGATGCCCATTTTTTCCCAAGTCGCCCTTTCAGGTTTTCAACTTGTCGGGTCGTTTACGCGTAATATCTTTTGACTATGTCTGCGTTCGCAGGGTGCGGAAGGTCATCGCCGTCCATGGTGGTCAGGATCATTGCCCCACCAGAAAAGATGTTTTTGATCACAAATGGTCCTTCGTAAGTAGGGGTCCATTTGCCCCTGGGATCACTTTGCGGCAAGATGATTCACTTGATTACAAGGTCCCCGACTTGATATACTTGTCTCTTGAGTTTCTTGTTGAAGGCCTTGATCATACGTTTTTGATACGCCTGACCATGGCAAACAGCAGTAAGTCGCTTTTCGTCAATCAAGTTAAGTTGATCAAGTCGGGTTTGAATCCAATCGTCTTCACTTAAACCAGCATCTTTCATGATTCTCAAGGAGGGAATCTGAACCTCGATAGGTAAGACAGCTTCCATGCCATATACCAGAGAAAAGGGTGTTGCCCCAGTTGAAGTGCGTGCCATGGTACGGTACCCGTGCAGAGCAAACGGTAACATCTCGTGCCAGTCCTTGTAGGTGACTGTCATCTTTTGAATGATCTTCTTGATATTTTTGTTCGCGGCTTCGACAACAGCGTTCATCTTAGGCTGATAGGGAGATGAGTTGTGATGTTGAATCTTGAACTGTTTGCACAGAGAGGTGATCATAGTATTGTTCAAATTTGTATTGTTGTCAGTGATGATCCTGTCGGGGATACCATACCGGCATATGAGGTTCTGCTTGATGAAGTGGGCAACCACATTCTTTGTAACGGAGGCGAAGGAAGCTGCTTCGACCCACTTGGTAAAGTAATCAATGGCCACTAGGATGAAACGGTGTCCATTGGATGCTGTAGGCTTGATCTCTCCAATCATGTTGATTCCCCACATCACGAATGGCCAAGGAGCTGTTAAGAAATTGAGAGGAAATTGAGGAATATGTACCTTGTCCGCATAGACTTGGCATTTGTGACAAGTACAGGAATGTTAATGACAATCAGCTTCCATGGTAGACCAGTAATAGCCTTCCCGTAGAATCTTCTTAGCCATCGTATGACCGCTTGAGTGGGTGCCAAAGGTGCCATTATGTAGTTTAGCCGTGATTTGCTCAGCTTCAACCTTGTCCACACAACGGAGTAGGACACAATCAAGATTGTGCTTGTATAGGATACCATTGCTCAGAAATAACTGATGCCCCTTCAGGGTATTCTTGAGTTTCAAGGTGCCTTTTCACTTCATGAAACCAAGGTTTTTCTTCTACCCCATCAGTATCAATTTCGTAGATTTGTGCCGGTTCATCGAATATTTCGATGGTAATTCTGGGAGCCTCATTGTCCCATCTGACCTTGAACATGGATGACATGGTATCTAATGCGTCCGCCAACTGGTTCTCTTCTCTTGGGATATGCTCAAAAGTGATCTCTTCGAAGTACGGAATCACAGTTAGCACACGTTCTCGGTAAAGAATAAGATTCATATGCTTCGTATCCCATTATCCCTTGACATGACTGATTACCAAGGCCGAATCCCCATATACGCTCAAGATTTTGATTCTCAGGTCAATAGCATCTTTAATACCCATGATGCACGCTTCATATTCAGCCATATTATTGGTGCAGTCAAAGCAAAGTCTGGCAGTGAAGGGCGTATGACAACCCTGGGGAGAGATAATTACAACACCGATCCCGTTTCCAAGTGAGTTAGAAACTCCATCGAAAACCATAGTCTATTGAGATCCTAGCTTAAGTCCTTCATACAATCTAGGCTATTCACAATCTATAATTAGCATGATGTTCTCATCCTGGAATTAGAAGTTCATAGATTGGTAGTCATCTACATCTTGATGCACCAAATGATCTTCCAGTATGCTTCCCTTGTGTTGTAAACCAAAATTTTCCTTCTCACTTATCAAGAATTTGCTCACAAGATCTCCTTGACTCAAGATTGCATTAGGGTTTGATCAGCTCAAGACACCTCCTTAAGAACTAATGACCAAAATTAGGGTTTGAGTTTGCACAAGGATTTTTGAACTTCCAATACCCCATATGATTTTCATGGATCATTATGGACCCCCAATATTACTCATGTCAAGTTTCAAGCCCTGGATCACACTTTTGCTCAGTCAATTGAGCAATTGACCTAAAAATCAACTATATTTGGGAAAAGGTCAACTATGGCCAATTTACAGTCAAACTTCATAATTATTTATCCACATCAATATTTTAAACCCATATGTAACATTTTATCAAGTTTATACCACAATTCCCCAAGAAATTTGATCAAATCTCCAAAAGGGCAAAATGGTCAAAATTAGGGTTTTGACTCGGAAAGGGCAATTGCTGATTTTTGACCTAGAAAATGATCAATTGGTTTAAGGCATGATCTCAAGAGTCCAATTTCATCATTTTGACCTAATGACATGGTTCAAAACATCCCAAGTTCAAAGGATTGACAGATGAATTTCCAGTCAACTGATCAAAAGTCAATTGTATACTAAAAAGTCAAACTTTGACTTTTTGGTCAAATTCCAATAACAAAGATCACAATTCATCAAAACATGTCAAAATATGAAACTTATTCATAAATAAATCAAAAAGTCAAGATTTCATTTTGAAAAGTCAAAATTTCTAAACTTAGAAATTTTTCTAAGTGTTGGAAATTTCTTATTTTTTCATGACTTTGAGCAAAGTTTTCACCATGATGCAAGATGATTCAAGAGAAACTTACAACATGAAAGTTGTATATCTCCATGAAATATACAACTTTGCTTCACACAACTTCTTCCAAAAGTTCTTGGATCTCAAGTTATAATTTTATATAGGTCATGAAACTAAACACTTAGTAAAATTTTGCCCTAATTTGGTCAGGATTTTGACCCAACTTCATGGAACTTTTTCATATAGTTCCAAGGGGAATCGTCAAAAGTAATTCAAATATGGGTTGTAGAGAACATTGCAAGATTTCCAAAATGTCCAAGAAATCCTTGAGATCATTCTTGAGTAGGGAGAATCGAAGAGATGAAGTTAGGGTTTTATCACTTTAATTACAAGTCATTTTAGTGATGAACAAAATTCAAATTTAAAGTTGTGCTGCATTAACTCTACTTTGTAGGCCTCAAATTTGTTAGGCACTCCATAATTAATGGTTTACACAGCTGTTAGAGGTCTCACTTCAAGCATTTAATGCATGGACATGCTTTATATCTATTGTTGGAAGAAAGGTTACATTGCCATTTTGATAAAGTGACTTTTTGTATAAAACTTGTTCTTGAGCCTTGCAGTTGTTATCTTCTGATCAAACAAGTCCTATACCTCATGAGAAATGTTTCAAACACTTACAATCACCCATCCCATGCTTGTACCTCTTCTTGAAACTTGTTTCCCTCTTTTCTTCAAAATCAAGTAACCTAGCCAAAAGCTAGAAACTTGTACTTCTGATTGTCCAAAGCTCTCAAACACCTTTGTTTATACATACACAAACCATTTGACACAAAATCACACGAATTCTCAAGCCTTGAAAGAACCTAGAACTCATAATCACACTTCACATTTCCATTTTCACACAAACTGACCAAAAACTTGAAACTCATAATCTACTCGTGCGTTTCTTGGCCTTTTGGTTTCTAAAGTTTCTAAACATCATATAGAGTTCATCCCACACCCTGTTATAGAACTGTAACACCATTAACACCATCCTCCATTTCCAAAAATAGAGCTCTGCACATTGACTTCTCCAAACCATTTCAGCCATCCATTGCTCAAGCTAATCATTGCATTAGCTTCCTGGGACCTCAAGGAAGCTAACCTGATCATCATCGTCACTTGAAACAAGCTCAAACTCAAAACATGATTTCCAGTTTTGAGGTAAGTTTTCTAACTTTGGAACTCTTTATACAGGCATCATCAATGATTTATTTGTGAATAAAACATGTAGATATCATTGTCCTAAAGCTAAACATGTCCATAGTTTCCATTAATTTTGCTTGAGCTTAGAGAATTTTGAAACTGAAACTTCTGAGATTTTTAGGTTTCAGATTAGGGCCATTAAAATTCATGCTTATCTTTGATCTATAGTTTTAATGCTTAACATTTCTGAAACCGTGAGAAAATTTGTTACAAGTTTCATGTTTACAGTTTTCATTTTTGATGAGAAATAAGCAAGTTACAGTTAGTCTGGATGGAGGTTGAAGATGAAGTCATCAGGGCGCATTTTGCCTTGTATATTTATTGTTTTGCTTATGTTAATGGATGTATAGCCACCCCAGTGGTAGAAGTGCGTGTATGTAACCTTTGGGACCTGGGTTCGAGCCCCAGTGGCACCCTTTTGGATTTTTAACATTTCCTTGTTTTTATGATTTTTCTTTTCGCACGCGCTGGGCCTTCTTGGGCCTGTCTATTTTGTTTTTTTTGCTTACTAACCCCCATGCAGGCTAATTGCACCCCTGGCCCAGTTTATTTTTATTTTCTTTTTTTTTATTTCATTTGTTTTCTTAATTACATTTTTTGCTAATATTAAAAATCATAAAAAATACAACAAAATTAGATTTTCATTTTAACTTAGTTTATTTTATTTTTTCTCACAAAAAAATGTTTTTATTAACTATACTTTATTTATTTTTTATAAATTATCTTGTAAATTTAATTAAAACTAGGTTAATATTTATATTTCTTTTACACATATTAAAATATATTTATTCATATATAAAAAAGGCCAAAAATATTTGATGATGCTATAAATATTTTTAAGACAAAAATATAAAAAAAAACTTTTTCTAAACTTATTTTCTTTTAATCAATCAACAAATTTAGGGTTTTATTTAAAAAAATTTCTTAATAAATTTAAGTTTGATTAATTATTTTCTTTAATTAATTAGGTTAAAACAAATTCCCTTTTTCTCATGAAAACCAAACAAATATCCATTTACTTCACATTTTGCATTTTTTGTACATTTATTCATTTTATACTTTGTACTTATTTATTTTCTTGTACATTGATGTCAATTCAATATAGTTGTAATTGACTAACTAGGTTTAAAATTCTTGCAATCCCCATTCAATTTGTACACCCCCTTCCCATAAATGTTGTAATAGCATAGTAACTTTAAAATCCACAATTTATCGCTTTTATATATAACATGCTAGTAATTAGGGTTTGTATGGAAAGACTAAAACAAATACTTAGAAAACCCTAATTCAAGACAAAACAAGCATGAAAACAATACATTTGCACACAATCACCCCTAGGGTTATTCCACTTGGTTTCCTTATACAAAATGGCCATATTACGCATGTAAGCTATCTTAGCAAAAACAAAGCAAATACAAGATCACAGTCCCTCGATGAAGCTATCTAAGTTGCCTTTCAAATGATCTTAGTTCCTAAAAAGAATGCTAAGATACCTTGTAACATTGCTAATCATGGTTATACGATGACCCACGTCTGTTTCGTTTACATCCAAAGATAGGGTTACTTACCAAATCGATGGTAAGATAACAATGTCAAAGGAAAAAGGAAATGAACATGAAAGACTTTTGAGTAGGTAGAATGCTCCTAATTACTTGCTCAATTTCAAAACAAAATATCCTTGCTATTTTCAAAACAAACACCTACACTTTCAAAACATCTTACAAAACTTGAAAACATTTTCAAAAAGATCAAACATCTTTGTATACATTCTTACAAACAAGAATCATTACAAAGATTGCCTAAACAATGGCCTCTTTAAAAAATACTTTCAAAAACCACACCAAGCACAATTTCAAACAAAAAGCAAGTGATCTAGCAAGTAACTAAGAGCCTATGGAAAACCATGGATGAAAAGGGTGCTAATACCTTCCCTTTTCATAATCTATTCCCCGAACTCAAGAAATAATCTCAAAGGTCTTTCCTGTGCTTTTTCACCTTTCCTTTTGGATAAAAGAAAAGTCGGCGACGACTCTTGCTAACCGCATTATTTGCAATCAAACGCAAAACCTTCAAGTCAGTTCTCCCACCGTACCACACCTTGGTTTCTTTTTGAGTGGTGTACTAAATATCGTATTCTGTCAGGACCATTTTCCATCGAGCTATTCTTCCAGAGAGGGTTGGCTTCTCAAATATGTATTTGACGAGATCCATTTTAGAGATCAATAGAGTAGTATGAGTCAACATATAATGTCTTAGTCGGTGAGCATCCCATGCCAAAGCACAACAAGCTTTCTCGAGCAGTGAATATCTTGTTTCACAGTCGGTAAACGTTTTGCTAAGGTAGTATATTGCATGCTCTTTTCGACCATACTCGTCATGTTGCCCCAACACACACCCCATTGAATTCTCTAGCACTGTTAGGTACATAATTAAAGATCTTCCTTAAACTGGTGGCATCAGAATCGTAGGTTCTTGTAAGTACTCCTTAATTTTATCAAAGGATACTTGACAGTCGTTGTTCCATTTTATTACTTGATCTTTCTTCAGCAGCTTGAAGATTGGCTCACAGGTAGAAGTTAAATGAGAAATGAATCGGGAAATGTAATTCAGTTGTCCTAAGAAACTTCTGACCTCTTTCTTAGTATGGGGATCCGAAATTTCTTGAACACATTTAACTTTTGCGGGATCAAGTTCAATACCTTTTCCACTGATGACGAAACCTAGAAGTTTTCCCGACCTCACCCCAAAGGTGCATTTTTTCGGATTTAGCCTTAGTTTGTACTTTTCAGTATTTCAAATAACTTATACAGATGATCAAGATGTTATTCTTTAATCTATGATCTGGCTATCATATCATCAATGTAAACTTTTATCTCGTGATGAATCATGTCATGGAATTAAGCTACCATGGCACGCTGATAAGATTCCCCAACATTCTTTAACCCAAAAGGCATAACTTTATAGCAGAAAGTGCCCCACTGTATGACGAAGATAGTTTTCTCCATGTCTTCGGGTTCCATCTTGATCTGATTATACCCTGAGAAACCATCCATGAAACAAAATACCTTATGCTGAGCAGCGTTGTCGACCAAACCATCAATATATGGAAGCGGGAAGTCATCTTTGGGGCTTACCCTGTTCAAATCCCTGTAGTCTACACACGTATGTGGTTGCCGTCTTTCTCTGGTACAGAAACAAAAATAGAAACTCATTGAGAATATGATGTTGCTGCTAAGAAACCTGCATTGAATTGATTCATAACCCCGACCTTGATCTTTTCCGACATTTCAGGATGCATGCGACGAACCTTATGCTTAATATAAGAACAACCCTCTTTTATTGGCAGACAGTGAACCACAATATTAGTATCGAGCCCTGGCTTGTATTCATATGACCAAGCAAATATCTCAACATATTCGTGCAACATTTGAATCAATTTGTTCTTGACACTGTTCTCCAGGTTGGCGCCAATCTTGACTTCCTTTTTGTCTGTCTCGATACCCAAATTTACTACTTCGATTGACTCTTCATGTGGTTGAATAGTCTTTTCTTCTTATATTAAGAGCCTGGAAAGTTCTCCAGGTATTTCACAATCCCCCTCACCTTCTTCCTCGTCTTGGTAGATCGGATTTTCAATGTCATAAGCGGCAATAGCATAATCATTATCAACGAGATCCGAAATGGATGGGGATCTGCAATGTAGTGTTTGGGTGTGTGTAAGAACACATAGCTATTCGAAGGTGCAATAAAGTAAAAGAAAGACAGAGCACAAAATTTGAATGCAAAACGTCCAATGTTTTCATTAAATGAAAATATGACATATGAAATGACAATCCTTAACAAATGAACCATTGTGCCCCGGGAAAGACACTAGGTTTAAAGTCAATATTTTTAAAAGAAACTACATAACAAAACTTCTTAAAGCAATAAAACAAAAATAACTATTACTCCTGGCTAAAGGAGATTGAGATAATGTCTTCCGCCTTCCAGTTGCTGAGCCTGTTGCCAATGGTAGGAAAGATCCAGTTATTGAGATCACAATCACTGTCAGCATCTTCTACAACATTGATCCTGTTGTTGCTCATACGGAACGAAGTTCTTCCAGCTCGAGCGTGACAAACAACCCTTTGACCTTCTATGATAAATCCCAAACCAAACTTATCAGATTTATAAGGGATATCAGGAAGTTGACCCTAAATAGTACAACCACCTTCTTCTATAGTTGCTTTGGCATATTTTAAGGAAGCCATCTTGTGTGGAACCTTGGTGGCCTTTGGAATGGAAGAAACATCTTCAAAAATAGTAGGGGAAATCACTTCAAAGGCCTGACATGGAGTCTCGATAAATTCTCTGTCCATCTCCATGTACCGGAATGAATTCAGATGGATGACCATGTACTCCTCTTCTCCGCAGACAGTAACAATCTTCCCTTTCACATGATACTTTAATTTCTGGTGCAAGGTGGAGGTAACAGCGCCTGCCCCGTGGATCAAGGGGTGTCCTAGTAGACAAGAATAAGTTGGCTGGATTTCCATTACATATAAGGTGGATTCAAAGATATGTGAACCCACTTTGATCGGGAGGTCCACTTCTCCATGTAACATTCTTTTGAACCCTTCAAAGGCCCGAACTATAATGTCAATGGGTTTCAACATAACCCCTTCATAATTTAGTCTGTCAAGAGCGCCCTTTGGTAGAAAATTTAGAGAAGAGCCAGTATCAACTAACACATGAGCCAACGTAGTGCCCTTGCATTCAATGGAGACATACATGGACCTATTATGATTTCTCCCCTCTGGAGTCAGGTCAAAATTGGAAAAGCCCAAACCATTATCAGTTGTTAAACTCGCCACATAAATTCCAAATTGATCAGCCGAAATTTCTTGTGGCACATGAGCAATTTTCAAGAATTTTACTAAAGCCTGCGCATGAGCTTCAGAACACAGTAGTAAAGATAACATGGAGATTTTGGACGGGGTCTACCCCATCTGTTCAATAATTTTATAGTCGCTCTTGCGAATGATTTTCAAAACCTCTTCCAACTCCTGTCCAGAGGTGTCCTTGACTGTAGCTTCTTTTGGCGCCTCCATTTGGATAAGATCTATCATTGGCTCTTTACCCCGAGCCTCGACAGTTGTTTTGGTAACTGTGACTCGAATAGGTGGGGAGTCCCCGCAATATTTTCAATATTGGGATCCGCCTCTTCATCATCTTCATCAGGCAACTCTTGTTTAATTCCATGGTAATAAACGTCAAACCCATAATTCCATGGAATAGCCTTCTCCGAGGAATATGGGATGGGCCCAGGTGTTGTAATGATTAAAGGAACAACTTTAAGATTAGCAGTAACCCTTACAGGACCCTTGGAAGTGATCCTAAAAGAAGTACCAGATATGACAGACAAATCTTGGCATAATTTCTCAGCATACAGAACTTTCTCAATCAAAATTACATGCTCATCCATCAAGCGTTGAATGCCTTCCTTCAGTAACCCGTAGCCATTGGGTTTAACTGCATAACAATAACATTCTTTAACACAACCCAAAAATAAACTGGCTTGTAGCAAATTTTTCTTGACTGTTGAGAGAGTAGTAACCACATCACTTATGGAAGTAACATATAAAACATCTTCAATAGCACTTATGCCTTTGTCATGCTTCGGCATAAGAGTAGTAATCACATTCAGAGTTTCTGGAGGGTCGAACTTAATTTCCTTGTTATCAATCATATCTTGAATTTTGTTTTTCAGGGCCCAACAATTGTTGGTGTCGTGCCTAGGACTGTTCGAAGGATAGGCACTCTTCACATTTGGATTGTACTTAGGAGAGGATGTGTTGGGATTAGGAGGAGGATCCCGTAGTGTTATAAGTTCAGCCTTTAACAAATGTTGCAATGCTTGAGCCAATGTCATATTAATCCTGGTGAACTGCCTCTTCGGAGCGTCTGACCTACGCTATTTGCCCTGTTGTTGTTGTTGAACAGGCACCGAATTATAGATCAACACTGCTCCCACAGACTGATGGCAGTCATTTTTACTACGACTTTTTTGGCCATAGACAACATTGGTTTCTCTTTTACCTCCAAATGGCTTCTTCACAGTATTAGAAGATGTAGCCATCAAAATCTTCCCGCTTTTAATACCACTTTCCACTCTTTTCGCAGTCAGAATCAACTCTGTAAAATCAAGGAGCTTCCAATCAATAGATTAAAGAATGGGTCAGTCAAAGTGCCCCTGAACATATCTACCATTTTCTGATCAGTCAAAGGAGGTTGCACCCTTCCAGCTAAGTCCCTCCATTTATGGGCATACTCCTTGAACCCTTCATTTGAGCCCATGGACATATTTTACAATTATACACGAGTCGGTGCAAGGTCAGTATTATATTGATACTGCTTGTAGAAAGTAGCAGCCAAGTCTTCCCACGTGTGAATGTTGGTTCCTTCTAGTTGGTAGAACCATTTAAGTTGAGTACCAGATAAACTTTCTTGAAAGAAATGGACCCATAATTTCATGTCAGCATTACGAGGTTGGATTTTTCAAATATACGACCTGAGATGAAGTTTGGGATAACAGACCCCATCATATTTAGAAAATATAGGGACCTTGAATTTGTGAGGGATGACAACCCCTGGGATCAGACCTAACTCTCCAAAATCCAATCCAGGCACTTTTTGGGTTTCCATAACTTTGAGACGGTCTTCTAACTGCGTATACTTATCATTTGCGGGAGGATACTGTTCATCGGAGTAGTCTTCATCTTCAGGAATATTCTCAGAACCCTGGTTGTTTCTACCTTCACCCCTGACACTTCTGCAATCCTCCTCTTGGTTGTCGTCTTCCTCATAGGAAACATCATCCGCTTGAACCAGTCGAGCATGACCTTTGAATCTTCTCCCCATTTTGAGGATGACAACCGGCTTTCTAGTTTTCTTTTTCTTGTGAGGAGCACCATCATCTTTTGTTGCCCTTTGGCCAGATTCAGAAGAGTCTCTTGAAATTGTGCATGCTGAGCCTGTAGATCTTTGACAGTTTGTTCGAGGGCCATCTTATACTGAAATAAATAGTAAATAGATGAGGAAACCTATATTGGAAAACTTGTTTACAAAATGATTCATGATATGTAGATGCTGTTCTCTAGGACCTTAGGAGATTTAGATTTTCTAGCCAAAAGGAAACAGAAACAAAGATTTCATTAATAAGTTGAAATTATAACTGCCTTCTAGGCTTACAATGAAAAGCAAAAGGGTCTCAATAAGACAACAATATAAACTCCTAAGACCTAATACTCAAGTCTCCCATGGACGCTTCCTCTTCGTGTCGATGTATACATTAAGACTTTGCTCTTCGTGAAGTTGATTTGTGAGCTCCAACACTTTCTTTTCACTTGCATAGAATTGAGTTTCAAAGGTGTCTCATTCTTCCTTGAGTTGAGTCCAAAACTTCTACAATTCTTCAAGGTCAGTGGGCATATCTGGATGGAGGATGGTGTGAGATACGTCTCATTCGACAACAGGCTCTATGATCACCAGTAGAACAGATGGATATGGCATTATGAGGTTTTGAGCGCGAACTCGTACCCATTTGAGGTAGGGCTCCAAAGGGATGGAATTATTTTATCCTAAAGTATTGCCATCAATCTTGTTTACCATGCCCTAAGCACGTATAAACCTTTGATTATAACCTTGATAATCATTCTCGTAATCAAATACAATACCCTGGATCAGTGTGTCATGAGTACCATCTCTTCGAGTATAACCAAATTGGCATAAATCTAGAAAAGGGTTGTAAGTAATACCTCGCCTAATGCCAAGGAGTGGAACATTAGGGAATTCCCCTGCAGCGGTTAATGATAGTAACATCTTCCAAATATCAGGAACACCAATAGATATCTGAATAAGAGAGCGACATCATCCTTTGAGACCACCTCAAACCTTGTTCGTTCTTCATTACTGATCGTGGAAGGTGCGAAATAAACCACCTAGATAGAAGAGGTATGCAACACATAGATTTGGTCTGGATTAGGGAATAGTACCAAACCATAGATAAACAAAGCCAAGATTTCTTCGAAAGCTTGAAAACTCATAGCATCCAAAAACAGTAGAGCCTTATCTAATAAAAATTTAGATAGAAAACCCTTAACTTCACTCCTTGTTTCCCAATTAGCTACAATGTCGGACCACTTCAGATGTAAGGATGTTGTAATTTCTTCAGATGTGGATCTTTCTCTAAACCAGTGAAAGTTTTCTGATCAAGAACAGGTACTCCCAGTATCCTCGAGAACTCTTCCATTGTGGGTACTGATTGATAATCCGGAAAGGTGAAATAATGATGTACGGGATCAAAGAACTGGAATAAAACACTCATCATGTTTTTTTCAAAACCCGAATTAACCAAACTGAGTAGATGACCATGCCTCTTGGTAAATTAAGAGATTTCAGGAACTTTTAAGACTAAATCCTTAAGTTGAGAAGGTATCCTCACAAAACTGATACAGATAGTGTTTCTCCGAGTGGAGGCCATAACCTACAAAACAGAACAAAGATAAATCTCTAGGTCCTTGAAATGGTTGGAGAAAATGATATGGTATGATGTCAGGATGTTTTGATGTCATGTTCAAACAATTAATCATACACAAACAAATCATACAAGGCCTTAGGTTTAAGCTTGCATGGAGTTTGTAGGTAAGTACCCTCTTGAAGTTTTAGTTGGATCAACATGTCCTAAGAAAAGAAATCGGGTTCTAGGAATCTCAAATCACTGATTTTTCTCTCAAGCATTGTTTCAGCACAAGCATCTGATTTTCGACTGAAATATCCCAAAAATCCAATCTCAATGAGTGTAACATCGAGTATCAACCAACTTCAGTCTGAACTAAAGCCGGTTATCTCACTACTTTCTAATGGCTATGTTGTGTCAACTAAGGTTCTAAGGTCAGTTAGTGCTTATGACACCACATGGTAGCCCAACATTCTCCTTGATTGACTCAAGGGACACCAGCACAAACCAATGTGTCACACTAACGTAGCCATCGTTTTAACCATATCAGTCTACACTGTACAATTTTCACGATCTATTGCTACTTACCTTTAATGCCCCCAGATCCGAGTATAAGACCTATACAAGAAATAAACCCAAGCATATCCAAAAATATAAAGCATACAAAGCAAACAAGTAAAGCAATAAAGGTGAACTAGCTCTAAAGGTAACCCCACTTTTAGTTTATCATTTCCCCAACAGAGTCGCCAGTTCTATAATATGGTGGGAGAACTGACTTTTAGGTTTTACGTTTTATCGCAAATGTTGTGGATAGCAAGAGTCGCCACCGACTTTTCTTTTATCCAATAAAGAAAAGGGTGAAAATAACAGGAAATACCTTTTGATAATTTTCTGTGTAAGGGGGGTAGGTTATAAAAAGGGAAGGTGTTGGCACCCTTTTCATCTGTAGTTATCTACGGGATCTTAATCACTAGCCCACTTTGAAAATGCTTTGCGTTTTGTGTATGTTTGCAAATATTTTGAAAATTCCTAAGTATGGCAATTTTGTAATGATTCTCGTATCGTTGAGAATGTATACAAAATGTTTGTTTTGAATATATTTTGAAAGAAAGTGTTGTTTTGTGGAAAGATGTTTTGTTTTGAAAAGTTTGTGAGCAAGCGACTACGAGCGTTCTACCTACTCAAAGAAGTCTTTGTTCTTTTCCTCCTCCTTTAGATTGTGCTACCCTAACATTAGTTAGTAGAAAGCCTTATCATTGGATGTGAGGGACATGCGCGGGTCATTGTACAATCATAGAAGGCAACTTGTAGGATGCTTTAGCAATTTTTGTAAGGGACTAAGATCGTTTACCGAAGGCAGCATCGAAGGGTCATCGAGGGACTACGATCTCTTAACTGAGGGTCTTTGCTAAAGCATCCCACGTTCGAGGGACATGACTGTTTTAATCTAAGGAAACAAGTGCAGGTCATCCTAGAGGTGCGCGTGTGCGAAGTGTTTTGATTTCAAGTATTTGTCTTGAGATTAGGTTTTCTAATGTTTGTTTTTTAGGTCTTACCATGCACACCTAATTACTAGAAGTTATATATATACAGAACAAAAAATAAAAATGTGAGAAATAAACTATTCTATTACATCACTTCGGGGATGGGGAGTATAAACTATAAATTGGGGAGGAAAATATAAAGAAAATCCTAATTTATCTATTACAAGCTTTGAGCAATTACATAATTATATAAATGCAAAAAATAAGCAAACGCACGGAGATGAGAAGAGGAAAAATATTTAAGACCTAAAACATTCTAAGGGTTTAAGAAAATATTTTTGTTGTTTTTGTTTAGAAAAATATTCGAAATGATTAATAAAAATAAAGCCTATTTCTTAGTTAATTTACAAACTAAAAATAAAACAAGATGATTAAATTAAATTAGTTTTAATTATAAAAAATTAAATTTATTAATTAAAAAAACCTAAATCTAAATTTTTTGATTTTTTGATTTTATGAGTTTTTTCTGATTAAATAAAAAAATGATTAAAAGAAATAATTAATTGAAACAAAATAATAAAAAAAGTTTAAAAGGGCCTGCAAACAAGTAAAAATGGGGTGAGAAAGAAGCAAAAATATCCAGGCCTAAATCAGGGAGCCCAGGTTGCTGTGCTGGATCTAGTGGAGGTGACCTTCAGGAGGTGCATCATGGGGCTTGCGCTTGGTGCATTGGATATGCCTTGGATGAGACCTAATGGTGATGAGGTGAGGGCACATAATGGACTTGCGAAGGCTTGGTGTGTTGAATTTGCAAGGAAAATATGTGAAAAAAACAAAAGAGTACCACTGGGGCTCGAACCCAGGTCCCTAAGGTCATAACACGCTTGTTTTACCATTGGGGTGGTTGTTTCATCCGGTTAGGAAACAAAACCCAATAAATATATTACAAACTCATTTTTCAAATTTGAAAATGCTATCTTCTTCTTATTTGCGCCCGCAGACAACAACAACACCATTGATGAATATCAAACACCTCTATTTATCAACCATTTAAAAAAATATAAACTTGAAAGTTATTCTAAATTTCCCCACGAATTCAACCATGCCATTAACTTTAATTAACACTCAAAGATTAAAAAGAATTTTACTTAGTACAAAAAATGAAACCTAACTGGTCAAATATTCGATTCTCACTCCATAAGACAAATTAATGAAAAATAATGATATGGTTAGCTTTCGGATATTGATATCTATATTTTATCTTTTGAAATAAAAAGCAAATGATGCATGTATATGGATATCACAGTTGGAGAAACTTACCTCTTGAAGTGATAATCGAGTTTGAAGTTAGAGAACTTCTAGAGGTGTTAAGATGATCTGGATAGCTTCACTGAACTCCGAGGAAGCTTTTTCAACGCCTACCCTGGATTGAGAGTGCCTCAACTCTTCTGGACAAGTCAAGTTACAAATGTGTTTGAGCTTGGTTTGGATGAAGTGTTTGGGATGTTTTAGTGACAAACTAATGCATACAGAAGCTTAGTTATGATGTGGAGATGGTGTTTGAATGATAAAAGAGACAAACATACGAGTGGATTTGATGTTGGGTGTTGGAAGCTTCGAATGAGCAACAATGGTGGTTTCTTGATGATTTTGAGTTTGAGAGAATTTGAAGGTGTTTTGGAGCTGTTTATTCATGCCTTGGCTTGCAAATGGCCTCTCTATTTATAGAGAAAAGGTTTGAGGGTAAGGGTTGATCAGGTTTGCAAGTTATGGAGTTATGGATTGGTTGAAATGTAACTTGAAGTTTCTTGTGAAGTCAAAGTTCCAATGCATAGTACCATGCCTTCTAGAGTGGTTGAACACTTAGTTGGCAATTGCATAAAACATGCTTTTCTAAAATGGAAGTGTTAACTTTGTGCCATTAATGGAATGATGCATTAGACAATGCTTGAATCAAATGGACCATATCTCAAAAGCTTGTGTAATCTTCTTATTAGAGATAGATTTACAAGTTTAGAGGTCTGCAAAGGGATATTACAAGGCATGGCTATGAGATTTGATTATGAGTTCATCACAAAAATGACCTATAATTTAAGTTTGACATGCCATCTTCATTTTTTCATAACTTCTAGCTAAAGTATGATAAATTTGTGTTCTTTGATATTTTGGAAAGCTTGAATCAATATCTACAACTTTCATGTTGACCACTTTGGCTAAATCAAATGGGAACTTGGTGAAAATTGGCCAAGAAGTTGGGATAAAAAAACTGATCAAACTTGTTGAAATTTTATCTAAGTGTTGGATAAAAAATATCACAACTTCATGGGCTCATATCTTATAAATTAAGAAATTTTTGAGGATCATCCCACAATAAATAATTTGTAGAATTAATTAATCCCTACAACTTTCATGTTGAAAGTTTTCCTTGAATCATCTTGGATTTTGGTGAAATTTGACTATGAAATTAGGGCTTTTTAGGCACAAAAAACACTTGAATTTTTCTAAGTGTTTGAAAATCTTCAATTTTGGCTTTTGTTGAATTTCTTGATTCTTGATGATAAATTTTGATAGTTTTTAATGTTTTGATGATTCTTGATTTTTGAATTCTAATGTTGACCAAAAAAGTCAAAGTTTGACTTTTGTGTGACTATTGACTTTTCATCAATTGATTCAATTCTTCCACTATCAGTCACTTGTATCTTTTGAAATGTCTTGAGATATGTAATTAGGTCAAGATGTTGTATTTGAGTCCTTAATATCATACTTTAAACCATTAGGTCATGCATTAGGCCAAAAGTCAATGATCAGTCATCTTCAGTCAAAACCCTAATTTTGGCAAATTTTGACCTTTGATGATTTGAGGGCTTTTCTTGAAGAATCATGGTCAATATTTGATCAAATAATGAATATCACCTGAAAATGTTGATGTTGACAAAAAAATGTTGAAGTTTGACTGTATGTTGACCATAGTTGAATTTTTACCCAATACAGTTGACTTTCAATCTTCTGAGCCATTGACTGAGCAAACTTGTGATGCAAGACTTGAAATTTGACATAAGTGTTATTGAGGACCTATGATGAACCATGAAATTCATTTGAGACCTTTGCAACCCAATATTCCTTGAAAAGCACAAAACCCTAATTGTAGAACCTTTCTTAGGAGGTGGTTTTGACCAGTCAACTCTTGAGCAAATAGGGACCTCATGAGAATGTCTTGAAGAAAATGGGAGGATAAATTTTGGGGTATAACAATATCCGTAGGAAATTTTGCAAGAAAATTTTCTGCAGATTTTATTGCGGATTATTTTGTATAATTTTTTAAATAAAAATAATAAAAAATATTTTTATTTTATCATAAAATGTTATTTTTTGCAAAAAAAAAAAATTAATAGAATTAATTTTTTTTCAAAAGATGTTTGATAAATTTAAATTTTTTCTAAAATTAATAATAATTTTTGTAATAAATTTAAATATTTTTAAATCCAAACTGATTTATATAAAAATGATTAATTGATTTTAAAAATTAATTTTTTTAATTATTTAGATGTCATTATATATATATATATATATATATATATATATATATATATATATATATATATATATATATATATATATATATATATATATATATATATATATATATATATATATATATATATATATATATATATATATATATATATATATATATATATATATATATATATATATATATATATCTTATCGGTGATTAGAATCTGTAATGAGCTGATATCTGCGTCCGATGTACAAGTAAGTAAGAGTACAAAAAGATACAAGACAATTGGTCATGGCATACATGGCGCGCACGCGTTGTGTGCATGCATGCATGTTTATGTGACAATTTTAAGAACCAACATTTAATCTTTAATATCTCATCCAATAATGACCCAAATTGAGTGATTCAAAAATAAAAATCTAGCTCACATACCTAATTACAATTCCCCTTTTAATCAATTTCCAAATTGAGGCTTGAATCAAGAGATAAATCATCAAGAAAATGGCACACTATGAGTTTGATTTAATGACAAGCCTGATGCGCGCACAAGTTTCTCTTGCTGGGAAATCTTCTCTTGCCAGCTTCTTTCTTTCAACTTCTAAATCCAATAACCCTCTCCATAATGCCCCAATTTTAACAAACCATGAATCAAAATTTAAGAGGAGACATCAAAATCGGACTTTGATGTTCAAACATTTTTAAATGATGACTAATTCAGCCAGAAAAGTGACGGTGAAGGTATACCCACCATCTGTTTGATCAAATTCCGCGTGCGAGGCCTCGTTTGCTAGGCATACTTGCCTTCTCAAGCCTTGAGATCCTGATCATCATATCTTTCTTTATACACGACTAAATGAGATACTTCTTGAATCAAAAATACGTAGGAGGATTCAAGCTACAATTTTGATGTTGATACTTTTCAAAATTGAAACCATTTGATACTTCAAAAGTGGACATGAAGAAATCAGCCTTTTAGTAAAAAATCATAAAAATTTCTAAGTGTCCAGAAATTTCCAAGTCAAATATCTCTCAAAATAATCACTTTTTGGTCTTGACACCACAAGGACAAAGTTGAATAACTTTCTCTCCTCTTTCCAACCATATAAGTTTTGTACATTTTCAACAAAAATTGAAAGAGTTGTGATCATTCAAAGATTAGTACTATGGATACTTCGATAAAATTCTTAAAAATGCTCAAATGGCTTCTTACACAAGTTAACTCCAAATCAAAATTTCCTCTTGAGTTTATGCCACCATTGATCATGGAATATGATAATAGGATCTTTAAATTGATGGTTGAACAAAATTCCCCTTGGTCAACAGTTGACTTTGGTTGACTTTAGTCAAAGTGACTATTTTTCCCCTTTTGATCAATTGATCTTCTTTCAATTAAAATTGATGGCCAACCTTCCATTCGCAGATTCTCATAAACACGTGGAGAAGCACAGAATCAAATCTTGCCCAAAAAATCAAAGATTTCCTGATTAAATCAAAAACCCCAATTTTGGCTATTTGTGTTAGGAGATAATGACCAAGCTTCAAAACCCTAATTCTTATGGACATGTTTGAGAAATTCCTTGAACAAAGATGCTTCATATGATGATGAGAAGATGATACTTCATAAATCTGGCTCATACAAGCCTCAAATACCTCATCTGGCCAAAACCCTAATTTGAGGGATAATCATTAGAAATGTAATTCACTTTAAAACTTTGCAAATCTTCAATCTTCCGATGACACAATAAGACAAATGAGATGTCTAGAGATATGGGGAACCCTTGTAGCTTGAGAGACTCAAAGATTGAGGATATGATACCCCCTCTTGTCCTGATTGTCAATACAATCAACTTTTATAGCCTGTAGAAGAACTTAGGAACCAAGATACTTTGATCCTATCATGAGAATGCATGAGTATGTATGTGAAACACAAGCCATGTAAGGTAAAATGAAGAGGGCAAAGTTTGGGGTGCAACAGCTGCCCCTACTCAATCATCTTAAACCTAATTAGTGAGAAAGAGCGACATCTTTCGAACGTTCAAGGTTGAAGAGGATTTAATACAAAAAGAATCCAAAAATTTGCGCTCTAAATAAAACAGAAGCACAGAAACACTGATAATTATATCTTGCAAGGATGACACTAAGAAAACTGGGTGGAAGATGAAAAGATTGGTGAATACTAAATTCTACCAAAGAACATCAGATAAAACTAGATTCAAGAGATATACCAATTAGAAATTGGATTTGAAAGGATGAGCCAAGTAGAGATTCGACTTGAAAAGTAACCCAAGTCAAGATTGGACTTACACCAAGAGAACTAGTGGATGCAAGTCTTCTAGAAGGACGCGACAAGTAAAATTGGAGCACATATTGTGAAATTGAGCTAAAACTCAACTCAAACAGGCTAGACAAAATTAGACTTTAGAAGAATGTGGTTGGACAAAACTGGAACACCAATTGAAATAATGAGATAAAACTCAACCCAAGAAAACTAGACGAGACTAGATTCTAGGAAAATGCGTCCGTACGAAACTGGAACACGAATTGAAAGAATGAGATAAAACTCAACCTAAGAAGACTAGATAACACTAAACTCCAAATAATGTGTCAGGACATAACTGGAACACAAATCACAATAGTGAGATAAAACTCAACTAAAGAAAGCTAGATGAAACTAGACTCGAATGAATCTTCCAAGACAAGACTGAAATACAGATTGTGAAAATGAGATAAAACTCAACCCAAGAAGACTAGATAAAAATAGACTTCAAAGATACGAATAGATATCGGATCCAAACGGGTATACCAGAAATAAACTGGTCTCGATCAACAAAGAACAGACAAAAATTAACTTATACCATATGCACGTTAGCAAAATGCTGGTGGGATCGAGTAGAGGTTATCAAGATAAAACTCGGCCTCCGTGAGTACTTATAAAGATTGCTCTAGGTAGAAACTGGTGTGCAAACAAGTTAACGAGACGAAACTCGACCTAAGAGGAACTAGACAAAATTAGGCTCTGAGAAATTACTCAATAGGAAAACCATAGAAATTGGATCCTATAACAAGGTGACAGGAAATGTCTGTATTTCATAAAACACCTGTTGGTCTCAAACGAGGGTGTACAGTAGACAATGTTGAACGAACCCAAGTAATAAAAGGGACAAATAACGAGTAGAAACTTGGCTCAAGAATACTAGATAAAACTGGTCCAAAGATGAGACTTAAAAACAAGTAGAAAACTCGACTCAAGAAGATTATATAATACTAATCCAAAGATGAGTACCAGGACAAAATTGGATTTCACGCACAAGTAACGAGACAAAACTCGACCTAAGAGAAACTAGATGAAACTAGGCTGAAAATGAATATCAGGGCGAGACTGGTATTCAGAAGGTATATCAATAAACATTGAAATAAACCAATAAGGGTAGTAAAGACTGAACCATAGAAAACTGCGCCTGGTAGAAACTAGACTACAATCAAAGATAATGAGTAGACACTCAACCACTTAATGGTAACATCCAAAAGTGATAATTGTATGGGTGAAAACCGGGATACTGAGGATATAAACCTTTGCTGGGGATATAATCCAAAGTTCTTTAGCAAACTCACTAGGGAAAGCAGAAAAAATAATGGCTTATGTTCCAATGCATGTTTGAATTATTATTTTTTCATGGAGTAATGTTCCCAAAATAGAATAGAAATAGTACACTTTGAGGATGAAATGAGATGGTGCATGACTAAATGTTTCACCGGGGAATGGCCAATCGATAAGCCAACAACCAACAGGATGAAACCTGATATTACTTGCAAAAACAAATTGTAAAATCCAAAGGAGAAGATAAGGTATAAGAAACCATTAGAGAGAAACCCTTGAAGATTCGAAACTCTATGGGGAGTAACAAATTGAGTAACCAGTAGAAAGGAGCTATAATCACTAAGAGAAGTTGCAAAAATAAATTGCACACTCTGTTGGAGAAAATCAGATTGAAATTGTCAACTCTAATAACAGATGCCAAATGAAGATTGGGCACCGTTAGAGAAAATCAGGGCGAAACCATGATTTTTGAAATAGAACGCCAAATAGAAATAGGGCATTGCTGGAGAAGATCAAGGAGAAACCATAACTTATAAAGAGAAACAACAAATAGAGATTGGACATTGCTGGAGAAGATCAGGGTGAAACCGTAATTTTTGAAGGGGAGTACCAAATAGAGATTGGACATTGCTAGGGAAGACACCAATGAAATAGGGCATGCAGTGAATCAAAATTCACCTCTAACCGATTGGATAATACCTTTTCAACATCTCTCCCAGGGACAACAGAAACTTATATTGTGGAAAAGAAACAATCCTTGAATAAGAACTTCCGACGAATCGACTTAACTAGGGAATGAACATTCTCGGGTGATTGATTTCCAAAAAGTGGCCTCACAGGGGAGATAAAAGAATTTTTGAATAATAAATCTTCATGAAGCGACTTCGTTAGGAAATACGATAAATCTTCAAAGGCAACCCTATAGGGGAATAAGAAAATTCCCAACCTGAACTTTTGGCTGCAGAACAATACATATCTACTTCGGGGAGTAGATTATTCTCCTATGAACATATAAAAATACATATATGTCGAGGAGGTATATCCTTCAACAAGAAATCTCATCAATCATAAGGATTCTCCACTGGGAGATATTGGGGAGAAGAAAACTTCAAGAAGTGCTAGGGAATCATCCGAGAATTTCCAAATCAATCACACTTTTAGCTACAAACCCTTTGTTTGGGGAAGACTCACTAAGGAGAAGTATAAACTTCCATACTGCAAGGGATACAACCCAAACTAGAGAGACCGTAGTCATTCTTAAAAGAATTCTATTATGGTATTCGTAAATCATGTAAAAGTATAGAGAAGTTGATTCCTACAAAAAAATCAAACAAATTGTGCCCCAAGTATATCATGACGACTTAGCCTACCCACCAGGCTACAAATAGCTTAAAAGTAATATTTGTATTTTATTTATGATGCTTGTGCAAAACCAACAAGTTTCCAAATGCAAATGATTATCAAAAATTATATTGGACGTTTTTGCAAGCAAAACTGTAAAAGAAAAACAAAGCAAGCTTTTTTGGATAAAAAGAAGTCTTTTATTGATTGAAATAGGCCTACAAATAGGCTTTTTACATCAGGAAGAAATTCCTAAAAAGAGGTAACTGCGAAAGCAAAACAAAAGAGATTTACAAAAAAAAATGGCAATTTGAAAACGAATAATCACCAGGTTCTGATTCTGCTATAACTCTTATAACCTCGAAGATCTCATCACTTTCTTTCTGAAGAAGATGACTAAATCGATTCCTACCCTTCGGGGTGACCAATTGTACTATTAGATGAAATCGAAGATCCGACGCTAGACGTAGTCTTTCCTTTAAATCCCTAATTTTTGCCTGGATCTCCCTTTCGAGTTTTCAATCCACCGGGATACCCTTTTTTTCCTAAGCCTTCCTTTCGGGTTTTCAACTTAGTGGGTGTACTTATTTTCTTTTTCATTCTTTTCACTTCTTTTTTTTATCCCAAAATTTTTCTCGAACCTTTTATTCATTCGTTTTTTGGTTCTTCGGGATGTCCTTTTTTGCTTGAGCCAGTCAACTCAGCGGTTCTATTTATGCAAAGTGTTTTTTGACTATGTCTGCATTCATAGGGAGTGGGAAGTCTTCACCATCTATAGTTGTAAGCATCATGGCCCCTCCAGAGAATACTTTCTTAAAAACAAATGGTCCTTTATAAGTTATGGTCCACTTGCCCTTGGGATCTCCTTGAGGAAGAATGATTCTTTTCAGAACAAGGTCACCTACTTGATAATACTGAGGACACACCTTCTTATCAAATGACTTTCTCATCTTCTTTTCGTACACCTGACCATGACACACAACCTCTAATATTTTCTCACCAATGAGGTTCAACTAATCCAGTCGATTCTGCACCTATTGTGATTCATCAAGCTCAACATCTTTCATAATCCTTAGAGAAGGAATCTCCACTTCCACATGCAAAACTGCTTCCATTTCATACACAAGGGAGAACGGGGTTGGCCACGGTCGAAGTATGTACTAAAGTTAATATCCATGTAAAGCAAAAGGTAGCGTCGCATTCTAATCCTTATTGGTTACCACCACCTTTTGCATAATCTTCTTGATGTTCTTATTGGCCTCTTAAAAGCGTCATTCATCTTTGGGCAATATGGAGAAGAATTGTGATGTTTGATCTTGTAAGTTTCACAGAGCTCTTTTATCATTTTATTATTGTGATTAGATCCATTTTCAGTAATGCTCTTTTCTGGAATCTCATAACGACATATTATGTTGTGCTTGATAAAGCGAACAACCACATGCTTTGTAATATTTGCATAAGATACAGCTTCAACCCACTTGGTGAAGTAATCTATGGCAACCAAAATGAAACGGTGGTCGTTAGAAGTAGTTGGTTCAATATTTTTGATCATATCAATTCCCCACTTTGCAAAGGGCCATGGAGAAGTCAAGACATTTAGAGGAACATGCACCTTGTCAGCATACACTTGGAACTTGTAACAAATTCAGGCATGGTTACAGAAATCACTTTCTATGGTGACTAATAGTAGACATCTCTAAAAATCTTTTTGGCCATGGTATGTCCACTGGAATTAGTCCCTAAAGCACCTTCATGCATTTCTTCGATAATCTTTGCTGCTTCATTCTTGTCCACACATCTGAGCAACATACCATCATGATTTTTCTTGTACAATGTACCATTGCTGAGGAAGAACTTTGTTGACATCCTTCTCAAAAACTTCTTGTCTATAAATAATGCCTCTTCTGGATACTCTTGAGTCTCCAGGTACATATTGATATCATGAAACCATGGATTACCATCCAATTCGGCTTCAACTTCAAAATAAAATGTTGTCTCATCCAATCTCATAATAATGATTGAAGGCGCATCATTATCCAACTTCACTTTAAACATGGATGGCAGAGTAGCCAAAGCATCTGCAAGATTATATTCTTCCCTCGAGATGTGTTCAAATGTGATTTCCTCAAAGTAAGGAATCAACTTCATAACATGTCCTCTGTAGGGGATCAGATTTGGGTGACGAGTCTCCCATTCTCCATTAATCTGACTAATCACAAGAGATGAGTCTCCATAAACTTTCAAAAACTTGATTCGCAAATCAATTGCAGCTCCAATCCCATAGATACATGCTTCATATTCTTCCATGTTGTTGGTACAATTAAAACAAATTCTGACTATGAAAGGGATGTGAAAACGTTCAAGAGAATTATTAATAGCTCTACACCATTACCCATAGCATTTAAGGCACCATTGAACACCATCGTCCATCGCAGTCCTTGTTCGGGTCTTTCCTTTGGGCCAGGAATGTTACAATCCCTTATATACATGATGTCTTCATCTGTGAATTCAAACTTCACTACTTGATAATTTTCCACGGGTTGGTGAGCAAGATATTCTGCCAAGACACTACCGTTGATGGCTTTCTGAATAGTATGCTGGATGTCATATTCAGCCAAAATCATCTGCCAATAGGCCACTGTTGTACCCCAAAATTTGCCCTCCCATATTTCTCAAAAAAACATTTCAAGAAAAATTCACAAGTCCAACCTGGCGCGTCATATTCAGGTATTCTTTCACCAAGATATCTCTGATAACGTATTCTCAAATTCAGGTTCGGCTCAAGAGTCAATTCTTTAAAGAAGGTATCCGAATGTGTGAGTTTTCTTGAAGAAATATAGTGAAAAAGTGTGCTGAAAGTGCAGTTTTCACGCGCTAAAAAAATTCATAACTTGAAGATCGTGACTCGTTTTGAACCCGTTCCGGTGGCCAAAATTCCGTCTTGACATTATCTACGTTTTCATCTCTCACGGCTGGAAGCCAATTTCGATCAGAAGGTCTTCAAAAATGTGGATTTATCAAGTATTTTCGTGCAGAAATTTGTGACAGAAGTTTATTTGCGTCATGTTCAAAAAATCATAACTTTGTCGATTTTCATCGTATCGAGCTGGTTCCGGTGCCAAAATTTCACAAATTGAGTTGACTACATTTTCACAGAAGGAATTTAGTTCAAACGGTATTCAAAAGGCCTTCGTTTTTTGCTCAGAGTGCGTGACACGCTGAAAATCCTGAATGCTGAATATTATTTCATCTGGGCCGAAACTTCGAAAATTCATAACTCGGTCAATTTTTATCGAATTGGACTCATATTTTTACACAAGGTCACTGACTCATAGATCTACAACTTTGCTTCAAAAGTCGAGACCAAATTATGCACCGATCAATACCAGTTTTTTATTGAAGAACGTGTCAGAGCCGACACTGGAGCCTAAAATAAGTTTGTCTGAGCTGAAACTTCAAAAATTCATAACTAATTCACCGTTTATCCGATTAAGTCGATTTTCGGACAGGAGTTAGTTCTCGATGTCGGCTACATTTTGTTTTCACATTTCAACTTCAAAAAATGCACTTAAGTCCCTGCGATTTAGCCTGTAAAGTGACGAATTCAAGTGAATATTGGAGGCCCAATTGCACATTCAAAGCCCATTTTCTTTACCCTAATTTCCACTATATAATCACCTTCTTGTCACACAAACCAGGAGGAGAAAAAAAGAAGGAAAAAAGAGAGAAAAAAAAAGAAGGAGAAAAAGAGAGAAAAAAAGAAGGAGAAAAAGAGAGAAAAAAAACCTTGCCACAACAAACCTTGAAATCCTTATTACAAATCCCTCTCTCACTACAAACAAATCATCTCAGTTACAAACCAACATCTTATTACTTCTTCAGTAAGGGTAAGGCTGGCTTGATCTCCATGATCCAAAGGGCATAAAAGCATTCATGTCACTACTTTTCCAGTAAGGGTAAGGTTGATTTGATCTCCATGATCAAAAGGGTATAATCATTCATACATGCCATATTGTGCCTAAACATTAAATTTCTTCATATATTGGCTTTATTTGCATTTTATGATTTTATTTGATGTGTTTGTGAGATTCAACACTGCAGATTTAGACAGGATCCCAGGCAGGTTCATTAAGGAACGTTGAGGCCAAAAGCCAAATGGCCAAAAGCCAAAAGCCAAATGGCCAGACTAGAAAAACTTATGCATGACACCAATACATGGCGAGGCAGACATTAAGCCAGAGATTAAGGGAACGTTGAAGCCAGAACACAAATGGCCAAAAGCCAAAAGCCAATTGGCCAAAGTAGAACAACTTATGCATGAAACTCAATCCAATGGCCAAAGAATGCAGACCACGGTACTCAGGAGTCAATACTTCAAAAAATCTCCCCTTGGGCCAGACACCCCCTATGGTTTGCTCAATTTTTAATTTTTATTTGTTTTTCCTTTTTATTCTTTTAATTGTTTTTTAATTGTTTTCTTTTAATTCCATAAAATAATTTTCATAATAAATATAAAATACAGAAAAATCAAAAAAATGTTTATTTTATTAATATTAATTTTACTATTATTATTTTTGTAAATAAACTTTAAACAATTAATTAAATTAATTTAGGTTTCAAAACTTTAATATTTTTCTCAATAAATTAAATATGTAGAAATTAGGGTTTTTAACTTTTGCATCATTTTTTTTAATAAATAATTTTCTCATTATTATTATTATTATTAATTACTAATTTATTTTGTAAATAAACATGTACATAAATTCTTTAGTAAATTAAGTTAAACTTTAACATTTTTCTCAAACAATTAAAAATAACTTAGAATTAGGGTTTCTTTTAATTTTAATTTTAATTTTCTTATTTCATAAATACAAAAAAACCTAAAAAACACTTCTTTTATTTCAATAAATAATTAATTAATTTTTAATTTCAATTTAACTTCAAAAGGGTCCAACGCCCTCGTTTTCAATTTTAATTCCAATTCGCGCATTTTATTTATTCTTTCGTTTAAATATTTAATATAATTCTCCCAAAGCCGTGTAATTTTATAATTTCTCGCACTTTACTTTATTTATTTATTTTCTGTCAAATCGGGTCCTGGAAATTTTGGCGATGTGGACCCGCGCCTTTGTAATAGTTTAGAACTTTTATTTCCCGCAATTTCTTAACTGTTAAATAAATGCATGCAAGAATGAATGATAAAATAAAAACAAACACATAGATCACCTTGACATGAATAAGACAAAATAACTGAACATGACACACAAATCACACACCACCCCTAGGGTACGCCTCACTGTTGCCTTGCCTCGAAAGGTGATCGTCGAGTAGAGGATGTCTTAGTAAGTCCTCATGATCCGGGAACCTGGCATGAGGGTAGCTTCTAAGGTGTCTTCCCATTGCTCTGGTGATCACCATGTCCCGAACCTCGAATTGACCCGAACACCTCCAACGGTGGTGCTACCTACCTCTCAATGGTGGGATGGCACTACTTTAAAGGACATTTACACAGACGAATTCCTTAGGGTAGGTAGGTTCTCGTAGATACTTGCTCTAAATTTCAAAACAAATTCAAAAATACTTTTCACACCGACACCTTTTCAAAAAGCTTTCGAAAGCAACTTTTCAAACACTCTTGAGGACCGATACAAGAGTCGAACTGGAATTTTCAAAGAAACTTTTTAAAACCCACAGTTGAAAAGCAAACAAACTACTTTTGAAAACACAAATGAGCAAGTATCTAAGAGCCCATGGATAACCATGGATAGAAAGGGTGCTAACACCTTCCCTTTCTATAATCTACCTCCCGAACCGAGAGCAATCTCTTTAAGGAATTTTTCTGTGCTTTTGTCCTTTCCATTTGGAGAAAATAAAAGACGGTGGCGACTCTTGCTTCCGCGACATTTCGCGAACCAGCGTTAAACAGTCAGTTCCAGATCCACCGATCACAGAACTGGCGACTCTGCTGGGGATTAAACTTAAAGTGAGGTGTACCTTAGGACTAAGATCACGGTGTTTTCAATTGCTTTCATTGCTTGCTTTATTATTGTGGGACTGTCTTGGGAGTTCTATAGATCCTAACCCGGATCTGGGGATACCTTCTTAGAAAGTAGCAACAAGGCTGTGAGGGAACTGTGCGGGGTATACCGACATGGTTGAAACAGTCTGCTACGTTGATGTGGCACTTTGGTGTGTACCGGTAACCCTTGAGTTCAGTCAAGGAGAGTACGGGGCCTCCGCGTGGTGTCGTGAAGCATCAACAGAACTTAGGAACCTTAATTGAACTATCTTGGCCTCTTTAGGGTAGTGAGATAACTGACTTTGGTGCAGTCCGAGGTTGGTTGATACTCGATGCTACACTCAATTGAGGGTTGCTTTCCTGGAATATTTCGGTCGCCAGTTCAGTGGCTAAATCGAAACGATGAACAATGAAAGCAATCCCGTGATATTGGGACCCTTAGAACCCGGTTACTTCTAATAGGACAGGTTGAGCCCACCAACTTCAAGAGGGTAATACCCAGACCCCATGCTGGCCTAAACTCTAAGGGCTTCTCTTGTGTGACTTGTGTGCCTTCGTACTTGACTACTTGCATGCTCGTTATCTGACACATGAACTACTTGCAGGTTTTGTTTATAGTCCTTAATTGGGACTCATAATAGGGCTTACTAAGTCTCTTGCAGGTTTTGTTTATAGTCCTTAATGGGGACTCCTAACAGAGTGTGCTAAGTTTCTTGCAGGGTTTGTTTTAGTCCTTAATTGGGACTCATGACAGGTTTTACTTGAGTTTCTTGCAGGTTTTGGTTTGCAGTCCTTAATTGGGACTCATAACAGGGTTACTTACATTACCCCATGCATACCATAACATCATACCATTGCATACATCTTAACCCATTTCAAGGATCTCAAGGGCTTGTGATGCAGGTCATGACGAATCAAACGTCTAGCAAGGGGCAAAGAGGATTTATTTTCCTCAAGCCAAGGTTGTCAGGGGCTATGACCCACTTGATATGGTGAGCCTTTGACCCTTGGAAGAAAGACCCTCAACAAATACGAAGTTCTTTCAATCAAGTTACAAATTCAAGTTCTAACAAATTTTCTTGTTTATCCCGCGAGATCCTTGAAAACATTGCATGCATACATACATCATTGCATTACAGGTACCTTTCTTTACAGGTCACTTACCATCCGCGCTGTTTATTTCAGCAATGGCTGCCCAACAAGATAACCAGGACCTTCTTGCTCAAGAGACTCGGTTCGGGGAAATCCTCCTGAATCTATCCAAGGGGCAGGAGGAGTTGAGGACACTTCTCATGGAGACCTTTGTCAGGAACAGTGCTGAGGATGAAAGGCTGAAACACCTACAAGCTGAGGTGGATGCATTGAGGGTCCAGATGTTGGGGCAGGTGACTGCCATTCAAGGGTTAGCTCAAAGACAAGATGAGCTCTGGTTTCTCGTCAACCAACTGCTTCAGGGTAACCAACTGGGGCAAATGTCTAAGGGTAAAAGGCCAGCCATCGTTCAACCACCTTTGAGACAAGGAGGTAAGGGGGGAGCTCCTCAAATGGCTCCAGTGTCACAAATTCAACATCACAACCAACAAAAGAGCGAGAGAAGGCAGTTCACTCGGCTCAGCATGACCTTATCCCAGATATTGCCACAATTGCTGGAGACCAAGCTGGTAACTCTAAAAGAAGCTCCGAAGAACCAAAATACAACGTCACCAAAGTATAATCCCAACGCCCGTTGCACTTATCATTCCGACAGCCCGGGGCATAATACAAACGACTGTTGGTCTCTGAAGAACAAGATTCAGGACCTGATTGATGAAGGAGCAGTGGAATTCACCCAAGATGGTCAGGCCGAGTTCTTCTACTATCCCTGCAAGACTCACCATTTGAAGTGACAAATCCTGAGACTAGAAAACTTTTGTTCATTCGAATGTTCTAGTGGCGGTTTTCTTTTGTTCAAACATTTACTCATGTTAAACATTGTTATTTCATTAATGCATCGCATATGTCTGTTCTGAAACAATATATTCGTATTCACTATATGCAAATTATTTTCATATTTTTTCTGATGTCAACTCCCAGTTAATAATTCTAAGCCTCTTGAGGGAGGATGACGAAAACGATACCGCTATCTTTACAGTATGCTTTTGAACGGACCCCGCTGATGAGGTACAGGCATTGTTTCAATCCCTAAACATTGGAGTTATAAGGATGATAATCCCTCGTCAACCCATCTGAGCCAAAGAAGTAGGAGTTTTTCTTTTCGAAATTTAAAACCCTTAATCATAACCTGGGGCAGGGTAGTCTCTCAGTTGATCCAAGTGCATAACGAATGGCACCAAAGAGGTCCTTACAAAAAAAAAAGAGACAGTGATGGTTCCAAATAATCAATAAAGAAAGGCAGTCCTTATCTCAAAAAATAAAAAACCCATTAAGTCAAAACCCATGAAGGAGACTTACAAAACTGGGGCATCCCGCTGACTGTAATTCCAAAAAAGGAAACAGTTCAGGCAAAAAAAGAAAGGGATAACAAAAATCAAGAAAGAGGTCTTACAAACCCTCAACAAAAAAGGAATGACTGCCTATTCAAAATAAACTATCAACATCCGAATCATCACCGGAAAATCAGAGCAAAGACTCAAACAAAGTCTAACGCACGATCAACTGAGTTTAGGTTTGGAGAACATCACGAAGAGTGGGTGGGTACAAATAATTTGAGCCTTTATCCTTTGTTTCTTAAACCGTGAACCAGGCCACGTTATAACCCTTAAAAGTCCTAGCTGAAGCATGGGTTAGTTCGAAAGCATACTGTTACGAAAGGTATCCTGACTCCTTAAGGCCTACGGTAAATACGGAGTTGACATCACAGTTTACAAAATTGCTGGTTTTACTGAAAAATGCATTTTTCAAAAACTTCAAGACAGACATAAGCTTTGCATTTTTAATATAACATTGATTGCATATGACTATTTGTTTGAACAGCATAGAAGTTCGCACGAAAAATATCTGATGAACAAAAGCACTCCCAACCAAGGGGCATGACATGACCATGGTCCATTATCTGGGGCAGTCCAGTCAAGATTCAAGGAATCTCTCAAGATGCCAAATAGCCTGGGGCAAATCTTCGCATGAGTCACCTGAGGCATTTCAACAATAAATCCTGCCTGGTCAAAAATCTTCTGGTGGCATGACAAAACACTTCTAACAGGGGCAACTCCCTACATCCTGAGAGCATGGACATAGTCGGAAAAAATACTACGCACAATCAAAGACCCGCTAGGTTGACACACCTAGGCAAAAATAAGGGCTTCCCGGCGAACCAAAAGGGTTCGGGCAAAATGAAGGGATGAAACAAAAAAATCTGTACACCCGGCAAGTCGAAAACCTGAAAAGGCGGCTTGGGCAAAAATGGGTATCCCGGTGGACTGAAAACCCGAAAGGGCGGTCCAGGCAAAAATTAGGGATTAAAGCGTATGATTATGTCCTGTTGTCCTGCTATCTGTCTACCAGAAGAAGGTTTGTCCGCCAACAACTATCAGCACCCCACAAGAAACAGGGGCAATGAAGAGTGGTCTAAGCAGTCTGACTGTTCTATCCTCCAAGACATCAGGGTAAATTCAGCTGAAGAACTTGACCAATACAGTTCAAAACTCCCCATGAGAGTCCAATCCAGTTCCCCAAGAAATTTGGAATTCATCTCCCCAAGCAGTAAGCCTATCCCCAGTAGATTCTGGAAGCTTATCCCTCGCAGAGCACGAACGCGTCGTCCCGGCTTGATTTAAAGAGTTATTTCCGTAACAGGATATAACTGGGTTATCCTCAGCCAAAAGCCACGGAAAGAGCGTCCTCGGCAAAGTATCTTCCTACCCCCAGCGAAGTCTATCAACACTTCCAGCACAACAAGGATATCCCCAGCGGAATTCATCAAATCTCCCAGCATAACTCATCAACGGTATCCCCAGCAGAGTTATCTTCATCAACTCAGCAAAGCATCGCTATCCCCACAGAGTAGCACTCCCCAGCATGATCGCTAGAGTATCTTTTCTCCCGCAGAATTATTTCATTCCTCAACGGAGTTATCTCCTCCTACCAGTATTCTTGCAATGAATCATCCACAGCGGAAGCAAAATCTCTTCCTCAACATCAGCCCAGGATATGACTTCCCGGCACCCGTCAAAGATTTATTTTCCTAGACAAAAAACATACATAAAACTTCACATACATCATTATAGCACGCATGTACGCATCATATCATACAAATCGCATCCATATTGAGAACATCATTGCTTGATCCATATCATGCATTGCATATAACTGACCTTCACCTTGCAGGAAAGATGCAGTTGAAATTCTCAAACATATGTCAAGGACTTCTCTAGTCCAGTTAAATCGACTCCAAACAGATTTTTCTGATAAAGACTCAGTAGAAGTTCTCTTGTGGTCCCCTCTCCAACGGCGTGTGAGGTGGTAATTCCTTCTTCAGATGTTCCCCTCTCCGGCATGAGCGTGAGGTGATATTCTCTTATGGTCCCCTCTCCAACGGCGTGTGAGGTGGTAATTCCTTTTTCAGATGTTTCCCTCTCCGGCATGAGCGTGAGGTGATATTCTCTTATGGTCCCCTCTCCAACGGCGTGTGAGGTGGTAATTCCTTTTTCAGATGTTTCCCTCTCCGGCATGAGCGTGAGGTGATATTCTCTTATGGTCCCCTCTCCAACGGCGTGTGAGGTGGTAATTCCTTCTTCAGATGTTTCCCTCTCCGGCATGAGCGTGAGGTGATATTCTCTTATGGTCCCCTCTCCAACGGCGAGTGAGGTGGTAATTCCCTTTCAAGATGTTTCCCTCTCCAACGGCGAGTGAGGTGATATTTCCTTTCAGATTATAATTTCCTATAGTTCCCTCTCCAACGGTGAGTGAGGTGACTCCCTTTGAGATTATAATGTCCTTTGGTTCTCTTCCTGACACTACGAAGATGGTAATTCTCACCAAGATTTTCTCAACGAGCGTTGTTGAGGTTGAAATCATTCAGGATTCTCTTACCATTCATGCTAAGGCAGTAACCATCCCTGGTTCATTCATCAGCGTTTGAAGCTCCAGACCCAGCTCCTGTAACCAGTCAGGACACATCTATACCAAGCATCCGAAATCAACTCCTGCAACGTGTCAGGTACTCATTTTTCTTTTGCAGGTATACAGGTTCTAGCGAAGGAATCTCCTATGCGATCAACATCCCGATGGCATCTATAAGCCCATCATCCTATCCAGCAATCTCTAAATGGCATCTATAAGCCCATTCCCCCATCACTGTCACTATGTGAGCGCAAATTTCTAGGCACTCTAGTGTCCAATCATCTTCTACCCTCGGATTACGAAAGGCACGTCAGCCAATCTGCATCCTCAGGTCTAAGAAGATTAAACAGGGGCAACTGTTGTACCCCAAAATTTGCCCTCCCATATTTCTCAAAAAAACATTTCAAGAAAAATTCACAAGTCCAACCTGGCGCGTCATATTCAGGTATTCTTTCACCAAGATATCTCTGATAACGTATTCTCAAATTCAGGTTCGGCTCAAGAGTCAATTCTTTAAAGAAGGTATCCGAATGTGTGAGTTTTCTTGAAGAAATATAGTGAAAAAGTGTGCTGAAAGTGCAGTTTTCACGCGCTAAAAAAATTCATAACTTGAAGATCGTGACTCGTTTTGAACCCGTTCCGGTGGCCAAAATTCCGTCTTGACATTATCTACGTTTTCATCTCTCACGGCTGGAAGCCAATTTCGATCAGAAGGTCTTCAAAAATGTGGATTTATCAAGTATTTTCGTGCAGAAATTTGTGACAGAAGTTTATTTGCGTCATGTTCAAAAAATCATAACTTTGTCGATTTTCATCGTATCGAGCTGGTTCCGGTGCCAAAATTTCACAAATTGAGTTGACTACATTTTCACAGAAGGAATTTAGTTCAAACGGTATTCAAAAGGCCTTCGTTTTTTGCTCAGAGTGCGTGACACGCTGAAAATCCTGAATGCTGAATATTATTTCATCTGGGCCGAAACTTCGAAAATTCATAACTCGGTCAATTTTTATCGGATTGGACTCATATTTTTACACAAGGTCACTGACTCATAGATCTACAACTTTGCTTCAAAAGTCGAGACCAAATTATGCACCGATCAATACCAGTTTTTTATTGAAGAACGTGTCAGAGCCGACACTGGAGCCTAAAATAAGTTTGTCTGAGCTGAAACTTCAAAAATTCATAACTAATTCACCGTTTATCCGATTAAGTCGATTTTCGGACAGGAGTTAGTTCTCGATGTCGGCTACATTTTGTTTTCACATTTCAACTTCAAAAAATGCACTTAAGTCCCTGCGATTTAGCCTGTAAAGTGACGAATTCAAGTGAATATTGGAGGCCCAATTGCACATTCAAAGCCCATTTTCTTTACCCTAATTTCCACTATATAATCACCTTCTTGTCACACAAACCAGGAGGAGAAAAAAAGAAGGAAAAAAGAGAGAAAAAAAAAGAAGGAGAAAAAGAGAGAAAAAAAGAAGGAGAAAAAGAGAGAAAAAAAACCTTGCCACAACAAACCTTGAAATCCTTATTACAAATCCCTCTCTCACTACAAACAAATCATCTCAGTTACAAACCAACATCTTATTACTTCTTCAGTAAGGGTAAGGCTGGCTTGATCTCCATGATCCAAAGGGCATAAAAGCATTCATGTCACTACTTTTCCAGTAAGGGTAAGGTTGATTTGATCTCCATGATCAAAAGGGTATAATCATTCATACATGCCATATTGTGCCTAAACATTAAATTTCTTCATATATTGGCTTTATTTGCATTTTATGATTTTATTTGATGTGTTTGTGAGATTCAACACTGCAGATTTAGACAGGATCCCAGGCAGGTTCATTAAGGAACGTTGAGGCCAAAAGCCAAATGGCCAAAAGCCAAAAGCCAAATGGCCAGACTAGAAAAACTTATGCATGACACCAATACATGGCGAGGCAGACATTAAGCCAGAGATTAAGGGAACGTTGAAGCCAGAACACAAATGGCCAAAAGCCAAAAGCCAATTGGCCAAAGTAGAACAACTTATGCATGAAACTCAATCCAATGGCCAAAGAATGCAGACCACGGTACTCAGGAGTCAATACTTCAAAAAATCTCCCCTTGGGCCAGACACCCCCTATGGTTTGCTCAATTTTTAATTTTTATTTGTTTTTCCTTTTTATTCTTTTAATTGTTTTTTAATTGTTTTCTTTTAATTCCATAAAATAATTTTCATAATAAATATAAAATACAGAAAAATCAAAAAAATGTTTATTTTATTAATATTAATTTTACTATTATTATTTTTGTAAATAAACTTTAAACAATTAATTAAATTAATTTAGGTTTCAAAACTTTAATATTTTTCTCAATAAATTAAATATGTAGAAATTAGGGTTTTTAACTTTTGCATCATTTTTTTTAATAAATAATTTTCTCATTATTATTATTATTATTAATTACTAATTTATTTTGTAAATAAACATGTACATAAATTCTTTAGTAAATTAAGTTAAACTTTAACATTTTTCTCAAACAATTAAAAATAACTTAGAATTAGGGTTTCTTTTAATTTTAATTTTAATTTTCTTATTTCATAAATACAAAAAAACCTAAAAAACACTTCTTTTATTTCAATAAATAATTAATTAATTTTTAATTTCAATTTAACTTCAAAAGGGTCCAACGCCCTCGTTTTCAATTTTAATTCCAATTCGCGCATTTTATTTATTCTTTCGTTTAAATATTTAATATAATTCTCCCAAAGCCGTGTAATTTTATAATTTCTCGCACTTTACTTTATTTATTTATTTTCTGTCAAATCGGGTCCTGGAAATTTTGGCGATGTGGACCCGCGCCTTTGTAATAGTTTAGAACTTTTATTTCCCGCAATTTCTTAACTGTTAAATAAATGCATGCAAGAATGAATGATAAAATAAAAACAAACACATAGATCACCTTGACATGAATAAGACAAAATAACTGAACATGACACACAAATCACACACCACCCCTAGGGTACGCCTCACTGTTGCCTTGCCTCGAAAGGTGATCGTCGAGTAGAGGATGTCTTAGTAAGTCCTCATGATCCGGGAACCTGGCATGAGGGTAGCTTCTAAGGTGTCTTCCCATTGCTCTGGTGATCACCATGTCCCGAACCTCGAATTGACCCGAACACCTCCAACGGTGGTGCTACCTACCTCTCAATGGTGGGATGGCACTACTTTAAAGGACATTTACACAGACGAATTCCTTAGGGTAGGTAGGTTCTCGTAGATACTTGCTCTAAATTTCAAAACAAATTCAAAAATACTTTTCACACCGACACCTTTTCAAAAAGCTTTCGAAAGCAACTTTTCAAACACTCTTGAGGACCGATACAAGAGTCGAACTGGAATTTTCAAAGAAACTTTTTAAAACCCACAGTTGAAAAGCAAACAAACTACTTTTGAAAACACAAATGAGCAAGTATCTAAGAGCCCATGGATAACCATGGATAGAAAGGGTGCTAACACCTTCCCTTTCTATAATCTACCTCCCGAACCGAGAGCAATCTCTTTAAGGAATTTTTCTGTGCTTTTGTCCTTTCCATTTGGAGAAAATAAAAGACGGTGGCGACTCTTGCTTCCGCGACATTTCGCGAACCAGCGTTAAACAGTCAGTTCCAGATCCACCGATCACAGCCACCCTGCCTGTTAGAGTTGGATTCTCAAATTTGTACTTGATAGGATCCATCTTGGATATCAAGTAAGTGGTATACGTTAACATATATTTCCTCAAGCATTTGGCATCCCATGTAAGTGCATAACACGCCTTTTCAAGCAAAGAGTACCTCGCCTCACACTTTGTAAACTTCTAGCTCAAGTAATAAATTGCCTGTTCTTTTTTTCCTGTCTCAACATGCTGACCGAGCACACAACCCATGGAATTTTCTATGACTGTTAGATACATGATTAATGGCTTTCCCTCCATCTGACCACTAGATATTTCTTTAACAACTTAAACATTGGTTCACACATGGCTATGAGATGAGAGATAAATCTAGAAATGTAGTTTAACCTCCCTAAGAAACCACAAACTTATTTTTTGTTTTCAGTTCAGTCATTTCTTGAATTGATTTTACTTTAGTAGGATCAACCTCGATACCTTTCTCGCTTACAATAAATTCCAACAACTTTCCAGATCTCACCTCGAAGGTGCACTTGTTCGAATTCAACATCAGCCTGGATTTTCTCAATCTTTCAAACAGTTTATGCAAATTGACCAGATGTTCTTCCTCGGTCTAAGATTTGGCAATCATATCGTCAACATAGACTTTAATCTCTTTATGCATCATGTCATGAAGGAGAGTGACCATATCACGTTGATACGTTTCCCCTACATTCTTCAGACCTAAAAGCATCACCTTATAGAAAAAAGTTCCCCATGGTGTAATGAGAATTGTTTTCTCCATATCTTCTGGAGCCATCTTTATCTGATTATAACCAGAAAATCCATCCACGAAGGAAAACACCTTTGATTGAGTTATATTATCCACCAAAATATCAATATGTGGAAGTGGAAAATCATCCTTAGGGATTTCTCTGTTCAAGTCCCTATAGTCAACACACATTCTAATTTGCCATCCTTTTTTGGCACCGACACAATATTGGCAATTCATGATGGATAAGAAATGACTTTCAAGAAACCTGCATCGAACTTCTTTTGGAATTCCTCTTTAATCTTCTTAGACATCTCAGGATGAGTTCTTCTAAGCTTCTGTTTGATCAGAGGACATTCCTCTCGAAGAGGTAACTTATGTACAAAATTATCAGTCTCCAGACCATGAATTTCTTTATAGGACCAGGAAAAGATATCAACATACTCATGAAGCATTTCAATCAGCCTCGCCTTCACACTTTCCTCTAAATAAGCCCATATTTTGACCTCTTTCTTTGCCTCCTCGGTACCTAAGTTGATCATTTCCAGAGATTCATGATGCGACTGGATAACCTTTTTCTCTTGCTCCAACAATCTAGCAAACTCTTCAGGGAGTTCACAATCTTCCCCACCATCTTCTTTGGCTTGGTAGATCGGATTATCAAAGTCATAGTGAGCGATAGCAGAATTGTTACTAATGGAATCTGGGGTGCATGTGCATCTGCATAAGCGATATTTTTTGTTTTAGTGTTAGTATGTGAAAAAGAAAACATTGCCAAAAGAAAAGTAAAAAATAGAAAGAAAAAGAACTCAATATTTGTATGCAAAAATGTCCTTTATTTAATGATAAACTTTTGGAAAGGCAAAACATGGCGGCCCTACATAATGATCCACTATGCCTTGGGCAGATCGTAGGAATTATGATATGACAAAAAAACAAGAAAATTACTCCTCCGCAGTTGTAACTTGGATGGCATCCACAAAAGTCCAATTGTTCAGCTCCTGACCAGGAATACTTCGGAGAATCCAATCATCTATATTGTAATCACTATGTTCATCATCACCAATTGCATCGTTGCATTCATATTGGGCAAAACCATAGATGGAAAACTTCAACAGAGTAGACAAATTTGAAGCTTTGGGAGCTGCACTCTACTTCCCAGGGTTAAAACCCAAACTGAACTTGTTGAACTTTGGAATAACATCCATAACCTGACCCTAACCCTCGGGGTGACCAGCCTCAACCAGTGCTTGAGCATCTTTGAATAACGACAAAGAAGTCTCAGGTTTCTTTCTTGCCTCAGAATGAGGAGTCTTGATCATATGAACAGTCTCAAAATCCTGAAAAGGAGTCTCATGAACTTTTCCTTCAATCTCCACATATTGGAATAAAGTCAGATGACTCACAATATATTCTTCTTCGCTATATATAGTGATGTTATTTCCCTCTAAAGGATACTTGAGCTTTTGGTGAAGGGTAGAAGTAATTACCCCAACTTTTTGAATCCATGGGCGCCCCAAAAAATAACAATATGCTGGTTGTATATCCATCATATAGAAAGTAACAGTAAAAACCCGGGGACCAACTTTGATAGGAAAGTCTACTTCTCCAAACACTATCCTCTTGGACCCATCAAAAGCCTTCACAACAAAATCACAGGGACACAACTCCACCCCAGAATAGTCAATTTTTATTAATGCAGTTTTTGGCAATACATTAAATGAGGATCCGGAGTCTACCAACACCCTTGACAAAGTTGTGCCTTTGCACTCCATGGCATAAACTGTTTCAAACTGGCACACTGTTATTTCTTGTGGCACAACACATTCTTCAAGAGATTCATCAAAGCATTCATATGAGCTTCGGAATATATCAACAGAGATAAAATATATATCTTAGAGGGCGTTTGGTGTAGCTACTCTATAATTTTGTGATCACTTTTTCTTATAACTCTCATTAACTCTTCAACCTCGTCACCGAGAGCTGAAGAAGTCCCAGGCATAACAATTGGTCTAGGAACACTAGCCTGCACAGGTTCTTGACCTCTAGTCATCACTTGCTTGTCTTTGGCCTTATCCAACACATCAATAGTTTCTTGAACATTGGGGGGACAAAACACTCGTCTGCTTCTCATTATACGTCCTTCACCAACAAAATTAATAACATCAGCATTATCATCTTCAATAGAATTCTTCTTAGAAGGACCAGCTTCTTGTCTCACTTTGTGGTAATTCACATCAATGCCATAATGCCATGGCACAACTTTCTCCCTTATATACGATATCAGACTGGGAAAAGTGATCAACAAAGGAACTGTATCAACAAGAGCAGTGAAGATGTGAAGAAAACATAACAAAGGGGGTTTGAATTGGTTTTTCCACTCAGCAAATTTTCGTCTCTTAATATTGTTGCGTTATGTGATGCTTTTGAAAATGTTATAGAAGCATAAACAGTAAAGCATAAGCAAGAGTAAAGAACACGTGATATATCCTGGTTCACTTGAGAAACCCTCAAGCTAGTCCAGTCCACCATACCAAGGTGATTTCTCCTTGAACTCAAGGACTTAATCCACTATAACTAAATATGATTACAAATGACAACAATAAGTCTGATCAACCTTGCTGACAACCCCAACAAGTTCAGCTGATCCTTATTTCCAATTCTGCAAAGACCGCAGTCTATGCCTTCTTGAGAATCCTGACTCAAACGAGTCTCTCAAGGGACAATACAAAGATCTCCACAAGATATAACGACCAAGGACCCCTTAAGAAATCTGACCAACCTGATATTTCTTAACAGGATTTCATCTACGATGACCGCAACCAAAGTCTTCTTGAGAATCCTGACTCAATCGAGTCTTTCAAGGAACCATCAATATTCAGCTGATAATGTTTGTATTTACTTGATTTCTTCTTCCTAATCATATTACACAAATGATTAAGTCCTGATTGTTTGACACAATTATGAGCAACAACTCTTATGTTCAAACAATTTACATGAAGAACTAAAGATATAACACCATATGAGCAACAACTCTTATGCTTACATGATTCTACAAAAATGAATATGATCTAAGTTTAAATGTAGCATCTTGTATTCTTCTTTTCTTAATTTTCTTCAAGTTGCTTCTTCACGGACACCAACTCAAAGCACTTGAATCACTGAAGTGTTCATCTTTATAAGCTTCTTAAAGCTTTGTTGATCTTGATGTAGTAAAGATAAGAGCTTCTTCTTCTTGATTCATCTTATAACATTATGGACAACCCTTGTTCTATTTGATTAAATGATCACTTTAAGGGAAAACATTCATATTGTGGATTTGTAATTGAAGCTTCCATGATTATCTTCATTATGATACTTTTTGGTTGTGTTCCCACAATGACAACTTCATTTTTAAAATTTGACACCAACAACATTTTAAGCATATGATCCTTTTCGTATATAGCCAAGAAAAATAGAGTTGTTGGCTATTGAAAAAGAGTCATTACAAAATGATGAAGATAGTACTGCCACATCTTTGTCTTTTCCACAATCCAAGCTAGTGGAGAGGTAGTGGGATTAGGCTTTTTAGTATTGTGTACTTGTCATTGCTAACGGTAACATTTGTCTTCTGAAATTCAGAGGCTTCTGATGGTAGATGATTGAAGCATGAGTAGAATCGTGACATTTGAATCTCCATATAATCAAGTCTTCAATCGTCCGAACTTTTTCACTCAGAACCTTGTCTTTGAAACTTCAACACTTTGTCTTGAGAACCTTTTATAGAACCTTGGGTCTTCAGAGTCTTCAGAACTTTGTCTTCAGAATCTTCAGCACTTGGTCTTGAGAACCTTTTCTAGAACCTTGGGTCTTCAAAACTTTAGGTCTTAATAGTCTTCAGAACTGCGTCTTCAGAGTCTTCAGCACTTGGTCGTGAGAACCCTTTTCTTAGAACCATGGAACTTTAGAAACTTGAGTCTTTAGCATCTGGACTTAAGTAGAAACTTCTATCTTCATATCTTCTGACTGGTTTCTTTAGAACATGTTGTCTTCAGAAACATGAGTCTTTAGCATCTGGACTTTAGTAGAACTTATGTCTTCAGATATTTTGACTTTTTTATTTAGACAAACATCAGATCCTACACTTAGAAGCTTCTAGAGTGTCTTGCTACCCTTCATCAGAACTTGTGTAGCGCGGAAGCAAAATTAATTCTCTTCTAATGTCTTGGCCATCCCATCCATCAGAAGCAGAACTTGTTTGTTAAATACTCAAAAATAACAAACATTAGAGTATTAAAATTGTTTATATAATCATACTCATTTTTTATTATCAAAACTCAGAGATAATATTGCAGAACTAAATCTTGTTCTAACAATCTCCCCTTTTTTGATGATGACAAAACTATGTATTTTGATGACACAATTTTGTTCATATATTCAGAAAAAGTAAAAATAATAAGGTAAGGAATACTTATCCTTTTATGAAACTCCCACCGAGTCAATGACTTGATGAAGCTCGAATATCCTGACTCTAGACCTTTTGAGTAAAACTCCCACTGGTTCCAATATATCAGATATTGAGATCTTGAGAGTCTTGACTCTTGATACCAATATAACCAATTGAGATCTTAAATTCATCAGAGCTTATTCTTATTGAATCTTCTATCTAGATTTTTCAAATAGTCTTCAACTTCAGGTTCGCTCAGCTTTTCTGGAAAGCATATGCTTCTGCTTTTGATTCTTACATTCTGAATATCACTTTCTCAGACATTTTACATCTTATGAACATTATGATACCAAAATCAAGATAACTTTAAATTTTAGAAAGTTCTCAAATTCTTAACAGTATTGGGTCTATCTGATCCTTGAACATATGATCACCAAGTGTACATATTTAATCATATGAACAATCAGTTCTTAAGAACTTTAATAGAGTTCTTTCATTTTGACCTATCTTAAAATGGCTAGTGAACTTGTTCAGAGTTCCTCGATTAATCATCAAACAAAAAAACACACGTAAATGGTAAATTAACATTTTATATTGTTGTACCCCAAAATTTTCCCTCCTATTTTAACTCAAGACATGCCTCTAGAGGTCCTCAATTGCTCAAGGATGACCAAGAATTGACCAGACAAATTCTCCTCCCAAGGCAATAAACCTCAAACTAGGGTTTCAATTTCAAGCAATATGCATGAGCCTAAAGGATCCCAAATTTTCTCCATTGTCTTAATATGTCCCCAAGATCATCCATGCCAAATTTCATGCCTTGAACAACAAGTTTGCTCAGTCAACTGCTGAAATGCCCAGAAATCAACTATGTTAAGTCAAAAATCAACTGTGGCCCAAATACAATCAAACTTCAAGATTTTTGGTCAAAAATCCATATTTTGAAGTGTTATCCATCATTTAAACAAGGGTTGATCATGATTACTCAATAAATACTCCTAACTCATCAAATGTCAAAAATGGCAAATTAGGGTTTCTATTGGAAAAGTCAACCAAACTTTGACCAGGCATAACTTTCTCATACTTTATCAAAAAAAATTCTTCCAAGGCTGATTTTGAAGAGAATCCAATTCCCCACAACTTATCTTCAGCCATCAAGTTCAAGAAATGCCTCAATCAAAAGATACAAGCTCAAACATTATAGGTCCTTTCAAAAAGTCAACAAAATCACCTTTTGGGTCAAATCTCCTTACATGAACATGGAAGATCCAATTGAGATGAAACCAAAAGGTTTGCTTAGAGGACATCTTAAGATCTCTAAAAAGTCCAAGAACACCCTCACAGGGTTAAAATTGAGAAATATATGCATTGATAAAGTTGACCAATTTTATGAAAATACACAAAAGTCAATGTGAGCAAATTGGATCTTTTGGACAAATGGGCGTGGGTTTTGGATCTCAAGCATATCCATGAACTTATTTAGGATTTTTAAATCCATTATTTTATTTTTATGATATTTTTTTATTTATTTTAATTTTTATTCATTTAAATCAAAAGAAATCAAATAAAATAGTGAAATAAAGAAATAAAATCCAAATATTTGTTTTAGGATCATATCATAGGTCTAGAATCAGATGATCAAGTCAAGATTTCGTGAAAGGGATGATTGGAAGAAAAAAAGCATGTTTTGGCCAAGTTTAGAAACAAAATATCCAAATTGCAAATCAAATCTTCAAGATTCTATCTAATTTTGTTAACCTAATGCATTCTCATAAATATATGTACAACATTTCCAGACCAAAGAGAGGAGGTTTTTCCGCATAGAATACACATAAGAATTTCCAAATTTTTGACAAAAAAGTGACAATCATATTGCTATTTGCAGAAGGTTTCAAGGAGTTTTGACGCTTGCAATCCATTCCCGGGGACATTCTGAAGCTAACAACATCATTCCCATGCATCAAAGGGTCCAGAATTATCCCATACATCATCACGGTTTGCACATATTTTCTTGAAATTGATTTTGATCATACACGCATTGTAAATAGGTTTTAATTATGCATTCTTGTTTGTATGAGCATTTAGAACATGTTTGAATGATTAATTTCCAGTTTTGATGCATATATGATAACCTGCCATTGTTAGGTTTCAAGGTTCGTTTTAGAGTTTTCATGTACAACCAAAATTGGACCTAACAATGGATACCATCATGCCCAGGGGGTCAAACCCAATTGATTCATGTATTTGAATTGAATTTATATTGCTTGGTGTGAATTTTTGAAATGCGCAGGTTTTTAGTGACAGATTTAGTCTGTAGGTAAAACTCCTTAAGCTAAAACAACGGATGGCTGGAGAAGATGAATGTGTGGCATGATTTGAGTGGATCATTTGAATCAGCATGCGGTTTTATAAAAAAACTGAATTTTAGGCATTTATTTGATATATATATATATATATATATATATATATATATATATATATATATATATATATATATATATATATATATATATATATATATATATATATATATATATATATATATATATATATATATATATATATATATATATATATATATATATATATATATATATATATATATATATATATATATATATATATATATATATATATATATATATATATATATATATATATATATATATATATAATTTTATGTTTATACCATGTAATGAATGAACAGGCTGGTGTGATTGTAGAGGAAGCACTTGGCAAAGGGAAGGACCTGGGTTCGAGTCCCAGGTCCAACATTTTATATTTTCTGACTAGTTGTTTGCAGATCTAGTGGGTCTCTCTCTCAAGCGCGCCTTATACACACTCAGATCCAGCCATCTAATCTGTATGGTTCTAGATCTGATGCCCCTAGATTGCAGGCACATGATGGACCACCCTTACACCACCACACCAGATCAGGCGCTAGCAGTGGGCAACCTAGACTTGGGCTTGGCCAAAAATTCAGCATTATCACCATGCATTTAGGTTTTTACCCCCTCAGGCCCATTCCTTTTTTCCTTTTTATTATTCTTATTTAATTTCTTTGTCATTTTTTAACCATTTCAAAAATCATTTTTTATAAAATCATAAAAAATCATAAAATCATAAATTAGGATTTAGATTTTTTTTAATAAAAACATGTTTTGAAAATTAACTAATCTAATTAAATTTTAACCTTATTTCATTAATTAAAATTAATTAGAAAATTAGAAATTCAATTATTTTTTTCATAAAAATACAAAAAAAAAATTTTTAATGAGCAATTAGGTTTTTTAGGGTTTAAAACGTTGTCCCGTCTTTATTTTGCGCGCTCTTATATTTTTCATACGATTTATTTTTTTCCACTTATGTAACTGCACCTGGTTTGTAATAGTTGGCTAGGGTTTTTTTATCTTTGCATATTTACTTTTCGTTCATTATTTATGTATATACACCAAAGCCCTGTAATAGCGTAGGACTTTATTTCTCGCTTTTTTTTCTTTACATGCTTGTATATAATTGTTTTATCAAAGCTTGTTGAAAGCAGCGGAAAATTAATGTCCTAAATCAATTTCGTCTACTTTGAACCGACTACTAGAAAACCGGACATGTGAAAAACTTGCTGGATTTTATTAGATGAAATTGATGAATATACAACTCATATTTCTTAACATTTTAATGCACTTAACATTAAAGCAGTATTTCCAATGATTTAAGAAATTTGTTAGGAATTTTATCAAACACTTGGCGTATGCTTGTTTAATGATTTAATAGTGGTGGTTTGATGAAAATATTTAAACCACTGTTTTTATTATTAGACAGAAAAACTCAGCAAGCCAATTTGAATCACAAAATTATGGAACATGTAAAAGGATAAAGAGAAAGAAAGAAATAACGATACACGGGCAGTTTGGTAAGGAAGTTCCCCACTGTCGTCCTCGCGTGTGGGTATGTCGCCCTCTCAATTTCACAATTGAAACTGAGAACTTATATAACAATATGCTGAATGTTTGAAAACAAGGTTACACTACACAGACAGATAGAAATCCCTATGATCTTCTTCTTCTTGTAAGAACCACCACTTGATATGAGCTGTATCGAGATTCCCTGTAAGATCCACAATCGATCCTCCGCTTCCACGACCTGTTTGCAAAAATCTCTCTGATTTCCAAACCCCTCGCTATGGCTGAATTCGACTTGTGCGAATGTGACTAACAAACCCTCAAGAACACACCCGTTCTTGAAGGACAAACCCCTTGGTTTATTTCTTGAAGCCTCCTTTACAATCTTCAACTCAGCTGAGATCCTTTCAATACATAGATGAACATTATCTCTGACCTCTTGATCCAATTCAACAAGGATGTTTGACTTTAGTTGTTGTTGTTGAATGAAGATGATTGATAAGGTGATGAAGATGAAGTTTCTTTCAGGCTTCTAGCTGCTCACAAATTTTTGCATACAATTATGATATGTTGCTTCGTTTTTGCTGCTGAGAAATACTTGCTTATATATGTAACAGAAAACGGTTAGGCAAAAGAAAATATTATGAGTCGATGCATGTTGGTCATGAGTAGACACATGTTAGTTATGAATTAAAGGATGGGTCGATATATGTTGTTTTGAGTCGATGCAAGAACATATCATAACATTTTACAGGACCAACTATTTTACATCCGTCGATGCATAACACGTATGTGTCGATGCATACTGATTGTATTTTTAATTTTTGAACATAAAGCGTGGTATGAGTCGATGCATGATATTATGTATCGATGCATATAAATTCAAAAGAATGTTTTACAAGAGCATCAGAATGTCATGTTTCGATGCATGATATTATGTATTGATGCATATAAGTTCAAAAATGTTTTCCAGGAGCACCAGAATGTCATGTGTCGATGCATGAGGTTTTGTGTCAATGCATACAAGTTTAAGTTTGCATTACAGGGGAATCAAAGTGTTATGTTTCAATGCATAGGATTTTGTATCAATGCATAATAGTGGAGATAGCATTCCAGGGACTTCAATATGTTATGAATCAATGCAAAACCTGTTGTGTCGACTCATAATGATGCTTTATGAGTAAAACACATTTTTTAACTTTTTTTAAACATGTTATGCTATATTTTTGTAATGCACACATGTATTTATTATTTCACATATATTTGAAATCATTCAAAACCAATTATGAAGGGGTTTCTCACAACTTAGGCGTGCATGACAAGAACCAATTAATCAGTAGATCACTAATTGCGAGATAAACATAACTGAAAAAACACACTGTTGCACACTTGCACCCTTAGGGTATACCTCACTTGGTTGCCTCGGAAATAATGGTCATGTCCCTCGAATGTAGGGGTATCTTTTAAAAGACCCTCGGTATAAAAGTCATCATAAAAGATCATGGTCCCTAAACATCCCCCGAGTTGCCTATGAGAAATGATCATGTCCCTCGATGTTGCCTATATGATGACAGTCCCTTCGAACGCTAAGATATCCTTACAAGTTTCCTTCAATGACCATAGTGTCCCTTTCGATAGTCCCTTAACATCCAACGATAGGGCTACCTACTCACTAATAGTAGGATAGCACTATCTAAAGGAAAGGAGGAAAATAACATCCTTTTTCGAGTAGGTAGATAATTCTTAAGTACTTGCTCAAACCTAAATTTTTTTCACACTTACACACTTTCAAAAAATCTTTTTAAAACGCTTTATCTCACTCTTGAGGATTGATACAAGATTTACCATAAAGCAAACAAAAACTTTCAAAACACACAAACACGAAAACAGTTTTCAAAATGAGCAAGTGCCTAAGAGCCCGTGGAAAACCACAGATGGAAAGGGTGCTAGTATCTTCCCTTTCCATAATCTACCCCCTTACTCAGAATCTCGAAAAAGGTCTTTTTCTGTTCTTTTCACCCTTTCCTTTGTTGGATAAAATAAAAGTCGGCGGTGACTCTTCCTTACCGCATATTTGCAAACACAAACGCAAAACCAGTATTAACAGTCAGTTCTACCATCGTATCACAGAAATGGAAACTCTGCTGGGGATGAAATAAAAGTGGGGTTTACCTTAGGGTCTAGATCATTTCTAAATTGTTTACTTGTTCTGATTGCTTTACTTTTAAGGGTATCTGTTTGGGTATTATAGATACTACACCCGAATATGGGGAAACCTTTTAGGTAAGGAGCAATAGATCGTGGAAACTGTGTAGGGTATACCGACACGGTTGAAGCGATGGCTACGTTGATGCGACACTTTAGTGTATTGTTAGCCCTTGAGTTAATCAAGGAGAATACGGGGCCGCTGCGTGGTGTCATAAAGCGTCAACTGACCTTAGAACCTTTAAATGAACAACTTGGCCATTAAGACGTAGTGAGATGGCCGTCTTTGGTGTATTCCCAAAGTCGGCAGATACTCGATGCTACACTCATTGAGGCTTGACTCCTGAGTTTTGTTTGGTCGCGAGTCAATCGCATATCGAACCAAGCTTGTGGGAAAGGTCAGTGATATTGAGACCCCTTAGAACCCGGTTACTATTTATAGGACATGTTGAACCAATCCAAACTTCAAGAGGGTATGACCTTAAAACCCATGCAAGCCTTAAACCTAAGGTCTTGGTGTGATTTTCTTGTGCTTGCTATATATGTGATTTCTTAGCATAATCATGAAATCATAACATGGCATATCATACTAACTATTTCAAGGGTTTTCTAGGGCTTATCTTTGTCTTGTTTTGTAGGACATGACATCCGCTCGCAGGAACACTATCCAAGTCAACCTTGTGAAAGTACCTCCTCAACTAAAGGAATTAGCATCAAGGATTCCGGAAAGCTCTCCCTTCACTGAAAAACATGGTTGACTTCTCAACTTGGTCACTTCAAACCCTGATGAAGAAATGTTAAAGGTACTCTTTAAGTTCTTTGACCTGTTGCACCACTGCTTCACTTTTCCTGATTACCAGTTAGTGCCTACTATGGAGGAGTTTTCTCAGTTATTGGGGGTACCTATCCTTAATCAGCTACCATTCAACTGTATAGAAAGAGACCCAAAGCCTGAAGAGATTGCTCAAGCTCTGTATTTACAATGGTCTGATGTAGTGGCAAATTGGAAAACCAGAAGAGGTGTCCAAGGATTTTCAGCTAAGTTCCTATTTGAGAAAGCTCACTATTTTTAGGATAATCTGGATTTACAAGATTTTGAAGAAGTTCTGGCCCGTCTCATCTATGGGGTGGTACTATTCCCTAACACGAACCAAATCATAGATGTGAATGCGGTTAAGGTTTTTCTATCGCATAATCCAGTGCCTACTTTACTTGGGAATATTCTACACTCCCTGCATACTCGCACTCTAAAAAGAAGAGGGACCCTTCTGTGTTGCACTCCTCTATTGGCTAGGTGGTTTATTTCGCACCTACCCCAGTCTGTCTTGAAGAATGAGCAGGCTATGAGATGGTCTCGTAGGTTGATGTCTCTTAAAGACTCAGATATTCATTGGTGTTCTCGGTCCTTGGAGAATGTCACCATCATTGATCGCTGTGGGGAATTCCATAATGTCCCTCTCTTAGGAATTAGGGGAGGAATCACTTATAACCCTTGTTTGGCGTTATAACAGTTTGGTTATCCTTGAAGGGATGGTCCTCACGAGACACACATCTAAGGAATCACATTTGACTATGGGGATGATGTTCAGGGTTATTGCAAGAGGTTCATTCGAGCTTGGGGCATGGTAAACCGAGTTGATAGCAAGACACTGGGGAACAAGAACTCCATCCCTCTTGAGCCTTTCCTCAAATGGGTGCGAGCGCGTGCTCAGTGTCTTATGATGCCTTACTCCGCCATCTTACCTGTGATTATGGAACCAAATGCTGAGGGAGACACTCCTTACGTCGTTCTTCATCCTGACATGCCAACTGATCTTGAGGAGTTATAGAGGTCCTGGATCCAACTCAAAGAAGAACGGGATACTTTCGAAACCTAATTCTACGCCAGTGAGAAGAAGGTTTTAGAGCTCACCAGGTTACTTCACGAGGAGAAGAGCATAAATGCTTACATTGCTCCAAAGAGGATGCGCCTGTGGGAGGCTTGAAGTCTTCTTTTTTCTTGGAAAATTTTATTGTTGCTTTGTTCCCTTGTGAGCCCGAGAGGCATTACTATGATCAATAAAACATTTTAATACAATTAACGTTTGTTCTCTTTCTGTTTAAGAAAATTTGAGTCTTAGAAATCCTTGAAAACATTGCATACATATATCATACATATCATTACATAAGCAGGTTTCATAGCAGGTTTCTCATCCTCTTCGCTGTTTATTTCAGCAATGGCTCTAGAATAAACATTGAAGGATCTATAGACTCAAAATGCACAATTTCAACAGATGATCATGTCTCTGGCCAAGGGGCAAGAGGAACTGAAAGCCTTGATTGTTAAAGACAAGACTAAGAAGCCAAGGTGGATAGCTGGTGTGGTAAATCTGGGAAGGAGATTCAAAGGACCGCTAAGGCAAGTGGTTGAGTTGACATCTTCCTCCAAAGAAGGAGATAATCAAGAGGGTGAGACAAGAGAGGAAGACCCTAGTCCGAGGGAATTTGACAATGAGACTGATTACAATGAAGAGCAGTATCCTCCGGCTGATGAAAAGTACAAACAACTGGAAGAGCGTCTGAGTGAAATGGAGATCCAGAAAGTGCCTGGGCTGGACTTTGAGGAGCTGGGTTTGGTGTATGGGGTTGCCATCCCACCAAAGTTCAAGGCGCCAGTGTTTGCCAAATATGATGGGGTTTCATGTCCCAAAATGCACCTCCGATCTTATGTGAGGAAAATCTAGCCTCACACTGCTGACAAGGACTTATGGGTCCACTTCTTGCAGGATAGTCTATCCGGAACTCAGTTAGAATGGTTCTACCAGCTGGAAAGGACCAACAATCATAATTGGGAAGACCTAGCCGCTGCTTTCTATAAGCAGTATCAGTACAATGCAAACCTTGCTCCCACCCGTACTTAACTCCAAAGTATGATTATGGGTTCGAGCGAGGGCTTTAAAGACTACGCTCAGAAGTGGAGGGACTTAGTAGGAAGAGTCCAGCCCCCCTGTCTGATAGGGAGCAAGTGGATATGTTTCTGGGTACCCTGTCCATTTTTCAATCACCTGATTAGAAGCTCCTCGGCCGACTTTACATAATTTATCTTGACAGGCGAAAGATTGGAAGCTGGAATTAGGAGTGGTAAGATCCAAAAGGATGCATCCTCCAGTGCAGTAAGGAAGCCATTTGCTGGGAAAAAAGGTTAGTGTTGTGTACAATCAAAGGAGTCAGGACAGAACTGAGCACCGTCCGACGGTAGGGGCTGTTATGATCTCTAAACCTGTACCTGCTCAACAAAGGAACAATCAGTCTAGAGCAGAAAGGCCGGTAAGACTGTATACCTGGATAAATATGACTCTGTCTCAAGTCTTGCGACATTTACTGAAGTCTAATATGGTAACTTTGAAGGAAGCTCCGAAGAATCCCAACACTGTATCTCCCCGCTACAATCCAAATGCCCGCTGTGCTTATCATTCATAAAGTCTAGGTCATGATACAAACGACTGCTAGGCTTTGAAAAACAAGGTGCAAGACCTTCTCGAGGCGAAGGAAATTGAATTTGACACCCCTGAGATTCCAAATGTTATCACTGCGCCTATGCCCAAGCACGGCCGTGGTGTTAACGCTATTGAAGATGATGTGTTTGTTACTACTATTGAAGAGCTTGTTACTCCTCTTATGACCGTTAAGTGGAACTTGCTGAAGGTCGGTTTATTTCCGTGCTGTGGCGAAGGTTGCCACTTTTGTTTATCTCTACCGAATGGTTATCGTTTGTTGAAGGCATGTGTTCAGCGCCTGATGGATGATAGAGAGATTTTGTTTGAGAAGACTCCCATTCCAACCATTTCTTGCAAGGATATTTTCAATAATACCCATTTCCGCCAATCCTCTCAGGGTCTCCACTAAAAGACCCGTCAGGATTACATCTGTTCCGAAGGTGACTCCACTAATAATTATTATGCCAGGGCCAATCCCATACTCTTCGGGCAAAACTGTTCCATGGAACTATGGGGGTGACGTCTACTACCACGGTGTCAAGAAAGACCTGCTGGTTGTTGAAGACCAGGTTTCTGAGAATGTTTATCCCGACATTGACAACATTTTTGGAACCAGCAAAATAACAAGAAGTGGAAGAGTGTTCTCCCCTAATATTTCTCCTCCGAAAGCTGTTACTGGACCTGTGATCACTCATACTTTTGTTCCTGCTGATACTACTACTACAACTCATGTGATTACCCATTCTGACACCCCTATCATCGATTCGACTGAGACTTGGAGCAAAGACATATTGATTGAGCATGTCTAGACGAAGGCGCAGTCAGTATCTATCCCAGAGGCTTCCAAGAAGGAGATGGAAGAAATTTTGAAAATTATAAAGAAGAGCGACTACAACATGGTCGAACAATTGGGGAAGATCTCTTCAAAGATTTCTATGCTAGCCTTACTGTTGTGCTCTGAAGCTCATGTGAAGGCTCTAGTGAAATTTCTTAAAACTGACCATGTGCCGCAGGAAACCTCTGCTGACCAATTTGAAGATTGTGTGGCCAGTTTGACGGCTGATAACTGTTTGAGTTTTTCTAATGCTGATCTGACACCTAGAGGGAGGAAACACAATGATGCATTGCATGTCTCTGTCCAATGCAGGGGAACTACTTTGGCCCATGTCCTAGTAGATACTGGTTCATAATTGAATGTGCTGCCTAAGAAAGCTCTGGATATACTAGATTGTGAAGGTTTGACCTTGAAGCCCAACAACATTGTAGTAAGGGCTTTTGACGGTTCGAAGAGAATGGTGCACGGGGAGGTGGACGTCCCCATCGAAGTTGGTTCTCAAAATTTAGACTCTACCTTCTATGTGATGGATATAAGACCATTATATTCTTGTTTATTAGGCCGCACTTGGATTCATGGGACGGGAGCTGTTACGTCCACTCTGCATCAGATGATGAAATACCTGGTCAAAGGAAGAATTGTCACTGTACACGGTGAAGAAGAATACATGGTCAGTCACCTGAATTCCTTCAGATATATAGAAATGGATGGTGAGTTCATTGATACTCCATGCCAGAATTTCAAAGAGGTACCTCAGACTATGGCTACAACTGAAACTATCACCAATATACCGAAGATCACAAGACCTCCCTTAAATATGGCTTCTCTCAAGGATGCAAAAGCATTTATTGAAAAAGGTGGCTCTACCATCTAAGGCCAACTCCCTGATATTCCATACAAGTCTGATAAATTTGGTTTGGGTTTCTCTTCAGGGGCTCAAAGGGCTGTTCGACGCGATCGTGCTGGAAGACATCCCCTATGCATCAACAATCATGGGTTCAACACTCTAGAAGAAAGCAACGGTGACAATGACATGGATAGCTGGATCTTCCCTACTACCAACGGTCGACCCAGCAATTGGACGACAAAGGACTTTTTACCAATTATTTTTATTCATAAATAATTTTCTTTCTTGTTTTTTGGATATGTAATAAACAATATAAACTCTATGGCCGTGTGTCTTACCCGGGGCATATTGGTTTAGTTGTGAGGGTTATCATGTTTCATTTTCACATGGCATTAATAAAGCATTGGACGTTTATGCATATAAATTATGCGCTCTCTGTTTTTCTTTTACGCTTTTTTACTTTGTCTATACAACTATGCTCTTACACACACTCACGTACCAAACTGCAGATCCATATCCACTATGGATCCCATTGATAACAGTTCTGCTATCGCCAGTTATGACTTTGAAAATCCGATCAACCAAGCTGAGAATGAAGGTGAGGAAGATTGTGAGGTACCTGGAGAACTTGCTAGGTTGTTACAGCAAGAAGAGAGGGCTATACAGCCTCATGAAGAGCCAATCGAGACAATAAACTTGGGCACAGAGGAAGACAAAAAAGAAGTCAAGATCGGTGCAAATCTGGGGCTTATTGTCAAGCATCGGTTGATACAGATGTTGCATGATTATGTCGAGATCTTTGCTTGGTCATATGAAGACATGCCAGAATTGGATACAGATATTGTGGTTCACCGCCTGCCAACTAAAGAAGATTTCCCTCCGGTAAAGCAGAAGGTCCTTCGTATGCACCCTGAAATGTCAAAGAAGATCAAAGAAGAGGTTATGAAGTAGTTCAAAGCTGGGTTCCTAGCTGTCACCTCTTATCCCCAATGGGTTGCCAACGTAGTTCTGGTGCCTAAAAAAGACGGCAAGGTACAGATGTGTGTGGACTACCGAGATTTGAACAGGGCAAGCCCCAAATATGACTTTCCGCTCCCCCACATCGACGTTCTGGTTGACAACACCGCGCATCACAAGATATTTTCCTTCATGGATGGTTTTTCTGGTTACAATCAGATCAAGATGGCACCCGAAGACATGGATAAGACAACCTTCGTTACGCAATAGGGCACTTTCTGCTACAAAGTGATGCCATTTGGATTAAAGAATGCTGGGCAACCTATCAGCGAGCCATGGTAGCCTTGTTTCATGACATGATTCACCATAAGATAGAGGCCTATGTTGATGACATGATATCCAGGTCTCAAACTAAGGAAGAACACCTTGATCATCTACAAAATCTGTTTTATAGGTTGAAGACGTATAAGCTAAGGTTAAATCCGAACAAGTGTACCTTCGGGGTAAGGTCTGGTAAACTAATAGGTTTCATTGTCAGTGACAGAGGTATTTAGGTAGACCCTGCAAAGGTGAAGGCTATACAAGAGATGCCAGCTCCTCGCATTGAGAAGGAAGTTAGAGGTCTCTTGGGACGCTTAAATTACATTGTCAGGTTCATTTCCCATCTAACTGCTACTTGTGAGCCAATCTTTCAACTCCTGAAGAAAGATCAAGTGGTAAAGTGGAATGACAAATTCCAGACTGCCTTCGAAAGAATCAAAGAATACCTTCAAGAACCACCAATTCTGATGCCTTCGATTGAAGGAAGACTTTTGATAATATACTTAACAGTGTTAGATAATTCAATGGGGTGTATGCTGGGGCAGCATGACGAGTCTGGTCGAAAAGAGCATGCAATATACTACCTTAGCAAAAAGTTTACCAACTGTGAAACAAGATACTCACTGCTCGATAAAACTTGTTGTGCTTTAGCATGGGCTGCTCGCCAACTGAGGCAGTACATGTTGACCCACACTACTTTGTTGATATCTAAGATGGATCCGATCAAGTACATCTTCGAGAAGCCCACTCTCTCTGGAAGAATAGCGAGATGGAAAATGATCTTGACCGAATACGATATCCAATACACGACCCAGAAAGCAATCAAGGGAAGTGTACTAGATGATCATTTGGCTCATCAGGCTGTGGATGACTACCAGTCCATGAATTTTGAGTTCCCGAACAAGAATATTATGCTAGTGACTGACTATGAAGAAACTGGACCGAACGAAGGACCTGAAGAAGGATCCCAATGGACTATGGTTTTTGATGGAGCCTCCAGCGCACTCGGCAATAGCATTGGTGCTGTAATCATATCTCCCGAAGGATGTCATACTCCTTTCACGACCATATTATGTTTCAACTGTACCAACAATATGGTAGAGTATGAAGCATGTATCATGGGTCTCAAAGCTGCTATTGACCTGAGGATCAAGTTCTTGATCATTTTTGGGGATTCAACCTTGGTAATAAGTCAGATCAAAGGAGAGTGGGATACGAAGCACCCGAATCTAAACCTGTATAAAGAACACATGCTGACATTACTTCCACACTTTGAAGAGGTCACCTTTGAACATTTTCCACGAGAAGAGAATTAGTTAGCAGACGCACTAGCTATCATGTCATCTATGTTCAAGGTCAAGTGGGACAACAAGGCTCCCCGAATCACTATTGAGAGGTTGGATGAGCCAGCATACTGCTACGCGATTGACACTGAAGAAGTCGCATACAAACCTTGGTTTCATGAAGTGAAAAGGTATCTCGAGGCTCAATAATATCCCGAGGGGGCATCTGTCAATGATAAGAAGTTTCTGAGAAGGTTCGCTGCAAAGTTCTTCCTCAATAATAGAATCCTTTACAAGCGCAACCATGACTCTACTTTACTTCGGTGTGTAGACAAGAGCGAAGCAGGGAGGATTATGGCAGATTTACACGAAGGTAACTTTGGAACCTATTCTAGCAGACATACCATGGCTAAAAAGATCCTACGGGCAGGATAGTGTTGGTCCACTATGGAAGCAGACTGCTATCAACATTCCCGAACTAGTCACAAATTCCAGATCTACGCCGATAAAGTGCATGTACCTCTAGTTCCCTTGAACGTATTGGCGGCTCCATGACCCTTTGCAATGTGGAGCATTGACATGATCAGAGAGATTAGACCTATCGCTTCCAATTGGTATCGCTTCATCTTAGTCGCCATTGATTACTTCACGAAGTGGGTTGAGGCTGCTTCTTTTACTACTGTTACTAAGAATGTTGTGGCGCGATTTATCAAGCATAACCTGATTTGTCAGTATGGTGTCCCCGAGAGAATCATTACAGACAATGGTAAAAATCCCAATGATACAATGATCATCGAACTTTGTAAGCAATTCAAGATCCAGCATCATAATTCTTCCCCTTATCGGCCGAAGATGAATGACGCTGTGGAGGCTGCTAACAAGAACATTAAGAAAATCATACAGAAGATGACGGTGACCTACAAAGACTGGCATGCGATGTTACCATTTGCTCTTCATGGTTATCGCACCTCAGCATGAACATCGACAGGGGAAACACCTTATTCTCTGGTAGATGGTGTGGAGGTTGTCCTACCTATTGAGGTCCAGATCCCTTCTTTAAGGATCATGAAGGATGCGGGCTTGGACGAAGACGATTGGATCCAGACTCGACTTGATCAACTGAATTTGATTGATGAGAAAAGACTCACTTCTGTCTGTCATGGTCAAATGTATCAAAAACGAATGATCAAGGCTTTCAACAAAAAGGTCAGACGTCAAGTGTATCAAGTGGGTGATCTATTAATAAAGCGCATCATACTACCGCAAGGTGATCCCAGGGGAAAATGGACCCCCACGTACGAAGGGCCATTTGTGATCAAAAGCATATTTTCAGGTGGAGCCATGATTCTGACCACCATGGATGGTAACGACCTCCCTCACCCTGTTAATGTGGACATAGTGAAAAGATACTACGCGTAAATAAAGACCCGCTAGATTGATTGGCCTAGGCAAAAATAAGGGTATCCTGGCGAACCAAAAGGGTTCGAGCAAAAGTTAGGGATAAGAACAAAAAAATATGTACAGCTGGCAAGTCGAAAACCTGCAAAGGCGACTTAGGCAAAAAAGTGTATCCCGGTGGACGGAAAACCCGAAAGGGAGGTCCAGGAAAAAGGTAGGGATTTGAAGTGTATCACTATTTCCCATTGGATCCCCTTGCAATCATACTTCAGTATCAACTATCAAGCTCAAACAATACTGATCAATCCAGTCAGCTTCGGACGAGTAGCAAAGTCATGAGACGCTCAAGGACATATGGGAAATAGCAGAATTGAAACTCAATGGGATAATTACACATATCTCTTTTCTTCTCTTTGTACACTATTTTGTATAGTTTTCACTCTCACACCGGTGTTCTCCTACTAGAACGCCAACCTCTTTGTACAAAATGCCTGTTATAGGCAAACTTCAGAAATTAACACAAATCATTTCTTTGGAAGTACAAAACTGTTTGTTTTTCTTTTTTCTATTTTGTTTTGCAAAAACGTCCAATGAATTATTCTTGACATATGCATTTGAATATGATTGCTATTCACAAATATTTGCATAAGAAATAGAAAGACAGTTGCTCATGACTTTAAGGAACTGGGAAAAGTCTAAAAAAAACATTTTAGTCCCGACAGTTACTCCTTCCAACAGGTACAGGGGCTGAGACAGTTTTGAGACGAAGTCGCCATTAAATATGACCCAGTGACGGCTATGTTCCCCGCAGAGTAGAAACAACTAAAGTTTCGATCTCTCCTTCCCAAGCAGGATTTATCTCCTCCAGCAAAATGCCTTCTCCAGCTGCAATCTGTATTCCCCAGCTGAGTTTTATAATTTCAAACAGTTATAAAATCTCCTCCTGAGTAGAGTTTATTTCTCTAACTACGGGAGTTTCATTCCCCAACAGAGTTTATTTCTCTACAACGGCAAAATATTCCAATAAGGCATCTCTCTCTATAGAGTTATTATCAAGCAGAGCCAATCCCCGACAGAACATCCTCAAACAGGAAGAGGAAATCCCTGACAGATTATATCTTTTCATCATTCCCACTGGAAACAAAGGATTCAGCCTCCTTATACTCTTCAGCAGCAGTCAGGGATTTACTTTCCCAGACTAAGAAACAACACAATAGCATTCCATATTCATAAATTATGGCATACACATACATATCGCATACAACATACTCTTATTTATTATGAGAACATCACCATGATGCCTTTCATGCATCATGACATTGCGTATAACTAACTCTTTGCCTTTTCAGGGAAAAGATCAAATCAATAAACATTGCCGGCTACTTATGTGACCTGGTAGTTTTCTCAAAAGCTACGCCTGGTGAAAGGCTATTTCATCATCTTCCTCAGAATGACATTCTCAGAAGACCTTCTCTGGTTTAGTCAGATCGCCACTAAGATCTCCCTGATTCTTATTCCAGTTGAAGATTGACCCAAGACTTTTGTCTGGTTCAGTTGAATCGATCCTAAGATTCTTCTGATTTCCGTTCCAGTCAAAGTTAATTAAATACCTTCTCTGGTTCCGTCAGATCGCCACTAAGATCTCCCTGATTCTTATTCCAATTGAAGATAACCCAATACTTTTGTCCAGTTCAGTTGAATCGATCCTAAGATTCTTCTGATTTCCGTTCCAGTCAAAGTTAATTAAAGACCTTATATGGTTTAGTCAGATCGCCACTAAGATCTCCCTGATTCTTATTCCAGTTGAAGATAACCCAAGACTTTTGTCTGGTTTAGTTGATTCGATCCTAAGATTCTTCTAATTTCTGTTCCAATCAAAGTTATTTAAATACCTTCTCTAGTTCAGTCAGACCGCCGCTAAGATCTCCCTGGTTCTTATTCCAGTTGAAGATTGATCCAAGAATTTTGTCTGGTTTAGTTGAATCGATCCTAAGATTCTTTTGATTTCTGTTCCAGTCAAAGTTAATTAAAGACCTTCTCTGGTTCAGTCAGATCGCCACCAAGATCTCTATGATTCCTATTCCAGTTGAAGATATTCCAAGACTTTTCTCTGGTTCAGTTAAATCAACACTAAGATACTTCTGATTTCTATTCCAGTTAAAGATACTATAAATCCTACGAATACAAATGGATAGTAGTTAGCCTTATTATCCTTAGCAAGTCACTGTCAATCTTGGATCCTGACCAGATAGCGGTTCAATTCCGTATCTTCAATCAAGAGATGACTTCCCAGTAGAGTAATAGAAAACCGAAGCTCCTAAAATCTATTACCCAAGCGGGGACCAACATCCCTCAGTGGAGTCCTCCTTAATAACAGGCATAGGAATTCCCACAAAGGAATATCTCATGAAATCAACATTATTCTGGATGACATCTTCAAGCTCATCTCCGACAACTCTCAGTCATGTTCTCTGGATGGCATCTTTAAGCCCATCTCTGAAGATCTCCCGTCACCTTCTCCAAATGGCATCTATAAGCCCATTCCCGATATTACCTATACAGTTAAGTATCGTTTCAAACGAGTGCAAATTTTTGGGCACTCTAGTGTTCAATCATCTTCCACCTTCAGATTACGAAAGGCAGACCAACCAATCTACATCCTCGGGTTTAATAAGATTGAACAGGGGGAGTTGTTGTACCCCAAATTTTTACCTCCCATTTTCACTCAAGACATGCCTTTAGAGGTCCTTAATTGCTCAAGGATGACCAAGAATTGGCAAGATAAATTCTCCTCCCAAGGCAATAAACTTCAAACTAGGGTTTCAATTTCAAGCAAGATGTATAAGCCTAAAGGATCCCATATGTTATCCATTGTCTTAATATGTCCCCAAGATCATCCATGCCAAATTTCATGCCTTGAACAACAAGTTTGCTCAGTCAACTGCTCAAATGCCCAGAAATCAACCGTGCTAGGTCAAAAGTCAATTGTGGCCCAAATACAGTCAAACTTCAAGATTTTTGGTCAAACATCCATATTTTGAAGTGATATCCATCATTTGATCAAGGTTTGATCATGATTCCTCAAGAAATGCTCCTAACTCATCAAAAGTCAAAAATGACAAATTAAGGTTTCTATAGGAAAAGTCAACCAAACTTTGACCAGGCATAACTTTCTCATACGTTATCAGAAAGTTTTCCTCCAAGGCTCATTTTTAAGAGAATCCAATTCCCTACAACTTCTCTTCATCCCTCAAGTTCAATAAATTTCTCAATCAAAAGATACAAGCTCAAACATTATAGGTCCTTTCAAAAAGTCAACAAAAACACATTTTGGGTCAAAGCTCCTTACATGAACATGGAAGATCCAATTGATATGAAACCAAAAGCGTTGTTTAGAAGACATCCTAAGATCTCTAAAAAGTCAAATAACACCCTCATAGGGTTAAAATTGAGAAAGATATGCATTGCTAAAGTTGACCAATTTTATGAAAATGCACAAAAGTCAATGTGAGCAAATTGGATCTTTTGGACAAATGGGCATGGGTTTTGGATCTCAAGCATATCCATGAACTTATTTAGGATATTTAAATCCATTATTTTATTTTTATGAGATTTATTTTTTGAATTTTTATTCATTTAAATCAAAATAAAATAGTGAAATAAAGAAATAAAATCCAAAGATTTGTTTTAGGATCATATCATAGGTCTAGAATCGGATGATCAAGTCAAGATTTCGTGCAAGGGCTGATTGGAAGAAAAAAAGCATGTTTTGGCCAAGTTTAGAAATAACAAAATTCCAAATTGAAAATGAAATCTTCTTTTCATAAATCTTCAAGATTCTATCTAATTTTGTTAACCTAATGCATTCTCATATATATGTACAACATTGCAAGACGAAAGAGAGGAGGTTTTGCCGAATAGAATACACATAAGAAGTTCCAAATTTTTGACAAAAAAGTGACAATCGGATTGCTATTTGCAGAAGGATTCAAGGAGTTTTAACGCTTGCAATCCATACCTAGGGACATTCTGAAGCTAACAACATCATTCCCACGCATCAAAGCGTCCAGAATCATCCCTTACATCATCACGGTTTGCACATATTTTCATGAAATTGATTTTTATCATATACGCATTATAAATAGGTTTTAATTATGCATTCTTGTTTATATTAGAATTTAGAACATGTTTGAATGATTAATTTCCAGTTTTGATGCATATATGATAACCTGCCATTGTTAGGGTTTCAAGGTTCATTTTAGGGTTTTCAAGTACAGGTAAAATTGGACCTAACAATGGATACTATCATGCTCAGGGGGTCAAACCCTATTGATTCATGTATTTGGATTGAGTTTATATTGCTTGGTGTGATTTTTTGAAATGCGCTGGTTTTTAGTGACAAATTTAGTCTGTAGGTAAAACTCCTTAAGCTAAAACGACGGATGACTGGAGAAGATGAAGGTGTGGCATGATTTGAGTGGATCATTTGAATCAGCACACGGTTTTATAAAAAAAACGAATTCTGGGCATTTATTTGATATATATTATTTTATGTTTATACCATGTAATGAATGAATAGACTGGTGTGATGGTAGAGGAAGCGCTTGGCAAAGGGAAGGACTTGGGTTCGAGTCCCAGGTCCAACATTTTATATTTTCTGACTTGTTGCTTGCTGATGGGGTTTAATCTGTAACGTATAGCCTAAATGTAGTACTGCAAGTGTACAGCCTATCGAAGTAATATATAAGATTATCGAACCACATAGACCAATTGTCAATCTATCAACTCTATTGCTAAGGTGCTTATCTAAGGCGAATAAGGATATTGATGTGAGTGCAGTGCACAAAGTAAATGAGCGAGGGAAATAACAGTTTAAAAGACAGGTTGGAATGTAAATCATGTAATCAGATATTGGTCTGGTCATGCGTAGATGAACCTACTTATGGGGCAGTATTTTCTATTGATAGCAAAGAATCAGTTTAACGGGAACTTGTAGCTTTTGACTACTAAGAACCGAGTTTACTCTTTAAATTAAATTCCTTTATTGTCACATATAAAGGGTGCCTTCCGCGTTAAAGAGGTAAACCTATTTTTAAGAAATTGATAGTTTTGACTTAACAGAAAAGTGATCTTACTCGGAAAGATTAACTTAAAGAGACTTTTGGCTTTTGACCAAGAGTCAGATTTTAAACCTACAAACGCGTCCGAAAATAGTTTCAAAATCGTTTTCTAAAAAGGTCAATGATTCCTATTTAACCAATTAACGGCTGTCGCTCTTTTTGTTTGGTTAAATAATAATCAAGTCGTATCATTAGTTTGGACGACTTTCGATCTTACCCAATAAACATTAAAACACAATTGACTTAAGTTAGAAGCAAAACATCCCCAGAGTATTTTCACTAGCATGATAATTGGAACACAACCACGATGACAATCATTACATCCTAACCTTTATAGTTTAGCCAGACATAATAAGTGCGAGTCTATAAAACATGTAGACTATGGTAAGAGCATTTAAAGTCTATAAAACGTGTAGACTATGGTAAGAGCATTTAAAGTCTATAAAACGTGTAGACTATGGTAAGAGCATTTAAAGTCTATAAAACGTGTAGACTATGATAAGAGCATTTAAAGTCTATAAAACGTGTAGACTATGGTAAGAGCATTTAAAGTCTATAAAACGTGTAGACTATGATAAGAGCAATTAAATAAAGAAATGCAATAAATTAGAACCTTGCTCCGGTCGGAGACTTGAATCTGATACAAATCTACGGAAAAGTAAGGCCGGTATGATGAACTTCAACCAAAGTGCTCCAAGACTCGATTACAACTCAATCTACACCGCAATAACTCTCCGATGTGAAGAGATTATTACTTTACAGAAACTGATAGTATATGGCTTAAGATTGTACTAAGCTTGGATGAAACTAAAGAATGAGAATCGAAAGCTATTTATAGAGGAACTTTGAGGTGCGTAAGGACCAGCATGCCCCTTAACTTCTTTTGAGCGGGAACCTTTTTGTGAAGGCCGCGGGCGCGGTGAGGGTGGCCGCGGGCGCGGTGCCTGGAACCGCCACATCATGGGAACGTGGCAGTTGATCTCTGGGTGAAAGTGGGCCACGTCATCGCGTTTCCTGTAGCCAGCGCGGTGCTGAACGCCATAAGTGAAGAATATCTTGAAAAACCCTAATTTCTCGGCGTTTTGGCTCGTTTCTTCACAGAAGGCTCTGAAATGACAAGAATCCTGAAAACAAAGGAAAAAGGAACATAATACGAGAAAATGACAATAAAAACTAAGGAAAACATGTGATATTTGAGTCAGAAACATAGTGCGATTTAGTGCGATCAAATCCTCCCACGCTTAGACATTTGCTTGTCCTCAAGCAACAACTCTTAAAAGTGGATGAAAGAAATTTATGGTGTATACAGGTTTTGGGCAAAGAGGGCTTCTAAGTCCGAGTAAGGGTATGTTGTCAGGCACTAACTATCTGAATCAAGGGTATCGTAATTACACTACTCGCAGAAATGCGGACATAAACCTCATAAGTATACAGATTGATCCAAATATCCTTACTATGCTAAGACTTCTTTTTGTACGAGGTCCTTTTTCATTCAGGCGCAATCACATTAAGCCCGTTATCCGTACATACTCATGGTGTAGTGACCGGTTAGTGACTCTGATCTCAAGTGATGGGATTCTGGTACAAGAGTTGGTTTAATCCCTTTTTATTTTACCCATTTGCAGTTGCGGGGGATCGGACCGTAGTCCGCCCTACCAAGTTCAGCACCAGATACCTCTGAACCAACTACAACAGATATGCCTTATATATATTTTTTTCTTTGTTTTTGTTAGTGCTTACAACTTTCTTGAGTTAAGTAATCTTTGTGAGGATCACCCAACTCGTAGTCGTATTCATACTTTATTTTGTAACTTTTAAGGCAAAAATAGAGATCATCCACTTATATTCATCGATCCCACACTTAGAGCATGCTTAGGCCGGAGCTGACTGCTAAGATAAACTACTTGAAGACCTATTTGTACAGTTTTATTCAAAATCATAGCATATTGGGGAGAAAGGATCTAATCTAAATATTCAAAAAGGCTTATGGTGTAAAAAAAAAATGATAACGAATTTTTCAAAAAGTGAGTGTCCGAGAAACAGACCCTATCTAGGACCTGTCTCATAGCCCAAATCCTTAAAAACAACCATAAATCTTTGAAAAATAAAAATTTTGTAAGGCTAAAAGGTGGGGGAAATGAAAGGGTACACTACGCAGAAAGACTCGCCTATCACATGCATTTTATTAACTATGAATATAAAAAAGGAAAAATGCGGAAGGGAAATAAAAACAGGAAAAACGGAAAATAAAAGTGATAAATAAAAGCGAAAATGGGAAATAAAAGCGATAAATGCTCCTCCCACACTTAAATCAGACATTGTCCTCAATGTCCCAAAATAAGGTAGGAGGAGGTACCTGAAAACACTAGTGGGGGCCACTAGGACCTTCACCATCCTGGTTGGTACGACCGGAACGGCGGCTACGGCTGCGACGGCGGCTATCTCGGTCCAAAACAAGCTGCTCCAGTCTCTCTGACAAGGCGGCATTTGCCGCTTGTAGCTCTTGGGTCCGACCAATGAGGGTGCCTTGGGTTGCCTCCATCAATTGGAAGTGACGAGCGTATGTGGTCTGGTGTAGGTGCTGTTCTCTCTGAAAAGCCAGCTGACTTTCCATAATAGTGCGCAGAGAGCTAGCATTTTGTTCTTGGGACGCTTGCATGAAGGCCATGTTGTCGGCCGCCTGTTGCTGCAAGGTAGCAAGGAGGGTGTCCCTCTGGGCCTCTCGGGCCATATGCTCACGCCACATGTCCTCAGTGACATGGAAGCTAGGAGTTGTACCTGCATGTGGGTTAGAGGTAGAAGGTGCCGTGTGTGGTGGTGAAAAATGGGGTGGTTCCTCTGTTTAGAAATCGTACTCATCATCAGTGTTGTTACCCTCATTTAAAGGTAGATTTGGGGGCAACGGACCAATAAAAGCAGGAGCGTTGAGATCGTAGGTCCAGTTACGCTCAAATCTAATATCAGTACGACGGGTGCAAGGCATAACAACACTGGGTACAGCAGCACCTCCAACCATTAGGAAGTAACCACCTTCCTTCCTCGTCTTGCATAAACGCATATCCCTGAAAAATTTAAGATTTGCAATCCGAGGAGGAAGTGGTTCTAGGGTGGCAAGTTCCGTATCCAATCCTATGGCACGGGCAATAGTGGTAATCAGTCCACCAAAGGAAATCGGCCCACCTTTTCTTAAAACATGGTGCCTGTGGGCAATCATGAATGGGACGGGATTAACTTTGGTGTCTGTGAGGCAGCTCTGCATGATAATTAATTCTTTAGCATTCACCTTGTTTGGGTTTTCCCGAGCAAAGATGGTGGATGCTAAAAGAAATCTAAAGACACGAAGGGCAGGATTGTGGATGTGAGAAGCAAGAAGGCCATCAAAAGATGTTGCATTTTGTTTAGTAATTCTGGCCCAGAATGCTTCAAATGCCCAATCCGTGTCTAAAGGTGCTTCACAAATGGCACCATCCCCATAAGGCAATCCTAACATGGCGGCTAGACCGTCAGTGGAGTAATCATATTCGATATTAAACATTCTAAATTTGACTCCACCTACGGTGCTAGCAGTGTTAGGGGAGACGTTATAAATTAAAGAACTTAAAAACTCCAACGTCAGCCTAGGGTAGGTTGGTGCTTGAGTAGCAAAAATATCATGCATACCTATTTTATCTAGAAGGAAGAATACACTATGGTATATACCTAATGAATATAGACAGTTTTCATCGATATACCTGGTAGAGTGTATTGGTGTTGTCAGCAATTTTTCAAGCCGCTTTAGTTGCCTTTCTCCGGCTTGACCACCACGTAAAATGTAACCGTGATATTCCATAGGATTTTCTTGTGGATGAAAAGAGAGAAAGAGTGGGATGTAGAAGTAATGAAGGTGTGAGGAAGAAAATGAAATAGTGGGGGGTATTTATAGGAAGGGAAGAAAGAAAATGGTGGTTGTAAATATTTATGATGAAAATAATGGAAATAAATGTAGTGGGTTGGTTTGGGTAATAAAGTGGGTAAAAAAATGGAAGAAAATGGGATTGGGAATGGAAAAAGTGGTAAAATGGGGGGAAAAACGAGCTACTAGCCATTAGGTGACCGTTGCGTCACCGCGGGCGCGGCAGGGCCTACCGCGGGCGCGGTGAGGTCGAGGTCAGTTGGGCTGGCCTGGCTTTCTTTCCATTGGGCTTTTTCTTCCTCGCCATTATCTTCAATTTCTGGAGGTGTACCTATTTTTCTTATAAATGTGCATATATGTACGTGAATACATATACACATGTATATTTATTTTATTTTTATATTAAAACTATGGTGACCTAGAAAAACAAAAACATTAGTAAATAAATAAAACATATGCATACATATATATATAGATATAGGTACGGACATTGGGTCATCAAAATAAATATTAACAACTCAGGAAACAGATAATGCAAAAATAAAAATGAGTCTGAAAAGGAAATCAACATAATACTAATAATACTGAAACTAGATATCTTGTGAACAATACAGATCTATTGCCAACCGGTAGGATGCTCTGCAGGAGTGCCTGGGCCACGCAGCTCAGTCAGCTGGCGTCGAATCTCTGCCACCTCGTGAGCTAATTCATCTAACTCACCAGCAAAGGTAACATCATTCACTTCCAACTGCAAATGAAGGTCAGCCACCTCATTGCGGAGAGTGGTTATCTCAGTGCGCATAGCAGTCAATAGAGTGCGAATATCAGGTTCCTGCAAGCTGAGGTTATTAGTAAGAACAGTAGTGTGTGTAACCTCGGGTCGGGATGTGTGATCCGGAGCGGAGTCCTCGGAAGCAGGAGTGTAGTCCTGAGTGGGATCTTCGGAAGCAGGAGTGTATTCTGGAGTGTACTCTGATATCTCACCCCAACCTTCTACAGAATAGTTCCAATTAGCAGAGTTGGAAACACAAGTCATCTGAGGGTCTGGCATGGTGAAGGTGTAAACTGTCTGGTCATTGATAAGCAATCTGTACCGATATGGGTGGAAAGAGGCCCTCCTCATGAATCCACGATCCATGCAAAAGTCTAAATCCAGAAAAGTATATCCACAGTATGGGGTCAGCTGTGCTATCATACTGTCTAAACCCAAAGCAGAAGCTATCTGTGTCACATTCCCTCCGGAATGAATGAGCCCTACAGCGGATCGAGCAGTCTGCTCGAGGCTCTCTATCAGAAAACCTCCACTAGCTATAGGTCTGGACTGACTAGCACAGTATAGGAAAAGGATCTCCTCAGCGGTGACCAAGTGGTCACAGTAACTCCTCCCAAAGAAAGTGTGGCATAGGATCATCTCGAAGTATCGGAAGGCTGGGTTATGGATCTTCCGGGACAGCTGGGTAGAGGGGTCAAGACTGGCTCTATCAGTAATGTCCTGCCAAAATTTATCAATGTCTCTGTCCATGTAGCAACTCAATGGGAACTCAGTTATAGCGGTCGGTCCAGTTTGGAAACCAAGCAAATCCCCAAATTCTTTGGTGGTCATGGTATACTCGGTGCCAAACAATCTGAAACTCAGGCGTCCTCGCTCATCTCCTTCACCCACTCGTGGGTTATAGTCCATAGAGCCAAGAAACTCCAGAGTAAGGTTCCTGTAGGTTTTGTGGACATCATCAGCATAAGAATCCCAACTAAGTTGGTTGCATAGATACCGAATACTTGGCTCAATCCCGAGTGCCTCCATGCAGCTCTGATCGGGGTACCTAGTGGGTACCATAGGTCTAGCAGATAAGGTAGCAAATCGGGCCTTTTGTGCTTCATCTCTGAAAATCACAACCATACCATCGGGGTAATGCATCCTGAAAATATAAACACAAGAAATTAGTCCAGATAAAATATATAAATTACTAAAATAAAAATAAAATAAAATGAAGAATAAACCATGGGTTGCCTCCCATGCAGCGCTTGTTTAACGTCGTTTAGCTTGACGATTAGATCTTACTTTATGTGGGTATTGGTGGGTCTATAAGAATATGACTAGAGTAGTCAACAGGCAAATCGCCTCCTTTGTAGAGCTTCAGTCTTTGTCCATTTACCACAAATGGAGCGCATGAGTTGTTTTTGATTTCTACTGCTCCAGACTTTAGAACTTTTGACACTTCAAATGGACCTGTCCATCTTGAACGAAGCTTACCAAGAAAAAGTCGTAACCTTGAGTTAAATAGGAGAACATGATCACCAATGTTGAAATCTTTCTTGATGATTTTTTTATCATGCCACATTTTGGTTCTTTCCTTATATATGATGGCATTCTCATAGGAATTCAAGCGAAGCTCTTCTAGCTTGTGAATGTCCAGGATACGTTTTTCTCCGGCTTTCAGGTAATCTAGATTCAAGGATTTAATGGCCCAATAGGCTTTATGTTCTAATTCGAAGGGTAAATGACAGGACTTTCCATAAACCAATTGATAAGGAGTTGTTCCAATAGGGGTTTTATAAGCCGTTCTATAAGCCCATAAGGCGTCTTTAAGTTTTCCAGACCAGTCTTTTCTGGATAGTGATACGGTTTTTTCTAGGATCTGCTTAATCTCCCTATTCGATACCTCTACTTGGCCACTGGTTTGCGGGTGATATGGTGATGCTACTCTATGTTTTACTCCGTATTTGCTTAGAAGCTTGTCAAATATCTTAGATATAAAATGCGATCCTCCATCACTTATGACTAACCTCGGGGTTCCAAACCTAGGAAAAATAATATTCTTAAACAGTTTGATAACTACCCTGGTATCGTTTGTGGGTGATGCAACAGCTTCGATCCACTTTGAGACATAATCAACAGCTACTAGGATATACTTGTTACCCATTGAGGAAGGAAAAGGTCCCATGAAATCAATACCCCAGACATCAAATATTTCCACTTCTTGGATGTTTCTTAAAGGCATTTCATCACGTCTTGAGATGTTCCCAGTGCGTTGGCATCGGTCACATTTTGTAATGTAAGTGTGGACATCGCGCCATACAGTAGGCCAATAAAAACCTGCTTGAAATATTTTGGCGCATGTTTTAGACGTGCTTGCATGTCCACCATAAGGTGAAGCATGACAATGTTTAATGACATTGCCTACTTCTTCCTCCGGCACACATCGTCGGAATATATTATCTATTCCTCTTTTGAATAGGAGGGGTTCATCCCAAAAGAAGTGTTTAACATCTCTAAAAAACTTCTTCTTCTGTTGGTAGCTTAAGTCAGGGGGTATGATATCAGCGGCTAGATAATTCACAATATCTGCGTACCATGGTATGTTGTTCATGGTTGAGATTTCCTCATAGGTTTCTTCTTCAGTTGAGTTTATCCCAGCTATTAATCTTTCATAAGTAGAGTGATCGTCTATAGGTATAAGTTCAGGCTTAAGGTGTTCTAACCTAGAGAGATGATCAACTACTAAGTTTTCAGCTCCTTTTTTATCCTTAATATCCAAGTCAAATTCTTGGAGTAAAAGTACCCATCTGAGCAATCTAGGCTTAGCATCTTTCTTACTTAACAAGTACCGGATTGCTGCATGATCTGTGTATACTATTATTTTTGCTCCCACCAAATAAGATCGAAATTTATCAATAGCAAAAACTACGGCTAGCAATTCTTTTTCTGTGGTTGTATAATTTAGCTGGGCAGCGTCTAGTGTTCTACTAGCGTAGTAAATTGCATGCAGTTTTTTGTCTTTTCTTTGCCCTAGTACAGCCCCTACAGCGAAATCACTAGCATCGCACATGATTTCAAAGGGTTGTGTCCAATCAGGTGGTCTTATGATAGGTGCTGAAATAAGAGCTTGCTTTAAAACTTCAAAGGCCTCAAGACATTTTTGGTCGAATTCAAACTCGACATCTTTCATCAATAAGTTAGTTAAGGGTTTAGTTATTGCGGAAAAATTCTTGATGAAACGTCGGTAGAACCCGGCATGTCCTAGGAAACTTCTTATTTCCCTAACGGTCTTAGGCGGGTTTAAGTGTTCTATAACTTCTATCTTGGCCTTATCGACTTCTATACCTCTTTCAGAAATAATGTGTCCCAAAACTATCCCTTCACTTACCATAAAGTGGCACTTTTCCCAATTCAACACAAGGTTTACTTCCACACATCTTTTTAAGATTTTCTCCAAGTTCGAGAGGCATTTTTTGAAATCAAACCCACACACTGAAAAATCGTCCATAAATACTTCCATAATTCCATCTAAGTAGTCTGCGAAAATTGACATCATACAACGTTGGAAAGTGGCAGGTGCATTACAGAGTCCAAAGGGCATTCGTCTATAAGCGAATGTTCCATAAGGGCAGGTAAATGTGGTTTTTTCTTGGTCCTCTGGGTGAATAGGGATTTGGAAAAATCCCGAATATCCATCAAGATAGCAGAAACATGAGTGTCTTGCTAGACGTTCAAGCATCTGATCTATAAATGGGAGAGGGAAATGGTCTTTTCTTGTTGCCTTATTCAACCTTCTGTAATCTATACACATTCGCCATCCTCCTTCTGTTCGTTTTGCCACATGCTCACCTTTTTCGTTTTTCAGAACAGTGATACCTCATTTCTTGGGTACCACATGGACTGGGCTTACCCATTCACTATCCGAAATTTGGTATATGATACCAGCTTCTAATAACTTAAGAACTTCTTTCTTGACTACATCACTCATGATAGGGTTTATTCTTCTTTGATGTTCTCTTGAGGGTTTTGAATCTTTTTCTAGCATAATCCGATGCATGCATACGGATGGGCTTATACCTCTTAAATCTGAAACTTTATACCCTAAAGCTGAGGGATATTTTCGCAAGGTATCTAATAGTTGATTTGTTTCTATTTGGTTTAGAGTGGCGCTAATTATAACAGGTCTATTCATCTCCTCATCCAAAAACTCATATCTTAGATTCTTGGGTAGTTCCTTAAGTTCTATAGTGGTTTTTTCAGCACGCGGCATAAGGTCATGGGTAAGAGCTAAGCATTCGAAAAGATTGTCGTCAATGTACGGTTCGATACTCTCAAATCCGTCATCCTCTAAAATAGGGGTTGATGGTAATTTGGTTAAGAATTCGTTTTGTTCGAGTTCATTTACACATTCATCAATGATGTCGATGGCATAACACGCATCTCCTATCACTGGTGCCATTAGAAATTTTGATAATATGAACTCAATCTTTTCATCTCCTACCTCGAAAGTCAGTTTCCCTTTCTTAACATCTATTATAGCTCCGGCGGTCGATAGGAAGGGTCTTCCTAAGAGGATTGGGATGTCTTCATCTTCTTTGATATCCATTACGACGAAGTCGGTCGGAATGTACAACTGACCAATCTTGACAGGTATGTCTTCTAAAATACCCATGGGATATTTGACAGATCTATCAGCTAGTTGTAAGGACATCTTAGTAGGTTGAAGTTCTCCTAATTTTAACCTCTTACAGACGGCCAGAGGCATCAGACTTACGCTTGCTCCTAGGTCTAAAAATGCTTTGTCTATCATATGGTTACCTAGGATGCAAGGGATAGAAAAACTTCCAGGGTCTTTATCTTTCTTGGCGAGTTTATTTTCGGATATAAAATGACATTCTAAAGGCTTGGGATCATCGAGTCGCCGTTTATTGGTCAAAATATCTTTCAAAAACTTAGCATATGATGGTATCTGGGTTATAGCTTCAGTAAAAGGAATCTCAACATGGAGTTTCTCTATTACCTTAATAAACTTTTGATACTGGTTTTCTACTTTGGTGTTTTTCAGCCTCTGTGGGAATGGAATAGGTGGTTTATAAGGTTGTTGAGTGTTTTTTTCTACTTCTGGTTTTGATTGCTTTCCTGGTTTCTCTGGTTCCTCCACCTGGTCTTTGGGCGTAGCATCTTCCATAGGTTTTTCTGATGTGCTTAAGTTAGGATTCCTAGGCCCTTCATAAGCGGTTCCACTTCTTAGTGTGATAGAATTTGCTTGGCCTTTTGGATTTGGTTGAGTTTGTCCAGGGAATTGTCCTCCAGGTGCAACTTGTACAGAGGTGTTTTGTGCTACTTGGGAAATCTGAGTCTCAAGCATTTTGGTGTGGGTTATTATCTGGTCAAACTTGGTTGCTAGTTGAGTAACTAGTTCGTTCGTGTGAATGTGTTGGTTCATAAACTCCTTATTTTGCTGGGTTTGAGCCTGAATAAAGGTGTCTATGGTTTCTTTAAGGTTTGGTCTTGGGGGTACTATTTGCATAGGTTGGTTTTGTTTTTGCGTTTGGAATCCTTGAGGTCTCGAAGGTCCGGGATTTTGGATAGGGTTGTTGTTTTTGTAAGAGAAATTCGGGTGGTTCCTCCATCCAGGATTGTAGGTATTCGAGAAAGGGTTCCCTTGAGTATAGTTAACTTGGTCTGAGCTTGATTCGTTCAAAAGGTTACAGTCAACGGTTTGATGTCCTTGAGTTCCACAGAGTTCGCACTCCGATTGGATTGCTGCTACTGTGGTTGGGTTTTGAGACATGTTCTCGACTCTCAAGGCTAGGGCGTCCATCTTGGCATTAATCATGTCCATGCAACTTACCTCATGCTTTCCTCCATGGCTCTCCTTTTTCTCTACTGTCGCTCGTTCTAATCCCCATTGGGCGTGGTTTTGGGCCATGTCCTCTATTAGGGCACAAGCGTCAGGGTAAGGTTTGTTCATCAATGCTCCGCCAGCGGCAGCGTCTATGGACATCTTTGTGTTGTAATGGAGTCCATTATATAAGGTATGTATGATTAACCATTGCTCTAGGCCATGGTGCGGACAGGCTCTTAAAAGTTCTTTATATCTCTCCCAGGCATCAAAAAGTGATTCGCCTTGGTTTTGGGTGAAACAAGTGATCAGGTTCCTAAGAACAGCGGTCTTGCTTGGTGGAAAATACCTCGCAAGAAAAGCTCTCCTAAGGTCTTCCCAAGTTGTTATTGAGTTAGTTGGAAGGGCGTCTAACCAGTCGTGAGCTTTACCTCTAAGGGAAAAAGGAAATAGTCTTAATCGGATAGCTTCGGGCGTGGCTCCATTTGCCTTAAGGGTGTCAGCTAACTGGATAAATACCTTTAAATGTTGATTCGGGTTCTCGGTAGCGAGACCAGCGAATTGGTTTTGTTGTACTAATTGTAGTAACGAGGGCTTTAGTTCAAAGTTGTTGGTAGTTATAGCAGGGTTTACTATACTAGAACTAGGTTCCTCGTTAGATGGTTGGGCGAATTCCTTGAGCGGTCTTTGGTTACGATCTTCTGCCATAGCTCTTCTTATCTTGCGAATAAAAAGACGGGCACGAGCGTAACGTTCAGGTTCTACTAAAGGATCTATTAGGTTGCCGGTGCTACGATTTCTACGCATCTACCGGCTAGAATAGCCTTAGTCTAAACGGGATAACAATAGGGTACGAAATTTGACGAAGTTGGTCCCCGGCAACGGCGCCAAAAACTTGATGGGGTTTAATCTGTAACGTATAGCCTAAATGTAGTACTGCAAGTGTACAGCCTATCGAAGTAATATATAAGATTATCGAACCACAGAGACCAATTGTCAATCTATCAACTCTATTGCTAAGGTGCTTATCTAAGGCGAATAAGGATATTGATGTGAGTGCAGTGCACAAAGTAAATGAGCGAGGGAAATAACAGTTTAAAAGACAGGTTGGAATGTAAATCATGTAATCAGATATTGGTCCGGTCATGCGTAGATGAACCTACTTATGGGGCAGTATTTTCTATTGATAGCAAAGAATCAGTTTAACGGGAACTTGTAGCTTTTGACTACTAAGAACCGAGTTTACTCTTTAAATTAAATTCCTTTATTGTCACATATAAAGGGTGCCTTCCGCGTTAAAGAGGTAAACCTATTTTTAAGAAATTGATAGTTTTGACTTAACAGAAAAGTGATCTTACTCGGAAAGATTAACTTAAAGAGACTTTTGGCTTTTGACCAAGAGTCAGATTTTAAACCTACAAACGCGTCCGAAAATAGTTTCAAAATCGTTTTCTAAAAAGGTCAATGATTCCTATTTAACCAATCAACGGCTGTCGCTCTTTTTGTTTGGTTAAATAATAATCAAGTCGTATCATTAGTTTGGACGGCTTTCGATCTTACCCAATAAACATTAAAACACAATTGACTTAAGTTAGAAGCAAAACATCCCCAGAGTATTTTCACTAGCATGATAATTGGAACACAACCACGATGACAATCATTACATCCTAACCTTTATAGTTTAGCCAGACATAATAAGTGCGAGTCTATAAAACATGTAGACTATGGTAAGAGCATTTAAAGTCTATAAAACGTGTAGACTATGGTAAGAGCATTTAAAGTCTATAAAACGTGTAGACTATGGTAAGAGCATTTAAAGTCTATAAAACGTGTAGACTATGATAAGAGCATTTAAAGTCTATAAAACGTGTAGACTATGGTAAGAGCATTTAAAGTCTATAAAACGTGTAGACTATGATAAGAGCAATTAAATAAAGAAATGCAATAAATTAGAACCTTGCTCCGGTCAGAGACTTGAATCTGATACAAATCTACGGAAAAGTAAGGCCGGTATGATGAACTTCAACCAAAGTGCTCCAAGACTCGATTACAACTCAATCTACACCGCAATAACTCTCCGATGTGAAGAGATTATTACTTTACAGAAACTGATAGTATATGGCTTAAGATTGTACTAAGCTTGGATGAAACTAAAGAATGAGAATCGAAAGCTATTTATAGAGGAACTTTGAGGTGCGTAAGGACCAGCATGCCCCTTAACTTCTTTTGAGCGGGAACCTTTTTGTGAAGGCCGCGGGCGCGGTGAGGGTGGCCGCGGGCGCGGTGCCTGGAACCGCCACATCATGGGAACGTGGCAGTTGATCTCTGGGTGAAAGTGGGCCACGTCATCGCGTTTCCTGTAGCCAGCGCGGTGCTGAACGCCATAAGTGCAGAATATCTTGAAAAACCCTAATTTCTTGGCGTTTTGGCTCGTTTCTTCACAGAAGGCTCTGAAATGACAAGAATCCTGAAAACAAAGGAAAAAGGAACATAATACGAGAAAATGACAATAAAAACTAAGGAAAACATGTGATATTTGAGTCAGAAACATAGTGCGATTTAGTGCGATCACTTGCAGATCCAGTGGGTCTCGCTCTTAAGCGCGCCTCATACACCCTCAGATCCAGCCATCCAATCTCCATGGTTCTTGATCTTACGCCCCTAGCTTCTAGGCATATGATGGACCACCCTTACACCACCACACCAGATCAGACGCTAGCAATGGGCCAACAAGACTTGGGCTTGGCCAAAAATTCAGCATCATCACCCTGCAATTGGGTTTTTTACCCCCTCAGGCCCATTCCTTTTTTCCTTTTTATTATTCTTATTTAATTTCTTTGTCATTTTTTTAATTATTTCAAAAATCATTTTTTTATAAAATCATAAAAAATCAGAAAATCATAAATTTAGATTTAGATTTTTTTTAATAAAAACATATTTTGCAAATTAATTCATCTAATAAAATTTTAACCTCATTTCATTAATTAAAATTAATTAGAAAATTAGGTTAAAATTCAATTATTTTTTTCATAAAAATAAAAAAATACATTTTTAATGAGCAATTAGGTTTTTTAGGGTTTAAAATGTTATCCTGTCTTAATTTTGCGCGCTCTTATATTTTTCATACAATTTATTTTTTTACCACTTATGTAACTGCACCTGGTTTGTAATAGTTAACTAGGTTTTTTATCTTCGCATATTTACTTTTCGTTCATTATTTATGTATCTACACCAAAGCCCTGTAATAGCGTAGGATTTTATTTCTCGCTTTTTTCTTTACATGCTTGTATGTAATTGTTAGTAACTTAGGAGTGGATGACAAGAACCAATTAATCAGTAGATCACTAATTGCAAGATAAACATAGCTGAAGAAACCCATTGTTGCATACTTGCACTATTATGGTATACCTCACTTGGTTGCCTCGAAAATAATGATCATGTCCCTCGCATGTAGGGGTATCTTAGGAAAGACCCTCGGTATAAAAATCATCATAAAATATCAGGGTCCCTAAATGTCCCCCGAGTTGCCTACGAGAAATGATCATGTCCCTCGATGTTGCCTATATGATGACAGTCCCTTCGAACGCTAAGATATCCTTACAAGCTGCATTCAATGACTATAGCGTCCCTTTCGATAGTCCCTCAACACCCGACGATAGGGCTACCTACTCACTAATAGTAGGATAGCACTATCTAAAGGAAATGAGGAAAATAACGTGCTTTTTTGAGTAGGTAGATAGTTCTTAAGTACTTGCTCAAACCTGAATTTTTTTCACACTTACACACTTTCAAAAAATCTTTTTAAAACACTTTATCACACTCTTGAGGACTAATACAAGAGTTACCATAAAGCAAACAAAAACTTTCAAAACACACAAACATGAAAACAATTTTCAAATGAGGAAGTACCTAAGAGCCCGTGGAAAACCACAGATGGAAAGGGTGCTAATACCTTCCCTTTCCATAATCAACCCCCTTACTCAGAATCTCGAAAAGGTCTTTTTCTGTTCTTTTAACCCTTTCCTTTGTCGGATAAAAGAAAAGTCGGTGGCGACTCTTGCTTACCACACATTTGCAAACACAAACGCAAAACCAATATTAACAGTCGGTTCTTCCACTGTATCACATAATTCATTTTATTATTATGACGAGTTTTTCATTTCTTTTAAGTTTGATCAAAATCGTTATATTTCTCCCCCTTTTTGACATCATCAAAAAGTTAGATAACAAGAACTAGTAAATTTCTACATATTATTTGAATCATAGCAATGCGTTTGATATTCTCAGCATCTGGAAAACCATGAAGGTTTCCTTCTGAACAAAGAAATTTATGACCAAAACATCTTCTTATTACTGAGGTTTTGAAGGAAATACAATAGCCGTAATAAGGTTTAAAGAGAATAAAAACGTTACTCATAGAAGTCTGATAGTCTATCAACTAATTCTTTAAAATTTTTTTCAGAATCCAAACTTTATTCAAAAGATGAGAAGAGTTTCAGAGCCAATAATATTTCTTTTCTAGTTGCTTTTGAAACTATCCACATCTCCAGACTTAAGTTCCAAATCATGAAACATATGCCTTTCTCCCATCACGTGTCGCAAGCATCCATTATCCAGGTGCCATAATTGGTGTTTCTGTTGCACCATCAAGAACATCTACAAAATAGATTATCTCAGCTTCATCTTTGGAGTCTGACTCATAATCTCCTGTCAGCTCACATTCTAATGTTTCTTCATTTATGCTGGTTCTGTCCATGAGCTCCACGTTTGCATGCTCTTCATCAAAATCTTCATGTTTTGATTCTGAATCATCCCATGTTGCCATGAGACCCTTCTTAGCTTTGTAAGACTTCTTAGGCTTCTTGTTTTTCTTGAGATTTGGGTAATCATTTTTGTGATGTCCAAGCTCATTGCACTCATAACAAGTAACCTCTTTTCCATATGATCTCTTCTGACTAAATTTATATTCATCTCTTCCATAAGTCCTTCATTGACTTATAAATTTGCTTTGTCTATGCTTCCAGATTTGACTGATTCTTCTAGATATGAATAAAAGTTCTTCATCATCTCAATCTTCTTCATATTCTTCTGATTCATCCTTAGCTTGATAAGCCTCTGTCTTTCCAGAATTAGACCTTAGAGCCACAGACTTGGGAGAACTGACTTGGTGTTTTGCGTTTTATCGCAATTGTTGCGGATAGCAAGAGTCGCCATCGACTTTTCTTTTATCCAATAAAGGAAAGGGTGAAAAGAATAGGAAAAACCTTTTGAGAATTTTCTTGAGTTCGGGGGGTAGGTTATGAAAAGGGAAGGTGTTAGCACCATTTTCATCCGTAGTTATCTACAGGCTCTTACTTGCTAGATCACTTTGAAAATGCTTTGTGAAATATGTTTGTGTTTGCTTGAAAGTATTTTTGAAAAGTGCCTTTGTTTAGGCTAACTTTGTAATTATTCTCGTCTCTATAAGAATGTATAAAAGGTGTTGAATTTTGAAAATATTTCATAGAAAGTGTTGCTGTCTTTGAAAGATGTTTTGAAATGTTTGTGAGAAATCAATTACGAATGTTCTACCTACTCAAAAAGTCTTTGTTCTATTCCTCCTACTTTAGATAGTATTATCTTACCATTAGTTAGTAAGCAACCTTATCATTGGATGTGAAGGGACAGGCGTGGGTCGTCGTACAATCATAGAAGGAAACATTGTAGGATACCTTAGCAATTTGTTATGAGGGTCTAAGATCGTTTATCGAAGGTAACATCAAAGGGTCATCGAGGAACTACGATCTTTTAATCGAGAGTCTTTTTCTAAAACATCCAACGTTCGAGGGACATGAATGTTTATATCCGAGGAAACAAGTATGGGTTACCCTAGAGGTGTATGTGTGCAAAGTGTGTTGTTTTCATTTAAATTGTCTTGAAATAGGGTTGTCTATTGTTTGGTTTTAAGTCTTGCCTTACAAACCCTAATTACTAGCAATAATAAGGAAAGCAATAAATTGCAGAAATTAAATGTCCTACGCTATTACAACGCTTTGGGAATGAGGTGTACAAGTTTATGGATGGGGGGAAGAAACCAATAAAGCCCTAATTACTATTACAAACCAATAACAATCCAAAAATAACAGCAAAAAGTATCAAAATCAAGATTCTTGGTGTCTGGGTTGCCACGGGTCGTGTCCTGTGACACGGGAACCCGTGTCAGGAGCTGTAATAATCCTTGTGTTGTACCCCAAAATTTGCCCTCCCATATTCCTCAAGATTTGTCAAGAATCATCTTCAAATGGTTCAAGATTACTCAAAAGATTGCACAGTCCAAATACCTCCTAAGACAGCTGAAATTAGGGTTTTGATTCTTTCAAGGAATTTGAGGTTTTCAATGGTTCAATCAAGTCTCATATGCCTATATACATTCTCAAGCACCTACATGCCAAGTTGCAAGACTCACAGTGCCAATTTGCATAGTCAAAAGCTCCACTTGACCTACGGTCAACTGTAGGGGCAAAATGGTCATTTTGCAGTCAAAAGTCAAAATTTTTGGTCAACATCTTATTTTGAGTACACAATCATCATTTGATCAAGTCTTGATCATGATTCCACAAGAATGGCTCAAAAATCATCAAGATGCAAAAGTTACTATTTTTGGACAGTAGAAAAGTCAACTGTATCTTGACCAGGGCATAACTTTTTCATGGTTTATCAGAAAAATCCCATCCAATGCTCATTTTGAAGGGGATGACATTTCCTACAACTCATCTTCACATTCCAAGTCCAAGAAATTCTCTCACAAAAAGTTATCAATTTCTACATTATAGGTCAATTTCAAAAGTCAACAAAAATGCACTTTAAGTCAAAGACCATAACTTGAGATTGGTAAATCCAAATGACATGGTACCAAAGGAATTGGTTAGAGGACTTCAAGACCTTTCCAAAATGTCCAAGAACATGTTCATATGATCAAAATGGAGCAAGATATGCATTGGAGAAGTTGGGAAAGTTTTATGAATTAGCAAAAGTCAACTTTGCTCAAAACACCTTGTTTTTGCTAATGGGCCTCAAATTTCTTCTTGAAACTTTATCCAAGGCCTATGCACGACCCATCAAGCTTAATTAAATTTATTTTCTTATTTTTTATTAACTAATTGGATTTTTAATCAATTTTAATTCATTTAGTTAATTTAAATTGTAGGAAATACAAAGATTTGATTTTTCAATCTTTTTGTGAAGCAAGAATGACCTAAAAAAGCTGGCAAATTCGTGTACCAATCAAGGATGCAAATATCTCCCAATTTGGCAACTTTCTTCAATCAAAAAGATTCAAAAAGATGTGATTTCCAATCAAATATTCCATCATCATTCCATGGATTTTTTGTGCAAGATTTGACCTAAATTCAGTCCTCTATAAATACAGAAGTGAACCCTAATCATGCATACGTGAAAGCTGCTGCAAGAAATCCATAACCATATTGAAATTTTCAAAGAAAACTTGAAAATTGATTTCCATATTCTAGCACGATTCAAAGGCTTTTATTGATTCTAATATATTGCAGGGGTTCCCAGATACGTATTGCAATCAAAACCAAGCATAAAAGGTCAGGAAACCATCACCTACAGTCTCACGGTTTGACATTTTTTCTCATAATCGCAACTCTTAATTCATGAGCATTTAAAGTGATTTTTTGATTGTTTTGCATTGCTTGAATCCATATGAAGCTATTGGCATAGTTTAATTGAGTTATGATGCACAAAATCATAAATTGCCATTGACAAATTTTAGGGTTCATAAACCTTGAATTTGGGGATTCAGTAACCAGGCAAAATTGAGACCACTAAGGCATATGGTTGAGACCGTCAGAACAAGACGAACATAGCTGGACCCTCGCGAAACATTTATATAGAGCACAACTCTATTCGCTATTTTTCGTCATCATGCTTTGTGGGGGTTAAAAACCCCCGCTATCTATTTGTTTTTTACAGGCATCAGCGAATAAGATGATGAGGTTGTGGTATACCATTGGGTGGTTTAAAATAGCGCGCGTGATTTTGTTGTTTCCAGCATAATTGTTATTTTTTATATATTATATTCACTTTTTATTATATTAACAAAAGCAGGCAAATGGCGTAGTGGTTGATGTGCTGGCTGGAAATCATTGGGACCTGGGTTCGAATCCCAGGTCCACCCAAAACGCTTATATTATTTTGTTTAACATGATTATATGCAGGCTTCCAAATGATGAACATCGTGTACCTCACGCCTCAGCATGCCATGTGGCTTCAAGTAGCAATCCAGTGGCCATAAGATGATGAGTACCATACTCCCAGTCAACACATACCTGGACAATTACCAAAGTCAAACAGGCTTGTGGTTAATGGGCCAGAAAGTTCCAAATAACACCTCCTAAATGGGCTAGCACCCCCTTGGTTTATTCTCTTTTTAATTTCTTTTCCTTTTTATTTTCTTTTACTTTTAATAATAATAATTATTATTATTTAGTTAACTCACAAATTAATTATTTTTCATAATAAAATCAGAAAATATAAAATGTAATATTTTCATAATTATTTACTAATTTCACCTTTAATTTATTATTTTTGTAAATAAATGTAATTAATTAATTTAGTTTTTTTAATTAGGTTAACTTTAATTATTTTCATAACAAATAAAAATAAATTAGAATTAGGGTTTTCTTGACAATTTTGATTTATTTTATTTTATTTTCATTAAGACATTAAAAAACTAAAAAATACTTTTTTTCTTTTAATTAATTAATTAATTAGTTTTTTAGGTTTAATTTAATTAAATGCAAAAAGGACCAAAAACTCATTCTTATCTCAAAAAAGGGTCAAAACCCAAGGACTTCTCCAATTAAATTCTCGCACGCATATTCTTTTTGATTATTATTTTGATCATATTTATGTAATTGCTCCGAGAATGTAATAGCGTAATTAGGACTTTTTATCGCTTTCTTTAATTTTCTCGCATTTACTTTTCAAGGGTTTGCTTTTGGCGATGTAAATACCTGACGCCTTGTAATAGCGTAGATTTACTTTCCGCAATTTACTTTCCGCAACTATTAAATGCTAGATGTATGTTAACTAACTATGCATGATAAGACTTGTTCTAAAAATAAAATCAAAACGTAGCTCACCATAACATGTGCAAAGATGACTTAACTGAATCCTGACACACTCGCACATGCCACTCCTAGGGTACGCCTCACTTGGTTGCCTCGACGTGGTCATTGAGTATAGGGTGTTTTAGAGGTCGCCCTCCTGTCTAAAGATCCAGTTGCCTCGAAACGGTTGCCTCGGATAAAAAGGATCTAGGACATTAGGGTTACCGCTAAGGCGTCCTACTATTGCTTTGGTGACCACATGTCCCTATAATCGAATTGACCCGAAAACTCCAACGACGGTGCTACCTACTCCTCAATAGTGGGATAGCATTGTCTAAAGGAAATTTACACAGCTTAATTTCTTTTGAGTAGGTAGAGGTTCTTAGATACTTGCTCTTTCAAAACAAAAATACTTTTCGCACCTACACTTTTCTGACAAAAGTTTTCAAACAAACACTTCATACACTCTTGAGGACTGATACAAGAGTTAAAACGAAGTTTTCAAACAAAACTCTTTTCAAAACCCACAAACACAAGAAAAGAAAAACATTTTTGAAAACATAGTGAGCAAGTACCTAAGAGCCCGTGGATAACCACGGATAGAAAGGGTGCTAACACCTTCCCTTTCTATATTCTATCTCCCAAACCGAGAAACATCTCGAAAAGGAATTTTGCTGTGCTTTTGTCCTTTCCTTGTTGGAGAAAATAAAAGACGGTGGCGACTCTTGCTTACCGCGACATTTCGCGAACCAGCATTCCAAAACAGTCAGTTCTATTTCCACCGATCACAGAACTAGCGACTCTGCTGGGGACATTAATAAGTGAGGTGTACTTTAGGATTAGATCATTCTATGTTTTCAATTGAATGCCTTGTTTGCTTTAATTTTGTGGGCTTGCATCGGAGTTTCATAGATCCTAACCCGGATCTGGGGGATACCCTTAGGTAGCAATAAACTGTGAGGGACCTGTCCGACGTAGACCGACACGGGTGAAGTAGTAGCTACGTTGGTGTGACACCTTGGTCTGTACCGATATCCCTTGTGTTGGAACAAGGAGAATATGGGTCTTCTGAGGAGTCGTTAAGCACCAACCGACCTTAGAACCTTAAATTGACCCAACTTGGCCATAGAACAGTAGCAGTATGCTACACTCATTGAGACTAAACTCTCGCGATGGTTCCGGCCGCAAGAAAAGATTGCGAAGCTGGAGTTATGACCGATTGAGGGTAGTCAGTGATATTGAGATCCTCTAGAACCCGGTTACTATTTTTAGGACAGGTCTTAACCAACTGAAACTGAAAGAGGGTAGTACCTAAACTTCATGCTGGCCTGAAATCTAAGGGCTCTTGTGTGACTTGTGTGCCTTACCATGTTTGCCTTTTGTGAATACTTGTGGTGTGCCTTTATCAAAACATCATAGTACCATAACAATGCATAAATTTTGCATAAGGACTAACCTGCATACATCTTGCATAAGGCCTAATCCATTTCAAGGATCTCAAGGGTTTGTGATGCAGGTCATGATGAACCAACTGTCTAGCAAGGGGCAAAAGGGGATTTATTTTCCTCTAGCCAAGGTTGTCCAGAAATCCAAGCACGATAACTTGAGTCAGGGGCTATGACCCACTCGATATGGTAAGCCTAAACTCTTGAAGAATGATTCTCAGCAACAGGAAGTTCCTTCAATCAAGCTACAAAATTCAAATTCTAACAAGTTTCTTTGTTTACCCCGTGAGATCCTTGAAAACATTGCATACATATATCATACATATCATTGCATAACAGGTCATCCATTACAGGTCTCTCACGTTCTCGCTGTTTATTTCAGCAATGGCTCTCCAACAAGACAACCAGGAGCTTCATACTCAAGAGACTCAGTTCATGGAAATCTTCCTAAGCCTATCCAAGGGGCAGGAAGAGTTGAGAACACTCCTCATGGGGAATTTGGTCAAGAAAAGTCCTGAAGACAGCAAGGACGAACGACTGAAACATCTGCAAGCTGAGGTAGACGCAATGAAAACCCAGATGCTGGGGCAGATGGCTCTTATCCAAGGCTTAGCTCGGGAACAAGAAGAGTTGAGAACCGTGATCATCCAGCTTCATCAAGACAGATACAACAGTATGAAGCAAATAGTCAAGGCTGAGGATCAAGTCATTAATCAACTTCCGAGAAGTCAAAGGTTTGGTTTGGTGAAGAATGGACCTCCCCAAGTTGCTACTACCTCACAGGTCCAACAACAACCTGACCATAAGCAACGGGTTACTCCGAGGCCGTTTACCAAGCTCAACATGCCGATGTCCCAAGCTTTGCAACACCTGTTGATTTGAATCTGGTGACGTTGGTAGGACCTCACCCGAATCCTAAGACTTCTTCACCCAACTACAATCCTGATACCAGGTGTGCATACCATTCTAACAGCCCGGGGCATGATACTGACGATTGTTGGAAGTTGAGGTACAAAATCCAAAACCTGATTGATGAAGGAGTATTGGAGTTCGCACAAGATGGTCAGAATGAGTTCTTCTACTATCCCTCCAAGGTTCACCATTTGAAGTGACAAGTCCTGAGACGAAGAGACTTTTTGTTCATTAGAATTTTCAATTTGTAATTTTCTTTTGATTGTTCGAACATTTATTCATGTCAAACTTTATTACGTTATCAATGCATCGCATATGTCTGTTTTGAATCAATCCATTCGTATTCACTATATTCAAATTGCTTTCATTTTTTGTGATGTTCAACTCTCGATTAAAAAATTCTAAACCTTTTGAGGGAGGATGACGAAAATGATACCACGATCTTTACAGTATGCTTTTGAACAGACCCCGCTGATGAAGTACAGGCATTGTTTCAAATCCTAAACAGTGGAGTTATAAGGAAGATAATCCTTAGTCAACCCCTTTGAGCCAAAGAAGTTGGAGTTTTTCTTTTCACAAAAAATAAATAAATAAAAACCCTTAATTATAACCTGGGGCAGGGTAGTCTTCTCATTTGATCCAGGTGCACAATGAATGGCATCAAAGAAGTCTTTCCGAAACAAAAGAACGATGATGGTTCCCTATAATCGTCAAGACAGGCAGTCATTGTCTTTCAAAAACAAAAGCCCAATAAGTCAAAACCTATGAAGGAGACTTACAAAAAACTGGGGCATCCCGCTGACTGTAATAACAAAAGAAACAGTTCAGGCAAAAAACAGGGATAATAAAATCGAATAGAAAGAGGTCCTATAAACCCTCAACAAAAAAGAAATGACTGCCTATTCAAATAAACTGTCAGCATCCGAACTATCATCGGAATGTCAGAGCAAAGACTCAAACAAGATCTGATGCACGATCAACTGAGTTTAGGATCGAAGAACATCACGAAGGACGGGTGGGTACAAATAAAATTTGAGCCTTTATCCTTTATTTCTTAAACCGTGAACCAGGCCACGTTATAACCCTTAAAAGTCCTAGCTGAAGCATGGGTTAGTTCGAAAGCATACTGTTACAAAAGGTATCCTGACTCCTGTAGGGCTTGCTGTAAAATCCTGAGTTGACATCACATTTTACAAAATTCACTTGTTTATTAAAAAATTCATTTTCAAAAAAACATTCAAGACAGACATAAGCTTTGCATTCTTAGAATAACATTGTTTGCATATGACTATTTGTTCAAACAGCAGAGAAATTCGTACGATGAATATCTTGTGAACAAACGCCTTCTCAATAAAAAGAGTCACCTCAAGTGGAAAAAAACACTTCCAACCAAGGGGCACGGCATGATCATTGTCTATCATCTGGGGCAGTTAAGTCAAGATTCAAGGAATCTCTCAAGATGCCAAATAGCCAGGGGCAAATTTCTGCCTGAGTCACTTGGGGCATTGGATAAGAATTCCAGCAACGAATCTTGCACGATCAAACAAAGATCTTCTGGTAGTATGGCAACACAACACTACTGACAAGTGACACTTCCCTACATCCTGAGAGCATGGACATAGTAAAAAAAAATACTACGCATAATCAAAGACCCGCTAGGTTGACTGGCCTAGGCAAAAATAAGGGCTTCCCGGCGAACCAAAAGGGTTCGGGCAAAAATAAGGGATGAAAATGAAAAAATATGTACACCCGGCAAGTCGAAAACCTGAAAAGGCGGATTGGACAAAAAAGGATATCCCGATAGACTGAAAACCCGAAAGGGCGGTCCAAGCAAAAATTGGGGATCAAAGCGTACGACTATGTCCCGTCATCTCGTCACTTACCTACCAGAAGAAGATTTGTCAATCGGCAGTCATCAAGCTCCTCATAAGCCTTCTTCTCCCGCAGAAACTGGGGCAATAAGAATTGTCCGAACTGTACAAGCTGCTCTGTCCTCCAGGTACAAGGTAGATTCAGCTGAAGAACATGACCAAGATACCTTCACTCCCCGCAGAGTAAGACAAGTTTCAGCAATACTCTCCCCAAGCATAGTTGGTCTCCCATAAGCCCTAAAAAGGCACAGTATCCCCAGAAATTCAGCAATACTCTCCCCCGAGCAAAGTTAGTCTACCATCAGTCTTGAAAAAGTTAGGTATCCCCATAAGATCTTAATATTCCCTAGCGGAGTATACAGATGTTCCCTAGCGGAGTATACAGATATTCCTCGACAGAAATATAAGATTGTTCCCCGGCGGAATACAAGATACCCCCAGTGGAGCCATTTCCCAGCGCAGTCTACAAATATTTCCCCAGGAGAGTTGAACCACCTCCCCAATAGATTCTGGAAGCTTGTCCCCTGCAGAGTACAAATATCTCTCCCCAGCCATATGCAAAGGTTATCCCCACCAGAGTCTAACTGGGTTATCCTCAGCAAATTGCAACGAAAAGATCGTCCTCAGTGAAGTTCTTCCTATCCCCAACGGAGTTCATCAAATTCCCCAACAGAGCTTATCAACGGAGTCCCCAGTGGAGTTATCGTTAAAACCTCAGCAAAGCATCTCTTCCCACAAAGTAATTCCCCGCAGAGTAATCTCTCCATCAGGTTTATTCCCCAACGGAGTCATCTTCTCCTACCAGTTTATTCTTGCAACCATCTTCGTTCATCATCCCCAGCGGAAACGAAGGACTCTACTCTTCAACATCAGCCCAGGATTTAACAAGCTCCCGGCATTCGTCAAGGATTTAGTTTCCCAGACAAAGATACATTCATAAACATCACATTGTCATACATCATGATACATGCATATACGCATCATATCACACGATCTCATTTATTTTTGAGAACATCATGACATCATGCATTTCATACATCATGACATTGCATACAACTAATGTTTTTCCTTTTCAGGGAAAGGTCAATCAAAAGATATTACCATCAACTTTTTAAGTTCCAGATTCGATACCTGTATCTAGCCAGGGCATATCTGTGAGCGATTGATTGTAGATCTATACCTGTATCTAGCCAGGAAAGTATCTGCATGAAGAGTTTGAAGATCAACACATGTATCTAGCCAGGAAATTATCTTTCATTCTCAGGTCAGAGGTCTACACCTGTATCCAGCCAGGAAAGCTATCTCGACCAACCTTTTGAAATTCCAGATTCGATACATGTATCTAGCCAGGGCATATCTGTGAGCGATTGATTGTAGGTCTATACATGTATCTAGCCAAGAAAGTATCTGCATGAAGATTTTGAAGATCAACACCTTTATCTAGCCAGGAAATTGTCTTTCATTCTCAGGTCAGAGGTCTACACTTGTATCCAGCCAGGAAAGCTATCTCGACTAACCTTTTGAAGTTCCATATTCGATACCTGTATCTAGCCAGGGCATATCTGTGAGCGATTGATTGTAGATCTATACCTGTATCTAGCCAGGAAAGTATCTGCATGAAGAGTTTGAAGATTAACACATGTATCTAGCCAGGAAATTATCTTTCATTCTCAGGTCAGAGGTCTCAACCTGTATCCAGCCAGGAAAGCTATCTCGACCAACCTTTTGAAGTTCCAGATTCGATACCTGTATCTAGCCAGGGCATATCTGTGAGCGATTGATTGTAGATCTATATCTGTATCTAGCCAGGAAAGTTATCTACATGAAGAGTTTGAAGATCAACACCTGTAACAGGCCAGGAAATTATCTTTCATTCTCAGGTCAGTAGTCTACACCTGTATCCAGCCAGGAAAGCTATCTCGACTAACCTTTTGAAGTTCCAGATTCGATACCTGTATCTAGCCAGGAAATATCTGCGGACGATTGATTGTAGATCCGATACCTGTATCTAGCCAGGAAAGTTATCTACATAAAGAGATTGAAGATCAATACCTGTAACAAGCTAGAAAGACTATCTTTCTTTCTCAGGTCAGAGATTAATACCTAAAACCAGACAGGACAATCATCTACGTGACCATCATCAGGTAACCCTACACAGGTTCCTTTCTTTCAACCTACCAAGTTACAATTCAACAAAAAATCTCCAAATGGCATCTTTAAGCCCATCTCCGCAACTATTCATTACATTTCCAGATGGCATCTATAAGCCCATCCCCGACAAGATTCGGTCACATCTTCAGATGGCATCTATAAGCCCGTCCTCCTACCAACATCCCTCCAAATAGCATCTGTAAGCCCATTCCCGACATCACATTACTGATACTCCACTATGCGAGTGCAAATTTCTGGGCACTCTAGTGTTCAATCATCTTCCACCTTTAGATCACGAAAGGCACGCAAGCCAATCTACCTCCTCATGTCTAAGAAGATTGAACAGGGGCAACTGTTGTACCCCAAAATTTGCCCTCCCACATTCCTCAAGATTTGTCAAGAATCATCTTCAAATGGTTCAAGATTACTCAAAAGATTGCACAGTCCAAATACCTCCTAAGACAGCTGAAATTAGGGTTTTGATTCTTTCAAGGAATTTGAGGTTTTCAATGGTTCAATCAAGTCTCATATGCCCATATACATTCTCAAGCACCTACATGCCAAGTTGCAAGACTCACAGTGCCAATTTGCACAGTCAAAAGCTCCACTTGACCTACAGTCAACTACAGGGGCAAAATGGTCATTTTGCAGTCAAAAGTCAAAATTTTTGGTCAACATCTTATTTTGAGTACACAATCATCATTTGATCAAGTCTTGATCATGATTCCACAAGAATGGCTCAAAAATCATCAAGATGCAAAAGTTACTATTTTTGGACAGTAGAAAAGTCAACTGTATCTTGACTAGGGCATAACTTTTTCATGGTTTATCATAAAAATCCCATCCAATGCTCATTTTGAAGGGGATGACATTTCCTACAACTCATCTTCACATTACAAGCCCAAGAAATGCTCTCACAAAAAGTTATCATTTTCTACATTATAGGTCAATTTTAAAAGTAAACAAAAATGCACTTTAAGTCAAAGACCATAACTTGAGATTGGTAAATCCAAATGACATGGGACCAAAGGAATTGGTTAGAGGACTTCAATACCTTTCCAAAATGTCCAAGAACATGTTCATATGATCAAAATGGAGCAAGATATGCATTGGAGAAGTTGGGAAATTTTTATGAATTTGCAAAAGTCAACTTTGCTCAAAACACCTTGTTTTTGCTAATGGGCCTCAAATTTCTTCTTGAAACTTTATCCAAGGCCTATGCACGACCCATCAAGCTTAATTAAATTTATTTTCTTATTTTTTATTAACTAATTGGATTTTTAATCAATTTTAATTCATTTAGTTAATTTAAATTGTAGGAAATACAAAGATTTGATTTTTCAATCTTTTTGTCAAGCAAGAATGACCTAAAAAAGCTGGCAAATTCGTGTACCAATCAAGGATGCAAATATCTCCCAATTTGGCAACTTTCTTCAATCAAAAAGATTCAAAAAGATGTGATTTCCAATCAAATATTCCATCATCATTCCATGGATTTTTTGTGCAAGATTTGACCTAAATTCAGTCCTCTATAAATACACAAGTGAACCCTAATCTTGCATACGTGAAAGCTGCTGCAAGAAAGCCATAACCATATTGAAATTTTCAAAGAAAACTTGAAAACTGATTTCCATATTCTAGCACGATTCAAAGGCTTTTATTGATTCTAATCTATTGCAGGGGTTCCCAGAGACGTATTGCAATCAAAACCAAGCATAAAAGCTCAAGAAACCATCACCTACAGTCTCACGGTTTGACATTTTTTCTCATAATCGCAACTCTTAATTCATGAGCATTTAACGTGATTTTTTGATTGTTTTGCATTGCTTGAATCCATATGAAGCTATTGGCATAGTTTAATTGAGTTATGATGCACAAAATCATAAATTGCCATTGACAAATTTTAGGGTTCATAAACCTTGAATTTGGGGATTCAGTAACCAGGAAAAATTGAGACCACTAAGGCATATGGTTGAGACCGTCAGAACAAGACGAACATAGCTGGACCCTCGCGAAACATTTATATAGAGCACAGCTCTATTCGCTATTTTTCGTCATCATGCTTTGTGGGGGTTAAAAACCCCCGCTATCTATTTGTTTTTTACAGGCATCAGCGAAGAAGATGATAAGGTGGTGGTATACCATTGGGTGGTTAAAAATAGCGCGCGTGATTTTGTTGTTTCCAGCATAATTGTTATTTTTTATATATTATATTCACTTGTCATTATATTAACAAAAGCAGGCAAATGGCGTAGTGGTTGATGTGCTGGCTGGAAATCATTGGGACCTGGGTTCGAATCCCAGGTCCACCCAAAACGCTTATATTATTTTGTTTAACATGATTATATGCAGGCTTCCAAATGATGAACATCGTGTACCTCACGCCTCAGCATGCCATGTGGCTTCAAGCAGCAATCCAGTGGCCATAAGATGATGAGTACCATACTCCCAGTCAACACATACCTGGAAAATTACCAAAGTCAAACAGGCTTGTGGTTAATGGGCCAGAAAGTTCCAAATAACACCTCCTAAATGGGCCAGCACCCCCTTGGTTTATTCTCTTTTTAATTTCTTTTCCTTTTTATTTTCTTTTACTTTTAATAATAATAATTATTATTATTTAGTTAACTCACAAATTAATTATTTTTCATAATAAAATCAGAAAACATAAAATGTAATATTTTCATAATTATTTACTAATTTCACCTTTAATTTATTATTTTTGTAAATAAATGTAATTAATTAATTTAGTTGTTTTAATTAGGTTAACTTTAATTATTTTCATAACAAATAAAAATAAATTAGAATTAGGGTTTTCTTGACAATTTTGATTTCTTTTATTTTATTTTCATTAAGACATTAAAAAACTAAAAAATACTTTTTTTCTTTTAATTAATTAATTAATTAGTTTTTTAGGTTTAATTTAATTAAATGCAAAAAGGACCAAAAACTCATTCTTATCTCAAAAAAGGGTCAAAACCTAGGACTTCTCCAATTAAATTCTCGCGCGCATATTCTTTTTTATTATTATTTTGATCATATTTATGTAATTGCTTCGAGAATGTAATAGCGTAATTAGGACTTTTTATCGCTTTCTTTAATTTTCTCGCATTTACTTTTCAAGGGTTTGCTTTTGGCGATGTAAATACCCGACGCCTTGTAATAGCGTAGATTTACTTTCCGCAATTTACTTTCTGCAACTATTAAATGCTAGATGTATGTTAACTAACTATGCATGATAAGACTTGTTCTCAAAATAAAATCAAAACGTAGCTCACCATAACATGTGCAAAGATGACTTAACTGAATCCTGACACACTCGCACATGCCACTCCTAGGGTACGCCTCACTTGGTTGCCTCGACGTGGTCATTGAGTATAGGGTGTTTTAGAGGTCGCCCTCCTGTCTAAAGATCCAATTGCCTCGAAACGGTTGCCTCGGATAAAAAGGATCTAGGACATTAGGGTTACCGCTAAGGAGTCCTACTATTGCTTTGGTGACCACATGTCCCTATAATCGAATTGACCCGAAAACTCCAACGACGGTGCTACCTACTCCTCAATAGTGGGATAGCATTGTCTAAAGGACATTTACACAGCTTAATTTCTTTTGAGTAGGTAGAGGTTCTTAGATACTTTCTCTTTCAAAACAAAAATACTTTTCGCACCTACACTTTTCTGACAAAAGTTTTCAAACAAACACTTCATACACTCTTGAGGACTGATACAAGAGTTAAAACGAAGTTTTCAAACAAAACTCTTTTCAAAACCCACAAACACAAGAAAAGAAAAACATTTTTGAAAACATAGTGAGCAAGTACCTAAGAGCCCGTGGATAACCACGGATAGAAAGGGTGCTAACACCTTCCCTTTCTATAATCTACCTCCCGAACCGAGAAACATCTCGTAAAGGAATTTTGCTGTGCTTTTGTCCTTTCCTTGTTGGAGAAAATAAAAGACAGTGGCGACTCTTGCTTACCGCGACATTTTGTGAACCAGCATTCCAAAACAGTCAGTTCTATTTCCACCGATCACACCTTGTATGTTTTTTTTCTGTCCCAGCTGAGTTGAAACGGGCCGTGTCCTGTGACACGCGCACCCGTGTCAAGACCCTGTCCTGCCATTTTGTCAAATTTTTAATCCCAGTTGGATTGACACGGGTCGTATCGTGTGACACAGGCACCCGTGTCATCCCCTTCCTGGACTTTTATCATGTTTTCTCCCTGACACGTCACGTGTCAGGCCTCCTGAAGCATTTTTTCTGGAATTTTGAGTGTTTGCAACTCTTCTGCTCTGATTTGTCCTGTTTTGTTCTTTTGGAAAAAAAGAAGTAAATGATGTATGGTTGAGGATATCACAGTTTGAGAAAAATTACCTCTTGAAGAAAAGTCCGAAGCCTCTTCTAGCTGTTACAGGTGCAATATTATGATTGATTAAGCTCCCTTGTTCCTCACTAAAGCTACTCATGTCCTTGCTTTATGCTGAAATTTGTTTGAACCTTCCTAACTAAGTCTACTTGTAATGCAATGTTTTTGAGTTTGGAAGATGGTGATAATGATATTACAGAAGTTGTTCTTGTGTTTGGAAAACTTCTATATGATGTATGTGAAGTATTTGGATGATTCTTTTGGAAGATACTTGCAAGGTTTGAGAGATTTGAAGATTTGGACTTCAAAGCCCAGAAGTGGAGGTTTTGCAGACAATTCTAGTTTTTGAGAGTATGAGGGGTTTTTTGAGAGCTTGTCAACACAAAAGAATTTTTTTAATATTTCTTAGCTTGAAAATAGCTTCTCTATTTATAGAGAAGGTTTGAGAGGATGAGAGAGTTTGTTTCACAAGATGTGGAATTCTGGTTTGGTTGAGATGAAACAACCAAGTTATATGAAATTTGGTGTTCCAATGCATGGTACAAAAGGGATCTGAAGTGGCTAGGAATTTTTAGGCATGTTGCTTCTTGCTTTGACATTGTGTGTGTGCAGAAAAAATAGTTGAGAGGCTCAAGGAGAGTTGACTTTGTATAAAGCATGCTTTATGTGAATGGCAATGGTGTCTTTGTGCCATAAATGGAATGATGCAATGGACAATACTTGAATCACTTGGATAATGGTTCAATAAATTGTGTAAACATATGATTATGTATAGATTTGCAAGTCAAAAGGCCTGCAAAGTAAGATTATGCAGCATGGCATAAGGATTTTGTTATGTGTTCATCACAAAATGCCTCGTGTTTCAAGAATGGATGTCCAACTCCATGCCCTTGAATCTCCTAGCTCAAGTATGATAAATTCATGGTCTTGGACTTTTTGGAAAGCTTGAAACATTGTATAAAACCTTTATTTTGACCACTTTGGCTAAATCATCTTGGAACTATGTGAAAAAATTCCAAGAATTTGGGATAAAATCCTGACTAAACTTTTTGAAAATTTTACTAAGTATTTAGTGAAAATGTCATGACTTTATGGACTTATATCTCCAAATCTAAGCATTTTTTCACATCACCATAAAACGAAAAGTTGTACAATTCATCAAGCTCTACAACCTTCATGTTGGAAGTTTTTCTTGAATCATCTTGCATCATAGTGAAAAATTGTCATGAAGTAGTGAATTCATTAAGGCCAAAACACTTAGAATTTTTCTAAGGGTTGGAAATTTTGACTTTTTGTTGACTTTTCTTGACTTTGTTGATTCTTGTTGATCAAGCTTGATAATTTTGATTGGTTTGATCATTCTTGATTTTGAAGTTCAATGTTGACCTAAAAGTCAAAGTTTGACTTTTTGTGTGACAATTGACTTTTCATCAATTGATCCAAATTTCAACTATCAATCACTTGTATCTTTGGAGATGTCTTGAGCCATATAATTAGGCCAAGATGTTGTATTTGAGATATTTAGAAGAAATTCTTGAAGAAAAATGGGAGGGCTAATTTGGTGGTACAACAACTGCTCCTGTTCAATCTTCTTAAACCTGAAGAGATATATTGGCGAGTCCGCCATTCGTGACTTGAAGGTGGAAGATGATTGGATACTAGTGTGCCCAGAAATTTGCACTTGATGATGCATGAAGTAATGTGTTAGTTGATTGCGTTGGAAATGGGCTTAAAGATGCCACTTAGAAATGTGTTGAAGAGTTGTCGGAAATGCGCTTATAGATGCCATCCACAGTAACTGTTATTAGAGAAGGGGAGAAGTATCAGAATAAATCTTTGGGCGATTTATACTGAAATAGTAGATGTCCTTCGCCTGTTTTTAGTTGGAAGAAATAAATCTAACCAAAAGAGGTCTTTGATTCTCATATCTTTAACTGGAAGAAATAAATCTAACTAGAAGAGGTCTTTGATTCGCCTGTCTTTAACTGGAAGAAATAAATCTAAACCAGAAGAGGTATTTGATTCTTCTATCTTTAATTGGAAGAAATAAATCTAACCAAAAGAGGTCTTTGATTCGCATGTCTTTAAGAGGAAGAAATTTATCTAAACCAGAAGAGGTCTTTGATTCACCTGTCTTTAATTGGTAGAAATAAATCTAACCAGAAGAGGTCTTTGATTCGCCTGTCTTTAACTGGAAGAAATAAGTCTAATTAGAAGAGGTCTTCGATTCTCCTGTCTTTAACTAGAAGAAATAAATCTAACCAGAAGAGGTCTTTGATTCGCCTGTCTTTAATGGGAAGAAATAAATCTAACCAGAAGAGGTCTTTGATTCACCTATCTTTAACTGGAAGAAATAAATCTAACCAGAAGAGGTTTTTTATTCGCTTGTATTTAACTGGAAGAAATAAATCTAACCAGAAGAGGTCTTTGGTTCGCCTGTCTTTAAGTGGAAGAAATAAATCTAACCAGAACAGGTCTTTGATTCGCCTGTCTTTAACTAGAAGAAATAAATCTATTCAGAAGTGGTTTTTGATTCGCCTGTCTTTAACTGGAAGAAATAAATCTAAACCAGAAGAGGTCTTTGATTCGCCTGTCTTTAATTGGAAGAAATAAATATAACCAGAAGAGGTATTTGGTTCGCATGTCTTTAATTGGAAGAAATAAATCTAACCAGAAGAGGCATTTGATTCGTCTGTCTTTAACTGGAAGAAATAAATATATCCATAAGAGGTCTTTGATTCGCCTGTCTTTAACTGGAAGAAATAAATCTATCCATAAGAGGTTTTTGATTCGCCCCTGTTTAACTGGAAGAAATAAATCTAAATCACAAGAGGTCTTTTGAAGAAACTCGTTCATTGTTGATGGAACTAATCTGTCGAAAGGTAAAGAATTAGTTGTATGCAAAGTCATGATGAATGCATTGAGTAATGATTGTTGTACCCCAAAATTTTCCCTCTCATTTCTCAAGTAATCTCTCACAAGATCTCCCTTGTTTCAAGACTGCACAAGGTTTGATCAGCTCAAGACACCTCCTCAAGCACTGATAACTGAAAATTAGGGTTTGAATTTGCACAAGGAAAAATGGACTTTTAATGCCCCATATGACTTTCATGGATAATTTTGGACCCTCTAGATTTCTCATGACATGTTTCAAGTCTTGGATAACATTTTTGCTCATTCAATTGATCAGTTGACCTAAAAATCAACTGTATTGGGAAAAAGTGAACTATGGTCAATTTACAGTCAAACTTCATAATTTTTGGTCCATATAAATATCACAAACTCATATTTTAAGGTGCAATTTCTGATTTTTGACCTAGAAAATGACTTGTTGGTTTGAGGAACGATCTCAAGGATTCAAATGCTTCATTTTGACCTAATAGCATGACTCAAAACATCTCTCAAGATCAATTGATTGATAGTTGATTTTCAGTCAACTGTACACTGAAAAGTCAAACTTTGATTTTTTGATCAAAATCAAGTGTCAAAGATCACAATTCATCAAAACATGTCAAAATGTGAAACTTATTCATCAAGAAATCAAAAAGTCAAGATTTAATTTTGAAAAGTCAAAATTTCTAAACTTAGAAATTTTTCTAAGGGTTGGAAATTCACATTTTTTTCATAACTTTGAGCCAAATTTTTCACCATGATGCAAGATGATTCAAAAGGAGCTTCCAACATGAAAGTTGTAGATCTAAATGAGATCTAAAACATTGTAGAACACAAATTTTCTAGAAGTGAAAGGATTTCACGTTATGATTTTGTGAAGACATGTTCATGAAACTTGGAAACTTAGTGAAATTTTGCCATAGTTTAGGCAGGATTTTGACCTAGCTTCATGGCAATTTTTCACATAGTTCCAAGATGAATTTTCAATAATTTCCAAAATAGAGGTTGTAGAGGATGTTACAAGATTTCCAAAATGTCCAAGAACTCATTGATATCATACTTGAGCAAGGAAAATCAAAGGCAAGAAGTTAGGGTTTTCAAACTTGAAGTACAAGTCACTTCTTGATGAACACATGAACCAAATCCATGCTAGACTACATAATCTTTGCTTTGCAGGCCTCAAACTTGTTTGTCACTCCATAATTAATATTTTGCACATCTTCTAGAAGCTTTAATCCAAGCATTAAATGCATTTCCCATGCTTAATACCATTTTAGGAAGAAAGGCAATATTGCCATTTTGGAAAAGTGGCTTTATGCATAAAGTCCACTATTCTTGAGCCTCTAACTTGTTTGTTCAGCACACACTCAACATACAAAGTCAGATAAGCATGTTTAAAGTGCCTAACCACTTTAGATAGCCTTGTACCTTGCCTTGGAACAATGCTTGTCAAGCTTGCTTCGAAAACAAGCCAAAAAGCCATAACACGTGAACTTGTACTTCTGATCACTCCAAGCTCTCAAAACCTTTTCCTATACATTCAGACACTATTATGCAATTTAACACATGATTTTTGCAAGCCTGAAACTCTCTCAAACTCCCACTAGCCAGAAATTGCACACAGACTCCATCTTTGTGCAGGTTCTGACCTTGAACTTGTATCTTCTATTTCCCTTGTGTGTGTTTTGGCCTTTTAGTTCCTAAAGCTCCTATACATCAAATATAACCTATCCCTATCCCTGTTACACGACTGTAACACCATTTGCATCAAACTCCATAACCAAAAATAGAACATTGCACATTGACTTCTCCAAGCCATTCCACCCATCCATTTCTCAAGCTAATCATTACATTAACTTCATGGGAACTTGAGGGAGCTAACCTGATCATCTCAACAACTTGAATCAAGCACTAACTCAAAAAACGATCTCCAACTGCAAGGTGAGTTTTATGACTTTTCATCTCATTATTTAGGCTTGCATTTGTGAAGATAAAATGTATATATCATTCCCCTGAAACCGTACATGTCCATAGATTTCATTTATATTGTTTGAGTAGTGAGATTTTTAAGTTTGAACTTGCTGAAATAATTAGGTCAAAATTTGGTACTTTTAGAAATTCTCATTCATCTTTGATTTATAGCTGTAGTTATTTATATGGTTTAATTCGTGAGAAAAAATGGAGCAACTTACATGTTTGCATATTTCATTTTTGTTGAGAAATGATGAAGTCACAGATGTTCAGGCTGGAGGTTGAAGATGAAGTTACAATCAGGACAAGACTTGTGTTATATGTTTATTATTTCACCAATGTTACCGGATGTACAGCCATCCAGTGGCAAAGGTAGCGCACGTTTGTGTTAGAGGTCAGGGGTTCAACACCCAGCGCTACCTTTTGAGCAATTTTTAAATATTTTTCATTCTTTTTTTTTTCTTTCAGCTGCAGCGCCTGGGCCCTTATTGTTGGGCCTTCCATTTTTTTCTTTCTCTAACCTCCCTGTTTACTTTTGCATGCTGGCCCAATCTTTTTTTATATTTTCATTTTTATTTATCTTCTTTTTCTTATTTCATTTTTATTTTTAGTTTTCTATTATTATATTTTATTATAATAATAATAATAATAATAATAATAATTATTATTATTATTATTATTATATTTTTTTATTAATAAAAAATCCAAAAAAATATTTTATTTCTTTTTACACTTATTTAGTTTATTTTCTTTATAAAACAAAAAGGATAAAAAACATTTTCTTAAACAAATTAATTTCTTTTTTTTCTTAAATAATAAATATTTAGACATAGGTTTAATTATTATATTATTTTCTTTAAAATTAACTTAGAAGTTAGGTTTATTTTAATTAATTAATTTTCATATTATTTTCATTAAGTTAAAACCTTTTTCATGAAAACCCTAAAAAATATTTCAAACTTAATTTCTTTCTTTAATTAGTTTAGGTTTAATTGTGTTCAATTTTAATTAACCATTTTCTAAAATTAGGTCAAGATTAAACCCTTAATAAAAATCAACAAAAATCATTTCTATTCCATTTATCTTTTTGTACATTTATTCAATTCTTGTAGATTATTCAATATGGTTGTAATAGATAATTAGGTTTAATTTTCTTGCAAAATCCCCATTTGTAAATTTGTATACCCCTCCCCTCATGATGTAATAGCTTAGTAATTTTACTTTCCAAAATTTATCGCTTTATATAAATGCTAGTAATTAGGGTTTGTATGGAAAGACTAAAATCAAGAAGTTAGCAAACCCTAATTCAAGACAAAATAATGCATGTAAATCAAGCACACTTGCACACTTATACCCCATAGGGTAATTCCACTTTGTTGACTTACAAAAATGGCCATGTTATGTATGTGGGGTATCTTAGCAAAAGCAATAAAAAATACAAGATCATAGTCCCTCAATGACGCTATCAAATGTTGTCTTTCAAAATGATCTTAGTCCCTCAAAGGGAAATGCTAAGATATTTCACAACATTGCTATCATGGCTATACGATGACCCACGCCCGTCCCTTTACATCCAAAGATAAGGCTTCTTACCAAATTAATGGTAAGATAGCAATATCAAAGGAAAGGAAGAAATGAACAAAGACTTTTGAGTAGTTAGATTGTTCCTAGTTGTTTGCTCATTTTCAAATCAAACATCCTTGATTATCTTCAAAACAAACACCAACACTTTCAAAAATACTTTCAAAACATTTTCCAAACATGAAATGTTTTCAAAAGCTCAACACTTTGTATACGTTCTTAGAATGAGAACTATTACAAAGTTTGCCTAAACGAAGGCACCTTTTAAAAATACTTTCAAAAACCAAACAAAGCATATTTTCAAACAAAAAGCAAGTGATCTAGCAAGCAACTAAGAGCCCATAGATAACTATGGATGAAAAGGGTGATAATACCTTCCCTTTTCATAATCTACCCCCCAAACTTAAGAAATAATCTCAAAGGTCTTTCCTGTTCTTTTCAGCATTTCCTTTTGGATAAAAGAAAAGTCGGTGGCGACTCTTGCTAACATCAACATTTGCGATAAAACGCAAAACACCCAAGCCAGTTCTCCCACCGTATCAAAGAACTGGCGACTCTGCTGGGGAACTTCTTAAAAGTGGGGTTACCTTAGGGCTAGATCACCTTTATTTTTCTTTCATTGTTTGATTTGTTTGCTTTACATTTTGGTTCCTTGTTTGGACTTGTTTAAATCCTCTACCCGGATTTGGGATACCTTATAGGTAAGTAGCAATATGTTGTGGAAACTATGCGGGGTAAATCGACATGGTCTAAGCAATAGCTACGTAAGTGTGACACATTTGTGGGTACTGGTAGCCCTTGAGTAGTCAAGGAGAACACGGGGCCGTTGAGTGGTGTCATGAAGCACTAACTTACTTTTAGAACCTTTACTTGACCAACTTGTCCATTAGGACGTAGTGAGATAACCGGCTTTGGTGCAGTCCGAAGTTGGTTGATACTCGATACTACACTCATTAAGATTTGACTTCTCGAGATATTTCGGTTGCCGTGAAAGAGGCTTGCGCTGAAAAAATGCCCGATAAAAAAGATCAGTGATATTGAGATCCCTTAGAACCCATTTAATATTTCTAAGACAGGTTTAAGACAACTAAATTTCAAGAGGATACTTACCTATAAGACTCCATGCAAGCCTAAACTTAAGGACTTGTTTGCTTTGTGTGTATATAACAACTTGCTTACTTGTATATAACATCATGACATCATACCATGGCATTTTCAATAACCATTTCAAGGGTCTCAAGGGCCTATGATGCAGGGTCACGTTGAACCAGACGTCTATCAAGGGGCAAGAGGATTTATTTTTCCTCTAACCAAATGCCGTCAAGACCAAAGCACGGTAACTTGAGTCAAGGGCTATGACCCACTTGACATGGTGAGATTGATTCTCTAGGAAGGACATCCAGTGATACAAAGTTTTCCAGTCAAAGTTGTTAATCAACGTTCAAATTCCAACATCTTCTTGTGTTTACCCTGTGAGATCCTTGAAAACATTGCATCCACATATCATGCATGTCATCATAACAAGTTTCCTTATCTTCTTATTGTTTATTTCAGTAAGGATGGCCCTAGAATAAACTATCAAGATCATTCAGATTCAAAATGCTCAACTTCAAAAGATGTTCTTAAACCTATCTAAGGGACAAGAAGAGGTGAAGGCGCTCCTCACAAGGGGCATGATCATGGGAAACTCTAGGGACGAAAGAGATGAGCAGTTGGAGTGGTTACAAACCGAGATAGACCTAATGAAGGACCAAATGATGGGACAACTGGTGGGACAGATGGCTCTTATCAAAAACCTGGCTCAAGGAGAAGAAGAGCTGAGAACCATTGTCAACCAACTTCATCAGGACGGTTGCAACCGTATCGAAACATCATTGACAGGGGTCGGTGTAACAGGAGACTTTTCAAAAAGGATCTCTTGGTTATCCATTAGGCGTTGGATGCCTAACTTCAACAACGGACAGTCGGTTGGTAAGGAGGAACAAATACAACAATCTTCTTTACAACCTGGGAAAATCCCAGCCTTCAGCAAATTCAACTTGATTATCGGTAACAGAGTCATCAAATCATCAACAGTAGCAACATAAAAATCTTCTTCAACAACATGGACATTGTGACCATATTTTGGAATTGGAGCAGAGATCACGTTAGGATTTTCAGGGGCGTCGAATTCCACCTCTTTAGCATCTATCAAGTCTTGGATCTTATTTTTGAGGGCCCAAAAATTGTAGGTGTCATGCCCCAGGCTGTTTGAATGATAAGCACACTTGGCATTCGGATGGTAGTGTGGTGATGAAGTGTTATGGTTTTTAGGAGCCTCCCTCAAACTGACAAGGTTTAACTTCAAGAGATGAGAGAGAATCTGAGCATGTGTCATATTGATTCGGGTGTATTACCGTGCAGGCCTTTCCACTCTTGCTTGGTTGGTTCTGGGTTGATTGTTTCTAGGTTGATCAGCCGCAGACTTCTGAATCATTACAGCCCCCACCGCTAGCTGGCGCTCAACTCTTCCCTGACTTCTCTGAGAGTAGACAGTTGATACTTCTTTCTTTGCTGGAAAGGTCTTTTTGATGGCAGCGGAAGTAGATGCATCCTTTTGAATTTTTCCGCTCTTGATTCCTGCTTCAACTCTCTCACCAGTCAGAATTAACTCGGTGAACCCCGCAGACGAACTTCCAATCAGGTGATTGAAAAAGGGGCCTGACAGTGTACCCAAGAACATATCTACCAACTCCCTCTCAGATAGAGGTGGTTGTACTCGTCCCGCCAAGTCTCTCCATTTCTAGGCATACTCTTTGAAACCTTCATTTGATACCATGCCCATACTCTGTAATTGAGTACGGGTAGGTGCTAAGTATGCATTATATTGATATTGTCTGTAGAAGGTAGCTGCCAAATCCTCCCAATTGTGCACATCAGACCTCTCTAGCTGGTAAAACAAATCTAACTGTGTCCCCGAAAGACTATTCTGGAAGAAATGAACCCACAAGTCCTTATCAGAAGAATGAGGTTGGATTTTTCTGACGTAAGACCGCAGATGCATCTTTGGACAAGACAAACCATCGTATTTAGCAAAAAGAGGCACCTTAAACTTGGGAGGAATGACAATCCCAGCAACCAGCCCTAGCTCTTCAAATTCCAGCCCAGACACTCTTTGCACCTCCATGGCAGCCAGCCGCTCTTCCATATTCTTATACTTGTCATCTGCAGGTGGGTACTGCTGCTCAGAATAGTCTTCATCCTCTTCATCTTCTTCTTCCTCAGACTCAGATTGCACGGCAATTCCTTTGCCATTTCCAACCCCTTCATCAGATGTTGAGGGGAAATCCAGGACCCTTCTAGCTTGACCTTCGAATCTTCTACCCATGGTAGCCACTCCAACCCTCTTCTTTTTCTTTTTCTCCTTTTCCTTTTCAAGTAGACCTTTGAGTTCCTCCTGACCCTTTGCCAAGGTCATGAGTAGCTATTGGAACTGTGAATTCTGCGCTTGTAAGTCTTTGACTGTCTTCTCTATATCCATCTTGCTGAAATAAACAACAGAGAGATAAGGAAACCTGGTGTGAAGACCTGCTTATGCATATGATGAATGATATGTTATTCATGTAGTGCATTCAAGGATTCAAAAATTCAAATTTGTTACAAACAAAAAGAACACACGTCATATTAATAAGAAGAATTTGTTAGTACATAAATGGCCCATAGGCAAAATAATACAAAATTCTAATGTAAAAAGACGTTGCACATCCTTTTCGGTGCAATGTAGGTGTTGAGAGTCTGCTCTTCATGAAGTTGGAGAGTAAGTTCTAAAACCTTCTTCTCAGTGGCGTAGAATTGGGCTTCAAACGTATCGCGTTCTCCCTTTAGCTGTATCCAACTCCTTTGTAAATCTTCAAGTGATGTTGGCATGTCAGGATGTAGGAGGGTGTATGGAACCTCTCCTTCCATAACAGGCTCTTTGATCACTGGAAGAATGTAGGGGTAAGGCATCAAAAGACTTTGGGCACGGGTTCATACCCACTTGAGGTAAGGCTCAAGGGGGATGGAATTCTTGTGTCCCAAGGTCTTACTGTCCACTTTGTTGGGCATTCTCCAAGCTCGGATAAACCTTTGTCGAAGTCCTTGATCGTCGTTGTCGAAGTCGAAAACCAAGTCTAGAATCAGCATGTCATGAGGGCCATCCCTTCGAGCATACCCAAACTGTCTCAGAGCCAAGCATGGGTTATAGGTAATGCCTCCCCTAATGCCTAGTAGAGGGACATTAGGGAATTCCCCACAATGATCAATGATGATAACATTTTCTCGGGATCGAGAACACCAATGAACATCTGAATGTGTAAGAGTCATCAATCGTTGTGACCACCTCATACCTTGCTCATTCTTCAAGACTGATTGGGGAAGGTGAGAAATAAACCACCTTGCTAGAAGAGGAGTACAACACATGAGAACACCTCTATTCCTCATTGTTCGTGTGTGAAATGAGTGGAGGATATCCCCAAGCAATGTAGGCACTGGGTTGCGAGCCATGAAGATCTTGACAGCACTGACATCTATAAGCTTGTTAGGGTTAGGGAACAAGACCAACCCATATATGAGAAGAGCCACAATCTCCTCAAAAGCTTGTAAGTCCAATGAATTCCAGCAGCTTTGGGCCTTCTCAAACAGAAACTTTGACAAGAAACCCTTGACACCACTTCTGGTTTCCCAATGACCTATGATATCAGATGGTTGCAAGTGTAAGGCTTGAGCAACATCTTCAGGCTTTGGATCTCTTTCTGTACCGTTGTAGGGTAGTTGATAGAGAATAGGAATCCTCAGGAGTTGAGAAAATTCCTCCAAAGTAGGCACAAGCTGGTAATCAGGAAATGTGAAGCAGTGGTGTGGGGGGTCAAAGAACTGGAAGAGGACTTTCACCATGTCTTCCTCAGTGTTGGTGTTGACTAAGTTGAGAAGACGACCATGCCTCTCGGTGAATGGAGAATTCTCAGGAATCCTTGAAGCTAGCTCCTTAAGTTGAGGAGGAATTCTTACAAGGTTGACTTGAATTGTTTTCCTGCGAAGTGATTCCATTACCTACAAAATAGGAACAAAGATGAAGTTCCAAATCCTTGAAATGGTTAATGGATGCACATGATGCTTCATGATGTTCATGATGTTATGCACAAGTATATATGTACAAACAAGTCACACAAGATCCTAGTTTCAGGCTTGCATGGGGTTTCATAGGTAAGTACCCTCTTGAAGTTTAGTTGGCTCAACCTGTCCTATAAATAGTAACCGGGTTCTAAGGAGCTCAATATCACTGGATTATTTTCTGTGTTCATTGTTTCAGTTTAGCCACTTTACTGGCGACTGAAATATTACAAGAAAACAACCCTCAATGAGTGTAGTATCGAGTATCTACCAACTTCGGACTGCACCAAAGCCGGTCATCTCACTACTCCTAAAAAGGCCAAGATGGTCAAGTAAAGGTTCTAAAAGTCCATTAGTGCTTCATGAAATCACTCAGCGGCCCCGTATTCTCTTTGATTAACTCAAAGGCTATCGGTACCCACAAATATGTCGCACTAATATAGCTATTGCTTCAACCATGTCGGTATACCCCGCACAGTTTCCATAACGTATTGCTATTTACCTATGAATGTTTCCCAAATCCGGGTAGAGGATTCCAAACCCAAACAATAGAACCAAATGTAAAGCAAACAAGGCAAACAAGATAAGCATGCAAAGGTGATCTAAAACCCTAAGGTAACCCCACTTTAATTTTTAGATCCCCAGCAGAGTCGTTAGTTCTATGATGCGGTGGGAGAACTGACTTGAGGTTTTGTGTTTGTGTTCGCAAATGTTTTGGTTTAGCAAGAGTCTCCACCGACTTTTTATTTATCCAAAGGAAAGGTCAAAAAGCACAGGAAAGACCTTTGAGATGTTTTCTTGAGTTCGGGGGGTAGATTATGAAAAGGGAAGGTGCTAGCACCCTTTTCATCCATGGTTTTCCATGGGCTCTTAGTTACTTGTTTTAGATCACTTGCTTTTTCTTTTCAATTGTTTGAAATGGTGCTTTTGTGTGTGGTTTTGAAAATATTTTGAAAAAAGGCCATCATTGTGGCAACCTTTGTAATTATTCTTGTTTGAATGTATACAAAGGTGTTTTGTCTTTTGAAAAATGTCTCAATGTTTGAAAGTTGGTTTTGGGAAAATGTTTTGAAATTGTGTTGTGTGATGTTTGAAATTAAGCAAGGATGTTTTGCAAGCTTTGATCAAGTAACTAGGAGCATCTACCTACCTACTCAAAGATCTTTCCTACACATTTTTAACTCTTTTACATTGTTGTTTTACCATTGCATTTGGTAAACAACCTTGTGTTTGGATGTTAAACGGGACAGGCGCGGGTCATCGTATTGACCATGATAGCAATTGTGCCAAGTATCTTAGCAAATTCTTGAGGGACTAGATCATTTTGTATAGGAAACCAAGATAGCGTCATCGAGGGACTATGATCTTTTGTTTTTGTTTTTGTTTTGCCAAGACACCTAGCATGCATACCATGGCCATTTTAAAGGCAACAAGTGGATGAAACCCTAGGGGTGCTTGTGTGCATTGTGTTGTCATTTTCATGCATTTTGTCTTGTATTAGTCAAGCTATTTGTTTGATTTTAGTTATTTGCATACAAACCCTAATCTTTATATCATGGCATATTTGAAAGCAATAAATGCGTAAAAGTAAATCTACAACTATTACAACATTGATATGGGGAGGGGGATACAATTTTGAATTGAGGGATATTTGCAAGAAATTAAAACCCTAAGTCAACTATTACAACCAAATTGAATTAATTGTACAAATAAATAAATAGACAATATTTAAATATGCAAATAAATATGAATATGCAAAATGTTTTTGTATTATTTTTATGTACGTAAAAATAAATTATTTAATGTATCAAAAATAAGAAAATAAAAGATTATTTTTATTAAGGGTAGAAACCCTAATTTATTTTTTAAGAAAATATAATATATATTAATTATATTATTTATGTACGATAAAATAAATAAAAAATATATACAAATGTTAAAAAATAAAAAATGTGAGAAAATATTATTTAAGTATATAAATAATAAAAATAAAAATATATAGTATTTTCATAATATTTACAAGTTTTTATTTTAAGAAAATAAAAGTATATTATTTAACAATTATTTCTATGTCAAAAAAATAATAAAAAATAATAAAATAAAATGTGAAAATTTATGAAAATATTTTTGGGAATTTTTAATGGTTAGAAAAATAAAATAAAGTCAGAAATGTAAATAGAAATAGAAAAATATAAAAAATAAGCAAATGGGTCACGGGGGTGTAAACAGCAAGTTGGAGGGGTGCAAATAGCCAAAAGGACCAGGCCCAACCCAGACTGCCTTGATCTTCAACCATTGAACCAAATAACGCGCGCTTCTACTCAAAACTGGAAATCCTGCATTTGTGCTTAAAAACAAAACCTTGCAACATGAAAGTTATAGAGCATGATCACACGATTCTAACCATATAAAAAACTTAACCTAACTCTCAAAGACCAGGGAGAATTTCTCTGGCCCTAATTTCTAACCTAGTTTTTTTAGAAAGTTCATCATTCAAATTCTCCCAACACAGTTAACTTAAATGAAACTTATGCATATGTACAACTTAAGGGCAATGAGTACTACATTTTTTATTCACAAACCTAAGCCTAATGTTTCTTAAATAGAGAGATAGAAGTTTGAACTTTACCTGTTTCAGTTGAGCTCGAGTATGGCAATGTAGGGGTTTTCAGTGAGGCCTGAGATGCTGGTGAGCTTGCTTGAAGTTCCTTTGAACTTTCCCAATGCCTAGCTAGCTTTGAACTTGCCTGAATAAGCTTGTAGAAGTCAACCTGCACAGTCAGAATTCAAAAATGGCGAAGTGTGTAAATGGAGTTACAGTCACTTGGGAATTGTTGGGATAGTTTAGGTAGGTTGTATGGAGTGTGTTGGAAGAGGTTTGGGGAAAAACGCACGAGGCAATTGTGATTTGGAACTCAAAATGCAGAAGCTGCCCTGTTTTGCAAGAAAATGTGATTTTGATGTTTTGGAAGGCTTGAGAAGTGGTTAGCTTGTGCTTCTGCCTTAGTGTGATATGAAAAACTTGGTTCAAATGTTTACAAACTTTGGTTTTATCAGATTGCCAAGATATGTCCTTTTTGCAAGTTGACTTTGTTTTGAAGAAAAGTGTGAAGTGACCAAGGCCAGGCCTGTACAGGCTAGCTTCAAGCATGCACAAAGTTGTTGTACCTTTGCCTAAGTTTATGGAGTTGTTTTTCTGCAAAGGGGTGGGTTCAAGGCTCAAGGGAAACAAAAATGCATAAAGTGAACTTTATCAAAATGGCATTGTTAACTTTTTGCCATTTTTGGATTAATCCTTTGTGTAATCTTCCATTGATCAGAATAATGAATTAATCCATTGAGTTTGCATTCAATTTTTGAGTGTGTAAGGGTTTAAGGGCCTATAAACAAGTACAATCAAGGCTGGACAAAAATTGCAACTTGTGTCAACATGAAAGATGCCATGGATCAAAGTGATAATTTCCCAAATTCAAACCTTCGATTCTCCCTAACCATAAATGATCTTGGAGAGTTATTGGACATTTTGGAAAGCTTGTAACATTCTATACAATCCATATTTGAAATTAATTTTGAGATTCCAATGGGAACTAGGTGAAAAATGGCCATGAAGATAGGTCAAAATCCTGCCTAAACTAGGGCAAAATTTCACTAAGTTAAAAGTTTCATGGACCCTTGTTCACAAAATCATAACTTGAGATCCAAGCATCTTTTAGGAAAACTTTGTGAATAAAAGTTGTATATTTTGTTGAGTACTACAACTTTCATGTTGGAAGTTTTCTTTGAATCCAATTGCATCATGGTGAAAAAGTTGGGCAAAGTTGGAAAAAAATAAGAAATTTTCATAACTTAGAAAATTTTGAAGTTAAGAAAATTTTCCATTTTAAACCCTAATTTGCAAAATTAGGTTTCTTGGTGAACAAGTTTCATGTTTTGACACATCTTGATTAAAAATGACCCTTGGCACTTGATTTTGATCAAAAAGTCAAAGTTTGACTTTTAAGTGTACAGTTGATTTTTGATCAGTTGACTGAAAAATTCATTTGTCAATCCAATGCTTTTGAGATCTTTTGAACCTTGTGATTAAGTCAAGATGATGCCATTGGGTTCTTGAATCCATGCTTGAACCCAATTTTCCATTGACTAGGTTAAAAATCAGAAACTGCCCTTGTGCAGTTAAAACCCTAAAAATGACCATTTTGCCCTTTTGATGATCTGATCAAGTTTCTTGAGGAGTTGTGGTCCAAACTTGATCAAATGGTTAATATGAGTTTATAATGTTGATGTGGATCAAAAATTGTGAGGTTTGACTGTAAATTGGCCACAATTGACTTTTTCCCCATACAGTTGATTTCTAGTTCAACTGTCCAATTGACTGGGCAAAAATTTGATTCAAGGCTTGAAACTTGGTATCGGCAATCTTATAAGTCCAACATGAAGTATGAAAGTCACTTTGAGAATTGGAAGTCCAAAAATCCCTATGCAAACTCAAACCCTAATTTTAGGTCAACAGTGCAAGGAGATGTCTTGAGCGGAGCAAACCCTAATCCTGTCTGAAGTCCAATGAGTCTTGTGAGGGGAAATCTTGATAAAACGAGAGAGGACAAATTTTGGGGTACAAAAATGATTAACACCTGTAACAAGCCAAGAAAACTATCTTTCTTTCTCAGGTCAGAGATTAATACCTGAAACCAGACAGGACAACTATCTTAATGACCAACCTTTTCAAGTTCCAGATTAATACTTGTAACAAGCCAGGAAAACTATCTGTGGACGACTGATTGTAGATTAATACCTGTAACAAGCCAGGAAAACTATCTACATGAAGAGATTGAAGATTAATACCTGTAACAAGCCAGGAAAACTATCTTTCTTTCTTAGATTAGAGATTAATACCTTAAACCAGACAGGACAACTATCTCAACGACCAACCTTTTCAAGTTCCAGATTAATACATTAACAAGCCATGAAAACTATCTATGGACAACTGATTGTAGATTAATACGTGTAACAAGCCAAGAAAACTATCTACATGAAGAGATTTAATATTATCACCTGTAATAAGCCAGGAAAACTATATTTCTTTCTCAGGTTAGAGATTAATACCTGAAACCAGACAGGATAACTATCTCAATGACCAACCGTTCCAAGTTCCAGATTAATACTTGTAAAAATCCAGGAAAGCTATCTACATAACCATCATGAAGCAACCCTACCCAGGTTCCTTCTCATTTCCAGATGAAGTTTCACACGGACTCATTCCGAAGCAACCCTACCCAGGCTCCTTCTCATACATTTCCAGATGCAGACTTCACACAGGCTCATCCTGAATAAATCTTACACAAATTCCTTCTAATACATTTCCAAACACGGCTTAATGCGGGTCTATTCTAGCATATCATTCAGATTAAACCGACCAATGATTTACTCTGATATTTCTTCCAGTTACAGTAGAGCTTAGACTTAGTATAATTTCTATCAACAATCACCTTTGGATGGCATCTATAAGCCCATCTCCTCCAACTCTCCATCATTTCTCCAAACGGAATCTCTAAGCCCATTCACGATACAATCAACACATAGTCTAGTGCAAATTTTTGGGCACTCTAGTGTTCAATCATCTTCCACTTTCAAGTCATGAATGGCGGACCCGCCAATCTCACTCTTCAGGTTTAAGAAGATTGAATATGGGCAGCTGTTGTACCCCAAAATTTTCTCTCTTATTTCTCAAGTAATCTCTCACAAGATCTCCCTTGGTTCAAGACTGCACAAGGTTTGATCAACTCAAGACACTTCCTCAAGCACTGATGACTAAAAATAAGGGTTTGAGTTTGCACAATGACAATTGGACTTTTAGTGCACCATATGACTTTCATGGATCATTTTGGACCCTCAATATTTCTCATGTCAAGTTTCAAGTCTTGGATCACATTTTTGCTCAGTCAATTGATTAGGTGACCTAAAAATCAACTATATTAGGGAAAAGTCAATTGTGGTCAATTTACAGTCAAACTTTATAACTTTTGGTCCATGTCAATATCATGAACTCATATATGTCATTTGATCAAGTTTGGACCACAATTCCTCAAGAAATTTGATCAGATCGTCAAAAGGGCAAAATGGTCAAAATTAGGGTTTTGATTGAGAAGGTGCAATTTTTGATTTTTGACCTAGCAAATGACTTGTTGGTTTGAGGCATGATCTCAAGGATTCAAATGATTCATTTTTACCTAATGGCATGACTCAAAATATCTCTCAACATCAATTAATTGATAATTGATTTTCAGTCAACTGATGAAAAGTCATCAAAACATGTCAAAATGTGAAACTTATTCATTAAGAAGTCAAAAAGTCAAGATTTCATTTTGAAAAGTCAAAATTTCTAAACTTAGAAATTTTTCTAAGTGTTGGAAATTCACATTTTTTTATAACTTTGAGCCAAATTTTAACCATGATGCAAGATGATTCAAAAGGAACTTTCAACATGAAAGTGATCTCAATGAGATCTAAAACATTGTAGAGTACAACTTTTTCTAGAAATGCATGGATTTCAAGTTATGATTTTGTGAAGACATGTTCATGAAACTTGGAAACTTAGTGAAATTTTGCCCTAGTTTAGGAAGGATTTTGACCTAACTTCATGGAAATTTTTCACATAGTTCCAAGATAAATTTTAAAAAATGTCCAACATAGAGGTTATAGAGTATGTTACAAGCTTTCCAAAATGTCCAAGAACTCATTAAGATGATACTTGAGCAAGGAGAATCGAAGTCAAGAAGTTAGGGTTTTCAAACTTGAATTACAAGTCATTTCTTGATGAACACATGAACCAAATCCATGCTAGGCTGCATAATCCTTGCTTTGCTGGACTCAAACTTGTTTGTAACTCCATAATTAATGTTTTTCACAGCTGCTAGAAGCTTTAATCCAAGCATCCAATGCATTTCCCATGCTTAGTACCATTTTAGGAAGAAATGTAACATTGCCATTTAAAAAAGTGGCTTTATGCATAAAGTCCACTCTTCTTGAGCTTCTAACTTGTTTGTTTAGCGCACACACTCAACATACAAAGTCAGATAAGCATGTTTAAAGTGCCTAACCACTTTAGATAGCCTTGTACGTTGCCTTGGAATAATGCTTGTCAAGCTTGCTTCAAAAACAAGCCAAAAAGCCATAACATGTGAACTTGTACTTCTGATTACTCCAAGCTCTCAAAACCTTTTCCTATACATCCAGACACTATTATGAAATTTAACATACGATTTTTGCAAGCCTGGAACTCTCTCAAACTCCCTCTAGCCAGAAATTGCACACAAACTCCATTTTTGTGCAGGTTCTGACTTTGAACTTGTATCTTCTATTCCCCTCGTACGTTCTTTGGCCTTTTAGTTCCTGAAGCTCATATACATCAAATATAACCTATCCCTGTCCCTGTTACACGACTGTAACACCATTTGCATCAAACTCCATAACCAAAAATAGAGCATTGCACATTGACTTCTCCAAGCCATTCCAGCCATCCATTGCTCAAGCTAATCATTGCATTAGATTCCTGGGAACTTGAGGAAGCTAACATGATCATCACAACAACTTGAATCAAGCCCTAACTCAAAACACAATCTCCAGCTGCATGGTGAGTTTTCTGACTTTTCATCTCATTATTTAGGTATTGTTAGGCTTGCACTTGTGAAGATAAAATGTAGATATCATTGCCCTGAAACTGTACATGTCCATAGATTTCATTTATATTGCTTTAGTAGTGAGAATTTTAAGTTTGAACTTGCTGAAATAATTAGGTCAAAATTTGGTACTTTTAGAAATTCTCATTCATCTTTGATTTATAGCTTTAGTTATTTATATGGTTGGATTCGTGAGAAAAAATGGAGTAACTTTTATGTTTGCATATTTCATTTTTGTTGAGAAATGGTGAAGTTACAGATGTTCAGGCTGGAGGTTGAAGATGAAGTTTCAATCAGGGCAAGACTTGTGTTATATGTTTATTATTTCACCAATGTTATCGAATGTACAGCCACCCCAGTGGCAAAGGTAGCGCGTGTTTGTGTTAGAGGTCAGGGGTTCAGCACCCAGCGCTACCTTTTGGGCAATTTTTCAATATTTTTCATTCTTTTTTTTTGTTTCAGTTGCAGAGCCTGGGCCCTTATTGTTGGGCCTTCCATTTTTTTGCTTTCTCTAATTCTTCTGTTTACTTTTGCATGCTGGCCCAGTCTTTTTTTATATTTTCATTTTTATTTATCTTCTTTTTCTTATTTTATTTTTTTTTCAGTTTTCTATTATTATATTTTATTATTATTATTATTATTATTATTATTATTATTATTATTATTATTTTTATTAATAAAAAATCCAAAAAATATTTTATTTCTTTTTACACTTATTTAGTTTATTTTTTTTTATAAAACAAAACGGATAAAAAACATTCTCTTAAACAAATTAATTTCTTTTTTTCTTAAATAATAAATATTTAGACTTAGATTTAATTATTATATTATTTTCTTTTAAATTAAAATACACTTAGAATTTAGGTTTATTTTAATTAATTAATTTCCATATTATTTTCATTAAGTTAAAACCTTTTTCATGAAAACCCTAAAAAATATTCCAAACTTAATTTCTTTCTTTAATTATTTTAGGTTTAATTTTTTTCAATTTTAATTAACCATTTTCTAAAATTAGGTCAAGATTAAACCCTTAACAAAAATCAACAAAAATCATTTCTTTTCCATTTATCTTTTTGTACATTTATTCAATTCTTGTATATTATTCAATAAGGTTGTAATAGATAATTAGGTTTAATTTTCTTGCAAAATCCCCATTTGTAAATTTGTATACTCCCTCCCCTCATGATGTAATAGCTTAGTAATTTAACTTTCCGCAATTTATCGCTTTATATAAATGCTAGTAATTAGGGTTTGTATGGAAAGACTAAAATCAACAAGTTAGCAAACCCAAATTAAAGACAAAACAATGCATGTAAATCAAGCACACTTGCACACTTACACCCTTAGGGTAATTCCACTTTGTTGACTTACAAAAATGGCCATGTTATGCATGTGGGGTATCTTAGTAAAAGCAATAAAAAATACAAGATCATAGTCCCTCGATGACACTATCAAATGTTGCCTTTAAAATTGATCTTAGTCCCTCAAAGAGAAATGCTAAGATATTTCACAACATTGCTATCATGGCTATACGATGATCCACGCCCATCCCTTTACATCCAAAGATAAGGCTTCTTACCAAATCAATGGTAAGATAGAAATATCAAAGGAAAGGAAGAAATGAACAAAGACTTTTGAGTAGGTAGATTGTTCCTAGTTGCTTGCTCATTTTCAAATCAAACATCCTTGCTTATGTTTAAAACAAACACCGACACTTTCAAAAACACTTTCAAAACTTTTTCCAAACATGAAATATTTTTAAAAGCTCAACACTTTGTATACGTTCTTACGAACGAGAACCATTATAAAGTTTTCCTAAACGAAGGCTCCTTTTCAAAATACTTTCAAAAACCACACAAATAACATTTTCAAACAAAAAGCAGGGGATCTAGCAAGCAACTAAGAGCCCATAGATGACTATGGATGCTAATACCTTCCCTTTTCATAATCTACCCCGCGAACTAAAGAAATAATCTCAAAGGTCTTTCCAGTTCTTTTAAGCCTTTCCTTTTGGATAAAAGAAAAGCCGGTGGCAACCCTTGCTAACTGCAACATTTGCGATAAAACGCAAAATACCCAAGTCAGTTCTCCCACTGTATCACAAAACTGGCGACTCTGCTGGGGAACTTCTTAAATGTAGGGTTACATTAGGGCTAGATCACCTTTATTTTGCTTTCATTGTTTGATTTGTTTGCTTTACATTTTTGTTCCTTGTTTGGACTTGTTTAAATCCTCTACCCAGATTTGGGATACCTTATAGGTAAGTAGCAATATGTTATGGAAACTGTGTGGGGTATACAGACATGGTCTAAGTAATAGCTACATTAGTGTGACACATTTGTGGGTACCGGTAGCCCTTGCGTAATCAAGGAGAATACGGGGCTGCTGAGTGGTGTCATGAAGCACTAACTTACTTTTAGAACCTTTACTTCACTAACTTGGCCATTAGGACGTAGTGAGATAACCGACTTTGGTGCAGTCCGAAGTTGGTTGATACTCGATACTACACTCATTGAGATTTGACTTCTCGGGATATTTCGGTTTCCGTGGAAGAGGCTTGCATTGAAACAATGCCCGATAAGAAAGATCAGTGATATTGAGATCCCTTAGAACCCGGTTACTATTTCTAGGACATGTTTGAGCCAACTAAATTTCAAGAGGGTACTTACTTATAAGACTCCATGCAAGCCTAAACTTAAGGACTTTTTTTGCTTTAGGTGTACATAACAACTTGCTTACTTGTACATAACATCATGACATCATACCATGGCATTTTCAATAACCATTTCAAGGGTCTCAAGGGCCTATGATGCAGGGTCACGTTGAACCAATTGTTTATCAAGGGGAAAGAGGATTTATTTTTCCATTAACCAAACGCCGTCAAGACCAAAGCACGGTAACTTGAGTCAAGGGTTACGACCCACTTGACATGGTGAGCTTGATTCTCGAGGAAGGACATCCACCGATACAAAGTTTTCCAGTCAAAGTTGTTGATCAATGTTCAAATTCTAACATCTTCTTGTGTTTACCCCGCGAGATCCTTGAAAACATTGCATCCACATATCATGCATCTCATCATAACAGGTTTCCTTATCTTCTTTCTGTTTATTTCAGTAAGGATGGCCCTATAACAAACCATCAAGAGCATTCATATTTAAAATACTCAATTTCAAAAGATGTTCTTAAACCTATCTAAGGGACAAGAAGAGGTGAAGGCGCTCCTCACCAGAGGCATGATCATGGGAAACTCTAGGGACGAAAGAGATGCCCGGTTGGAGCGGTTACAAACCGATATAGCCATAATGAAGGACCAAATGATGGGATAACTGGTGGGCCAGATGGCTCTTATCAAAAACCTGGCTCAAGGACAAGAAGAGCTGAGAACCCTTGTCAACCAACTTCATCAGGACGGTTGCAACCGTATGAAACAAACGGTCAAGATCGGGGATCAGGTCACTATTCAGCAACCCATGAGACAAGAAGTTGGTTCAAGGAAAAAGACCATTCCAAATTGCCACCACGTCATAGGCCCAACAACGACCTCGTGAACGTCAATAGGAAAATCAGCAAAGGAAAAATAAGCCCGAGAGACAGTTTACTAACATCAACATGTCATTGGCCCAATTATTGCAACACATGTAGAAGTTGGAGTTGATTACGATGAGGGATCCTCTTCGAAATCCCAATACCTCCGCTCCTAACTATCATCCTAATACAATGTGTGCATTCCATTCCAATAGTCCAGGACATGATACAAATAGTTGTTTGGCATTGAAAAATAAGATTTAAGACTTGATCGACGAAGGAGTGCTGGAGTTTACACAAGATGGTAAGACTGGATTCTTCTGCTATCCCTCAAAGACTCACCATTTGAAGTGATAAGTTCAGACAAAGAGGCTTTTGTTCATTTGAATTTTCAATTAGAATTTCTTTTTCTTGTTCAAACATTTATCTATTAATGTCAAACTCTATTTCATTAATGCATTGCATATGTTTGTCTTAAATTGGTCCATTTGTTTTCATTACATTTAAACTATGTTGTTTACTCCCTTTATGATAATCAGCTTTTGTTTTAAAAGTTACAAGCCTTTATAGGGAGGATGACGAAAACCATGCCTTAATCTCATACAATATGCTTTTGAATAGACCTTGCTGATGATGTACAAGCGTTCTTTCAAATTTTAAACACTGGAGTTATAAGGAAGATAATCCCTAGTCAACCCCTTTGAGCCAAAGAAGTAGGAGTTTCCTTTTTACACAAATTTAAACCTTTAATAAAAACCTAGGGCAGGTTAGTCTCTCAATTAATTCAAATGCGCGTTCAGTCGCAAACTTTCACTTCATAACGCAATGAATGACGTCAAAAAACATTCCTATGGAATCAAAATAAAATGATGGTTCCCTATCACATAGGTAGTCATTATCTCTCAAGAAAAAGAAAAAAAAAAGAAAAATCCCACTAAGTCAAAACCTACGAAGGAGACTTACGAAAAACTAGGGGAATCCCACTGACTGTGATCTCAAAAACAAGAACAGTCAGGCAAAATCAGGGATAATAAACCAAAAAAAAGAGGTCACTACATATCCTCGACCAACATGAAAATTGTTGCAAAAAATGACTGCATTCCGATAAACTAAACTTGTCTGAACGATCACCAAAACGTCATTGGAGTTCGAACGTACAATTAACTGAGTTTAGGACTGAAGAACATCACGAATAATGGGTGGGTACAAATAAAATTTGAGCCTTTATCTTTTGTTTCTTAAACCGTGAACCAAGCCACGTTACAACCCTTCAAAAGTCCTAATTGAAGCATGGATTAATTCGAAAGTATACTGTTACAAAAGGTATCCTGACTCCTGTAAGGATTTACTCTAAATCCTGAGTTGAATTTTCATGCAAAAAAAAAATCTTTTATCTGCTAAAAACTCATTTTCAAAACTTCAAGACAAGCATAAACTCTGCATTATTTGAATATCGCTATTTGTTTGATAACAGAGAAGTTCACGCGACGAGTATCCTGTGAACAAAAACCCTATCAATGAGCAAATTTATTTCAAGTGGGAAGACACTTCCAATAACAGATCTCCTATAAGCAAGGGGACGTGACGTGTCACTATCTAACACACATGGGGCAGTTCAGTCGAGATTCCAAGAAATCTCTCAAGAAATGCTGAATATACCAGGGGCAAGTCTCCATCTGAATCACTTGGGACATTGAATGCGAATCCCAACAAAGGGTTACATACAATCAAACACTTCCTAGCAGTGCCATAAACACCTAATACTAGGGGCAACGAAAAATATCCCCCAAGATCCTGTTCATAGGATGACCCCTAGCCATGTTTTCAATCTCTGAAAAATCCCCCCCAACTGAGTTGATCTCAAGAATCCTCGAGGATTTCTTCCAAAAGAAGACGCCTCCCCAACAGACTGGTGACGAGGTTTATTTCCCCAACAAACTATAGATTCCCCAGTTTAAGTTTGCCTATCTGATTACTAGAAATCAAGGTACTACAACTCCTCTTCCTCAGTAGACTACTCTACAATCCCCAACAAGTTACTTCCAAACCTGGAAACCGACCAGATAAACGTTAACTTCAGTAAGTTGTTGAGAATCCTGGACCCAACCAGATATCAGTTCAACTTCATCCTTTCAAGTAAGTTACTGTGGAGCCTTAAATCTGACCAGATAACAGCCTATTTTCACTCTCCCTAAGAAATTTTCTGCGAAGCCTGGAATCCGACCAGATAATAGTCAATTTAATCTTCCCCAAGATAACTCACTAGTAGAGAAACAGACGACTGAGGCTCCTGAACTCCTTTCCCTAAACGGAGATCAACACTCTCTATAGAGCCTTCTCAAGTAAAGCCAGTATTCCTTAATGGAGCTTCTCCTCAATAAACAAACAAGGAATCCCCCGCGAAAACATCCTAAAACAAGGTCCAAAGAGGAGCTTACTCTTCATCCAAAACAGCGGTTCGAGATTTCATTTCTCAAGGCTCCCTAACATTTGTCAAGGATTTATTTTCCTAGACAAAAGATACACTTCATTAACATTTCACATTTACATACATGATAAATTCATACGGCATAATCTCATTTATTTTGAAGACATCATTCATTTCATGCATCATACCATTGCATACATCTAATGTTTTACCTTTTCAGGAAAAGGTCAATAAGTAGATGGCTATCATCAACAATTTTCAACAGGTCCAAGTTTAGTTTCTGAAGCAAGACATAGCAACTACCTATATGACCAGATGCAACTATACACATGCTCATCAGGAAACAATCTTCCATGGATTTCTATTCATCATTGAAGCAAACCTTTTCAAGTTCCAGATTAATACCTGTAACAAGCCAGGAAAACTATCTGTGGCCGATTGATTATAGATTAATACCTATAATAAGCCAGGAAAACTATCTACATGAAGAGATTGAAGATCAACACCTGTAACAAGCCAGCAAAACTATCTTTCTTTCTCAGGTTAGAGATTAATACCTGAAACTAGACATGATAACTATCTCAACGACCAACCTTTTCAAGTTCCAGATTAATACCTGTAACAAGCCAGGAAAACTATCTGTGGACGACTGATTATAGATTAATACTTGTAACAAGCCAGGAAAACTATCTACATGAAGAGATTGAAAATTAATACCTGTAAAAAGCCAGGAAAACTATCTTTCTTTCTCAGGTCAGAGATTAATACCTGAAACTAGACAGGACAACTATCTCAACGACCAACCTTTTCAATTTTCAGATTAATACCTGTAAAAGGCTAGGAAAACTATCTGTGGACGACTAATTGTATATTAATACCTGTATTAAGCCAGGAAGTCTACCTACATGAAGATATTGAAGATTAACACTTGTAACAAGCCAAGAAAACTATCTTTCTTTCTCAGGTCAGAGATTAATACATGAAACCAGACAGGACAATTATCTCAACGACGAACCTTTTGAAGTTCCAGATTAATGCCTGTAACAAGCCAGGAAAACTATCTATGGACGACTGATTGTAGATTAATACCTGTAACAAGCCAGGAAAACTATCTACATGAAGAGATTGAAGATTAATACATGTAACAAGCCAGGAAAACTATCTTTCTTTCTCAAGTAAGAGATTAATACCTGAAACCAGACAGGACAACTATCTCAATGACCAACATTTTTAAGTTCCAGATTAATACATTTAACAAGCCAGGAAAACTATCTGGGGACAAATGATTTTAGATTAATACCTGTAAAAATCCAGGAAAACTATTTGCATGAAGAGATTGAATATTAACACCTGTAATAAGCCAGGAAAACTATCTTTCTTTCTCAGGTCAGAGATTAATACCTGAAACCAGACAGGACAACTATCTCAACGATCAACCTTTCCAAGTTCCAGATTAATACCTGTAACAAGCCAGGAAAGCTATCTACATAACCATTATGAAGCAACTCTACCCAGGTTCCTTCTCATTTTTAGATGAAGTTTCACACTGACTCATTCCGAAGCAACCATACCTACGCCCCTTCTCATACATTTCCAGATGCAGACTTCACACAGGCTCATCCTGAAGCATCTTACACGGATTCCTTATAATACATTTCTAGACACGGCTTAACACATGTCTATTCCAGCATATCATTCAGATTAAATTGACCAAAGATTTATTCTGATATTTCTTCTAGTTACAGTCGAGCTTAGACTTAGTATAATTTCTATCAACAATCACCTTTGGATGGCATCTATAAGCCCATCGCCGCCGACTCTCCATCATTTCTCCAAATGGCATGTCTAAGCCCATTCATGATACAATTAACACATAGTCGAGTGCAAATTTCTGGGCACTCTAGTGTTCAATCATCTTCCACCTTCAAGTCACGAATGGCGGACCCGCCAATCTCACTCTTCAGGTTTAAGAAGATTGAACAGGGGCAGCAGTTGTACCACAAAATTTTCCGTCTCATTTCTCAAGTAATCTCTCACAAGATCTCCCTTGGTTCAAGACCGCACAAGGTTTGATCAGCTCAAGACACCTCCTTAAGCACTGATGACTAAAAATTAGGGTTTGAGTTTGCACAAGGAAAAATTGACTTTTAATGCACCAAATGACTTTCATGGATCATTTTGGACCCTCAAGATTGCTCATGTTAAGTTTCAAGTCTTGGATCACATTTTTGCTCAACCAATTGATTAGTTGACCTAAAAATCAATTGTATTGGGGAAAAGTTAACTGTGGTCAATTTCCAGTCAAACTTTATAACTTTTGGTCCATATTAATATCATGAACTCATATATGTCATTTGATCAAGTTTGGATCATAATTCCTCAAGAAATTTGATCAGATCATCAAAAGGGCAAAATGGTCAAAATTAGGGTTTTGACTGAGAAGGTGCAATTTCTGATTTTTGACCTTGAAAATGACTTGTTGGTTTGAGGCATGATCTCAAGGATTAAAATGCTTCATTTTTACCTAATGGCATGAGTCAAAATATCTCTCAAGATCAATTGATTGATAGTTGATTTTCCGTCAAGTGATGAAAAGTCAACTTTACACTGAAAAATCAAACTTTGACTTTTTGGTCAAAATCAAGTGCCAAAGATCACAATTCATCAAAACATAACAAAATGTGAAACTTATTCATCAAGAAATCAAAAAGTCAATATTTCATTTTTAAAAGTCAAAATTTCTAAACTTAGAAAAATTTTCTAAGTGTTGGAAATTCACATTTTTTCATAACTTTGAGCCAAATTTTAACCATGATGCAAGATGATTCAAAGGAACTTCCAACATGAAAGTTGTAGATCTCAATGAGATATAAAACATTGTAGAACACAACTTTTTCTAGAAGTGCATGGATTTCAAGTTATGGTTTTGTGAAGACATGTTCATGAAACTTGGAAACTTAGTGAAATTTTGCCATAGTTTAGGCAGGATTTTGACCTAACTTCATGGCAATTTTTCACATAGTTCCAAGATGAATTTTCAAAAATGTCCAACATAGAGGTTGTAGAGAATGTTACATGATTTCCAAAATGTCCAAGAACTCATTGAGATCATACTTGAGAAGGAGAATCGAAGGCAAGAAGTTTGGTTTTTCAAACTTGAATTACAAGTTATTTCTTGATGAACACATGAACCAAATCCATGCTAGGCTGCATAATATTTGCTTTGTAGGCCTCAAACTTGTTTGTCACTCCATAATTAATGATTTTCACAGCGGCTAGAAGCTTTAATCTAAGCATTCAATGCATTTCCCATGCTTAATACCATTTTAGGAAGAAAGGAAACATTGCCATTTTGGAAAAGTGGCTTTATGCATAAAGTCCACTCTTCTTGAGCTTCTAACTTGTTTGTTCAACATGCACTCAACATACAAAGTCAGATAATCATGTTTAAAGTTCCTAACCACTTTGGGTATCGTTGTATGTTACCTTGGAATAATGCTTGTCAAGTTTGCTTCAAAAACAAGCCAAAAAGCCATAACATGTGAACTTGTACTTCTGATCACTTCTAGCTCTCAAAACCTTTTCCTATATATTCGGAAACTATTGGGCAATTTAACACACGATTTTTGCAAGCCTGGAACTCTCTCAAACTCCCTCTAGCCAGAAATTGCACACAAACTCCATTTTTGTGCAGGTTCTGACCTTGAACTTGTATCTTCTATTTCCCTCGTGCGTTCTTTGGCCTTTTAGTTCCTAAAGCTCCTATACATTAAATATAACCTATCAATATCCCTGTTACACGATTGTAACACCATTTGTATCAAACTCCATAACCAAAAATAGAGCATTGCACATTGACTTCTCCAAGCCATTTCAGCCATCCATTGCTTATGCTAATCATTGCATTAGATTCCTGGAAACTTGAGGAAGCTAACCTGATCATCACAACAACTTGAGTCAAGCCCTAACTCAAAACACGATCTCCAGCTGCAAGGTGAGTTTTCTGACTTTTCATCTCATTATTTAGGCATTGTTAGGCTTGCATTTGTGAACATAAAATGTAGATTGCACTGCCCTGAAATTGTACATGTCCATAGATTTAATTTATATTGCTTTAGTAGTGAGAATTTTAAGTTTGAACTTGCTGAAATAATTAGTTCAAAATTTGGTACTTTTAGAAATTCTCATTCATCTTTGATTTATAGCTTTAGTTATTTATATGGTTGGATTCGTGAGAAAAAATGGAGCAACTTTTATGTTTGCGTATTTCATTTTTGTTGAGAAATGGTGAAGTTACAGATGTTCAGTCTGGAGGTTGAAGATGAAGTTACAATCAGGGCAAGACTTGTGTTATATGTTTATTATTTCACCAATGTTACCAGATGTACAACCACCCCAGTGGCAAAGGTAGCGCGCATTTGTTTTAGAGGTCAGGGGTTCAACACCCAGCGCTACCTTTTGGGCAATTTTTCAATATTTTTCATTCTTTTTTTTGTTTCAGCTGCAGCGCCTGGGCCCTTAATGTCGGGTCTTCCATTTTTTTGCTTTCTCTAACCCCCCTGTTTACTTTTGCATGTTGGCCCAATCTTTTTTTATATTTTCATTTTTATTTATCTTCTTTTTCTTATTTCATTTTTATTTTCAGTTTTCTATTACTATATTTTATTATTATTATTATTATTATTATTATTATTATTATTATTATTATTATTATTATTATTATTATTATTATTATTATTTTTATTAATAAAAAATCCAAAAAATATTTTATTTCTTTTTACACTTATTTAGTTTATTTTCTTTATAAAAAAAAAAGGATAAAAAATATTCTCTTAAACAAATTAACTTCTTTTTATTCTTAAATAATAAATATTTAGACTTAGTTTAATTATTATATTATTTTCTTTTAAATTAAAATTAACTTAGAACTTAGGTTTATTTTAATTAATTAATTTTCATATTATTTTCATTAAGTTAAAACCTTTTTCATGAAAACCCTAAAAAATATTTCAAACTTAATTTCTTTCTTTAATTAGTTTAGGTTTAATTTTGTTCAATTTTAATTAACCATTTTATAAAATTAGGTCAAGATTAAACCCTTAACAAAAATCAACAAAAATAATTTCTTTTCCATTATTCTTTTTGTACATTTATTCAATTCTTATATATTATTCAATATGGTTGTAATAGATAATTAGGTTTAATTTTCTTGTAAAATCCCCATTTGTAAATTTGTATACCCCATCCCCTCATGATGTAATAGCTTAGTATTTTTACATTCCGTAATTTATCTCTTTATATAAATGCTAGTAATTAGGGTTTGTATGGAAAGACTAAAATCAACAAGTTAGAAAACCCTAATGCAACACAAAACAATGCATGTAAATCAAGCACACTTACACACTTACACCCTTAGTGTAATTCCACTTTGTTGACTTACAAAAATGGTCATGTTATGCATGTGGGGTATCATAGCAAAAGCAATCAAAAATACAAGATCATAGTCCTTCGATGACGCTATCAAATGTTGCCTTTCAAAATGATCTTAGTCCCTCAAAGAGAAATGCTAAGATATTTCACAATATTGCTATCATGGCTATACAATGGCGCACGGCCGTCCCTTTACATCCAAAGATAAGGCTTCTTACCAAATCAATGGTAAGATAGCAATATGAAAGGAAAGGAAGAAATGAACAAAGACTTTTGAGTAGGTAGATTGTTCTTAGTTGCTTGCTCATTTTCAAATCAAACATCCTTGTTTATCTTCAAAACAAACACCAACACTTTCAAAAACACTTTCAAAACATTTTCCAAACATGAAATATTTTCAAAAGCTCAACACTTTGTATACGTTCTTACGAACGAGAACTATTAAAAAGTTTGCCTAAACGAATGAACCTTTTCAAAATACTTTCAAAAACCATACAAAGCACATTTTCAAACAAAAAGCAAGTGATCTAGCAAACAACTAAGAGCCCATAGATAACTATGGATGAAAAGGGTGCTAATACCTTCACTTTTCATAATCTACCACCCGAACTCAAGAAATAATCTCAAAGGTCTTTCCTGTTCTTTTCATCCTTTCCTTTTGGATAAAAGAAAAGCCGGTGGCAACTCTTGCTAACCGCAACATTTGCGATAAAACATAAAACACCTAAGCCAGTTCTCCCACCGTATCACAGAATTGACGACTCTGTTGGGGGACTTATTAAAAGTGGGGTTACCTTAGGGCTAGATCACCTTTAATTTGCTTTCATTGTTTGATTTGTTTGCTTTACATTTTGGTTCCTTGTTTGGACTTGTTTAAATCCTCTACTCGGATTTAGGATACCTTATAGGTAAGTAGCAATACTTTATGGAAACTGTGTGGGGTATACCGACATGGTCTAAGCAATAGCTACGTTAGTGTGACACATTTGTGGGTACCCGTAGCCCTTGAGTAGTCAATGAGAATACAAGGCCACTGAGTGGTGTCATGAAGCACTAACTTACTTTTAGAACCTTTACTTGACCAACTTGGCCATTAGGATGAAGTGAGATAACCGGATTTGGTGCAGTCCAAAGTTGGTTGATACTCGATACTACACTCATTGGGATTTGACTTCTCGGGATATTTCGGTTGCCGTGAAAGAGGCTTGCACTGAAACAATGCCCGATAAAAAAGATCAGTGATATTTAGATCCCTTAGAACCCAATTACTATTTCTAGGACAGTTTGAGCCAACTAAATTTCAAGACGGTACTTACCTATAAGACTCCATGCAAGCCTAAACTTAAGGACTTGTTTGCTTTGTGTGTACATAAAAACTTTCTTACTTGTACATAACATCATGACATCATACTATGGCATTTTCAATAACCATTTCAAGGATCTCAAGGGCCTATGATGCAGGGTCACGTTGAATCAGACGTCTATCAAGGGGCAAGAGGATTTATTTTTCCTCTAACTAAACGCCGTCAAGACCAAACCACGGTAACTTGTGTCAAGGGCTACGACCCACTTGACACGGTGACCTTGATTCTCGAGGAAGGACATCCACCGATTCAAAGTTTTCAAGTCAAATCTGTTGATCAACGTTCAAATTCTAACATCTTCTTGTGTTTACCCTGCGAGATCCTTGAAAACATTGCATCCACATATCATGCATGTCATCATAACAGGTTTCCTTATCTTCTTTCTGTTTATTTCAGTAAGGATGGCCCTAGAACAAACCATCAAGAGCATTCATATTCAAAACGCTCAACTTCAAAAGATGTTCTTCAACCTATCTAAGGGACAAGAAGAGGTGAAGGCGCTCCTCACCATGGGCATGATCATGGGAAACTCTAGGGACGAAAGAGATGACCGGTTAGAGTGGTTACAAACCGAGATAGCCATAATGAAGGACCAAATGATGGGACAACTGGTGGGCCAAATGGCTCTTATTAAAAACCTGGATTAAGGACAAGAAGAGCTGAGAACCCTTGTCAACCAACTTCATCAGGACAGTTTCAACTGTATGAAACAAACGATCAAGATCTCGGATCACGTCACTATCAGCAGCCCATGAGACAAGGAGTTGGTCCAAGGAAAAACAGACCATTCCAAATTGCCGCCATGTCACTGGCCCAACAACGACCTCGTCAATGTCAATAGGAAAATCAGCAAAGGCAAAATAAGCCCGAGAGACAGTTTAGTAACATCAACATGTCATTGGCCCAATTATTGCAACACATGTTGAAGTTGGAGTTGATTACATTGAGGGATCCTCCTCGAAATCCCTATACCTCCGCTACTAACTATCATCCTGATACAATGTGTGCATTCCATTCCAATAGTCTGAGACATGATACAAATAGCTGTTGGGCAATGAAAAATAAGATTCAAGACTTAATCGACGAAGGAGTGCTGGAGTTCACACAAGATGGTCAGACTGAATTCTTCTGCCATCCCTCAAAGACTCACCACCTGAAGTGACAAGTTCAGACAAAGAGGCTTTTGTTCATTTGAATTTTGAATTGTAATTTCTTTTGCTTGTTCAAACACTTATCTATTAATGTCAAACTCTATTTCTTTCTAGGGAAGAATTTTTGCAAGGTTTCTTTCTCAACTTTGGAAAACAAAACTCGGTTGGGGAAGAGAATTTCCAGGAGATATACTGATTGGAACTATGGATGGAGAATGTATGATTTCACTTTGTGGGAATAATCTCATTGAAGTAACTCTATGGGGATATCCCAAATCCTTTAGTAAATGCTTATTACTGTTCTTGTTCGTAAATTATCAACATTTAATCATGTTCATATGCATATTTTCATTCAATTTTAGTCATTGGACTTTTTTGCACTAAAAACAGAAAAAACAAAAAGTTTTCACTTCAAGGTATATTTGTATTGATAATTTGCATATAAATAGACGTTTTTGTACAGGGAGACAGAAATCCTAGTAAGAGGAAGTTGTCGAAAAAGATGAAAATAATACAAAGTGAAAACAAAAATTATATAGCCATGTAGAAGTGATCTCATTAGGTTCCAACTCCGCTACTGCCCTTATTTCTTCGAACATCATCCCTTGCCGTTGAAAGAAGTTGATTGAATTGATCTCGTACCATTTGAACTTTTGACCTTGGTAATAAATCTGACTATTAGTGATCCAACAGGATATAGTCGTATGCCTTAATCCTCAACTTTTGCCTAGACCTCCCTTTCAGGTTTTCAATCCACCAAGATACCCATTTTTTCCCAAGTCGCCCTTTTAGGTTTTCGACTTTCCGGGTGTACAATCTTTTATATATATCCCTAATTTTTGCCCGAACCCTTTTGGTTCACCGGGATTCCCTTATTTTTGCCTAGGTAGGTCAACCTAGCAGGTCATTCTTTATGCATAGTTTTTTTAACTATGTTCGTGTTCACAGGATGCGGGAAATATTTGCCTTCCATAGTGGTTAGCATCATAGCACTGCCAGAGAATACTTTCTTGACAAAAATGGCCCTTCGTAAGTGGGAGTCCATTTTACCCTGGGATCTCCTTGTGTTAAAATGATGCACTTTATTACCAAATCTCCAGCCTGGTATACTCGAGGTTTGATCTTTTTGTTAAATGCCTTGATCATACGCTTTTGATACATTTGACCATGACAAACAGCAATCAGTCTTTTATCATCGATCAAGTTCAACTAATCTAACCTAGATTGAATCCATTAGTCTTATCCCAAGTATTCTTCTTTGATAATCATCAGATAAGGAATCTGAACTTCAACAGACAAGACAACTTCCATGCCATAAACTAAAGAGAAAGGGGTTGCCCCAGTTGATGTTCGAGCCGAAGTACAGTAGCCATGAAGTGAAAATGGTAGCATCGCATGCCAATATTTATAGGTCACCACCATCTTTTGCACAATCTTATTTATTTTCTTATTGGCAGCTTCCACTGCACCATTCATCTTAGGTATGTATGGAGAGGAATTGTGATGTTTGATTTTGAACAACGTGAAGAGTTTAGTGATCATGGCTTTGTTGAGGTTGGTTTTGTTGTCAGTGATAATCCTTTCAGGGATTCTGTATCGACAAGTGAGGTTATGCTTGATAAACCGGGCTATAAAATTATTAGTGACTGAGGTAAATGAAGCAGCTTCGACCCATTTGGTAAAGTAGTCAATGGTGACGAGGATGAAACGATATCCATTGTAGGCAGTGGGCTTGATTTCTATGATCATGTCAATGCCCCATATTGCAAATGACCATGGAGTAGTCATGACATTTAAAGGTATTGGAGGAACATGAACCTTTTCGGCATAGATTTGACACTTATGGCAAGTCCTCGAGTGATGGTGACAATCAGTTTCCATAGTCGACCAATAGTAACCAACCATCAGAATCTTCTTAGCCATAGTTTTCCCGCTAGAGTGAGTTTTGAAGATACCTTCATGCATGTCTTCCATGATCTTTTCTGCTTCCTTCTTGTCTACACAATGGAGTAGAGTAAAATCATGGTTGCGCTTGTACAAGATTCCATTGCTTAGGAAGAATTTGGCTGAGAACCTTTGTAGGAATTTCTTGTTGTTAATTGAGGCTCCCTCAGGATATTCTTGTGCTTTAAGGTACCTTTTCCCCTCATGGTACCAACGCTTCTCCTCATCAGTGTCGATCTCATAACGGTGTGCATGTTCGTTAAATCTTTTGATGGTAATTCTGGGAGCTTTATTGTCCCAATTAACCTTGAACATAGATGACATACTTGCTAAAGCATCTTCCAACTGATTTTCTTCCCTCGAGATATGTTCAAAGGTGACCTCCTTGAAGTAGGGGATCAAGGTTAGCACAAGCTCTTTGTAAAGGATCAAATTTGAATGCTTGTATCCCACCCACCTTTAAATTGACTTACCACCAGGGTCGAATCTCCGTATACACTCAAGAATTTGATTCTTAGGTCAATGGCAACCTTTATACCCAAGATGCATGCTTCATACTCAGCCATGTTGTTGGTATAGTCTAAGAAAAGCCTGGATGTAAAAGGTTTATGGAAACCTTAGGGAGAAATGATCACATCACCAGTTCTGTTACAAAAAGCATTGGAAGCTCCATCAAAAACCATAGTCCATCGGGATCCTCGTTTAGGTCCTTCATACGGTCCAGGAATTTCACAGTCGGTTATCAGCATGATATTCTCGTCCCGGAATTTGAAGTTCATGGGTTGCTAGTCCTCAACAACTTGATGGGCCAAATGATCCGCCAATACACTTCCCTTTATTGGTTTTTGTGTAGTGTACTGGATATTGTATTAAGTCAATATCATTTTCCATCTAGTTATTCATCCGGAGAGAGCTGGATTCTCGAAGATATACTTGATGGGATCCATTTTAGAAATCAATAAAGTGGTGTGAGTCAACATATACTGTCTTAGCCGGAAAGCATCCCATGCCAAAGTGCAACAAGTTTTCTCGAGCAGTGAATATCTGGTTTCACAGTCGATAAACTTTTTGCTAAGGTAGTATATCACATGCTCTTTTCGGCTAGACTCGTCATGTTGGCCCAACACACACCCCATTGAGTTATCTAATACAATCAAGTACATAATCATAGGTCTTCCTTCAACTGGAGGCATCAGGATTGGAGGTTCTTGTAGATACTCCTTGATCTTGTCAAAATCTGCTTGGTAATTATCGTTCCATCTGACTACTTGATCTTTCTTCAACAGTTTAAAGATTGGCTCACAAGTAGCAGTTAAGTGAGAGATGAATCGAGCGATGTATTTGAGTCGACCTAAGAAACCCTTGACCTCCTTCTCCGTACACGGAGCTGACATTTCTTATATGGCTTTGACTTTTGCAGGGTCTACCTCAATACCTTTTCCACTGACAATAAACCCTAGAAGTTTTCTAGACCTCACCCAAAGGTGAATTTGTTGGGATTCAGCCTCAACTTGTATTTATTCAACCTCTTAAATAGCTTATAGAGATAATCAAGGTGTTCTTCCTCAGTTTGTGATCTTGCAATTATATCATCAGCATATACTTCTATTTCATGATGAATCATGTCATGAAATAAAGCTACCATTGCCCGTTGATAGGTTACACCTGCATTCTTCAAACCGAAAGGCATGACCTTATAATAGAAGGTTCCCCAATGTGTAACAAAAGTGGTTTTCTCCATATCTTCGGGTGCCATTTTGATTTGGTTGTAACCGGAGAATCCATCCATGAAGGAGAAAGCTTTGTGTTGAGAAGTATTGTCGACCAAAACATCAATATGAGGTAATGGGAAATCATCTTTGGGGCTTGCCCTATTAAAATCCCTATAGTCTACACACATACAGACTTTACTGTCTTTCTTTGGCATTGGAACAACATTTTCCACCCATTGAAGGTATGACGTCACTTCCAAGAAACTTGCATCGAACTGTTTCATTACCTCAACTTTTATTTTCTCAGACATATCTGGCTACATGCGAAGAACCTTTTGCTTGACCGGAGGACAAACTTTCTTCATTAGCAGGCGATGAACTATGATATCGGTATCAAGCCCCAATATATCTCCATATGACCAAGCGAACACTTTGACATAGTCGTGTAACATCTGGACCAATCTTCTCTTGACACAGTCTTTCAAGTTGGCACCAATCTTGACTTCCTTCTTGTCTACCTCAGTACCTAGGTTTATCACTTCAACTGACTCCTCGTGTGGTTGAATAGACTTTTCCTATTGTATCAGAAGTCTGGAGAGTTCCCCAGGTATTTCACAATCTTCATTACCTTTGTCTTCGGCTTGATAGATTGGATTTTCAAAGTCATAAATGGAAATAGCAGAGTCGTTGTCAATGAGATCCGAAGTGGATGTGGATCTGCAAATTTGTGTGTGTGTGTGTGCATGCAAGATCACATGGCTATTTTTTTTAGAATGCAATAAAGTAAAGAAAGACAAACAACACAAATTTGAATGCAAAATAGTTCAATGTTTTTTCATTAAAATGAGCATATGGCATATGAAAATGACAAACCCTTAACAAATGGACCACTGTACCTCGGGTAAGACACATGGCTTAAAGTCATTGTTTTAATGGAAATTACAGACAAAGTTCTCAAAGTAATAAGAACAGTAAATGGCAATTACTCATGGATGTAAGAGATTAGAATGAAGTCCTTGGTCTGCCTGTTGTCGAGCCCTACGTCAGTAGTCGGGTAGATCCAATCATCAAAGTCACAATCAACATCAGAGTCTTCAAGGGCATTAATCTCATGGTTACTAAAGTGGAGAGGTGGTTTCCCTGCACGAGCATGTCAAACCTCCTTTTGAGCTTTGGAAGTGAAGCCCAATCTGAATTTGTCTGACTTGGAGGGGAAATCAGGAAGTTGTTCCCAAATGGTGTAACCTACTTCTTCAATAACAACACGAGCATCTTTGAGAGAATCCATACTCGGTGTATCTTTAGCAGCTTCAGGAGTGTCAGGAATGGCCTTGGCAACAACAATCATGGGAGAGACCACTTCAAAGGCTTGACAAGGAGTTTCAATGAACTCTCCATCCATTTCAACATATTTGAATGAATTTAGATGACTAATCATAAACTCTTCTTTACCACAGACGTTAACAATTTTCCCCTTGACCGGATATTTCATCTTTTGATGTAGTGTGGAAGTCATCGCACCTGCCCCATGTATCCAAGGGCGTCCAAGAAGGCAAGAATAAGAAGGAAGGATAACCATCACATAGAATGTTGAGTTAAATACATGAGACCCAACCTTGATAGGGAGATCAATCTCTCCATGAACCATCCTCTTAGAACCATCGAAAGCCCTTACTACAATGTCGCTAGGTTTCAACACCAGTCCATCACAGTCTAGTCTATCCAAAGCTCCTTTAGGTAAGACATTGAGAGAATATCCAGTATCCATTAATACATGTTCCGTGGTAGTGCCCTTTCATTCTATGGAGACATGGATAGCTTTATTTTGATTCTTCCCCATCAGGGTCAAATATGCATTAGAGAACCCTAATCCATTATAGGCAGTCAAGCTTGCCACACAGTTTTCAAATTGGTCAGCCGTAGTTTCTTGTGGGACATGTTCATTTTTCAGGAACTTTATCAGTGCTTGGGCATGCGCCTCGGAACATAGCAACAAAGATAACATAGAAATCTTCGAGGGTATTTTCCCCAACTGTTCCACTATCTTGTAATCACTTTTTCTGATGAGTTTTAGAATCTCCTCCATCTCTTGGGTAGATGGGTCTTCAATGGTAATATCTTTTGTGGGCGCCTCCGTCCCGACAGGCTCAGTCATTTTTTTCCTTTCCTTGAGTATCAGCAACATGTTTGATAACAGTAATGCGAACGAGTGTAGTTGTGGTTGTAGGAGGCAAAATCTCTGGAGAGAAGATCCTCCACGTCCTAGTAACATTACTTGATCCAACAATATTTGTAATGTCATCAGTTTCATCTTCATCAATCTACGAATCTTGTTTGATACCATGGTAGTACATTTTCGCCCCATAATTCCAGGGCACAACCTTATCAGAAGAGTAGGGGACTGGCCCCAGTGTGGTGATAATTATTGGAGCTATTCTTTGTTCAATGGGAATCCTAATAGGGCCTTTGAAGATGATCCTAATAGGTTTGTTTGAGATAGTAATGATGGATATGTCTTCAACTTCTTGAGATACAACTTCGGTCAAAATTTTCATAGATGAAGTTCTTTCAAATGGAATCTCATGTCTATCCATCAGGTGTTGGACACCTTTCTACAGCCATTCATAACCATTAACTTGTACAACACAACAACAATGGTCTTCAAGGAAGCCAGGGAATACTCTGACTTTCAACAAATTCTTTTTAATAGCCTTTAAAGGAGTGGTCAAATCTTTGATGGAGGAAACGAAAGAGGCATCTTCAATAGCATTGACACCCTTAGCATGATTTGGCATGGGTGCGGTGATCACATTTGGAGTTGGCGGAGGGTCAAATTTAATTGTATTGTTATCAATAAGATCTTGGTTTTTGCATTTCAGCACCCAACAATGATCAGTGTCATATCCGGGACTATTGGAGTGGTAAGCACATTTGGCATTCGGGTTATATTTTGGTGATGAAACATTGGGATTTGAAGGGGGATCCCGCAATATTACAAATTTAGCTTTCAATACGTGTTGCAGAGCTTGAGATAGTGACATGTTGATTCTGGTAAATTGTCTTCTCGGGATGTCATTCCTTTGTTGATTAGCTTGTTGTTGTGGTTATTGAGTAGAAGCTGGATTGGAGATTAGAACTGCACTTACTGACTGATGACGGTCCTTCCTAGTGTGACTCCTTGACCCATACACAAAATTAGTCTCTTTTTACAAATAAATTACTTTTTTTACAACATTTGAGGTGGAGGAAATGGGTATCTTCCTGCTTTTAATCCCGCTTTCAACCCTCTCACCAGTCAAGATCAATTCAGTGAATCCGTATGATGAGCTTCCAATCAATAATTTGAAAATGGTCTAATTAATGTTCCCATAAACATATCTACCAACTCTCTATTAGTTAAAGGTGGTTGCACCCTTCCAGACAAGTCTCTCCACTTTTGGGCGTATTCTTTGAAGCCCTCGTTGGTACCCATGGTCATTCCTTGCAATTGCATCCTAGTTGGTGCAAGATCAGTGTTATATTGATATTGGCGATAAGAGGCAGCAACCAAATCCTCTAAAGTTTGGATATTAGCCCCTTCTAATTGGTAAAACCACTCCAAATGAGTTCCCGATAGACTCTCTTGGAAAAATTGCACCCTTAGTTTCCTATCGGTGGTATACGGTTGAATCTTGCGGACATATGATCTTAGATGAAGCTTCGGACACGAGACACTGTCGTACTTGGCGAAGATATGGATTTTGAATTTGTGGGGGATGACTACCCAGGTACCAAACCTAAGTCTCCAAAGTCCAAGCCAGGCACAACTTGGATCTTTACAACCTTTAGTATGTCTTCTAGCTGCTTGTATTTATCACCGGTCGGTGGGTATTGCTCATCAGAATAATCCTCATCTTCAGAGATTTGTTGTTTACACCCCCAACACGGGTGCTTCTAGCATCTTCATCTTGATTATCATCCTCTTCGGAGGAAATCTCTTCAATTTGAACTTGTCGGATGGGGCCTTTGAACCTTTTCCCCATGTTGATAACAACTTTCTTTTTGGTCTTTTTCTTCGCGATTAGAAGCGCCATCATTTCTCGCTGACCCTTTGCTAGGTTGAGCAGAGTCTCTTGAAACTGAGAGTGTTGAGTCTGCAAGTCTTTGACGGTTTTCTCGATATCCATCTTATACTGAAATAAAAAGTAGAAAGATGAAGAAACCTGTGTCAGAAAACCTGCTTATGATATGATGCATGTTATGCAAATGCAATGTTTTGAAGGACCTTTAAGAGATTTAAATTTTCTTAACCAAAAAGGAAACAAAACACCAATTGTATTAATAAGTTCAAAGGTTACAAATTTCTCTTAGGGCTTACAATGGAAAAACAAGAAGACAAAATAAACTCCTAAAACAAAAGGCTCAGGTCTCCCACGAACGCATCCTCTTTGGTGAAATGTAGGCATCCAGGCTTCGCTCTTCGTGAAGTTGCCTTGTAAGCTCCAACATTTTCTTCTCGCTTGCATAGAATCGAGCTTCGAAGCTGTCTCGTTCTCCCTTGAGTTGAATCCACAACATTTTCCATTCTTTGAGGTCGATAGGCATGTTAGGATGGAGAATGGTATAAGGAACATCCCCTTCGGCAATGGGCTCTATAACTATTGGTAGAATAGCAGAATATGGAATTATGAGACTTTGAGCACGAACTCGTACCCATTTGATATAAGGTTCAAGAGGGATGGAATTCTTATACCCCAAAGTCTTGCTATCAACCTTGCTCACCATTCCCCAAGCATGCACAAACCTTCGATGATAACCTTGGACATCGTTCTTATAGTCGAATTCAATTCCTTGAATGAGTGCATCATGGGGACCATCTTTTCGAGCATAGCTAAACTGTCGTAAGGCTAGAGAAGGGTTACAAGTGATACCTCCCCTAATTCCCAAGAGTGGAACATTAGGGAACTCCCCACAACGATAAATGATAGTAAAGTCTTCTTGAGATCGAGAGCACCAATGGATATCCGAATGAGAAAGTGACATCAACCTTTGAGACAACCTTAAGCCTTGCTCATTCTTCAATATTGGTCGAGGAAGATGCAAACTAAACCACCTAACCAGAAAAGGCAAACAACACATGAGGGTCCCTCGCTTTCTCATAGTGCGAGTATGAAGAAAGTGCAAAATGTCCCCGGGCATTGTAGGCACCGGGTTGTGAGTAAGGAAGATTTTGACAGCGTTCACATCTACGAGTTGGTCAGGGATAGGAAAGAGAACCAAACCATAGATTAAAAGGGCTAAGATTTCTTTAAAAGATTGAAAATCCAACACATCCAAAAATGAATGAGCCTTCTCCATCAGGAATTTAGCCAAAAAGCCTTTGACCCCGCTTCTTGTTTCCCAATTATAATGTCAAAACTCTTCAAATGTAAGGCCTTGGCGATAACTTAGGGCTTTGGAGTTTCCTCTAAACCGGTGAATGGTATTTGGTCAAGGATTGGTATTCCCAACAGTTGAGAGAATTCTTCCATTATGGGCACTAATTGATAATCAGGAAAGGTGAAACAATGGTGTATAGGGTCGAAGAACTGAAAAAACACCTTCATCGTGTCTTCATCAAAGCTTGTGGTAGCCATATTGAGAATTCGACCATATCTTTTTGTGAACGGAGAATTTTCAGGAACCTTTGATGCTAACTCTTTGAGTTGAGGAGGCACTATGACGAAGTGGATTTGGATGGTATTTCTGCGAGCGGAGGCCATGCCCTACCAAACAACACAAAAATAAATCTCTAGGTCCTTGAAATGGTTAGTGCAAATGCTATGGTATGATGTCATGATGTTATGGGAAAATAATCACACACACACAAAGCACATAAGGCCTTAGGTTTAGGCTTGCATGAGGTTTATTGGTAAGTACCCTCTTGAAGTTTAGTTGGTTCAACCTGACCTAGAAAGTAATCGGGTTATAGGGAATCTCAATCATTGATCTTTCTTCATCAGGCATTATTTTAGCTCAAGCATCCAAACTACAACCAAAATATCTCGGAAGTCTGATCTCAAAGAGTGTAGCATCGATTATCAACCAACTTCAGTCTGTACCAAAGCCAACTACCTCACTACTTTCTAATGGCCAAGTTTTTCAACACTACGCCAAAAAGGGTTTTAGGCAGCGCTTTATTCCAAAAGCGCTGCTATAAGTTAAATAAAAAATAAAACACGAAAAGTATTAATGAAATTATGCAAAAGCGCTGCTAAAAGGCCCACTTTAGAAAGCACATCTCCAAAGGCCCACATTAGATAGCGCTTCTTAGAAGTGCTGCTAAAGGCCCACGTATGAAGCGTTACTAAAGGCCTATATAAGAAAGCGCTTCTTCAAAGCGCTGCTAAAAGGCCAACCTTAGACAGTGCTTCTTAAAAGTGCTGCTAAAGGCCTACGTATGAAGCGCTAAAGCACTGCTAAAAGGCCCACCTTAGACAGTGCTTCTTAAAAGCGCTGCTAAAGGCCTATGTATGAAGCGCTGCTAAAGGCCCATATTAGAAAGCGCTGCTAAAGAAAGAGAAAGCGCTGCTAAAGGCCCATATTAGACAACGCTTCACAAAAGCGCTGCCTAAAGTCCTGTTATTAAAAAAAAATAAAACACACCCAAACACACAGTAACGTTAACATTTCTATAAGCTCTTCTCACACGAACCCTCTTTTCTCTCGCCCAAGACCATTCAACGCCTGAAGTTCTCTTTTTTTCGTTTCCATCTAAATGATAATCTCTCCTATTTGTTCCATATCATTCAAGGTTCTCATCCTTCTTCCACTCAAGACCATTTCATCCTTTCTTCCATTCACAACCAAGGTTCTCTTCTCCTCTAGGTATGATTTTTGATATATTTAATAATGTTGATATATAATGTTACATTTGGTTTAGTTGATAGTGTTGATTTAGTGATGATAATATTTATGTTGTGTTTTGTGTGGCATGTAAGGTGTTTGTGAAAATGTCACAATGAGTTTTGCATGTAAGGTGTTTGTGTAAATGTCACGATGAATATTACATGTATTGAATGAGAGAAAATATGTTCCTATACAATTAATCAAGCTATACATTTTGGATTGAGAGCTTGTCGTAATAGCACTTATAATGTTGAAATTGAAAGCACTTCACATATAATTAAAAATGAAATTGAAAGAACTCATATAGTTGATGGTGTAAAGTTGATAATATAAGTGATTACTTGATGATAATGTAAAGTTGAAACGATATTCGCATAAGTTGATAATTTAAGCGCTTGACGTCTATGCCACGTTATTCGCATAAGATATAGTCGAGAACCATTCATGGGGAAGCAATTAATCTTTTACCGTTGCTTTGAGATTCGGACAACTTTATTGTGTAATTTGATTTAAATTCGAAAGTTCGCATGGTTGTGACATCGGGTTCTTTCCCATTTTTTTCGAATCTTCTTGAGTTGAAACTATCGAGCATTCATAACTTATTATAGTTGCTGCCCGGTGTTTGTTTAATCGAATAAATCATGTGTTGAAATCAATTTTCCATGTTACGATTCTTAAATTGTGTAACAAAATGAGTTCTTTGATTTTATTTTCATTTGAGGATTGGTATCATGATTTTATTCTCAACTCTATGCATTTTCAATGTTAGTGTGCTTACTAAAAAGTTGGTTAAGACTTTTTTGTATTGGTGTAGTTAGTCGAAGACCATCACCAATTCGAAGAACATCAAAGCAGCATCATCCGCCGTCGGCACCAATAATCCATCTTCTTTCTTTGGAAAGCAAGTTCAAATTCAACATTACCGACTCGTTTATTTATTTACTATTTGCTTCCTAAATTATAAAACATTCTATCAATATCAATTAAAAAGCATAATTAATTTTATATAGAAATAATTAATTTTAGTCTATATTGATATAGAACTAATCCGATTAAATCTTACAAAATATTTCTAAAAGTTTGTATTAATATTCTTTTTGTGTCGTGAAAGTGTTTTTCTTTATGTTCTTTTGAAATAGTTGCGTGAATAGTTATATCGTTTTTGTTTACCTTAATTAGTAGTAATTCCATGGATAAAAAATGGATGACTGTCGATCGATTGTTAAAAGAGTATGAGAATAGGGTATTGGAATTCGTTAAGTTTGCTATTGAACACGTCAAAGACTCTAGTCAAATTAAATCTCCTTGCTTGGGTTGTTGTTATGTGGGTCGGGTTGAGGCAGATGGATTAAAATCGCATTTACTGACGTGTGGGATTGATCAAACTTATAAGTGTTGGATATATCACAGTGAGAAAATTAACGAGAATGTTGAACCGAGGGAGAAAAGTAATACGAAGACCTATGCTCCAGACGACAATGACACGGACATATTCGATTCTGATCGAGTCGAAGAGATTGCAGAAGCACTTGAAGTAGATCTTAAGGATTGTCCCAAAATGTTTGAGAGGTTAGTAAGTGATGCAGAGAAACCATTGTATAAAGGTTGCACTAAATTCACAAGACTGTCTGCGGTATTAAAGTTGTACAACTTAAAGGCGGGAAATGGATGGTCGGATAAAAGTTTCACAGAGTTATTAGCCCTTATGAGAGATATGCTTCCGGAGGATAATGTTCTTCCTAATCGAACCTATAAGGCCAAAAAAATGTTGTGCTCTATTGGCATTAGCTATGATAAGATACATGCTTGTCCAAAGGATTCTGTTTTGTTTCGAAGCGAATATGCATTGTTAAATGAGTGCCCTAAATGCAGTTTGTCTCGATATAAGAAAAAATTGTCTCCAACAAAAGTCTTATGGTATTTTCCTATAATTCCGAGATTTAGGTGCATGTTTCATAGTGAAACCGATGCAAGACACTTGACTTGTCATTTAAATTAAAGAATTATTGATGGAAAGTATCGACATCCGGAAGATTCACCACAGTGGTCAAAAATTGGTGATGATTATCCTGATTTTGGAGAAGAAGCAAGAAACCTTCGCTTGGGATTATCTACTGATGGAATGAACCCACATGGTCTTCAAAGTATCTCACATACCACATGGCCTGTGATTCTTATGATTTATAACCTACCTCCATGGCTATGTATGAAGCGTAAGTACATGATGTTATCTATGTTAATTTCTGGGCCTAAACAACTAGGGAATGACATAGACGTATAGTTGACACCTTTGATCAAAGATTTAAAGATTTTATGGGAGAATGGTGTGGAGGTTTATGATGGATATAGGAAAGAAAGTTTCAATTTGAGGGCAATGTTGTTTGGAATAATTAATGATTTTCTAGCATACAGGAATCTATCTGAGTATAGAATTAAAGGTCAACGTGCGTGTCTTGTTTCTGAAGATGGAGCTGATACGACGCGATTAGAACTTTGTCAGAAGAATGTGTTTCTCGGTCATCATAGATTCTTACATTATAAACATCACTACCGTGGGTGGAGAAAAGCATTCAATGGAGACATCGAACAACGTAAAGCTCCACCTGCATTGTCAGGTGACCAAATTTTTGAAAAGATGAAATATGTGTGTACTCAGTTTGGCAAGCCTTTTGCACAAAAGGTTGTCAAAGGTGGGTGGAAGAAGAGGTCGATTTTTTTTTTAATTGCCATATTAGAAGTCTTTGTATGTGAGACATTTTCTCGATGTTATGCATATTGTAAAAAAAAAATATTCGAAAGTGTTATTGGTACGTTACTCAATTTAAAAGGAAAGTCTATGGATGGCCTTAAAGCAAGGGAGGACTTGTTAAAGACGGGAATAAGAACTGAATTAGGACCCGTGAAGTAAGGAAGACGAATATATCTACCACCTGCTGCTTTTACTCAATCTAGAAAGGAAAAAAAATATTGTGCAAGTTTCTAAGTGAAGTTAAAGTTCCAGAAGGATACTCTTCAGATATTAGAAGACTTGTGTCTATGGAAGACCTCAAGTTGAAGAGTTTAAAGACACATGAATGTCATGTTACAATGGAGCATTTTCTACCAATAGGTATACGTTCTATTTTGCCAAAAAAAGTAAGAAGCGCCATAACTAAATTGTGTTTTTTCTTTATGTCAATTTGTAGTAAGGTGATTGATCCTGAGGTCTTACCATTACTACAAAAAGAAATAGTTATTACCTTGTGTGAGCTTGAGATGTATTTTCCTCCCTCTTTTTTTGACATAATGGTACATCTAGTTGTTCATCTTGTGAAAGAGACACAGTTGTGTGGACCAACTTATATGAGATGGATGTACCCTGGTGAACGTTATATGAAAATATTAAAAGGGTACGTGAAAAACCCAAGGCGCCCAGAGGGTTGTATTGTTGAACGATACATTGTTGAAGAAGCGGTTGAGTTTTATATTGAATATTTGTCCAATGTTCAATCCGTTGAGCTCCCCAAAACTCATATTTTTGAAAAAAAATGAAGGTAAAAAATTAATTGGAAATAAAATTGATAGAGTATCAATGGATGAACGGGATCAAGTGCATTTGTATGTTCTGCACAATGACAATGAGGTTGAGCCATATGTTGAAATGCACAAGGCTGTACTCCGAGGGTTAAATCAGAACAAAAATGAAAATTGGATAGTACGAGAGAACAATCAAAGTTTTATACAATGGTTTAAGGATCATATTTATTCAATGCTCTCTTCAGATCCCGCTTCAATAACAGAAAGGTTGAGATGTTTGGCATATGGTTCAAGTTTGCATGTGTTTCCTCATAGCGCATACGTAATAAATGGATACACATTTTATACCAAAGAACAAGATGATAAAAGTACTACGCAAAATAGTGGTGTCACCGTGCTAGCTGAAGCAATGAAAATATAAAGTACGAAGGACTTAAACCCAAAATATGCAAATCTATCATATTTTAGGGTTCAGATTCCTATCTTTGGTTGCAAGTGGGTAAATAGTAGTGGCATACAAATGGATAAGTCCGGATTTATGCAAGTTGATCTTAATAGGGTGGGGTACAAAGACGAGCCTTTTATTCTAGCATCTCAAGCTAAAGAAGTGTTCTATGTCACTGACCCGACGAGTACGAAATGGTCTATAGTGCTTTTATCTAACAAAGTGATTGATGATACTGGTGTAGATCAAGGTGATATTGATGTTGAGAATCAATTATTTATTATACGTAATGATCAAGATGAGAATATTATATCAGATGAATCATATATTAGAAACGATCATAAAGAGGGAATTTGGATCAATTATGACGTCCACATTGCTAAGAAATAAGTAATTCATATTCCAACCAAGAAAAGAAAGAGATGTTATTGAAAGAGGTAATATAGCAAAATGTTATATATTATGTCATTTTCAATAAATTTACATGCTCTTCTTTATTTGTCATTTGTTATATATTCAATTGATTATGGATTTTTATATTGGGTTTATGTTTTTCTTTATTACAGGTTAGATGGATAGTAACTAGGATCACTCACATGATGATGCTATTGATGATGGAGATCATGAGACCGTTATTACTTAGGAAGCAGAAATTAGACGGGGAATAACATTTATGAAGAAAGTCATTCTTGATAGAGACCGAGGCATACAATTAGATGCGCATTGGAGCAAAAGTGGCCAACTAATTGAGCCTAACGGTTCAACAGTGACAAGTTTTATTGGTACACTTGTAAGGAATGATGTTCCAATTACTTGTGATGATTGGAGAAAATGAGAGTTGAAAGAAGCTAAAGAAAAAATTTGGAGTGAGATACAGGTACCATACTTAATGAAGTTCCAATTTGTTTTTAATGAGGATTGTGTCTTTAAATTACTTGTACTAACACACTCTATGTATGTTTTTCGTAGAGGTCTTTCAACAACATTGATGATACTAGAAGAACTTTTTGTCTCCGATTGACCGGAAAACTACTAAGAGGGTTTAGGACTTTTTTAAATATCAAGTTTCTTAGGGATGCAGATAAAAATTTTGTTAATGCAGAGCTTCCATCTAAATATGCAAGTTTGGTTTCACCTAAAGAATGGAAAACATTTAAAGCCAAACGAAAAACCCAATAATTTCATAGTGTAAGTGAAACAAATCGGCAAAGAGCATCAAGTCTCGCGTATCCATACAGAAAAGGATGTATTGGATATGGATGCTTAGAACAGTATATCATAAGTATCTATAAATTGCAATGATATACTTATTCATCATGAATTATACTTGATCATATTATTTGGCTTAATGTGTAGTTAACAAAGGAGAATAGTTCTAAAACATCTCTTTCGACACATGTTTTATGGAAGGAAGTCCGTGTGGGTAAGGATGGAGTTGTCAAAGAAGATGTTCAAAACGTTTTTGAGAAATGTGTAAGTATAGCATTATTTCTTTAATTAAATCAAAAGTTTAGTAACATATAGTTAAGACAAATTTTCAATATTCATATGAATTTCAGGAGACTCTATCTCAGTCTATATGTCCAGATGAAGACAATGATTGCAGGAGCATACTTAGTCGAGCATTAGATGTTCGTGAGTATTCTGGTCGGGTGAGGGGTAAGGGATTTGGAGTCACTCAAAAATCCTTGAAGATGAAAACATGAAAGACTCCTAGCAATAAAGAACTGGAGGAAACCTTGGAAGCACTACAAGCTGAAGTCCGTGAATTGAGAAGGGAAAAAGAATTAAGAGGGCAAGCTTTAGGTTTTAAATCTACTAGTGAAAAAGGTAGTATTGGTTGTAATTTTCAACCGAATCTTCTAGAGGTGATTATATATATCATTATGAAAATAAAGTAGCTTAATTTATTTAATTGAAATATATACACAATAACAATTTGAAATTTATTATTGGTTTTAGGGCATTTCACCTTGTCAACTCTACTTATCGTCACCGACTTATCAGATGGTTGGCAAGGGAAAAGTGCATAACACTTTGGGAGAATTACTTCACACAAAACTGCTCCCTACTGGCTGTTTGAAAGTATCGGTTGACATAGCTTTGGAGAAGGATGCCTTATTACCACATCCTGATGATGTTTCGGATGCCACACTAGTGGGAGATGCAATACGTTAGTTTGTTGCATGGCCATCAAGCCTCATTAGTGTAGATGATTAGGTATGCCTAAAACCATATATATGAACATTTGAGTATTCAAACTTTTTATGCGCATTTTACGTACATTTGTTTTTACATGGTTATGTTAATTAGACTCCAACAAAATCCAAAGCAAAAGACAAGGGGATTCTGCGGCAAACCGAGTCAGTTGCATCAATAAAAGAGGTACATCATAATTATATGATATTTATGCATGAAAAATGTTAATTCGTGATCTTATACTTCACATAACTAATTATATGATCTTTAGATTCATGCTAAATAGAATGAAGATGTCGGTAGGGGTAAGAATCTTGAAAAAAAGGTTGTTGCTAAGAAGACCGCGGATAAAAAAAACCTACTTCTAAGTTTAGGTCGTGCCTTGGGACATTTTTAGAAATGTCTGATATTTCGGAAGGAAATACCCGTCTTCTACCTATGGAGTTTTGTATTTTTGATTTTGAATATTCTGAAACAATTGGTATGGAGGATTTTGATCAAGTTTTACAACATACACAATTAGGCCTCGGTGTCGTTAATACATACATAAGGTATATCCGATCTACTTTGTCTAATTAATTGATCAATTCATTTACTCATTTAAAATGTTAATGAGGTCTTTTATTTTAAGTTTTTGTATGAAAAATTGATGCGCCCGAGTGGATTGGAGCAAAAATTCTCTTTCATATCTCCTTTCGCTACCAACTTAGGGTTAATCTTGCATAAACCAGATGAAGTCATGGAGTATGTACTCGAGCGCTTTATGATCGACAAAGATACCGAAAAGTTGTTCTTTTTACCGTTTAATACCATCAATGGGTTAGATTTTCATTCTAAATTCATCTATTATAATTTTTCATATTTTGATGTTGTGTAGAAAGTTTTCATCTTACATTTTTTTAATCTTACAGTGGAAATTGGTTGTTGGTCGCGATTAATCCTATCAGAGAAGTTGTATATTATTTGGATTCTTGACGCAATGATCCAAGTACATACCAAGATATGAAAATATGGTTGATATGTAAGTGAGATTGTTCTAAATATTCGTGTGTATATTTATTTATTTATTTATGTGAATTGTTCTAAATATGCGTTTATGTTTTATTAGCATTATACAAGTTTTTCGAGCACAAAGAGGTGTTCAAGTACCAAAGAGTAAAGCCAACAACATTACATGGATTATAGTGGAGGTATATTAATTAATTATCATAATTTTGATTATATTAATATAGATGATACTTGATAAAACTTAGGCCTTATCCATATTTTCTTTTCACGTGTAGTGTCTTCGGCAACGTAATGAAGTAGATTTCGGTTTTTACATGTTGTGGTTTAAGAGAGAAATCCTTCTTTTGGATCGAATAGAGATTCCATCTAAGGTATGGATTTCTAACTTAGGAGTTATTTTAATATTTAACACATATTTCTCATATAATTAAATAGTTGTAACTTAAACATACTATGTTATATTATTATGTAGTACTTTGATGAATTCAAGTGTGCTTATTACTCAAGTTCTCAGTTGGATGAACTTAAGGAGGATTGGTGTCAATACATTATTGAGACGAAAGTTATGTAAGGTATATTGTAATCTTACTTTAATTGATGAGAATTTTGAGTATATTCAAGTGTTGCAATTTTGTTGTTGTTTGTCATGTGGTAAATTATATATATATATTGTTTGTATAATGGTATAAATTACGATATTTTGGTGTTGTTTCAGGTTATATGTCCATATGTAGAAGATAGAGATGAGTAGATTTTGTAATGGTATATAATGGTGTTGTTTTGTTGTTATTTTTTATAAAAGTATATATGTACAAGAGTAATAGTATATATAAGTACATTGGTGCAAATATATAGTATCTTTTGTTTTTTTTTATTTGATTAAAGCTCCAATATTAGTGAAAATCTGGTGAAATTTGTAATGGCATATACAGGTGCAAAATATGGTGAAAACCTGGTGCAAATATGGTTAAAATCTATGCATATAAAATTGTATATAAAAACATCGCTTTTTTTCTTTCAAAAAGGTTATATAAAAAATTTCGTGGACATTAGACATCGCTTTAAAAAACGTTGTTTAAAGCCCCCTTTAGACAGCGCTTTTACTGTAAAAGCGCTGCCTAAAGGGGGCTTTAGACAACACTTTAACATTATAAGTGCTACCTAAAGGGGCTTTTTATTTTTTATTTTTTTTTTGTTTCAGAAAAAGGGCTGGTTAAAGGGGGCCTTTAGCAGCGCTTAATAGTAAAAGCATTGGCTAAAGGGTGCCTTTAGCAGCGCTTTAAAAGTAAAAGCGCTGGCTAAAGGGGGCCTTTACTAGCGCTTTAAAAGTAAAAGCACTGGATAAAGGGGGCCTTTAGCAGCGCTTTAAAAGTAAAAGTGTTGGCTAAAGGGGCCTTTAGCAGCACTTTCAAACTAAAAGGGCTGCCTAAAGGGGGGATTTAGCAGCGACTTTACTTTTAACAAAGCGATGTCTTTACCTACAACAGCCCTGGAATAGACAGCGCTTTAAAGCGTTGTCTAAAATCTTGTTTAGCATAGTGCAACTAAGGTTTTACGGTCAGTTAGTGCTTCTTGACACCACACAACAGCCCCATATTCTCCTTGGCTGAACTCAAGGGATACTGGCACCAACAAATGTGTCACATTAACGTAGCCATCATTTCAACCATGTCTATATACCCCGCATATTCCCCACGATCTATTTCTACTTACCTAAAATGCCCCCAAATCCGGGTGTAGGATTTTTACAACTAACAAACCCAATCATACCCCAAATATAAACCAAACAAGTCAAACAAGCAAAGCAATAAATGTGAACTAATCTCTAAGGTAACCCCACTTTTAAGTTCACTTCCTCAGCAGAGTCGCCAATTCTGTAATACGGTGGGAGAACTGACTTGGTGTTTTGCGTTTTATCACAATTGTTGCTGATAGCAAGAGTCGCCACCGACTTTTCTTTTATCCAATAAATGAAAGGGTGAAAAGAACAGGAAAGACCTTTTGAGAATTTTCTTGAGTTCGGGGGGTACGTTATGAAAAGGGAAGGTGTTATCACCCTTTTCATCAGTAGTTATCTACGGGCTCTTAGTATCTAGATCACTTTGAAAATGCTATGTGAAATGTGTTTGTGTTTAATTGAAAGTATTTTTGAAAAGTGCCTTTGTTTAGGCGAACTTTGTAATAATTCTCGTCTCTATAAGAATGTATACAAAGTGTTGACTTTTTAAAATATTTCATGGAAAGTGTTGGCGTGTTTGAAAGATTTTTTGAATTGTTTGTGAGCAAGCAACTGCGAACGTTCTACCTACTCAAAAAGTCTTTGTTCTTTTAATCCTCCTTTATATAGTGTTATCTTGCCATTAGTTAGTAAGCAACATTATCATTGTATGTGAAGGGACAGGTGTGGGTCGTCGTAGTCATAGAAGGAAACATTGTAGGATACCTTAGTAATTCGTTATGAGGGTCTAATATCGTTTACCTAAGGAAACATCGAAGGTTCATCGAGGAACTACGATCTTTTAATCGAGGGTCTTTTGCTAAAACATCCCACATTCGAGGTACATGACTATTTATATCTGAGGCAACAAGTGTGGGTTACCCTAGAGGTGCATGTGTGCAAAGTGTGTTATTTTCATTTAAATTATCTTGAATTAGGATTGTATATTGTTTGGTTTTAAGTATTGCCATACAAACCCTAATTACTAGCAATAATAAGGAAAACGATAAATTGCGGAAACTAAATGTCCTACACTATTACAATGCTTTGGGAATGGGGTGTACAAGTTTGTGGATGGGGGGTAGAAAGCAATAAAGCCCTAATTATTATTACAAACCAACAATGATCCAAAAATAACAACAAAAAGTCTCAAAATCAAGATTCTTTGTGTCTGGGCTGACACGGGCACCCGTGTCAGGAGCTATAATAATCCCTGCATGTTTTTTCTATCCCAGCTAAGTTGAAACGGGCCATGTCCTATGACCCAGGCACCCATGTCAAGACCTTGTCCTGCCATTTTGTCAAATTTTCAATCTCAGTTGGATTGACACGAGCCGTGTCATGTGACACGGGCACCCGTGTCAGCCCCTGACTTGCCTTTTATCCTGTTTTCTCCCTGACACGGCCCGTGTCAGGCCTCCTGAAGTATTTTTTCTGTAATTTTGAGTGTTTGCAACTCTCCTGCTCTAATTTGTCCTGTTTTGTTCTTTTGAAGAAAAGAAAGTAAATGATGTATGGATGAGGATATCACAGTTTGAGAAAACTTACCTACGAAGAATAGTTCGAAGCCTCTTCTAGTTGTTCCAGGTGAAATATTATGATTGATTAAGCTCCCTTGTCCCTCACTAAATCTACTCTAGTCCTTGCTTTATGCTAAAAGTTGTTTGAACCTTCCCAACCAAGTCTACTTGTAATGCAATGTTTTTGAGTTTAGAAGATGGTGATAGTGATATTACAGAAGTTGTTCTTGTGTTTGGACAACCTATATATAATGTATGTGAAGTATTTAGATGATTTATTTGGAAGATACTTGCAAGGTTTGAGAGATTTGATGATTTAGACTTAGAAGCTCAGAAATGGAGGTTTTGCAAAAAATTCTGGTTTTTTGAGAGCTTGTCAACACATATGAAATTTTTTTTCTTTCTTATTTTTCAAATGGACTCTCTATTTATAGAGAAGGTTTGAGAGGATGAGAGAGTTTGTTTCACAGGTTGTGGAATTCTGGTTTGGTTGAGATGAAACAACCAAGTTATGTGAAATTTGGTGTTCCAATGCATGGTACAAAAGGGATCTGAAGTGGCTAGGAGTTTTTAGGTATGTTGCTTCTTGCTTTGCCATTGTCTGTATGCAAAAAAAACAGTTGAGAGGATCAAGGAGAATTGACTTTGTATAAAGCATGCTTTATGTGAATGGAAATGGTGCCTTTGTGCCATAAATGGAATGATGAAATGGACAATAATTTAATCACTTAAATAATGGTTCAATCAATTGCGTAAACATCTTATTATGGATAGATTTGCAAGTCAAAAGGCCCGCAAAAAAATATTATGCAGCATGGCATAAGGATTTTGTTATGTGTTCATCACAAAAATGCCTTGTGTTTCAAGAATGGGTGTCCAACTCCATGCCCTTGAATCTCCTAGCTCAAGTATGATAAATTCATACTCTTGGACATTTTTTAAAGCTTGAAACATTGTCTACAACCTTTATTTTGACCACTTTGGCTAAATCATCTTAGAATTATGTGAAAAAATTCCAAGAAGTTGGGATAAAATCCTGACTAAACTTGTTGAAAATTTCACTAAGTATTTAGTGAAAATGTCATGAATTTATGGATTTATATATCCAAATCTAAGCATTTTTTCCTGAATAATCTTGCATCATAGTAAAAAATTGTCATGAAGTAGTGAATTCATTAAGGCCAAAACACTTAGAATTTTTCTAAGTGTTGGAAATTTTGACTTTTTGTTACCTTTTCTTGACTTTGTTGATTCTTGATGATCAAGTTTGATAATTTTGATTGGTTTGACGATTCTTGATTTTGAAGTTCAATGTTGACCAAAAAGTCAAAGTTTGACTTTTTGTGTGACTGTTGACTTTTCATCAGTTGATCCAAATTTCAACTATCAATCACTTGTATCTTTGGAGATGTCTTGAGCCATATAATTAGGTCAAGATCTTGTATTTGAGCTATTTAGAAGAAAGTCTTGAAGAAAAATGGGAGGGAAAAGTTTTGGGTACAACACTTTGAAATAATTCTTGTAAACTTTCTTCATTGCTTCCGTCATGCTGAATTTCTTCAGGAGTTCTTTGGTGTACTTACTTTGATGAATGTAAGTAACCTATGGTTTTTGATCAATCTAGATTCCCAGAAAGAACTTCAATTCTCCCATCATGCTCATTTCAAACTCATCCTACAATAACTTAAATAATTCCTCGTAGAGGGATGGATTAGAAGAACCAAAAATAATATCTTCAACGTAAATTTGAACAATCAAAATATCATTTTTAAAGGTTTTGCAGAAGAGTGTGGTTTCAACCTTTCCTCTGATAAACTTATTTTCTAGAAGAAAATTACTCAATCTGTCATACTAAGCTCTGGGAGCTCATTTCATACCATAAAGACATTTCTTTAGTTTAAAAACGAAAAACGATTTCTCAGAGTTTTCAAAGTCAGGAGGTTGTTTGAGGAACACTTCTTCTGAAATGTAATCGTTCAAAAATGCATGCTTAACATCCATCTGATAAAGGATGATATTATGATTTACAGAAAAAGAAACTAACTAACAATTAGCTTCTAACCTGGAAACTGGTGAAAAGTTTATGTATAGTCTATCCCTTCTTGTTGACTATAACCTTGTGCAACCAATCGTGCTTTATTTCTGACAAATTCACCTTTCTCATTGAGTTTGTTTCTGAACACCCATCTGGTTCCGATGACATGGGCACCTTTGGGTTTCTGAACGAGATCCCAAACATCATTATTTGAGAATTGGTTGAGTTCTTCTTCCATAGCCAGAATCTAATCTAAATCTAGAAGGGCTTCCTTAATAGATGTAGGTTCTATTAAAGAAACTAAAACCAGAAGCACTTCATCAGAAGGTTTGAGAGTTGTTCTTGTTCTAACTAGAGCATCTTTACTTCTAAGAATGGGATCTTCAGGATGGGAGGATGTGAGTTTGTTCTTCCATAGTTGAGGTTGATCAGAAGGAATAACAACAATATCAGAAGTATGAGCTTCTGATTCTTTATCTTGTTGAATCTTCTCCTTTGGTTCAACGAATGTTATCGCCACATCTGCAAGATTTTCAAACAGCTTTGACTTTTCATAGTTAATCTTACCATCGAATATGACATGGATTGATTCCTTCATGATTCGTGATTCTGTGTTATAAACTCTGAAACCTTTATAGCGTTTAGATTATCCTAACAGCAGACACTTATTCACCTTGGAATCAAACTTTGAGATTCTGAAATCTTCATTGCGATTCTTTTTATCTGAGTGCTCTAGATTCTGATTTTGACTTTAGCCTATCCTTGATTTAGCCTATCCTTTTTTATCAAAATATCCATGTATTTGTCAAGCTTCCTTTGAACAGAAGCTTAATTTTCAGAAGTTCAATATTTCATGAACTTTTGAGATGTTATGTATTTTAGAAAATTAACTAACATTTCTTATCATCTTCTGAATTTTTGATTCCTTAAACATATTACAAAATCTGTTCTAATACTAGTATCATCAAACTTTGACGATTTTGAATGACAGTCTTGTTCTTGCGATGTTGAGTTAACTTGTTTAGAGTTAGTCTATCAAGACTTCTCAGCATATTCGCTTCATAGTGAAAGTCTTTTGTCTTTGCATCCTTTGAGGCATTTTCCATTCAAGAATTCATATATCAAGAATTTCTTTGATTATATTTCTGATGAATCAATAAGCTTCCTTTCCTGAGAAGTTTTCAGTTTTCTAATAAGCTTTCCAAAGGAAACAATATCAATAATTTTCTGCATTAGATCTTCTACCTGCTTGATTAGTTAGGCTTCAGATGTTCTGACTAAGAGAAATTATTTCTTAGAGATTTGAATTCCTATGTTCAAGATTTCTGATGTTTTTCTGTAGACTTTATCATGAATATCCTATGAATCAAAATCAGAAGACAAAAAGCTTTCTTCTTTACTTGAAGAAATTCCTAATGTGATTTTTATGAGAAAGTCAAGGGTGGACTAATTCATTTCTTTAAAACATCTCATACTCATAAATAATTAATCTTCAGCAAGCAAGATTTCTTGTTTTATGATGATTTGATCTTTGAGCAAATACATTGCTCATCTAATAATAAATTTTTAATAAAAGAACTCAACAGATGTTACTTCTTATCTGATGAACCTGTCTTGTCAGTTGATTCTTCAAACTTCTTTTATTGCCATAATTCAGTCTTTGTCTAGAAGAGCTTCATCAGAGGAGGTTGGCTCAATCAAGGACACCAAATCCTGAAGCATTTCTTCAGGAGGTTTGAAATCTTATATGTTTCTGACAAGAGTTTCTTTATCTCCCAGAATCAATTCTTCTGAAAGAGAGATTGAGATGCTGCTTTTCGTCTTGGCGGATAAGAAGAAGAAATAACTACATCTAAATTGAGAGCTTCTGATGCTACAACTTATGGTATCTTCTTCTTGAGTTCTGAATAGATTATCTCCAAAAGAGAAGATTTTGTTGTTGATGTCTTTAGTTTTTTAAGAATCAAAGACTTGCTCAAGGTAATCTATTTGGTTACAATTCAGCATCCAGTCACCATCTTTTGATATGAAACTCTAATTGAAGGTGGAGTAACTATCGCCCAAAGTATTTCTTCACATAACATTTGGATCTTTATCTGACACTGTTAGGTGTTTGACATCCATCAATAACAGAACTGGGTTCTGTTACCAATTGAAGGTGTAAAGAAAACACAAGAAAGGGGGGTTTAAATTGGGTTTTTTCACTCGTAGAAATTTTTTGTCTCTTAACACTGTGGCGTTAAGTGATGCATTTGAAAATGTTATGGAAGCATAAACAATAAAGCATAAACAAGAGTAAAGAACATGTGATATATCCTGGTTCACTTGAGAAACCCTCAAGCTAGGCCGTTCCACCCTACCAAGGTGATTTCCCCTTGAACTCAAGGACTCAATCCACTATAACCAAATCTGATTACAAATGACAACAATAAGTCCGATCAACCTTGCTAACAACCCCAACAAGTTCAGCTGGTCCTTATTTCTAATTATGCAAAGACTGCAGCCTATGCCTTCTTGAGAATCCCTACTTAACCAAGTCTATCAAGGAGAGATACAATGATACATTCAGTGATCTCCATGAGATATAACGATCAAGGATCCCTTAAGAAATCTTACCAACCTTGTCTTTCTTAACAGGATTTCATCTACAATGACGACAAACAAAGTCTTCTTGAGAATCCTAACTCAACTGAGTCTCTCAAGAAACCATCAACATTCAGTTTATGATGTTTGTGTTTACATGATTGCTTCTTTCTAAGCATATTATGCAAATGATTAAGTCCTGACTGTTTGACACAATTATGAGAAACAACTCTTGTGTTCAAACAATTTACATGAAGAACTAAAGATATAACACCATATGAGCAACAACTCTTATGCTTACATGATTCTACAAAGATGAATACTATCTAAGTTTAATTTTAGCATCTTCTATTCTTCTTGTCTTCCTTTTCTTCAAGTAGCTTCTTCACAAACAACAACCTAAAGCACTTCAATCGCTGAAGTCTTCTTCTTGATAAGCTTTTAAAAGCTTTGTTGATCTTAATGTAGTAAAGAGAAGAGTTTCTTCTTCTTAATTCATCTTAGAATATTCTGGACAACAACCCTTGTTCTACTTGATTCAATAATCACTTTAACACATAACATTCATGTTGTGGATTTGTAATTGAAGCTTCCCTGATTATCTTCATTATGATACTTTTTGGTTGTGTTCCTACAATGACAACTTCATTTTTAAAATTTGAACAGCAACAACATTTTAAGGATATGATCCTTTTCTTATATAGCAAAGCAAAATAGAGTCGTCAGCTATTGAAAAAGAGTCGTTACACAATAATGAAAATAGTACTGCCACATCTTTTTCTTTTCCACAATTCAAGCTAGTGGAGAGGTAGTGGGATAAGGATTTTTCACACTGTGTACTTGTCATTGCTAACGGTAAAATTTGTCTTATGAACTTCAGAAGCTTCTGATGGTAAATGATTGAAGCATAAGTTGAATCGTGACATTTGAATCTCCAGATAATCAAGTCTTCATAACTTTAACACTTGGTCTTGAGAACCTTTTCTAGAACCTTAGGTCTTCAGAGTCTTCAGAACTCCGTCTTCAGAATCTTCTAAACTTGATCTTGAGAACCTTTTCTAGAACCTTGAGTCTTCAGAACTTCAAGTCTTTAGAGTCTCCAGAACTGCATCTTCAGAGTGTTCAGCACTTGGTCGTGAGAACCCTTTTCTTAGAACCATGGGTATTTAGCAACTCGAGTCTTTAGCACCTGGACTTAAGTAGAAACTTCTGTCTATAAATCTTCTGAATGGTTTCTTTAGAACACGTTGTCTTCAGAAACATGAGTCTTTAGCATCCAGACTTCAGTAGAACTTCTGTCTTCAGATCTTCTGACTGGTTTCTTTAGAAGTCGTTGTATTTATAAGCACAAGTCTTCAGCATCTGGACTTAAGTAGAACTTCTGTTTTTAGATCTTATGACTTGTTTCTTTAGACAAACATCAATGCCTACAGTTCAGAAGCTTATGGAGTGTATTTATATTGTTCATCAGAACTTTTGTAGCGCATAAGAGGAACTAATTCTCTTCTAATGTCTTGGCCACACCATCCATCAGAACCAGAACCTGTTTGTTCAATACTAAAAAATAATAAACATTATAGTATTAAAATTGTTCATACAAACATACTCATTTTTTATCATCAAAACTCAAAGATAAAAACCACTGTAATATCTTCTTCAGTAACTTTTCTATACTTCTGAGTCCCATCAAACTGTAGGGAACCATCATCAATCAATTCTTGAATATGAGATTTCAAGTCATCGCAACCCTTTGTTTGTTCTACACACTAGCAATAATCCGGACCATAACCAGGGAAAATACCGTTATCACTCAAGTACCTCTTGACAAAAGGCAGAGATGTTTCCACCCAATTCACATCCATAACCAAATTCAGAACTTCATCGTCATCAATGATATCATTAACAACTGGACTATCATGTGGTGGCATTAGGCGTTGGATAACATTAGGCCCATGAGCAACATCAAATTGGATATCCCTGGCATCCATAAAATCTTGGATCTTGCATTTCAGAACATAATAATTCTCAACAGTGTGACCTATTCCACTAGAATGAAACTCACATCTAGCGTTAGCGTCATAATTGGTCGGGTGCCTATCTGGATTAACTGGCAGATGTCTCAAAGGGACCAAATTTTCCTTGAGTAGGTGCTGAAGAGCCTCACAATAACTCATAGGTAGAGGATCAAATATTTTAGGTTACCTTGGTTGTTGATTGTTCTGACGAGGTGCATTATATTGCCTCTGTTGCTATGGGTGTTGTTGTTGAGGAACATTCATCGGAATAGTCATAACATTGACCTGTTAATGTTGATGATTTCTTTCTCTTCATCATTCAACATGAACAACACTTGTTTATCCTTCCTTTTTCCTGGCATAAGAGACAAATGGTTTCTTATTCCCTCCACTTGAATAACCACTGGAGTTACTCACTTGGATCCTTCCCAATTTCAGACCAACTTTTATCCTCTCACCAGCCATAACCAGTTCAACAAAACCTGCAGAGGCACTTCTAATTAACGATCATAATAGGGCCCTTGCAAAGTGATCACGAACATATCAATAAGTTCGCTCTCCATTAAAGGAGGTTGAACCCTAGCATCTAGATCACTCCATTTCTGAGCATATTCCGTTAAGGACTCATTTGTCCCTTGAGCCAAGCTCTGTAACTGAGTGCAATTTGGAGCCATGTTGATATTGTACTGATAGTGCCTAACAAAAGCCTCTTCCAAATCCATCTAGTTTCTAATACACAACCTCTCTAAAGTCATGTATCAATCCAAAGAGGCACCTAACAAACTATCTTGAAAGTAGTGGATCAATAACCCTTCTTCCTCTGTATGCATAGACATCTTACGATAGTAAGCTCTGGTATGAGTCCACTTACAAGTAAGCCCATTATACTTCTCGAATATAGGAGGCTTGAATTTTTGGGGAACCCTCACCCGAGGCACCAGACCCAAGTCGTTAGCATCCATTCCTAGCACATCTTGACCTTCTATAGCCTTCAAACCCTCCTCGGGCATTCGATACTTGCGATCTTCAGCAAGAAAACCTTGGTCAGAATTATGCATAGAGATCTGATCCTCATTATCTTATTCATAATCAGGAAACTGATTATTTCTCCTGTTTTGATGTCCTTCTATTAGAAAAATAGATCCAGGGGTGGTGGAAAGTGCCTCTGATTGTTGTTGAATGGGTTATAAGGACGTGGTCTGACTACATGATTGTTTTCGAGCCCATCACTAAGACCAACCGAAATGTCTTCAAAAAGCCTTTGATTACCATATCCTTCCTGATTCCTGCTAGGGTTTTCCACAAGATCCATCAACTCATCTTGTTTCCTGTTCATATTAGTGATGACCTCCATGAATTGGGTCATCTGGTTTTCCATTTGGGCCCTCATTTCAGCAAGTTATACTTGAACTTGTTCCATCTATCTCAGTATATTGTTTCTGGTTGAATAACGATGAGTATTCGTCTTGATCTTTAATAAGAAAAACATAATCAAGATATAAAAATACCGACCATGAGAAAACCTATAATGTATGAAATGCATGACATGCATGATATGTTAGTCATTTCCCAGGTATCCAAATGTTTCGTCAACCCCCAATAATATCAAACAAACATTATAAGAGAGATAATCAGATAATAACAAGAGATATAACAATGAAAAATGACTTCATTCATAATAAAATGATCCTCGGGACCAAAATGAGTTCGTACAAGAATGAACCAAAGTACATAATAAAATATAAATGATCCCATCCAACATGACTGGTGGTGATTAAATAACATCAAAGAAATTCACAATCAACATGATGGATCTCTGATCTTTGTGTAGTAAAAAGCCCCCCCCCCCCCCTTTGGAAGTACTCTTCACTCCACTCTTTGGTTTCCTTGAATAATTTCTTCGTCTTTTCACGATCTCGTACACAAGAGAATCTATCAATCACCACATATTTCTAGAATAATTGTCCTTCCAAATACACAAATTTCTCCAGGAAGCAATCACACTCTTCGCACTCAAGCAAAGGTATAAGAACAAGCACATCTTCCATCTCCTTTATCTTGTCTTGGAGCCTAGAATTTTCTTTTGTTACCTCAGTCATCTGATATTCCTTTATTTTCAATTCCAAATTAACATATTTGAGCTGCTCCCCAAACTATTTGTCTTTTTCCTTGTTTCCGTTGTTGGCCATTTTGAACTTCAAGGTCTCTTGACGATTCTTTTATGCATCAGTAAGGGCAATCTGATACTCCTCTATAGACACATAATAGTCTTCTACCCTAGGTCTTCTTTTGGTCTTCCTACCTCCAGAACTACCTTCACCTTCATATTCTTTTAGGTGACGAGCTAACTTTGTTTTTCTATGCTTTCAAGAAGTACATCTCCATATTTTTTTTCTTCAAGATTGATACAGAGGTTTTGGTTTTCCTTTTCTACTTGGTAAAAAATCTCCTCAGGTACATCAGCTTGTCTCTTGGTGGGTTGTGGATACAATGGTTCTTCCTTTGAAAAAGGTAACATGAGAGTTCTTACTCTTTCTTCAACCCATTCCACATAGGTCCAAAAAGCTACCAACTCTTTCTGCCCAAAGAAGTCCTTCCCCATTATATGAATTTTAGCCCAAGCAACCTCTACTTTCTGTTGAATTTCAAGATCCCTTCCCTTCTTATAGTACACAGATTCTTTTATTTCACTTTCTTTTGGTGGATTCCTCATGGCATACCCTAATTGACGTAATGTGAGAACAAGGTTATAGTTAATTATTCCATGCATTCCCATGAGTGGGACGTTAGAGAAACCTCTATAACTTGTAATTACTTCAGTATTATCAACCTTGAGTCTATACCACGTGATATCGAAGGAAGTAAGAGACGTTATCTTGGATTCCCATGAACGAGTACTACTAGTATCCATGAACGGTCCCTTGGTAGGCAGCTGAGACGTGAACCATTTGTAGAGAATAGGAACACAACATGTCACAACCCCTCCTTTATTATGTCTTGAGTGAATTACATAATAAGTGTTGGCTAATAGAGTCTGAATAGGGTTTGGGTTCATAAAAACACATATGGCAGCAAGATCCACAGTCTTCTCAGCATTAGGAAATAGTACAACACCATAGATTAGTACTGCTAGCAATGCGTTGAATACATCCCAACAATCTTTCTTCGCCATATCATTGGCTTTACTCGTTAGAAATCCCACAGAAAGACTAGAAATGATGATTTTATCCCTCCAATAACTTTTACTTCATTCAGGGTCAAATAAAGTGCCTTGGAAATAACATCATAATCAGGCTCTTTCGGAACACAAGAAAACAGAACATGATTTGTGATCTTGATGTCAAGCATAGGAGTAAGTTGATAATCCTAGAACGTGAAGCAACGCAATTTCAGATCATAAAACTTCAACAGAGTTTGGAGAGCCCTATCATCAACTTTGGCATCTAATAATGACAGGAGATTCCCATATCTTTTCCTGAAAACTTGAGAGTTTGGATAAACTAAAAGCCCACTAAACTTCTTTAGTAAATTCCATTCACTTATGCCAAATTTGTAGCCGATAACATCCCTAGTATCTCTTTTGTTGGTATCAGTCTTGTTTGCCATTCTTGGAGGAGAAGAAAACTCTGGAAAATCCTGGAAATGACAATGCATATGCAGGTTAATCATTTTTTGTACATCATTTTTTGAAAGTAAATATTCTATGATTCAACATGATATGACCAAGGTCTCCAAATAATTGGACACTGTTTTTCTGTTGCATGGAGTCACATGTCATAGGATCAAAGGTTCAGAACAGTCACCAACAATAGTCACCAACGAAACCAAAGTCACCATCATAACCAAAGTCACCATTAATACCTGTAAGAATCAATCCTCCCCACTCACGGGTGAAACCTAGGTCAAGGTAAAGTTAAGGGTAAATCAAAATCATAGGTCCGCCTGGAAGCATTATTGTCATTCCACATAAGTGGAGGACGATAACACCCCATTTGTACCTCATCTGACCGCACACGACATGACCGCATAGTAGGACCTTCATCGAGTAGCAGTCATGTTCCACTCTATTCCTAGGATTCCTAGATAGTGTATTATGGCCTGGGTACTGGGCCTTTTACCTCAATAGTATCATCTGAACCCCACAAAGAAACAACATAACAACAATATCCAGAGTATAGGAGACAATACAATAAAAATGCAATGCATGAAGGCATATAATCAAAGCGTATAAACAAATAGAGCTAGAAATAAATAAATAAATAAACACCCAAATAGAAAAGCAAACAAACACAACCTAGGACTGACTTGAACAAGGATGGACCAACAATTGGTCAATCTCTTCCTAGTGAAGTCGCCAGCTAAAACAACTGGCAGAATAAATCATCAAGATCAAATCAATGAAGTTGCCATTGAACGTTTTAATACTTCCGAAAGGGAAAGGTGAACATCGAGTAAACCTGAAGGGGAGAAATCACGGTCTTTAGACCATAGAGATCAAGTAAAGAAGTCGATTTCATGAGGGGAAGGTATTAACATCCCCACACGTCTTTGGTACTCCACAGGATGCACTTATGTTTGTTCTAAACTAAGGGTGTGTCTAATCTATGTCTAAAGCTTAAAAGATAAAAAGAAATATGCAACGAGGGAATGCATGCAAAAGAGAAAACACGGGGAAAAGAAGGAAAGATTACAAAGTTCGCTCGGTTGAGCCCCGTGACTAGATGCCTACGTATCCCTTTTAAGGAATCATTGCACCATAGTTCGGCTCAAAATTTTTCATTGGTTACAATGTTTTTATGAACAATGCTAGAGAAGCATGTCCTTTTTGAAAAGGTTTTAAAAAAGTTTGAAGACAAAAAGATTTGCATTGGTTTGTGTTTTTACCTTGAAAAAGGATTGGTGATTTGAACCACATTAAAGTCTGCAACATGAGAGACTTTGGGTGGTCGAGCCATACGTCTCGCACCCAGAGTAATCATGTAAGGCTCCTGACACATGTCTCACATAATTATTATTAAGTGTTTTGATAAGTTTGAAAGAAAAAGAATAAGTTTTTGTTTTAATGAGAATGCAAAAAAGAAAGAAAAGACTTAGAGACACTAGCAAAATAGCCCTAAAGTTGTCATGAATTGTTGATTCTATAGTTGAGGATAAGAGAAGGAAACATCTGCCTAATGTTGTCATGCTTGGATAAAGATCCTAAGGTCTATTTAGTTTAAACTTAGAGAAGAGCATACAAGAGGAGAATCTAATAAAGAAGGGGGAGGGATGAAAAAATATCATACACAAAGATGACAAGACATCAAGAAGCATGTATCAAGTATAGATGACAAAACATCTAACAAGGATGAAAAAACATCAAGAAACATGTATCAAGTATAGATGAAAAAAAATCTAACAATGATGGCAAAGCATCATGTAGAGATGTGATGATAAACATCATACTAAGAATGAGATGGTAAAATATCATGTATGCATCAAGATGGAAAGACATCAGTAGCATGAGATAGATGATAAAACATCAATATGAAGATTACAATACATCAAGCACATACAACATTTATGTGATAAAACATATACAAGAGATGAAACTCTTAAACACACCAAAAGAAGTGGAGAAGAAGACGTAGAAAGAAAAAATAAGCAAACAAGGAAGTATGTGAAGAAGAGATGATATGAAGGAGATAAAATATCTTACAAGTTAGAAGTGAATACATGTGAGGTTCATCTTCATCATTCATCTAAACTTGAGAAAGATTCACAATCAAATCATTCAAGGAAAGTTGGTTTGAAAACCCTAAGTGGACTATAAGTCCTCATACAATGCTAACAAGCAATCATGTGAGATGAAAGGGGTAGTGTGAAGAATGAAAACATAGACGTGTAATTCAACACATACCACATAATCAAGATAAAACTCAATTAGTCATGAAGATCATGGAACATGGTGAAGTAGGAAGAAGCATGTGAGGCTTGAACATGGTATTAAGTGTCAAATAAGAGTGAAGTCAGAAGCATACACACATATTAAATCACCCTAAATCCTTCTGTTGTACCCCAAAATTTGACCTCCCATTTTCTTCAAAACATTCTCATGAGGGTCTCAAGTATTCAAAACCACTCAAGAGTTGACTAATCAAACCTCCTCCTAAGCAAGGGTCTTCAACTAGGGTTTTTTGTTTCTCAAAGAAGATTAGTTTGAAAGGGTCTAAAATGACCTTCAGGTTCATCATAGGTCTTCAACAATACTCATGTCAAGTTTCAAGCCTTGCATCACAAATTTGCCCAGTCAATGGCTCAGATGATTGAAAATCCACTACATTAAGTGAAAAGTCAATTGTGGTCAACATACAATCAAACTTCTAGATTTTTTGTCAACATAAACATTTTGATGTGATATTCATAATTTGATAAAGGGTTGATCATGATTCCTCAAGGAAAGCCCTCAAATCATCAAAGGTCAAACATGGCCAAATTAGGGTTTTGACTGAAGATGACTGATCATTGAATTTTTTCCTAGTGCATGACCTAATGGCTTGAAGAATGATATCAAGGGCTAAAATAAAACATCTTAACCAAATCACATGGATCAAGATATTTCCAAATATGAAAGTGATTGATAGTGGAAGAATTGAATCAATTGATGGAAAGTTAACAGTCACAGAAAAGTAAAACTTTGACATTTTGGTCAACATTGGAATTTAAAAATCAAGAATCACCAAAAAATTCAAAATTATCAAGTTGGATCATCAAGAATCAAGAAAGTCAACCAAAGTCAAATTTGAAAGAATTTTAAACACTTAGAAATTTCAAGTGTTTTGTACCTAAAAAACCATAACTTCACAAGCAAGTTTCCTCAAGATCCAAGTTGATTCAAGGAAAACTTTTAACATGAAAGTTGTAGGGATTAATGAATTCTACAACTTTGTAAATGTGGGATGATCCTCAAAAATTACTTGGATTAAGAGATATAGGCCCATGAAGTTCTGATTATTTTTATCCAACACTTAGAAAAAAGTTCAACAAGTTTTGATCAGTTTTTCATCCCAACTTCTTGGCCAATTTCCACTAAGTTCCCATTTGATTTAGCCAGAGTGATCAGTATGAAAGTTGTAGAAAATGTTTCAAGCTTTCCAAAATGTCCCAGAACACAAATTTATCATGCTTGAGCTAGAAGTTTCAAAGAGATGAAGATAGCATGTCAAACTTGAATTATAGGTCATTTTTGTGATGAACTCATGACGAAATCTCATAACTATACTGCATAATCTCACTTTGTAGGCCTCTAAACCTCCAAATCTATCCATAGCCAGAAGATTACACACACTTTTGAGCCATTATTCAAGTGATTCAAGCTTTATCCAAGCCTGCTATTTAATGAAGAAAGCTAACACTTCCATTATTGTAAAGTGACTTTAATTAAAATGTCAATTCCTTGAGCCCATATATTGCTTCCTATGGTCACACTCAAGCACAAAAGAAATAAGCAACATGCCTACAGCTCCTAACCACTCTAGAAGGCATGGTACTATGCATTGGAACTTTGATTTTTCAAGAAATCATAAGTTACATCTCAACCAAGCCAAAACTTTATAACTTGCAAACCTGATCAGCCCATGCCCTCAAACCTTTTCTCTATAAATAGAGAGTCCATTTGCAAGCCAAAGAACGAATTCACAAGCCCTCAAACACCCTCAAATTCTCTCAAACTCAGAACCACTAAGAAACCACCATTGTTGCACATTTTGAGCTTCCAACACCAACTCTCAATCCACTCGTGCATTTTTTCTTTTTATCATTCAAACAACACCTATACATCACATATAATTCATCCATACTCTTGTTACACTTTTGTAACATCATCATCAACATCCCTCAAACTCCATAACCGAAGCTTGCAAGTTTACTTGGTTAGGGAGATTCAAAAACTTTCAGCATAAAGTAAGAATTGGAACACGTTCAGGAAGGTCTAAGGGAGCTTAATCAATCATTTACTTGCACCTGGAAACCTCCATACACGTTCTGAGTTTTCACTTCTAGAGGTAATTTTATCCAACTTTGAAATCCTTATACACACACCATTTGCTTTCAATTTCAAAAGATAAAATGTAGATATGATTTTGCTGAAACTAACCATGTCCTTAGTTTTTATTTATGTTGATTGTGTGATGAGAATTTTGGAATTGAATTTTCAGAAACATTAGGTTTTCAGTTTGGTACCAAACAAAATTCGTCCTAGCCATTGATCTATAGCTTTTGAAAATTACATGGTTAAAATTCAAGCAGGTTTAATGTTTACATCTTTCAAAAAGGTTGAGAAATTAAGCTTTTAGAAATTCAAAAAATGTTGTCGTTGTTTCCTGGCACGAGGAAGAAGAAGTGGGAATTCCATTTCTTGAAACAAGTTTATAATATATTTACTGGGGGCGTTTCATAACCGGATGAAAGAGCCACCCCAGTGGTAAAACAAGCGCGTGCGTTACTATGGAGACCTGGGTTCGAGCCTCAGTGGTACCCTTTTACTTTTCACATATTTGTTTCTTCTAGATTCAGTGTGCACTGGTCCAACGCGCATACCATGCATCTTCATCCTTTAACCACTTGATCTCAACCAATCCTGATCTGATGCTACTGGAGATTTCCCCCACGGTGCACCCCATTGAGCTATCCACACTGAATCACACAGGCGCCTGGGCTTAAGGTGTTTGGGCCTAGCAAATTTCTAATTCCATACCCCCCATTCTGCTTACAACACAGGCCCATTAATTTTCTTTTCTTTTGTTTATTTTAATTTAATTCTTTTCTTTTTTAATTTCATTTTTTATTTAATCAACAAAAATCATAAAGTCGTGAAAAATTTAGATTTAGGTGTTTAATTAGTTAATTTAATTTTTGATAATTAAAATTAATTTAATTTAATCACTTTGTTTTATTTTAAATAATTAATTTGTAAATTAATTATAATTAGGGTTTATACTATAAAATATTTCCTAAATAAAACATCTAAAATATTTTCTAACAATTAGTTTCCTTTTTTTTATTAAAATTAATTTAGACTTATTTTTTTAATTGATTTAACTAAATTAGCTTTCTTTTTAATGAATTAAAATTAATTAACCTTTTTCATTTATTATTGAATTTAATTTAATTTCTTTAAGCTTTACTAAACTGTTGTTAATGAAAATTAATCAAATAATTAGGTTAATCATCAAACTTTTTTTCATCAAAAAATCACAAAACAATTTCCTTTCTCTTTTCTTTATTTTACATTTTTTGTGTACTTTATTATTTCGCATTTTTTTCCCGATTATTGTAACTGCTCAATGGATTGTAATAGCTTTAAATTAGGGTTTATTGCTTTCCTCCCTCATTCATAAATTTGTACCCCCATTCCCGAAGCGTTGTAATAGCGTAGAACATTTAATTTCCGCAATTTACTGTTTTCCTTATTACTATTAGTAATTAGGGTTTGTATGGCTAGACCTAAAACAAAACATTAGAAAACCTAATCTCAAGACAAATACTTGAAATCAAAACACTATCCACACACGCACCTATAGGGTAACCTCACTTGTTGCCTTCGGTTAAAAAATAGTCATGTCCCTTGAACGTGGGATGCTTTATCAAAGACCCTCGATTAAGAAGATCATAGTCCCTTGATGACCCTTCGATGTTGCCTTCATTAAACGATCTTAGTCCCTTAAAAACATTTCTAAAGCATCCTAAAAATTGCCTTTTATGATTGTACGATGACCCACGCCTGTACCTCACATCCAATTATAAGGCTCCTTACTAATTATTGGTAGGATAACACTATCTAATGGAGGAGGAAAAGAACAAAGACTTTTTAGTAGGTAGATCGCTCGCAATCGCTTGCTCACAAACTTAAACAATTTCCACACTTTACACTTTCAAAACAACTACTTTCAAAATGCTTTATAAACACTCTTGAGGACTGATACAAGGGTTATTATAAAGTAGACTTCCTTACATTGGCATCTCCAAAACACTTTCATAACCAACACTTTCTTTCATTAAATATTTTCAAAACAAACATTTTGTATACATTCTCAACGATACGAGAATTATTACAAAATTGTCGTACTTAGGCACATTTTCAAAATATTTTCAAACATACACAAATGATTTTCAAAGTAAGCTAGCAAATAAGAGCCCGTAGAAAACTACAGATGAAAGGGCTGCTAACACCTTCCCTTTTCATAACCTACCCCCCTTACTCAGAAAATTCTCAAAGGTCTTTCTTGTTCTTTTCACCCATTATGTTGTACCCCAAAATTTTCTCTTTTCTCAAGAAATTTGTCACACGATATTCAATAGCTCAAGCTTGCACAAGTATTTACTAGGTCAAGCCATATCCTCAACACTGATACCTCAAAATTAGGATTTGAGCTTGCACAAGGAAAATTGGACTTCTAATACTTCAAATGACTTTCATGGATCATTATAGACCTTCAAGAATGCTCATGTCAAGTGTCAAGTCTTATATCATAAATTCTGCTCAGTCAATTGACCAGATGACCAAAAATCAGTTGTACTGATGAAAAGTCAACTAATACACAAAAAGTCAAACTTTAACTTTTTGGTCAAAATTAAGTCTCAAAGATCAAAATTCATCAAGACATTCAATAATATCAAGATTTATCATCAAAAAGTCAAGAAAGTCAAAAGTCAATTTGAAAAGTCAAACTTTTCAAGACTTAGAAATTTTTCTAAGTGTTTTACACATGTTTATTTCATAACTTCATACCAATTTTGCATCATGATGCAAAATGATTCAAAGGAAACTTTCAACATGAAAGTGTTAGATCTTGATGAATTACATACCTTTGTATTAGAGGGTTTATGTCCAAATAATGCTTAGATTTGAAGATATAAGCCCATGAAGACATGACATTTTCATCTAGCACTTAGAGAAATTTTCAACAGATTTTGGTCAGGATTTTATCCCAACTTCTTGGAATTTTTTCACATAGTCCCAATATGATTTTATCAAAATTTCCAACATGAAAGTTATAGAGGATGTTTCAAGCTTTCCAAAACATCCAAGAGCATGAATTTATCATATTTGACCTAGGAGATTCAAGGGCATGGAATTGAGCATCCATCCTTGAATTGCAAGTCCTTTTGTTGAAGAACACATAACAAAATCCTTATGATATGCTGCATAATATTTTGTTACAGGCCTTCTAACTTGCCAATCACACCATAATTTAATGCTTACACCTACTCTTGAGCTATTACCCAAGTATTTGAGCCATTGTCCAAAAGATCTTTCCATTTATGGCATAAATGTACCATTGCTATTCCTGAAAAGCAAGCTTTTGGTATAAAATTTGTCTTTAGCACATACCTTGTTTGCTTCTGATTATACTCCACCATAAATCATGGAAGGTATCTCCTCTATACCAGCAACTTTGGTACTTCATCTTGGGACCATGGAATACTTGAAATAGTTTGATATTTGCATCCCAACCAAACCATAACATGATGTCTTGCAAAACTAATCAGCTCTAGTTCCCAAACCTCTTGCCTATAAATAGAGGGAGCATTTGCAAAAGAAATAGGCCATAAAAATAGAGATATTCTTGTGTGTTGAAAATCCTCAAAACCCCCCTTTACTCACAAAAAAACATAATTGTCCACAAAACCTCTACTCTTGAGTTTTGAAGTCCAAATCTTTGAACCTCTCACACCTTGCAAGTTATGTCCAAACAAACCATCCAAACACTCCACATACATCATATAGAAGATGTTTAAACTCAAGAATAACTTATGTAACATCACTATTTTCCAAACTCAAAAACAGCCACCTGCACCTTGACTTCTCCAACTCAAAATCAAAACACAAATTTCAGTTTCAAGGTAAGTTTTCTTGACTTTGAACTCTTCATAAAAACATCATCAATGGTTCATTAGTGCAAATAAAATGTAGATATCATTGCCTTAAAGCTAACCATATGCTTACTTTTCATTTTCACTAACCCTGTGTTGAGAACTGACCCATATATGCAGCAGAACAATGTTAGAAGTAAAAAACAGCAGTATGAGTCGATACGAAACACTATGAGTCGACACATATTATGTCAAAAACAGGTTATGAGCCGATGCGAATCATTATGCATCGATACGTACTACTGTATGAGTCAATATGAAATGTGAATGCGTCGAGTTATACTGAGTTAAATTTCATTTTCCAGAAACAAGAAGAGATATGTGTCGATACGTAAGTGCATGCATCAACTGATACTGAGTTAATTTCATTTTCCATAAGCAAGAAAGGTTTTCGTATCAATACATAAGTGCATGCGACAATACATAAAGTTTTCGTATCAATGCATAAGTGCATGCGTCAATACATAAAGGTTTCGTATCAACGCATAAGCTCATGTGTCAATACATAAAAGTTTTTTAAAATATTTTTATTTTTTTTACATTATCTTTATATTTCTTTAAATTTTTATTGTTATTCATTATTCGATATGGTTGTAATAGTAATTAGGTTTTAATTGCTTTCATCCCTCATTTGTAAATTTGTACCCCCCATTCCTGAAGATTTGTAATAGCATAGGACTTTACATTTCCACAATTTATCGCTTTCAATAAATTGCTAGTAATTAGGGTTTGTATGGCAAGACTTAAAATCAATAACTAGATAACCCTAATTCAAGACAAAAATGCATGAAAACAAAACACTTTGCACACTTGCACCTCTAGGGTAACCCACACTTATTGCCTCAGATAAAAACAGTCGTGTCCCTCGAATGTGGGATACTTTAGAAATATTCATCGAATACAAGATCGTAGTCCCTCGATGACCCTTCAAATGTTGCCTTCGGTAAACGATCTTAGACCCTTACAAAAATTGATAAGGTATCCTACAATGTTGCCTTTTATGACTATATGATGACCCACACCTATCCCTTCATATCCAATGATATGGCTTCTTATCAATCAATGGTAAGATAGAAATATGTAAAGGAGGAGGAAATGAACAAAGACTTTTTTAGTAGGTAGAACGTTCTTAGTTGATTTCTCATAACCATCTTTTAAACACACCAACACTTTAAAATGAAATATTTTCAAAAGTCAACACTTTGTATACATTTTTGCTGAAACGAGAATCATTACAAAGTTCGCCTAAACAAAGGCACTTTTCAAAAATACTTTCAAAATCAATCACAAACACATTTCAAACAAAGCATTTCAAAGTGAGCTAGCAACTTAGAGCCCGTAAATAACTATGGATGAAAAGGGTGCTAACACCTTCCCTTTTCATAACCTACCCCCCAAACTCAAGAAAATTCTCAAAAGGTCTTTCCTGTTCTTTTCATCCTTTCCTTTATTGGATAAAAGAAAAGTCGGTGGAGACTCTTGCTATCCACAACAATTGTGATAAAATACAAAACACCCAAGTCAGTTCTCCCACCGTATTACAGAACTGGCGACTCTGCTGGGGATATGCATAAAATTGGGGTTACCTTAGAGACTAGATTACTTTTAAAATGCTTTCATTGTTTGACTTGTTTTTTTACATTTTGGGTCCTTGTTTGGTTTTTGTATTGATCCTCTACCCGTATCGGGGAATATTATTAGGTAAGTAGCAATAGATCATAGAGACTGTGTGGGGTATACCGACATGGTTGAAGTGATGGCTACGTGAGTGTGGCACATTTGTTGGTACGGGTAGCCCTTGAGTCCAGTCATGGAGAATACGGGGCCGCTGTATGGTGTCCTGAAGCACTAACTGACCTTAGAACCTTTAATTGAACAACTTGGCCATTAGGAAGTAGTGAGATAGCCAGCTTTGGTGCAGTCCGAAGTTGGTTGATACTCGACGCTACGCTCATTGAGGTCAAATTTTCGGGATATTTGGTCGCTAATAAAGAGGCTTGTGCTGAAACAATGCCCGATGAAGAAAGATCAGTGATATTGAGATTCCCTAGAACCTGACTACTTTCTGGGACAGGTTGAACCAACTAAACTTCAAGAGGGTATTTACCTATAAATCTCATGCAATCCTTAACCTAAGGACTTATTTTCTTTGTGTGTATATGTTTACTTGTACATAACATCATGACATCATACCATGGAATTTTTCACTAACCATTTCAAGGACCTAGAGATTTATCTTTGTTTTGTTTTGTAGGACATGGCTTCCACTCGTAGGAATACTATCCAAATCAATCTCGTAAGAGTGCATCCTCAACTTAAAGAGTTAGGGTCAAGGGTTCCTGAGAATTCTCCATTCACCAAGAGACATGGCCAACTTCTGAATCTGGGTACCTCAAGCCTTGATGAAGATGTGATGAAAGTTCTCTTTCAGTTCTTCGACCCTTTACACCATTGCTTTACATTTCCTGGTTACCAATTAGTGCCCACAATGGAGGAATTTTCTAAACTCTTGGGAGTTCCAATTCTTGATCAATTACCCTTCACCGAGGTTGTGGCAAATTGGGAAACAAGAAGCGATGTTAAGGGGTTTCTAGCCAAGTTTTTGTTTGAGAGGGCTTAACAATTTTGGGATGGTCTGAATTTACAAGCCTTTGAAGAGATTTCAGCCCTTCTAATCTATGGGATGGTACTATTTCCTAACCCGGACCAACTCATAGATGTGAATACAGTCAAAGTTTTTCTATCTCGTAATCTGGTGCCTACTTTACTTGGAGACATTATGCACTCTCTTCACACTAGCACCATGAAGAGAAGGGTAATTCTTATGTGTTTCACTCCTCTGTTGGCTAGTTGGTTTATTTCGCACCTTCCTCGATCTGTTTTGAAGAATGAGCAAGGCATGAGATGGTCTAGTAGGTTGATGTCACTCCTGCATTCGAATATTCATTCGTGTTCTCGATCTTTGGAGGATGTCACCATCATTGATCGTTGTGGGTAATTCCCTAATGTCCCTCTCTTTGGCATTATGGAAGGTATCACATATAATCCTTTCTTGGCTCTATGATAGTTTGGGTATGCTAGGAGGGATGGTCCTCATGACGCGCTTGTCCAAGGAATTATATTTGACTATGAGAGTCATGTCCAAGGTTATTGTCCAAGATTTGTGCGAGCTTGGGGCATGCTGAACAAATTTGATAGCAAGGAATTGGGGCATAAGAACTCCATCCCATTAGAGCCCTATATCAAGTGGGTGCGAGCTCGTGCTCATAGCCTCATAATGTCGTATCCTGCCATCCTACCTATCATCATGGAGCCTATTGTTGAAGGAGATGTTCCCTACACTATTCTTCATATTGACATGCATAATACTCTCTAGGAGTTTCAAAGGTAATGGATTCAACTTAAAGGGGAGAGAGACACCTTTGAAGCCCAATTCTACGCAAGCAAGAAGAAGGTTTTGGAGCTCACGAGATAGCTTCATGATGAGTGAAGTTTGAATGCTTACACTACACCAAAGAGGATGCGCTCATGGGAAGCTTGAGTCCTTTTTGTTTTAGGAGTTTATTTTGTATTATTATTCTTGTTTCTACCATTGTAAGCTTGAAAGGCACCTTTTTGTAAAAAAAATTGAACTTATTAATGCAATTAATGTTTGTTCCTTCTTTGTTTAAACAAACATAAATCTTAAAGGTCCTTAAAAACATTTGCGTTCACACTACATGCATCATAACATAAGCAGGTTTTATGACACATGTTTCCTCATCTTTCTACTGTTTATTTCTGTAAGATGGATCTCGAGCAGACTGTGAAGGACTTGCAGACACAAAATTCTCAATTTCAAGAAACCTTGCTCACCTTGGCCAAATGGCAGCAAGAACTGATGTCACTTCGGGTTGCAAAGAAGAAGACCAATAAAAAGGCTTTGATCAACATGGGGAAAAGGTTCAAGGGCCCCGTCTGTCAGGTGAAAGTGGTAGAAGAGTCATCCGAGGAAGATGAGAAACAAGACAAAGATGCAAGGAGTACCCGTGCTAGAGGTGGCAACAATCCAAACTCTGAGGATGAAGACTATTTTGATGAACAGTATCCACCCGCTGAGGACAAGTATAAGCAACTGGAAGATAGGTTGAAGGTTGTGGAAATTTAAACCGTGCCTGGCTTGGATTTTGGTGATCTGGGTTTGGTGCCTGGGGTAGTTATTCCCCATAAATTCAAGATCTCACTCTTTGCTAAGTACGGCGGTGTTTCGTGCCCAATGCTTCACTTGAGATCTTACGTCCGAAAAATTCAGCGGCATACCACCGATAAGAAGTTATGGGTGCACTTCTTTCAAGAAAGTCTATCTAGGACTCAATTGGAGTGGTTTTATCAGTTGGAGGGTTCAAACATTCATACCTGGGAAGATTTGCCCACTTCTTTTTATCGCCAATATCAATATAACGCTAATCTTGCGCCAACTAGGGTGAAAGTGCAAGGAATGACCATGGGTACCAATGAGGGCTTCAAAGAATACGCTAAAAAATGGAGAGACTTGGTTGGCAGGGTGCAGCCACCATTAAATGATAGAGAATTGGTAGACATGTTCATGGGAACCTTGACTGGACCATTTTTCAATTTACTAATTGGAAGTTCATCATTCGGATTCACTGAATTGATCTTGACTGGTGAGAGGGTTGAAAGCGGGATTAAAAGTGGGAAAATATCGAGGGCCTCCACCTCTGATGTTGTGAAAAAACCATTTGCTGGCAAAAAAGAGACTGATGATGTATATGGATCAAGAAGCCGTACTAAGAATGATCGCCATCATTCAGTAGGGGCATTATTAATTTCCAATCCTACACATACTCAACAACAATAAGGGAATAGGCGAAGGAAGAAGTTTCAAGAAAGGAAGTATACTAAGATCAATATGTCATTGTCTCAAGAATTGCAGTACTTACTAAAAGTGAAGCTGGTTACATTGAGGGATCCTCCCCAAAACCTTGACACCTCCTCTCCTAAATACAACCCTAATGCCAAATGTGCTTACCACTCAAACAGCCCCAGACATGATACCAATGACTATTTGTCTCTAAAGAACAAAATCCAAGACCTAATTGATAACAAGACAATTGAATTTGACCCTCCATCAAATCCCAATGTAATAACTGCACCAATGCCAAATCATGGCGAAGGTGTCAATGCAATTGAAGACACTGCTTTTGTTTCCTCCGTTGAAGATTTGACTACTCCATTGACCAATATTAAAGAAAATTTGTTGAGAGCTTGGGTTTTCCCTTGTTGTTTAAAAGACTGTTGCTGTTGTGCCAAACAAGTTAAGTGATGCGAATGGCTGGAAAAAAGGTGTTCAACACCTGATAGATAGTCATGAGATCCTGTTTGAGAGAACTTTGGCCATAAAAAGTTTAACTTAAAAAGTTAATGAAATATCAATCATCACCATATCCAATAAACATATTAGGATCACCTCCAAAGGTCCTATTAGGATTCCCAGTGAACCAAGAATAGCTCCATTAATCATCACTACACCGGGTCTAATCCCTTACTCTTCTGATAAAGCGGTGCCCTAGAATTATGGGGGAGGAAGTATACTACTATGGTATCAAATAAGATTCTTGTGATGATAAAGATGAAACTGCTAACATTACAAATATCGCTGGATCGGGTAAAGTTACTAGGACGGGGAGGATCTTCTCTCCAGAAATTTCACCTCCGAAAAATACTACTACACCCATTCATATTACCGCTATTAAACCTATTGATAACGCTAGAGGAAAGGAAAAAATGACTGAGCCTGCCAGGACAGAGGCGCCCACAAAATATATCACCATCGAGGACCCATCTACCCAAGAGATGGAGGAGATTCTAAAAATCATCAGAAAAAAGTGATTACAAGATAGCGGAATAGTTGGGTAAAACACCCTCGAAGATTTCTATGTTGTCTTTGTTGCTATGTTCTGAGGCGCATGCCCAAGCACTGATAAAGTTCCTGAAAAATGCACATGTTCCACAAGAAACTACGACCATCCAATTTGAAAACTGTGTAGCAAGCTTGACTTCCGACAATGGTTTAGGTTTCTCTGACGCAGATTTGACTCTGATAGGGAAGAATCACAACAAATCTCTCCACATCTCCCTAGAATGCAAGGGCACTACCCTGGCGCATGTATTAGTGGATACTGGATCTTATCTCAATGTCTTACCTAAAGGAGCTTTGGACATGCTAGACTGTGATGGACTGGTGTTGAAACCAAGTGGCATTATAGTAAGGGCTTTCAATGGCTCTAAGAGGATGGTCCATGGAGAGGTTGATGTCCCTATCAAGGTTGGGTCTCAAGTCTTCAACTCAAAATTTTTTGTAATGGATATCCGTCCTGCTTATTCATGCCTGCTTGGATGCCCATGGATACATGGGGAAGGTGCGGTAACTTCCATACTACCTCAGAAGTTGAAATATCCGGTCAAGGGGAAAATTGTTACCGTTTGTGGTGAAGAAGACTTTATGAATATTCATCTAAATTCATTCAAGTATGTTGAAATGGATGGAAAGTTCATTGAAACTCCTTGTCAAGCCTTTGAGGTGGTCTCTCCCATGGTTGATGTTACCAAGGCCACTCCTAACACCCCTAAAGCTGCTAAAGATACACTGAGGATGGCCTCTCTCAAAGATGTCCGTGCTGTTGTTGAAGAAGGAGGTTGCACCATTTAGGGACAACTTCCTGATTTCCATTTCAAGTCAGACAAATGTGGTTTAGGCTTCACTTCCAAAGCTCAAAAAGAAGTTAGACGTACTCGTGCAGGGAAACCACCTCTTCGCATCAGTAATCATGAAGTGAATGCTCTTAAAGACTCTGACGATAATTGTGACTTTGATGGTTGGATCTACCAGACTGTCGAAGAAGGACTCACCAATTGGTGTGCCAAGGATTTCATTCCAATCTCCTTCAACACGGAGTAATTACCATTTATTGTTTTATTAACTTAAGAAATTTGTCTGTAATTTTATTGAAACAATGACTTTAAGCCATACGCCTTGCCCGGGGCACATTGGTCCATTTGTTAAGGGTTTGTCATTTTCATATGCCATATACTCATTTTAATGAAAAAACATTGGACTCTTTTGCATTCAAATTTTGCGCTCATTGTCTTTCTTTCACTTTATTGAATTTTCAAAATAGCCATGTGACCTTACATACACACACACACACACACACATTTACAGATCCACATCCACTTCGAATCTCATTGACAACGACTCTGCTACTGCCCTCTTTGACTTTGAACATCCAATCTACCAAGTCGAAGACGAAGGCGGAGAAGATTGTGAGATACCTGGGGAACTAGATAGACTTTTGATGCAAAAGGAAGAGACCATTCAACCGCATGAGGAACTAATTGAAGTGATCAACCTAGGTACTGAGGAAGACAAGAAAGAGGTCAAGATCGGCGCTAACTTGGAAGAAAATATTAAAGGCAGATTAGTCAAGATGTTGCATGACTATGTTGAAGTGTTTGCTTGGTCATATGAAGATATATCGGGGCTTGATACTGATATTATGGTTCATTGTCTACCAACAAAGGAAGATTTTCCTCCAGTCAAGCAAAAAGTTCGTCGTATGCGGTCGGACATGTCTGAAAAGATAAAAGCTGAGGTAATGAAGCAATTCAATCCAGGTTTCTTAGTAGTGATGTCATATCTCCAATGGGTGGAAAATGTGGTCCTAGTGCCAAAGAAGGATGGAAAGGTCCGTATGTGCGTAGGCTATAGATATTTGAATAGGGCAAGCTCCAAAGGTAATTTCCCACTACTGCATATTGACGTCTTGGTCGACAACACTGCTCAACATAAAGTCTTCTCCTTCATGGATTGTTCTCTAGCTATAATCAAATTAAAATGGAACCCGGACACATGGAGAAAAACCACTTTTGTTACACAGTGGGGCACCTTCTGTTATAAGGTCATGCCTTTCGGTTTGAAGAACGCATGGGAAACCTATCAACAAGCTATGGTAGCCCTATTCCATGACATGATCCATCATGAGATAAAAGTCTCTGTGGATGATATGATTACAAGGTCGTATACTGAGGAAGAACACCTTGATCACTTACAGAAGTTATTCGAAAGGTTGAAGAAATACAAGCTAAGGCTGAATCCCAATAAATGCACCTTCGGGGTAAGATCTGGAAAACTCCTAGGGTTTGTTATCAGTGGTAAAGGTATTGAATTCGATCCTGCGAAATTCAAAGCCATACAAGAAATGCCAGCTCCCTGTACTGAGAAGGAGGTCATAGGTTTCTTAGGTCGACTTAACTACATTGCTCGATTCATATCTCACTTGACTTCTACTTGTGAGGCAATCTTCAAACTCTTGAAGAAAGATCAAGTAGTCAGATGGAATGACGACTGCCAAGCATTCTTTGACAAAATTAAAGAATACCTACAAGAACCTCCCATCTTGATGCCTCCAATTGAAGGAAGACCTATGATTATGTACTTGATTGAATTACAGTACTCAACGGGGTGTGTGTTGGGCCAACGTGACGAGTCTGGCCGAAAAGAGCATGCAATATACTAACTGAGAAAAAAGTTTACCGACTGTGAAACAAGATATTCATTGCTCGAGAAAACTTGTTGTGCTCTGGCATGGGTTTCTCACCAGCTAAGACAATATATGTTGACTCATACTACCTTATTGATTTCTAAGATGAGTCTCATTAAATATATCTTCGAGAAGCCAGCTCTCTCTGGATGATTAGCTAGACGGCAGATGATCTTGACTGAATACGATATTCAATATACTACACAAAAGGCCATCAAAGAAAGTGCGCTACAGATCATTTGGCCCATCAAGCTGTTGATGACTATGAACCCATGAACTTTGAATTCCCGGATGAGAATATCATGCTAATAACTGATTGTGAAAATCCTGGACTGTATGAAGGACCTGAACAAGGATCCTGATGGACTATGGTTTTTGATGGGGCTTCCAATGCTTTGGGTAATGGATTTGGTGCTGTGATTATTTCCCCCGAAGGTGGCCATACACCTTTCACTACCATACTATGCGTCGATTGTACAAACAACATGGCTGAGTATAAAGCGTGCATCTTGGGTCTTAAAGCTGCCATTGACCTAAGAATTAAATTATTAAGAGTATACAGAGATTCAGCTTTAGTGATCAGTCAAGTTAAAAGAGAATGGGATACCAAACATCCAAATATCATCCCTTACAAAGAGATCGTGTTAACTTTGATCCCATGCTTTGAGGAGATCACCTTTGAACACTTCCCAAGGGAAGAAAATCAGTTAGCAGATGCCTTAGCAACAATGTCATCCATGTTCAAGGTCAATTGGGACAACGAAGCTCCCAGAATTACTATCAAAAGATTTGACGAACCTACACACTGTTATGAGATTGACACGGATGAGGAGAAGCCTCTGTATCATGAAGTGAGGAGATATCTTGAAGCACAAGTGTATCCTGAGGGAGCCTCAAACAACGATAAGAAATTTCTATGAAGGTTCTCACTCTAGTGGACACACTATAGCAAAAATGATTCTGAGGACTGGTTACTATTGGTCGATTATGGAAACTGATTATCACCACCACTCGAGGACTTTCCATAAGTTTTAAATCTATGCTGACAAGGTTCATGTGCCTCCAATTCCTTTGAGTGTCATGACTGCTCCGTGGCCGTTTGCAATGTGGGGCATTAACATGGGTTTTAAGGTAGTACCCTCTTGAAGTTTGATTGGTTCAACCTGTCCTATAATAGTAACCGGGTTCTAAGGGATCTCAATATCACTGATCTTTCCCCCCAAATTTCATTCTGATAGACAATTTACTTGCCACCAAACAAAACTCAAGAGTCAAACCTCAATGAGTGTAGCATCGAGTATCAACCGACTTTGGGTTTACACCAAAGACGGCTATGTCACTACGTCCTAAAAAGCCAAGTTGGTCAATTAAGGTTATAAGGTTAGTTGACGCTTTATGATACCACACAGCAGACCCGTATTCTCCTTGATTACTCAAGTGCCACCGGTACACACCAAAGTATCGCATCAACGTAGCTACTGTTTCAACCGTGTTGGTATACCCCGCACAACTCCCTCACAGTTTATTGCTACTTACCTAAAGGGAATTCCCCGATCCGGGTTTAGGATCCAAACAACCCAAACATATACCCTTAAAAGTAAATTAAACAAGACAAACCAAAGAAGCAATTAAAATGACCTAGGTCCTAAGGTAAACCCCACTTTATAAATCATAATCCCCAACAGAGTCACCATTTCTGTAATACGGTGGCAGAACTGACTGTTTTTAGTTATTACTGGTTTTGTGTTTTTTGTTTGCAAATGTACGGTAAGCAAGAGTCGCCCTCGTCTTTTATTTTATCCAACAAAGGAGAAGGGAAAAGAATAGAAAAAACCTTTTTCGAGATGTTTCTGAGTACCCTTTCTATCCATGGTTTTCCATGGGCTCTTAGGTACTTGCTCATTTTTAAATTGCTTTTGTGTGTGTTTTGAAAAGCTTTGAAAATGTCTTAGTGCGAAGTTTCACTTTATGGTAACCCTTGTATCAGTCCTCACGAGTGTGATAAAGTGTTTTTGAAAACTTTAGTTGAAAAGAGTGTGAAAGTGTAGGGTGTAAAAAGTTGTTTGAGCAAGTACCTAATAATTACCTACCTACTCGAAAAAAGCTTGTTCTTTTCCTCCTATCCTTTAGACAGTGTTATCCTACTATTAGTGAGTAGGTAACCCTAGTCGTTGGATGTTGAGGGACTATCGAAAGGGACGTAATGGTCATTGGAGGAAACATGTAAAGATACCTTAGCATTTCGAAGGGACTGCCATCATAAAATCATTTCTCGTAGGAAAATCGAGGGACAGTAAGGGACTATGATCTTTATGATGACTTTGAATTGCGGGTCTTTTCTAAGATATCCCTACGTTCGAGGGGCATGACCATTGTTTTCGAGGCAACCAAGTGAGGTATACCCTAAATGTGCAAGTGTACAACAATGTTTGTTTTCAGATATCTTATCTTGCAATTAAGTGGTCTAAGATTGATTGATTTATCATACACGCCTAGGTTGCTAACAATTATATACTAGCATATAAAATATAAAAGCGAGAAAGTAAAGGGGTCCTACGCTATTATAAGGCTTTTGGGCAGATACATAAATAATTGGCTGAAAGTAAAATACGGAAATAAAATCCTAATTAATCTATTACAAACTGGGCGCAATTACATCAATATTGAAAAAGTATTGTACGACAAAAATAATTCAGCGCGAGCATAAAGCTTGGAAAAAGTTTAAAACCCTAAAAAACCTAATTTGATCATTAAAATATTTATGGATTTTTTATGAAAAATATTTGAACTTAACCTAATTTTTCTAATTAATTTTAATTAATGAAAAATAAATTAAAGTTGGTGAAATTAATTTATTTACAAAAATTAATTTATTTATGAAAAAAACTAAGTACTATTTTTTTTGTGATATTTGATTTTATAATTTTGTAAAAAAAATTTTTAATAAAAATAATTAAACAAAATAATGATGATAAATAAAAAAACTAGAAAAAATGTTAGAAATTAGGCCTGAGGGGGGTGTAGGCCCAAACTGGAGGATGTGTTGCTAAATTATGCCAAGGCCCAGTCTTGTTGGCCCATCACCAGCGCTGGATCTGATGAGTTTGTGCCAAGAGGGTCCACCATGTGCCTGCATGCTTGAGGCGCTAGATCTGGGATGGAGATGGATCTGATGGTAAGATCCAGAGCTGCATGATGGACACGTTGACTAGTGGTGCATTAGATCCTGCATAGAAATGTTAGAAAATGCAAAATTGGGTTTCCAGGATCGAACCCAGGTCCTTGACTTTGCATGCTCGTTCCCTGGCCATCTGCGCTACCAAACTTATTTGTACAAATAACAACACAATAATATTATATAGGAAAACAAGATTAATATCTGGAAATTTTAAAAATGCGCACCATATTCAAACTGGCCAGTGATGGGCTACCACATAGTCATCTTCTCCAAAGAACTGTCGTTTTAGGCATAAAGCTTTTACCTACAGACAACTTTCGTAGCTATAACCCCTGCATTTTCAAAAATTCAGCACAAGCAATATAAATCTCAGATAAGGTCATGGATTGATCGCTCGTGATCTCCTGAGCATGAATTGACTGGGCCTAAATTAACTTGTACATGTAGTCCCCAATTTGGGACCTTTGGAACCCTAGCTATGGCGAATACGATTCTTGCGCTTAAACTCCAATTAAACCAACCAGAATCAATGCAAATATGACGATGAACATGAATATATATCTAAAATGCGTTTATGATACCAGAATTAAAGGAATCAAAATCAAGAACATATGCAAATCGTGATGAAGGTTGTACACGATTCTACAAGCTTCAAGCCTTGAGAATGATTGCAAAGGCTTTAATGAATGTTCAGGAGTGTTGTTGTGTCCTTAGAATGCTCTGAATTGGCCTCTAGAGGAATATAAGGTCTGCACTTTCTTGGCTAAAATTTGGAATTTGTTCTTGTTGTATGAAGCAGATGTGCAGCCTCTTGGTCCTTGTTAGGGTTCACAATGCTTGTGTATATGTACTAAATCAATCTAGGGTAGCATAATTGGAAAGAATCACAAGATGTAATGGTTATTACTTTTGATTCAAATCTTTCCATATTTGGAGATTTCCTATTGTTTTCAATCTTGCATGTTTTTCCTTGGCTATAGAAAGCTTGCATGATCTATAATTCAATGCAAAACAAATCTCATTCCATTGATTTTATTTATTTTGATTTTATTTGATTTTATTTGAATTTTAAATAAATAAAATCAAAATAAATTAGGTAAATAAATAAATGAGGCAAGGAGGGTCCCAGGTGTCGTGGACCATGCTAGGCATAAGATTCAATCTTGAAAAAGATGGGCCCATGTGGAAAAAAATGCAATTTTGAGTATTGTTGACTTTGTGCAAATTTCCAAAAATGGCCAACTTTGACAATGTATATCTCTCTCAATTTTGACCCTAAGAGGGTGCTCTTGGACTTTTTATAAAGCTTATGATGTACTCTATACAACCCTTTTGGTTTCATCTCCATTTCATCTTCCATGTTCATGTAATAAGCTTTGACCCAAAAGGTGTTTATGTTGACTTTTTGGAAGAACCTATAATGTCTGAGCTTGTATCTTTCAAATGGTGCATTTCTTGGACTTGAGGGCTGAAGAGAAGTTATAGGGAATTGGATTCTTTTCAAAATGAGCCTTGGATGAGAAATTTCTGATAAAGTATGAGAAAGTTATGTTTGGTCAAAGTTTGGTTGACTTTTCCTATAGAACCCTAATTTAGCAACTTTTGAGTTTTGATGAATTAGGAGCACTCCTTGAGGAATCATGATCAACCCTTGATCAAATGATGGATATCACTTCAAAATGCATATGTTGACCCAAAATCTTGAAGTTTGACTGTATGTGGGTCACAGTTGACTTTTGACCTAGTATAGTTGATTTTCAGGCATTTGAGCAGTTGACTGAGAAAAATTCTTGTGCAAGGCATGAAACTTGGCATGGACAGTCTTGGGGACGTATTAGGACCATGGAAATCATTTGAGGACTTTGAAGCTCATACATCTTGATGAAAAGTGAAACCCTAGTTTGAGGCTTATTGTCTTAAGAGGAGGATTTGTTTGGTCAATCCTTAGTCAACTTGAGCAATTGAAGACCTCCAAGAGTATGTCTTGTGTGCAAATGGGAGGGAAAATTTTGGGGTACAACACAACCCCTTTCTCTTTAGTTTATGGCATGGAAGATGTCATGCCGGTCAAAATTCAGATTCCTTCTCTAAGGATTATGAAAGAAGCAGGCTTAGGCGAAGGTGAATGGATTCAGACAAGATTAGATTAGTTTAACTTGATTGATTAAAAGAGATTGGCTATTGTTTGTCATGGTCAAATGTATCAAAAGTGTATGATCAAGGCTTTCAACAAAAAGATCAAACCTCGAGAGTATACGACTGGCGATTTGGTAATAAAGTGCATCATTCTTCCTCAAGGAGATCCTAGGGGAAAATTGACTCCCACTTACGAAGGGCCATTCGTGGTTAAAAAAGTATTCTCTGGAGGAGCTATGATGCTAACTACTATGGACGGCGAATATTTTTCGCATCTGGTGAACACGGACAGAGTTAAAAAATACTATGCATAAAAATGACCCGCTAGGATGACATACCTAGGCAAAAATAAGGGGCATCCTGGCGAACCAAAAGGGTTCGGGAAAAAGTTAGGGATATATACAAGATATTGTACACTCGGAAAGTCAAAAACCCGAAAGGGCGGCTTGGGCAAAAAAGGTTATCCTGGTGGGCTGAAAACCTGAAAGGGAGGTCCAGGAAAAAGTTAAGGATCAAAGCATATGACTATGTCTCGTGAAACCACTATAGCCATCTTTATTACCAAGGTCCAAGTTCTTGGGTGTAAGATCAATTCAATCAACTTCTTTCAACAACAAGGGATGATGTTCGAAGACATAGGGGCAATAGCGGAGTTGGAACTCAATGATATCACTTCCACATGGCTATACAATTTTGTTTTCACTTTGTATTCTTTTCATTTTTCGACAACTTCCTCATACTAGGATTTTTGTCTCCATGTACGAAAACTCTTGTTTATAGGAAAATTATCAATACAAATATACTTTAAAGTACAAACATATTTGTTTTTTTTTGTTTTAAGTGCAAAAAAGTCCAATGACTAAAATTGAATGAACATATGCATATGAACATGATTAATTGTTAATAAATGAACGCACAAAAGCAGTAATAAGCATTTGCTCAAGGATTTGGGATATCCCCACAAAGTTACTTCAATAAAATTATCCCCACAAAGTGAATTTATACATTTTCCATCCAGAGTTCCAATTGACACCTTACGAAGGTTCTACACAAAAAGAATTCATTTCCCCAGTGACGTCACCAGAATACTTTCCTCAACATGGTTTATTTCCCTAACGGATTACAATCTCCCCAGTTTGAGTTTATTCCTCAGACAACTACATATCAAATGACAAAATTCCTTTTCCCTAGTGGAGTTGATACTATCTCCAGAAAGTTTTTGCGAATCCTAGAATCAGACCAGATAATAGTTAACTTCATCCACCCCCAGACAAGTCGAAAGTTCAGTCATCTCTTTTATCCCCAATCAGGGTATATAAGAATCAAATTTCCCAATAGAGCCATGAACAACCAAAGTTTCTGAACCCTACTTCCCAAGCAGAAACCAACATTCCCTGCAGAGTTTCCTCAAACAAATAAATAGGAATTCCTAGCAGAAGCATTCTAAGCGAGGTTGAAGATACACATACTCTTCATCTCCAACAGTAGTCCGGGATTTAAGCTTCCCAAATCTCCCCAGCAGTTGTCAGGGATTTTTTTCCCTAGATGCAGATACATTTCAATAACATTACACATTCACACATCATGACATATGCATACAAAACACATATAGCACAATGTCATTTATTTTGAGAACATCATTACGAAATGAATTCATCATGACACTGCATACAACTAACTCTTTACCTTTTCAGGAAAAGATCAATCAACAAATTCATGTTATCAACCATCTACAAATTTCTCCAGAGGCTAAAATCTGACAAATGTTAGCATCGAAGATTAGTCTCAGGGAGTAATTCTAAAGAATATCTCTCCAACACAAAATCAAGCTTGGGTTCCTCGTGGTACCTGTTGAAGTACTAGTCGTAAGATTCCTTCATTACTTGTTAAAGTAGTAGTCGTCAAAGATTCCTTCACCACATGTTGAAGTAGTAGTCGTCAGATTCCTTCATTACCTGTTGAAGTAGTAGTCTTCAAAGATTCCTTCATTACCTGTTGAAGTAGTCATTGTCTGATTCCTTCATTACTTGTTGAAGTAGTAGTAGTCAAATTCCTTCATTACCTATTGAAGTAGTAGTTGTCAGACTCCTTCATTACCTATTGAGGTAGTAGTCGTCAGATTCCTTCATTACCTGTTGAAGTAGTAGTCGCCAGAGATTCCTTCATTACCTGTTGAAGTAGTAGTCATCAGATTTCTTCATTACCTGTTGTAGTAGTAGTCGTCAAAGATTCCTTCATTACCCGTTGAAGTAGTAGTCGTCAGAGATTCCTTCATTACCTGTTGAAGTAGTAGTCATTAAGATTCCTTCATTACCTGTTGAAGTAGTAGTCGTGAAGATTCCTTCATTACCTATTGAAGTAGTAGTCACCACAAGATTCCTTCCAGTATACATTAAAATAATAGTCACAGTCAAGATTTATACTTACCAGCAGTCACTTTGGATGGCATCTTTAAGCCCATTCCTGACACAATCAACCAACAACATTACTTTGTACACCAACGAGTGCAAATTTTTGGGCACTCTAGTGTTCAATTATCTTCTACCTGCAAGTCACGAATGGCCGACACGCCAGTCTAACTCTTCAAGTTTAAGAAGATTAAATAGGGGCAGCTGTTGTACCCCAAAATTTTCCCTTTCTTTTCTCAAGATATTTCTCACAATATCTTCAATATCTCAGGCTTGCACAAGTATTGACTAGGTCAAGCCATCTCCTCAATACTGATACCTCAAAATTAGGGTTTGAGCTTGCACAAGGACAATTGGGCTTCTAATACTTCAAATGACTTTCATGGATCATTATGGACCTTCAAGAATGCTCATGTCAAGTTTCAAGTCTTGTATCACAAATTCTTCTCAGTCAATTGACCAGATGACCAAAAATTAGTTGTATTGATGAAAAGTCAACTGATACACCAAAAGTCAAACTTTGACTTTTTGGTCAACATTAAGTCTCAAAGATCAAAATTCACCAATACATTCAATAATATCAAGCTTGATCATCAAAAATTCAAGAAAGTCAAAAGTCAATTTAAAAAGTCAAACTTTTCAAGACTTGGAAATTTTTCTGTGTTTTACACATGTTTATTTCATAACTTCATACCAATTTTTCATCATGATGAAAAATGATTCAAAGGAAACTTTCAACATGAAAGTTGTAGACCTTGATGAATTCTATAACTTTGTATTAGAGGGTTGATATCCAAAAAATGCTTAGATTTGAAGATATAAGCCCGTGAAGACATGACATTTTCACCTATGTTTTTTTCCTCCTCCTTTAGATATTGCTATCTTACCATTGATTAGTAAGAAGCCCCATCGTTGGATGTGAAGGGACGGGCGTGGGTCAATTGTATAGTCATAGAAGGCAACCTATGAGACGTTTTAGCAATTTTCGTTAGGGACTAGATTGTTTACTATAGGCAACATCGAGGTACATCGAGGTACTACGATCTTTTTGTCGAGAGTCTTTGCTAAAACGCCAATATTCGAGGGACATGACTATTTTCCGAGGCAACAAGTAAGATTACCCTAGAGGTGCATGTGTGCATAATGTGTTTGATTGCATGCATTTAGTCTTGAACTTGGGTTGTCTACTTGTTGATTTTAATCTTGCCATACATACCCTAGTTACTAACATTTATAAAGAAATAAAAATGCGGAAAATAAATGTCCTACGCTATTACATGTTTTGGGGGATGGGGTATACAAGTTTACAAATGGGGGTTGAAAAGCAATAAAAGTCCTAATTATTACACCCATATTGAATAGAAAGAAAATATAAATATATAGAAAAAATAAAGACAAAAATAATGTAAAAGAGAAAAATCCAAGACATCCTGGATCGAAGGATGTGACTTTCAATTCGCACACTTTTTCCTTCTTTTGATTGGGCCTGCAACCTGTGTATATTGAAGCTTACATCCTTCGATTCACACAACCTTACCTTTCGTTTGTGCCTGCGCATCAGTGAGTATCAAAGAACTCCCTTCGATTCACACACCTTTTTCTGTTTTCTTTCGTTTGGGACATGATAGAAGTATGGGTCGAAGCCATGCTAATATGGCCTATACAGGTTAGTCTCTAACATATATTTGGACAAGAAAAGCAAACAAATGAAAGAGTAGAAATGAAAAATAAGCAAAAGGTTACTTACATGCTTGAAACGAAAGGGTCAAAGTCAGGAAGACTTACCTTGAATATGAAGTTGGTGCTTCTGAACTTTGAGTGATTGCCCTGGATGCTCTTGGATTTTAAGGGAGAGAAACAAGTGTTGTGTTTCTTTGACTGGATTCGAAAGCCAAGAAAAGTAGAAGTGTTTCTTTGGTTCTGGATTCGAAGGAAAAGAAACAAGTGTTGTGTTTCTTTAGTTCCAGATTCGAAAGAACAAACAAAGGCGTGGTCTTTTGATTCTGGGTTTGAGAGTGTGTTTAGTGTTTTCTCTTTTCTTTAACTTGCCAACAAATCTCTCTCCAGCCACTAAAAAGCCCCCTTAGATGTATTGTGGAACTTCTTATTTATAGAAGAGTTTGACTGAGATTTGAGAGGAAAAACAAATGAGATTTGAACAAATTGGGTATGCTGTTTTTGTAGCCTTCAAGGTGAAGTTTTTGTATGCCAATTTATTGCAAATATTGGAGCACCATAGTAAGACAGCTTTGCAGCAGTTTTGGAGTGTTGTGGCCAGTACAACAGGCTTGGGCCTTTGGTCAGCAAGCATCTTGAATATATCAAAAGACAAAACAAAACTTGTTTCCAACAATTGTGTACTTCGAATGGACCACATGTGTGTTCTTAGAATGGACCACATGCACCACTTGTATGTTATTCTAATGCACCACTTGTAATTCTTCAAATGGGCCACCAATGTTTGCCCTTCGAATGGGACACCCATGTATCTCCTTCAAATTCACCAATGTATGTCCTTTGAATGGGCCACCAATTATGTGTCATAGTGTAGAGACTATGTGTGTTGATGGTTTTAAAGGTGGAATCGAAGTAAGTTATTTCAAAGGGATCCACTGTCCAGTGAATCGAAGAACGCATGAAAGAATCCACTGCTTTGTGGGTGCTAGCATGAAGGGAAGCCATTGCCTTGAGCATTGAAGGCAAGCACAGAGGAAGCCATTTCCTTGTGGGTCGAAAGCAAGCACAGAGGAGGAACTTGCCTTGTGGATCAAAGCAAACATGAAAGAGGTCAATGTTCAAACGAAGCTTTGTGTGAAAGTATCCCTTGTCCAATCAAAGCTTGCATGCAGGAGGCCACTGCTTTATGAATCAAAGCAAGCATGTAAGAGGATAATGCTCAATTGAAGCTTGCATGCAGGAGGCAAATTCTTTGTGAATTAAAGCAAGCATGTAAGAGGCCTTTTCTCAATCTAAGCTTGCATGCAGATAATCATTGGCCAATCGAAGCTTGCATGTAGGAGGCCACTGCTTTGTGAATTAAAGAAAGAATGTAAGAGGCCAATGCTCAATCGAAGCTTGTGGATCAAAGCTTGCTAGAAGGGGAACCAAATGCCTAATCGAAGCTTGTGGACCAAAGCTTGATCGAAGGGGACCAAATACCCAAGAAACTTATGGACTCGAAGGGGACCAAATACCCAATCGAAGCTTATGGACCAAATCTTGATCGAAGGGGACCAAATACACAATCGAAGCTTGTGGACCAAAGCTTGCTCGAAGGAAGCCAGATGCTCAATTGAAACCTCTAAACTAAGACTGCTCGAAGGAAGCTATATGTCTAATCGAATCTTAAGAATTAAGTCTGCTCGAAGGAAGCTAGATGTCTAATTGAAGCTTATGAATCAAAGAAAACTTTCTCTTCTTCGATTTGATGTTTGAAAACCCAATTAAAACTCCAATTGTAGTTGTGCAAACTTGAACTTTTGAAAATCCTTGTGAGGAAATGTCTTGAGGAAAGAGAGGGCAAATTTTTGGGTATAACAGCTGCCCCTGTTCAATATTCTTAAACCTGAAGAGTTAGATTGGCGAGTCTGTCATTTGCAGCTTAAAGGTGGAAGATGATTGAACAATAGATTGCCCAGAAATTTGCACTTGATGATGTGTTAGTTGATTGTGTAGGGAATGGGCTTAAAGATTCCATTTGGAGATATGGTGTAGAGTTGTCAGAGATGGGCTTATAGATGCCATCCAAAGTGACTGCTGGTAAGTATAAAGCTTGATTGTTACGTATAATGAAGGAATATTGGACGACTACTACTTCAACAAGCAATAAAGGAATCTTGGATGACTACTACTTCAACAGATAATGAATAAATCTTTGATGACTACTATTGTACCCCAATTTCCCCCCCTAATATCCCTTCATCATACCATGTTGATTCATTCACAACAAGATCACACTAGGATTCTTGGTTCCCCTCCCTACATTTGGTCTTGCCCTTTTGAGGGATTACCAAGCACCTTGACTTATGTTCCTTTTGTGATCATGAATATTGTTTTGATTTCTTCATTTAACTAATAAAATGCAATTTTGGTTTGTCTTACTTGTTATCCATGTAGGTAAAGGCAATGAGATTTAACAAGTTACCCCATGGGTTCATGAGTTTATTTCCATGCCCTAGTCAATAAAGCTTGAGAAGTTAAAACCTCACCATTGGATTGGTTTTGGAAGAATTGGCATGGAAAGGTTTCTATGGTTCATCACATTTCAAGGTTATTAGATTTGACTCAAAAGTACAAGGGGTTGATCGGAGAACTTGTCATGTTTGGACAAGGCCTTGTTCCTATTGGTCACAAGAACATATTTCTCTCAGATTTCAACATATGGAAGTGGTTTTGGTGGCTATGATTCCTCATTATCATCCTCAACAAATTCATTTCACAAAGCAAGAATGTTGGTACAAGAAGTTTGTTCAAGATTGTCAAAGTTCCTCAAAGCATTTTCTTGGTCTAGGAGCTAGGGTTTTGAACTTCAAAGGAGTATATCTTGCTCACCTTTTGGCATTTTGAGTGATTCCAAAGACATCATTATCTTAAAATGGTTATTAAAAAATCACTTCAAAGGTTCCAAGTAGTTTTCATGAGGAAGAGACTTGGTGAGGAAGAAAGATTACAAGTCCTCTAGATGACTCCCCAATTTTCCATATGTGACTTCAAATGGTCATAACTTAGTCAATTTTTATCACCTTGAGTCCATTCTTTTTCCATAATGATCTTGAAGATGTGAACTTTATGCCTTCTTTTATGTGCAAAGTTGGAAAATGTATGGAAGTTTCCTTAAAGATGCAAAAGATTATAGGTCATTTCATGATTTTTTGCCAACTTCAACAATTCATAACTCTCTCAATTTTTGGATATTTGGAATGGTTCAAGTTTCAAAATGTCATTCAAGAGATCTATTTCATGCCATATTTTCTGGACAAGAGCAAATTCCAAGTGGAAGACCATGTTTGGATGCAAGACATTATAGGTCATTTTTGAAAAAGAACTTGAAATATTTCTAAGTATGGAAAGTCAACTTTTTTTCTCCAACTTTGACTCAACACAACTTTCAGCTCAAGCATCCATTTGATTCCATTATTTTTCCATTTCAAAGCTTGTAACCTCATATTTCTAAAGCATCAAGAGTCATGCCTTAAGACCCCTTGAGCTGAGAATGCCATTGTTTCAAAAATGGTAACTTGGAATTAAAGTTTCCTTGCAAGCCAGAATTTGAATTTCATATTACAACCTCTAAACCTCAAAGTAACACGTGTTTTGAGTCTAAACATGATTAGCCAACTTTCCCAAGTGGATTGGTGCATCAGAATGCAAGAATTGGATGAGTTTTGGTGAAGTTTGGATCACACTTCACTCGTGCATCAGGTTTGCATGAATTCCATCCAAAACGCATCATTCACTCTTCTTTTTGATCCCATTCACTTCTCCTGTAAATACATGAACTATCCCATTCATTTTCCCAAGCTTGGATAGCCAGAATAACCCTGCGAAACTTGTTTCACAACTCAGAATTCAGTAACTTCAAAATCCATTCTCTAGCCTTTTTCAATCCAATTTTTCCATCAATTCACCTTCCTTGATCTTCCCTGAAGCTAACCACATAATTACATTCAAGAATCGTGCCCTACACTGCTCCATAGAAGTCCAGTTTTAGAGCTCTGCAACTCAACTTCAATAGGTAGATTCCTTCATCAATTCTTCAAAACTTTGATATCATTGTGTTTCTCTCATTGCCTTGGTTCTAGTTGCAACACTTACCTTTGACTGGAAACATGTTTTGACCATAAAATTTCAAATCCCTTTTCAAAACTTTCCTTCCAAATTGCTTGAGCTACAGTTTATATAAATTTGGCGCGAGGGTGTGGTTGTCTTCGTCTTGAAGAGACGAAGCGAATGACATAGGTCTGAGCTTCTGATTTTACAGTTTGAGAGACTTGCAATTCATGATGGCTGGAGGTTGAAAATGACCAACATGTCATCTTCCAAACAATGAAGGCGCGCCATCTATTTTTTTTCAAATTCTGATTTAATTAATGATTATGTACAATATTCACTAATGATGATGATATGCACAGAGCGCCATATCCCTTGGATTTCATTACTAACGCGTTTTGACTCTCATCCAATGGTCCACATATTTTACTTTTATTTTCTTTTTCTGATTTTTATATTTTAATTGTTTTAATTTTCAAAAAATCATAGTAAATTAATTTTTAGTCCAAACAATCTAAAAAAATTATGAAAAATATTTTTGATTATTCTCTTTCTGATTTTTATTTTTTCACAATTTAATTTTGTGTTTTGATATTTTTTATAAATTCTACACTTATTTTATTTGTTATAAATGTTTAAAAATACTTTTATACATTTTTAAATTTTGAAAAAATTATGGTATGATCCAATGATATTGTGACAAATATTGGTGACCTTATTTTATTTTTGTTTCTGACTTTACTATTTTTTAACTTTTTATTTTTATTTTACCCATTTATTTTAACTTTTTATTTTTATTTTACCCATTTTGTAAAATTATTTGAGCCTTTTTCTTATTTTTATATGGTCTTACTTTTCATTTCTTTATTAATTTGAACATAGTTGATATTTTTCTCATTATTTTCTATTTTTTTTAAAAAAAATTTAAACCCTTTTGTGTATATTAAATGTGATATTATTTTATGACTATTTTCTGGCTGATTTTGGGTTAGATTTTGGATCATGAACTTTATTAACATCATTGAATCCATGGTGTTGAGTTTAACTCCACAAAAATGGATGAATGATTTTAATAATAGTTTGATTAAAATTTAATTCAAAAATGGTTTGTATATTTTTCCCCATCCCTCTTCATCTCACCCCTTTCTTATTGCATTAAATGTTGTTGGAGCATGATCTCTATATCATGTCTCAAAACAAATGGTGCATAGATTGCTATTGACCGGCCTCAAAATAGGTGCGACTTCTATATAAGTCCACTTATGATTGCTTAACATAGCGCTAAATTTTGTCCCGATTCGAATAAATGATCATTTATGGCCCAAACTTATGATTGCAAGCCCAAGTATGTTAACTTGATCTCTTTGATCCAATAACCTTGAGATTCATTGTGTGGAGGTTTTAGTTCTACCAATCCTCTAATAGATCTACAACACCTTGGGTCGACGTGGATCACTTAAACATCGTTGATCATTAAATGGTACTTATGAGAATTCCAAATGGATGATACACTTGACAAAAAGCAAATGCAACTTGTTGTGTGGAGGATTTGGTTCTACCAATCCTCTAATGAGTTCCAAATGCAAGCTTCAAGATGGTCATCCAACTAACCACTAATTATTGACTTGTTTTACCTTATGCTTTTATTCTTTTTTATGCTTTATGTACCATTTACTTTTAGCATTTACATTTCATGCCATTTTCATCTTTGCTCATTTGAGCATTTACTTTCTTGCCATTTTTACTTTGCTCACTTGAGATTTTCTTTTCCTTTCTTAAGATACTTAATAATCAACATAAACCCTAAAAAAATCTTTAATGGTACTTGGACTATTTCGTTACTATCCTTGGCATTATGGAGCATGGGACTTTTCTTGGACTTAGGATTAGAAACCTTGGCCTACCTTGGAAATCTTATGATCTTATTTGATTATTTTGTCTGGAGTTCTTGAGGTTTACCTCAAGACATTGGGTTGCTTGTTTTTTTTGTGTGCAGGTTTTTGTGATTACACCCTTTATTTGTAATCTGGAAACCCGTATACAACTGTTACTCTGCCTAATTTTTGTGAAGACTTAATACACTTGAAGTTTGGTTATCTCAAGAGGTCTAGTATTTTTTGCTTGATTGGCTTGAATCTAAGGAATGGGAATTCTATCTTGGCTCATAATGTCAAGTATTGTCTTCTTGTTGGTTAGATGGTTCTTATCCCTTGCTTTTACCTTATGCTTTAAGATAGTTCCTTCTTCTCCTCCCATCTTCTTTAATTTCAAAAAAAATCTTCTTCCCCCTTTTTTGAAAACTCTTATTGTTTTTGAACTTGAACCACTTTCATAATAAATCAGTGAAGAGAGATATGTTCCACTTAGGTGTTGAGTGAGGCATTGTTGATTTTAAAATCCAAGCCATATCCTCCACTTTGAGATGATGTAAATTCTCCTTTCTCATAATTGTGGGTAGTAAGTATGTTTTCCACACGGACAATGACGATGATGTTTTATCTCATAAAATTAACCAACACATTGGTTTTTTAAATTTTTAAAAGAGGAACTACGTGTACCCTGATCCCCTATTGCACGAAAGGTGGTACATAGGCACTAAAGGTTCGCAACCGCGACGGGTGCAAAAATTATAAAATAAATATGCTTCTTTTCTCACCTCCATCATCCACTTTTTATATACAACATTTTTTATTGCTAAAATATACATATTTTACAAAGAGGCTCCTGCGGAGTACTGTAGATGTTTAAGGTGCTAATACCTTCCCTTTGCATAACCAACCCCTATACCTTGAATCTTTCCCCTTCTTTCTGGCTTATTTGATCTTTTTCCATTCCTTTGAAAATAATAAAGCGCGGTGGCGATTTTTATTTTGATTTGTATAAGTCTAGTCAATCCAATGGATTAGTCTTAAACATTTCTACTGCTACAACTACTACCTCAAAAGATAATTAAGGAATATTTGACGACTACTACCTCAACATATAATGAAGGAATGTTTAACAACTACTACCTCAATAGATGATGAAGGAATCGTTAAAGACTACTACCTCAACAGATGATGAAGGAATCTTTGACGACTACTACCTTAATAGATAATGAAGAAATCTTTAACGACTACTACCTCAATAGATAATGAAGGAATCATTGACGACTATTACCTCAACAGATGATGAAGGAATCTTTGACGACTGCTACCTCAACAGATAATGAAGGAATCTTTGACGACTACTACCTTAACAGATGATGAAGGAATCTTTGACGACTACTACCTCAATAGATAATGAAGGAATCTTTAATGACTACTACCTCAACAGATGATGAAGGAATCTTTGACGACTACTACCTCAATAGATAATGAAGGAATCTTTGATGACTACTACCTCAACAGATGATGAAGGAATATTTGATGACTACTACCTCAACATATGATGAAGGAATCTTGGACGACTACTACTTCAATAGGTATCAGAAAAAATCTAAGCTTGATTTTGTCTCGGAGAAATTTACAGAGAGTTGATGACGTTCATCTGTTGATTGATCTTTTCCTGAAAAGTTAAAGGGTTAATTGTATGCAATGTCATGATGTATGAAATTCACTGTGTAATGGTGCTCTCAAAATAAATGAGATTGTGCCACATGCATTTTGTATGCATGCGTTATGATGTATGAATATGAAATGTATCTTTGTCTGGGAAAATAAATCCTTGACAAGTGCTGGAGAGTTTTGGGAAGTTAAATCCTTGACTGCTTGTTGGAGATGAAGAGTATATGTATCATTGAACTTTTTTTAGAATGTTTGCGCTGGGGATTCCCGTTTTGTTGTTTGAGGAGAAATCTGTTAGGGAAGATTGGCTTTGGTTTGTGAAATCTTTGTGGAGAGCGTTGATTTCTGCTTGGGGAAAAAGATTTCAGGAGTTTTAGTTGTCCGTTGCTCTATTGGGGATGTGATACGGTGGGAGAACTGACTTGAGGGTTTTGCGTTTTATCGCAAATGTTGCGGTTAGCAAGAGTCGCCACCGACTTTTCTTTTATCCAAAAGGAAAGGTGAAAAAGCACAGGAAAGACCTTTGAGATGTTTTCTTGAGTTCGGGGGGTAGGTTATGAAAAGGGAAGGTATTAGCACCTGTTGTACCCCAAAATTTGCCCTCGCATTTTTCCCCAAGAAATCTCAGCTTCAAACATTTCCTGACTTTTCAAACTGGCTCAAGAATCGGACAAACGGACTTTTCTTGACAGTCAATCAAAATTAGGGTTTTCACTGATTTTCAGAGCTTTGAATTGTTTCATACAGTGGGCTTAGGGTTTGGTTGATTTTTGGTTCAATTTTGATCAAGCGAGCATGATTTGGCATTTAATCGGGAATTAGGGTTTTATGGGCATATTCTCAGAAGAATTTGAATTCCACAGCACTTTGCGGTTTATTTCAAGATTCGGATTAAAATTCGCGTTATCTTGGTTTAATCAGTAAAAGAGACAGTGGTTTGAATTCAGTACGTTTTGATTGGGCCAGTCAGATACAAGATGCAGTATTGGATTCACAGTGTTCATGTGTTTGATCAGTCTATCTGGGTTAACTGCTGCTTTGCTTTGGATGTTGAATAAGACAGGTTTATTGGATCAATGTTGTTTTATTTTAGTTATTTATTATTCTGAAATTAAATGATTGAATTTATTTTTCAATTGTTTTAATTCTAAGAATTTTAAATAAATAAATAAGCAATAAAGAAAATGGAACCAATTGGATAATTTGGATTTTTATTGATATTTGAATTATTTACAAATTGTTGTTACAGACAATAATTTACATTTAATTTAAATATTACATAGAATGAAAAAACTATCCTATTTTCTAAATACTCTTCGTTCTTCACTCCGCTCCGGCATTCCATTTTTCATCTGCAAAAAGAAATAAGAAAAGTCAGAAAGCATTAAAATTGAAAAAGACAGTTAAAAATTGCTCATCATTAGGGGCCACTGACTGGGATCAGTTGACCCTCTCTGCAAATCACGGGATTTCTCCCGGTTCACAGAGAGGGAAGATTATTTTATTTCATGAAATGCAAATGTCAAAAATGCATAAGTTACAAATTTTAAGCTGCATAGGAATTCAAGATTCAAAATCCAATCCAAACTTTCTATCCAAAAGCAAAGGCTACTGTCAAAATGCCCAAAGTTTACTCAAAGAAAGATTTCAAAAGTGCATTTGCTGTCACAAGTACTCAAAAGCTGTCAAAGAAGATTTGAGAAAAAGATATCAAAATGCAAATTCAGAGCAAAGCACTAAAGCTGGAGAAAAAGATGCAAAATGTGTTATGCAAGCAATCTTGAATCATCACTTCCCATCATAGCCCCTTCAGAAAAGTACAAATAATAATCATATAAAATTCTTAAATTGTACTGTAAAGAGAGAAGTAAAGAGAGATAAAGCAAGCAGGGTTTAGGCATAGTTCAGGTTCAGCAGTCAGAATAGACAGCAGGAAATGAAGATATACAAAATCAGAAAAGAGCCAACTCAGTTCAGAGGGGTTCAGTAGAGAAGACAGAGAAAAGATTATGCAAATCCAAACCAGTTCAGCAGAGGGCAGAAGACGGACAGAAGCCAGTTCAGAAGTGAAGAGAGGCAGAAGCAAAATAACACAGGGCAAAGGCAGCATAGCGAGGGGAGGATAGAAAAAATATACAAAAACCTACTGCACCAGCTTTAACACCACAACACATCTGAGAACTCAGAGCAAAAACCAGCATCTGTCATAACACCAATACCCTGCCCAACCAAGAGAACCTCATAAAAACACCATAACCTTGCAAAAAGAACCTGCCTAAGATCCGCACTGGAGCATGACCTAACCAAAAACCGAGTTAAGCCAAGCTTAATCAGAACCTGCATCATCCTTACAATATCCCACAATCCTGCCTCAACCTTCAAAAGACACATTCTAAAACAAAAAGCATACTGAACATAACACATCTCAGAACTCAACCTTCATGCTAAACACACAAATTGAACTACCAAGAACCAAACTCAAACCATTACTGTCATACCAGTACCAAACCTCTCAAACAGGTACCAACAACCATACTCATCATCAAAAAATGCAAGCAAGCGAGGCAACCAGAAGAAAGAGATAAAGCAATATCAACATAGGCAAAAGCAACATACAGAATTCCCAAGGCAACAACAAGAAGCATAGTCAGGGCAACGTAGGCAACCTAGACCCTCAGACCTTTGAGGTCATCACAGGGTGATACGAGAAAATATACAGTGCTCAAGAGAAAAAAAAAGAGGTGAACTCAGTGAAACACATCATGGGGTAAGCTCAAGGCAGCATCTCAGGCAACATACAAATCCAAAGGGAAACACATAGTGGAAGAAGAAGATAAAAAGAGTGAATTTTAAGAAGGGTTTTCAGGCAAATCTAGCAACATCATCAAAGCCCTAACATAAGCAAAGAACGAAGTTACCAGGAAGGCGTCAAAAGCGAAGCAAGCTCAAAGTTCCATCACCGCCGTTCCAGCCTCCTGAAGCATCACCCCTTCGCCTCTCCTCCATCTCCCAAAATCAGGTAGCAATCTTCTTCCCCTTCACCTCATAAAACGAAAAAATATAGAACTCAGTTTAAAACAAATCTGAACCACGCGAATCCAGAAAAAGAAAGATAAAGACATAACAACTAAGAACCAACCTTGTTTCAAGAAGATGTGGAGACCGTGCTAGGGAGGAAAGAGAGGTTCGAGAGTGATGTTGGTGGCCGGAGGGATGGATGGCTCAGGAAATCGAACGGAGAAGACGAAACTCAACGCGCCGGCGCCGCTTAAACCCTAATTTCGTTCATTACCAAACTAAGCCAACGCCTAACCCTAAAATTCGTTTCAGGCTTTGATTTGGGCCTGACCCGGCCTCACTTCCTAAGCCCAAGTTAACACTTCATCATGTTTACTAAACACTAACCTTTTCTTTCTTTTATTTCCTAAACAATATTTACTTCCTCTTCTTATAAAATACTAACCATTCTTTTTATTTTATAAAAGCAATATTCTTTATTCCTTGAAAAAATACTAACTTAATTAAAATGCTTCTTTTTATCATAAAATTAAGACAATTTTGAGATAGATATTTTATACATTTATATTATATTAAAAATTAGTTTTATACGTATCATATAAATTAAATCTGAAAACATTTTCTTTTAATTAATACACATTTGCACAAAAAAAAATAACAAAATACTTCTATACGCAATTAACTTAAAAAACATTTTTAATACATATTGAAATATATTTGTATATATTACCTTTTCTTCTTTTTTATATATACATGATTAAATTGAAGATACTTTTTTAATTAAAATGCATATTTGTACATATTATACATTTTTCATACATAATTAAAAGTAAACTCTTTTTTTTTTAGTTAATATACATTTTTGTACATAATTCAACATATAAATCAAAGATTCATTTAAAAACATTTCTCTAGGTCAAACCCTAATACGACTCAATTTCACATTTCGCACTTGTTACACAATTCACATACATATACACTTGTACATAATTACACAATTCATATACATATACGTCTCACATTTGCACTTACACAATATATTGCCCTACACACATTTTATCTTATATTTATACATTCGACATTTATATTTTGATTGTGACATTCGATTTGGTTGTAAATACTATAAGTCTCATCCCCTTGTACATTTATACCCCCACTCCTGGATATTATTTTGTAATAGCGTAGATTTACATTCCGCAATTTACAGTTTTCCAATTATACCATGGTTAGACCTAGGGTTTGTATGTACCTAAAATCAAAACGCTAGATAACCTAATACAAGACAAATACATGTAATCAATACACAATCACACTTGCACCCCCTAGGGTAATCCCACATGTTGCCTTCCAAATGGGCCATGCTTGCACGTCGAATGTCTTTGGCAAAACAAAATCAAATGATCATAAGTCCCTCGATGACGCTTTCGAAAGTTGCCTAAACGGAATGATCATAGTCCCTTCAAAACAAATTGCCAAAGACACTTGGCATCATTGCATTCATGGTCCATACGATGACCCGCGCTCGTCCCGAATAAACTTCCTAAACGCAAGATTGTCTACCAATTTCAATGGTGGAACAAAATTGTTTAAAAGGGGTTAAAACATGACAAAAAACCTTTGAGTACAATAGGGTAGACAAAAACTCTTAGTTACTTGAGATCAATTTACAAAAACGCTTGCCTACTTTTCAAAAAAATCACAATCCACAACACTTTCAAAAATCAAACTTTTCAAACCCTTGAAACATCTTTTTAAAAGATAAAACACATTTTGTAAAACATTCGAGTAAAGAATTGTTACAAGGTTAGCCTAGCGCAAGGCATCTTTTCAAAACATTTTCAAAACAATCCACAAAGCACCATTTCACACAATTGAAAACCAAGGCAAGATTGATCTAAGCAAGTACCTAAGAGCCCATGGATAACCATGGATGAAAAGGGTGCTAATACCTTCCCTTTTCATAATCTACCCCCCGAACCCACGAAATATCTCAAAAGGTTTTTGCTGTGCTTTTTTTAACCTTTCCTTTAGGATAAAGTAAAAAGTCGGTGGCGACTCTTGCTAAACCGCACAAGTGCGAATACGAACGCAAAACACTAGTCAGTTCTCCCACCGTATCACAGAACTGGTGACTCTGCTGGGGATAATTTTAAAGTGGGGTTACCTTAGGGTTTAGATCACCTTTACTTTCAATTGATTGCTTTGTTTGCTTTACATTTATGGGCTTTGTATCGGAGATTTATAGATCCTAACCCGGATCTGGGGAAACCTTTTTTAGGTAGCAACAAGGCTGTGAGGGAACTGTGCGGGGTATACCGACATGGTTGAAGCAGTCTGCTACGTTGATGTGGCACTTTGGTGTGTACCGGTAACCCTTGAGTTCAGTCAAGGAGAGTACGGGGCCGCTGCGTGGTGTCGTGAAGCATCAACTGACCTTAGAACCTTAATTGACCATCTTAGCCTCTTTAGGGTAGTGAGATGACTACTTTGGTGTACTCCGAAGTCGGTTGATACTCGATACTACACTCAATTGAGGGTTGTTTTCTTGGGATATTTTGATCGCCAGTCAGTGGCTAAATCGAAACGATGAACAATGAAAGCAATCCAGTGATATTGGGACCTCTAGAACCCGGTTACTTTTGGTAGGACAGGTTTTTAACCAACAAACTGAAAGAGGGTAGTACCCGAACCTCATGCAAGCCTAAACCTAAGGCCTTGTGTGCTTTGTGTGAATATTGTTTGCCTGTATATACACTCACTTGCTTGTGCATACATGTACATCATAACATCATACCATAGCATTTTAGCATTTTCAATAACCATTTCAAGGATCTCGAGGGTTCTTTTGATGCAGGGTTACGTTGAACCAGAGATCTATCAAGGGGCAAGAGGTTTCTTCTCTAACCAATCCAATCAAAGTTCAAGTGCAACAACTTGAATCATAGGCTATGACCCACTCGACATGGTGAGCTTGATTCTCGTGGAAAGACATCCACCGGTGCAAAGTTCTCCAATCAAAGATCAAGTGCAACAACTTGAATCATAGGCTATGACCCACTTGACATGGTGAGCTTGATTCTCGTGGAAGGACATCCACCGATGCAGAGATCTCCAATCCAGGAGCAGAGTTCAACCTCTAACATTTTTCTTGTGTTTACCCCAAGAGATCCTTGAAGGCATGCATCCACATATCATGCATTGCATTTTGACAATCTTTCCTTTTTCAGGTTTCCTTACTCTCCTGCTGTTTATTTCAGCAAGAGATGGCTCTAGAACGGTCTGTCAAAGACATCCAAGACCAGACTGCTCAGCTGCAAGAGATGTTCATGAACTTGTCTCTGGGGCAAGAAGAGATGAAAGCTCTCCTCACCAACGGCTTGGGGAATTCCAACAATGCCAGGAATGATCAGATTGCGGAGCTGCAGTTTGATCTGACAACACTGAGGACCCAAGTGATGGGATATTTGGTGGGCCAGATGGCTCTCATCCAAGACCTATCTCAAAGACAAGAGGAACTCGGAGTTCTGGTCCGCCAACTGCTTCCAAACAACCAACTGGGGCAAACATCCGAGGTCGAAGAGCAAGTCACCGCTCAACCCCCATCAACTCAAGAAGACAAGGGGAAAGCTCCTCTGCTAGCTTCAGGGTCACAAACCCATCAACAACCTCGTCAGCGTCAGCGGGGCAATCGGCGTAAGCAAGAAACGTCGGGACGGCAGTTCACGGAGACTGACATACCGTCATCTCTAATTCTGGAGCGCTTGTTGGAGGTTAATCTGACTACTTTGAGGGATCCTATCCGGAACCCAAAAACCTCCGCTCCTGGCTATCATCCCGATGCATTCTGTGTTTACCACTCCTATAGCCCAGGACATGACACCGATAGCTGTTGGGCCTTGAAGAACAAGATTCAAGATCTGATTGACATTGGAGTGCTGAGGTTCACACCAGACGGCGAGATGAAGATCTTCCGTTAAAGGGTTCTCCGCTTGAAGTGACGAAGCTCGAAACTGAAAGACCTTTGCTTCTTTTTGAATTTTCAAAGTTGTAATTTCTTTTACTGTCAAAACAATTATTTGTGATGTTAAACTCTGTTTTCATTAATGCATTGCATATGTTTGTCTTGAATTCATCCATTCGTTTCACTACTCTTATGCTTTTCTTTATGATATTTGACTCTTGATAAAAAGCTGCAAGCCTTTAGAGGGAGGATGACGAAACAATACCGTGATCTTATACAGTATGCTTTTGGACAAACCTTGCTGATGATGTACAGGCATTTCTTTCAATTCCCAAACACTGGAGTTATAAGGAAGTTAATCCCTAGTCAACCCCTTCGAGCCAAAGAAGTAGGAGTTTCTGTTCTAAACGATCAAAACCTTTGATATAAACCTGGGGCAGGGTAGTATCTCAGTTAATTCAAGAGAAAACGCGCATTGAAGTCGCAAACTCTCAGTTCGCAATACAGCGGACGACGTCAAAAAGAAAGCGTTCCTTCGGAATCAAAAGACAAGGGTGGTTCCCTATCACATAGACAGTCAATCTCTCAAAAGACAAAAGCCCACCAAGCCAAAACCTATGAAGGAGGCTTAAGAAAGCTGGGGCATCCCGCTGACAGTAATCCCGAAAACGGTAACAGTCAGGCAAAAGTTAGGGATAACAAATCAAAATCAAAATAGTGAGGTCATTACAAAATCCTCAACAACATGAAAAGTGTTGAAAAAGAAAAAGGAGATGATGACTGTCTCCCAAAATTCAACTGGTGAACCATCGCCCAAAAGTCGTTCCAAACTCAAAACAGAGTGCGACGCACAATTAACTGAGCTTAGGTTGGAGAACATCACGAAGAGCGGGTGGGTACAAATATACTTTGATCCTTTGTCCTTTGTTTCTTAAACCGTGAACCAGGCCACGTTACAACCCTTCAAAAGTCCTAATTGAAGCATGGGTTAGTTCGAAAGCATACTGTTACAAAAGGTATCCTGACTCCTGTAGGGCTTTGCTCTAAATCTTGTGTTAACTTGTCTTGTGAAAAGTTTTCTGCTAAAAAAAAAAAAACGCATTTTTCAAAACTTCGAGACAAACATAAACTTTGCATTGCTTGAATATCACTGTCTGCATTTAACCCCTTTTGTTTGACAGCGAAGAAGTTCATACAGCGAATGTTCGGAGGAACGAAAACTCTCTCAGTAAGTCTAAATCACTCCAACAGGATAACACTTCCGTCAAAACTCCTATCAACGAGGGGCATGACCTTTCACAATTCAATTAACCTGGGGCAGTCCAGTCAAGGTCCAACAGATTATTCAAAGTACAGTTAACCTGGGGCAGTCCAGTCAAGATTTCAAGAAATCTCTCAATATGCAGAGTAATCTGATTCAAGACTCCTTCACAACCACTTGGGGCATTCGAATGTCAAAAGTGTTCAACAAATCAACTACTACATTTCCAGACTCGACTCCTGTATCCAGCCAGGGCATATCTGTTGACTACATTTCCAGCCTCGACTCCTGTATCTAGCCAGGGCACGTCTGAAGAGTTCGAAGATTCGATTCCTGTATCCAGCCAGGGCATATCTGTTGACGACTATTTCCAGATTCGATTCCTGTATCCAGCCAGGGCATATCTGTTGACCACGTTTCCAGACTCGACTCCTGTATCCAGCCAGGACATGTCTGAAGAATTCCAGATCAACACCTGCAACAACCCAGGAAACATCTGTGAACGACCGATTGTAGACCAACACCTGTAATAAACCAGGATTTATCTACATCACCACTTGGGGCATTCGAATGTCAAAAGTGTTCAAACCCGATGCAGTTTTACACAAGCTCATCATCAGGAAACCCTACACCGGTTCCCTATCAAGACTTCTGAAAACAGTTCATGGATTCATCCCAAGTAACGGATGTTAATCTATCAGCTAGTTCAGATGCAACCTTTGAATTTAGTTTTCGGACGCTTCCCAACAACGGATGTTGTTCTATTGCTGGTTCAACTTCAAGATTTCTGAAAACAGTTCACGGGTTCTCCAAGTAAACGGATGTTAACCTATCACTTGTTCAGATTCTTATCAAGACTTCTGAAAACAGTTCATGGATTCATCCCAAGTAACGGATGTTAATCTATCAGCTTGTTCAGACGCAACCTTTGAATTTAGTTTACGGACGCTTCCCAACAACGGATGCGACTCTATGGCTAATTCAGCTTCAAGATTTCTGAAAACAGTTCACGGGTTCTCCAAGTAAACGGATGTTAACCTATCACTTGTTCAGATTCTTCTCAAGACTTCTGAAAACAGTTCATGGATTCTTCCCAAGTAACGGATGTTAATCTATCAGCTTGTTCAGATGCAACCTTTGAATTTAGTTTACGGACGCTTCCCAACAACGGATGCGACTCTATGGCTAATTCAGCTTCAAGACTTCTGAAAACAGTTCATGGATTCATCCCAAGTAACGGATGTTAATCTATCAGCTTGTTCAGATACAACCTTTGAATTTAGTTTACGGACGCTTCCCAACAACGGATGTTGTTCTATTGCTGGTTCAACTTCAAGATTTCTGAAAACAGTTCATGGATTCATCCCAACAACGGATGTTAATCTATCAACTTGTTCAGACGCAACCTTTGAATTTAGTTTACGGACGCTTCCCAACAACGGATGCGGCTCTATTGCTAATCCAACCTCAAGATTTCTGAAAACAGTTTACGGGTTCTCCAAGTAAACGGATGTTAACCTATCACTTGTTCAGATTCTTATCAAGACTTCTGAAAACAGTTCATGGATTCATCCCAACAACGGATGTTAAATCTATCAACTTGTTCAGACGCAACCTTTGAATTTAGTTTACGGACGCTTCCCAACAACGGATGCGACTCTATGGCTAATTCAGCTTCAAGATTTCTGAAAACAGTTCACGGGTTCTCCAAGTAAACGGATGTTAACCTATCACTTGTTCAGATTCTTCTCAAGACTTCTGAAAACAGTTCATGGATTCTTCCCAAGTAACGGATGTTAATCTATCAGCTTGTTCAGATGCAACCTTTGAATTTAGTTTACGGACGCTTCCCAACAACGGATGCGACTCTATGGCTAATTCAGCTTCAAGACTTCTGAAAACAGTTCATGGATTCATCCCAAGTAACGGATGTTAATCTATCAGCTTGTTCAGATACAACCTTTGAATTTAGTTTACGGACGCTTCCCAACAACGGATGTTGTTCTATTGCTGGTTCAACTTCAAGATTTCTGAAAACAGTTCACGGGTTCTCCAAGTAAACGGATGTTAACCTATCGCTTGTTCAGATTCTTCTCAAAGCTAACCACCACGGAAAGTCGCGCTCGCCAAAATTCTCCCTATCCCCAGCGGAGTTCCTTCAGTATCCCCAGCGGAGTCAGACTTTCAAACCTTCTCCCCACAGAGTTTCGAGGAAGCATTTTTTTTAGTTCCCCAGTGAAGTCTCCAGGGTTACCCCCCCTCAAGCCAAAGATTCTCAATCTGGTCTCCCCGGCATGAGTCTACTAGTTGGAACTCCCCAGTAGAGGTTATCAGGAATTCTCTTCCCCAGTAACGACCAAGGATTTGTTTTCCCCGGCAGCAGTCAAGATGCTTTTATCTTCAGCCATCTCGGAATCATGTATCCTTGGCAAGATTAGCTCATCAGCTTACATGTGCATCCATCACATTCATAAATATTGATGTCACATACATTGCATCATGCATCACAACATTGCATACAACTAACCCTTTGCCTTTTCAGGTAAGATCAGTCGACAGACACTGATCATCTACTGAGATTCATCCAAAAAAAAAATAGTTCAGATGTGACCCGGACACGGCAACATTTTGATACTTATTCCAGATTCATTTAGACGCATCAGCAGAAACCTTACACCGGTTCCTCTTCAACTTCTCAACTTCTGAAACAAGTTTACGGATTCTTCCCTACAACGGATGTCAATCTACCGATTTGTTCGGACTCCTCATAGCTTTTGAAAACAGTTTACGGATTCTTCCCTACAACGGATGTCAATCTACCAACTGATTCAGACTCTTCTCAATTTTTGAAAATAGGTTACGGACGCTTCTCAACAACGGATGCTGCTCCATTGCTTGTTCAGTCCCAACTCCTGAAAATAGCTTACAGATTCTCCAGACACGGACGTCAATCTGTTGCTTGTTCAGACCCCAGTTCAGAGATATTCCAAAGCAGGTATGCCCTTCTGATACTCGTCCACTCACCATTGACCTACAGTTCAACATCACCCTATGGCATCTATAAGCCCATCCTCCTACCAGCAGTCGCCAAATGGCATCTGTAAGCCCATTCTCAGATGGCATCTCTAAGCCTATCCCCGACAAATTCTCTCGCACCAGATGGCATCTTTAAGCCCATCACCAAATGGCATCTTTAAGCCCATTCACCTCCACCGTCACATCGACGAGCGCAAATTTTCTGGGCACATTAGTGTCCAATCTCCTTTTACCTTCAAGTCGCGAAAGGCAAACTTGCCAATCTAACTCTTCAGGTCAAAGAAGATTGAACAGGGGCAACTGTTGTACCCCAAAATTTTCCCTCGCATTTTTCCCCAAGAAATCTCAGCTTCAAACATTTCATGACTTTTCAAACTGGCTCAAGAATCGGACAAACGGACTTTTCTTGACAGTCAATCAAAATTAGGGTTTTCACTGATTTTCAGAGCTTTGAATTGTTTCATACAGTGGGCTTAGGGTTTGGTTGATTTTTGGTTCAATTTTGATCAAGCGAGCATGATTTGGCATTTAATCGGGAATTAGGGTTTTATGGGCATATTCTCAGAAGAATTTGAATTCCACAGCACTTTGCGGTTTATTTCAAGATTCGGATTAAAATTCGCGTTATCTTGGTTTAATCAGTAAAAGAGACAGTGGTTTGAATTCAGTACGTTTTGATTGGGCCAGTCAGATACAAGATGCAGTATTGGATTCACAGTGTTCATGTGTTTGATCAGTCTATCTGGGTTAACTGCTGCTTTGCTTTGGATGTTGAATAAGACAGGTTTATTGGATCAATGTTGTTTTATTTTAGTTATTTATTATTCTGAAATTAAATGATTGAATTTATTTTTCAATTGTTTTAATTCTAAGAATTTTAAATAAATAAATAAGCAATAAAGAAAATGGAACCAATTGGATAATTTGGATTTTTATTGATATTTGAATTATTTACAAATTGTTGTTACAGACAATAATTTACATTTAATTTAAATATTACATAGAATGAAAAAACTATCCTATTTTCTAAATACTCTTCGTTCTTCACTCCGCTCCGGCATTCCATTTTTCATCTGCAAAAAGAAATAAGAAAAGTCAGAAAGCATTAAAATTGAAAAAGACAGTTAAAAATTGCTCATCATTAGGGGCCACTGACTGGGATCAGTTGACCCTCTCTGCAAATCACGGGATTTCTCCCGGTTCACAGAGAGGGAAGATTATTTTATTTCATGAAATGCAAATGTCAAAAATGCATAAGTTACAAATTTTAAGCTGCATAGGAATTCAAGATTCAAAATCCAATCCAAACTTTCTATCCAAAAGCAAAGGCTACTGTCAAAATGCCCAAAGTTTACTCAAAGAAAGATTTCAAAAGTGCATTTGCAGTCACAAGTACTCAAAAGCTGTCAAAGAAGATTTGAGAAAAAGATATCAAAATGCAAATTCAGAGCAAAGCACTAAAGCTGGAGAAAAAGATGCAAAATGTGTTATGCAAGCAATCTTGAATCATCACTTCCCATCATAGCCCCTTCAGAAAAGTAAAAATAATAATCATATAAAATTCTTAAATTGTACTGTAAAGAGAGAAGTAAAGAGAGATAAAGCAAGCAGGGTTTAGGCATAGTTCAGGTTCAGCAGTCAGAATAGACAGCAGGAAATGAAGATATACAAAATCAGAAAAGAGCCAACTCAGTTCAGAGGGGTTCAGTAGAGAAGACAGAGAAAAGATTATGCAAATCCAAACCAGTTCAGCAGAGGGCAGAAGACGGACAGAAGCCAGTTCAGAAGTGAAGAGAGGCAGAAGCAAAATAACACAGGGCAAAGGCAGCATAGCGAGGGGAGGATAGAAAAAATATACAAAAACCTACTGCACCAGCTTTAACACCACAACACATCTGAGAACTCAGAGCAAAAACCAGCATCTGTCATAACACCAATACCCTGCCCAACCAAGAGAACCTCATAAAAACACCATAACCTTGCAAAAAGAACCTGCCTAAGATCCGCACTGGAGCATGACCTAACCAAAAACCGAGTTAAGCCAAGCTTAATCAGAACCTGCATCATCCTTACAATATCCCACAATCCTGCCTCAACCTTCAAAAGACACATTCTAAAACAAAAAGCATACTGAACATAACACATCTCAGAACTCAACCTTCATGCTAAACACACAAATTGAACTACCAAGAACCAAACTCAAACCATTACTGTCATACCAGTACCAAACCTCTCAAACAGGTACCAACAACCATACTCATCATCAAAAAATGCAAGCAAGCGAGGCAACCAGAAGAAAGAGATAAAGCAATATCAACATAGGCAAAAGCAACATACAGAATTCCCAAGGCAACAACAAGAAGCATAGTCAGGGCAACGTAGGCAACCTAGACCCTCAGACCTTTGAGGTCATCACAGGGTGATACAAGAAAATATACAGTGCTCAAGAGAAAAAAAAAAGAGGTGAACTCAGTGAAACACATCATGGGGTAAGCTCAAGGCAGCATCTCAGGCAACATACAAATCCAAAGGGAAACACATAGTGGAAGAAGAAGATAAAAAGAGTGAATTTTAAGAAGGGTTTTCAGGCAAATCTAGCAACATCATCAAAGCCCTAACATAAGCAAAGAACGAAGTTACCAGGAAGGCGTCAAAAGCGAAGCAAGCTCAAAGTTCCATCACCGCCGTTCCAGCCTCCTGAAGCATCACCCCTTCGCCTCTCCTCCATCTCCCAAAATCAGGTAGCAATCTTCTTCCCCTTCACCTCATAAAACGAAAAAATATAGAACTCAGTTTAAAACAAATCCGAACCACGCGAATCCAGAAAAAGAAAGATAAAGACATAACAACTAAGAACCAACCTTGTTTCAAGAAGATGTGGAGACCGTGCTAGGGAGGAAAGAGAGGTTCGAGAGTGATGTTGGTGGCCGGAGGGATGGATGGCTCAGGAAATCGAACGGAGAAGACGAAACTCAACGCGCCGGCGCCGCTTAAACCCTAATTTCGTTCATTACCAAACTAAGCCAACGCCTAACCCTAAAATTCGTTTCAGGCTTTGATTTGGGCCTGACCCGGCCTCACTTCCTAAGCCCAAGTTAACACTTCATCATGTTTACTAAACACTAACCTTTTCTTTCTTTTATTTCCTAAACAATATTTACTTCCTCTTCTTATAAAATACTAACCATTCTTTTTATTTTATAAAAGCAATATTCTTTATTCCTTGAAAAAATACTAACTTAATTAAAATGCTTCTTTTTATCATAAAATTAAGACAATTTTGAGATAGATATTTTATACATTTATATTATATTAAAAATTAGTTTTATACGTATCATATAAATTAAATCTGAAAACATTTTCTTTTAATTAATACACATTTGCACAAAAAAAAATAACAAAATACTTCTATACGCAATTAACTTAAAAAACATTTTTAATACATATTGAAATATATTTGTATATATTACCTTTTCTTCTTTTTTATATATACATGATTAAATTGAAGATACTTTTTTAATTAAAATGCATATTTGTACATATTATACATTTTTCATACATAATTAAAAGTAAACTCTTTTTTTTAGTTAATATACATTTTTGTACATAATTCAACATATAAATCAAAGATTCATTTAAAAACATTTCTCTAGGTCAAACCCTAATACGACTCAATTTCACATTTCGCACTTGTTACACAATTCACATACATATACACTTGTACATAATTACACAATTCATATACATATACGTCTCACATTTGCACTTACACAATATATTGCCCTACACACATTTTATCTTATATTTATACATTCGACATTTATATTTTGATTGTGACATTCGATTTGGTTGTAAATACTATAAGTCTCATCCCCTTGTACATTTATACCCCCACTCCTGGATATTATTTTGTAATAGCGTAGATTTACATTCCGCAATTTACAGTTTTCCAATTATACCATGGTTAGACCTAGGGTTTGTATGTACCTAAAATCAAAACGCTAGATAACCTAATACAAGACAAATACATATAATCAATACACAATCACACTTGCACCCCTAGGGTAATCCCACATGTTGCCTTCCAAATGGGCCATGCTTGCACGTCGAATGTCTTTGGCAAAACAAAATCAAATGATCATAAGTCCCTCGATGACGCTTTCGAAAGTTGCCTAAACGGAATGATCATAGTCCCTTCAAAACAAATTGCCAAAGACACTTGGCATCATTGCATTCATGGTCCATACGATGACCCGCGCTCGTCCCGAATAAACTTCCTAAACGCAAGATTGTCTACCAATTTCAATGGTGGAACAAAATTGTTTAAAAGGGGTTAAAACATGACAAAAAACCTTTGAGTACAATAGGGTAGACAAAAACTCTTAGTTACTTGAGATCAATTTACAAAAACGCTTGCCTACTTTTCAAAAAAATCACAATCCACAACACTTTCAAAAATCAAACTTTTCAAACCCTTGAAACATCTTTTTAAAAGATAAAACACCTTTTGTAAAACATTCGAGTAAAGAATTGTTACAAGGTTAGCCTAGCGCAAGGCATCTTTTCAAAACATTTTCAAAACAATCCACAAAGCACCATTTCACACAATTGAAAACCAAGGCAAGATTGATCTAAGCAAGTACCTAAGAGCCCATGGATAACCATGGATGAAAAGGGTGCTAATACCTTCCCTTTTCATAATCTACCCCCCGAACCCACGAAATATCTCAAAAGGTTTTTGCTGTGCTTTTTTTAACCTTTCCTTTAGGATAAAGTAAAAAGTCGGTGGCGACTCTTGCTAAACCGCACAAGTGCGAATACGAACGCAAAACACTAGTCAGTTCTCCCACCGTATCACAGCACCCTTTTCATCCATGGTTTTCCATGGGCTCTTAGTTACTTGCTTAGATCACTTGCTTTTGTTGTTTGAAAATTTGTTTGGTGTGGTTTTGAAAGTATTTTGTAAAAGAGGCCATTCGTTTAGGCAATCTTTGTAATGATTCTCGTTCGTAAGATTGTATACAAAGATGTTTGTCTTTTTGAAAATGTTTTCAATATTTGTAAGATGTTTTTAAAATGTGTGTGTTTGTTTTGAAAATATCAAGGATTATTATTTTGAAACAGAGCAAGTAACTAGAAGCAATCTACCTACTCAAATGTCTTTCTTATGTATTTTTTATTCCTTTGACATTGTTGTCTTACCATTGATTTGGTAAGAAACCCTATCTTTGGATGTAAATGAGATGGACGTGGATCATTGTATAACCATGATTAGAAATGTTTGCAAAGTATCTTAGCATTTGGAGGGACCAAGATCATTTTGTAAGGCAACTTTTTGATTAGCGTCATCGAGGGACTATGATCTTTATATTTGTTTGTTTTTCCAAGATACTTCGCATGCGTAATATGGCCATTTTTGTTTTAGGCAACCAAGTGGAGAAACCCTAAGGATGCTTGTGTGCAAGTGTGTTATTTTTCATGCTTTGATTTTGTCTTGTATTTCAGGGTTTTCTATTTTTGCTTTGTTTTGATCTTGTCATACAAACCCTAATTACTAATCATGGCATATAAAGCGATAGATTGCGTAATGTAAATATTTCTAAGTTATTACAACAATTTATGGGATGGGGGAATACAAATTTGAATGGGGATTTGCAAACATATAAACCTAAATAAATTATTACAACCAAATCGAATTTGTACGAATTAGAATAAATATAATACAATATTTAAAAATGCAATACAATGTACATGTAAGAAAAGATTTTTTTGTCTTGTTTTTTTATGTAAAAGAAATTTGATCTAAACCTAAAATTATAAGGAAAAGAAATTAATTTTTAAAAGGGAGGTTTTAACCCTAATTTCTATTTTAAAAGAAAATGAAGTTCATATGTATTATTTTTCATGTATTTTTTGTATTAAAATAATAAATAATATTGTATAAAAATATAAAACTTTTATATATGTAAAAATAAATATTTATAAATATGAAATGAAAAATAAATTAAACTAAATATGTTTTAACTATATTTTACAAATTTATTGAGAAAACATATGATATCTATTAAAATAAAATATATTTTTATGTGAAAAATAAACTAAAATAAGATAAAATGCAATATTATGAAATTTAAATTTTTTAGGATTTTGGTGTATTAAAGAAAATATTTAATATATATTAAAAATGAAAATAAAATAAATGAAATAAAAATATGAAAAGTTGGAAAAGGGGGTGATGTAGAAAAACTGGTAGTGAGGTTAGCAAAAAAATCACGGCCCAAGGAACTAAGCCCAAACCTGCAAAAAGTCACAAAACTGAAAAATGGCAAAAATATGGAAAACTAAAAGTAGTGCCCAGGTTCAAACCCAGGACATGGGTCTTGCCAGCGTGCTACTTTGCCACTGGGGTGGCCATACATCCATTGTCTTATGGAAATCAAAAATAATATAACCCAAAATAAGTCGTTGCCCTGTACTTCATCTTCTTCCTCAAGCTTGGCCAGACATCCTGTAACTCTCTCATACTTCCATGAAAATGAAAACTCATAACATGAAAGTTGTAGTATTTGAACTCACGATTCCAACCATATAAGTTATGTGAACTATCAATCAAAGATCAAAGAGAATTTTAACAGCCCTAAATTTTAACCTAATATGTTCAGAAAATTTCAAGTTCCAAATTCTCTCAACTCAAGTAAAATCAATGCAAGATAAAGATATGTATAGTTTCATTATGATGAAAACTACATTTTTTATTCACAAATCGTGGCCTATGGTTGCCTGTACATGGAGATAGAGTTTGAGATTTTACCTCCTTCAGTTTGAATCGTGGAATTCAACTGGAGTGAGTTTGATGGAGGCCTGGTGTTTTCTTGAGCTTCCTTGAACTTCCCTGAATGTATTCCAACCCTTGCCTTGCTTTGAAAGTATCTAAAACTCATTGGCCAAGTCAAACTGCAAGCTCTGAAATCAACAATGGCAGATGATGGAAAATTGATTACAGAACAGGGATGAAGGTCTGGATTAGTTTGATATCAAGTATGTAAGATGTTTGAATGATCAAAACTTGAAACGCATGAGCCAAATGGAAGATGGGTATGCTTATGCCAAAATTGCAGGTTTGGACAGATTTCTGGTGTTTTTGTGCTTAGGAGTGTTTTGGGCCTTAATCAATCGTGTCCTAAGTTGTATTATGTTTGTATATTAGTATGGAATTGGTTTCATGTCAACCCTCTAACAGATGTGCCTGTTCTAGCTTTTTTGCAACTTTTCTTGCATTTTAAGTAAAGTGAAGGGACAATGCTTGCCATGCTTGTACTTGCTCCCGTAGGGTTGGTATCAGTTTGTAAAATTTTCTTTAGACCTGTGAGACTTGTGTGTACAATGGAGACAGGTGCAAAGATCAAGAATTGGAAAGTGGTAAAAGTTGTGCTTTTCCAAAATGGCAATGGTCGCTTTATGCCATTTATGGAATTGCAAGTTGGATAATGGTTCTAAGGCATGGATTAAAGCTTTGTCAACTGAATAAGAATTTAATTAAGGAGTGAGGAACAAGTTTTGGATCTGTAAATCATGGATTAGGCAGCATAGGTACTGATTGCAACTTTGTTCTTCATGAAATGGCTTGGACAAAAAGTGAGAAATTGCCAACTTCATCTCTTCGATTCTCCCTACTCAAAAATGATCTTGATGAGTTCTTGGACATTTTGTAAAGATTGAAATGTGATCTATAACTCATATTTGAAATTCATTTTAAGATACCTCTTGGAACTAGGTGAAAAGTTTCCATGAAGTTGGGTCCAAAACCTGCCTAAATTAGGGCAAAATTTCACTAAGTTACTTAGTTCATGACCATGTATTCATAAATTTATATCTTGAGATCCAAGCATCTTTATGGAAAAGTGTGTGAATAAAAGTTGTATATTTAATTGAGGTCTACAACTTTCATGTTGGGGACTTTCCTTGAATCATTATGCATCATGGTGAAAAAGTGGCCTAAAGTTGAGAAAAAATAAGAAATTTTCTATATTTAGAAAATTTTCTAAGTTAAGAAAAATTTCAAATTCAAACCCTAATCTTCAAACTTGGATTTCTTGATGAACAAGTTTCACATTTTGACATGTTTTGATGAATTATGACCCTTGGCACTTGATTTTGACCAAAAAGTCAAAGTTTGACTTTTTAGTGTACAATTGACTTTTGATCAGTTGACTGCAAATTTTATCTGTCAATCCAATGAATTTGAGATGTTTTGAGCCATGTAATTATGTCAAGATGATGTAATTGAATCCTTGAAATCATGCCTTAACTCAATTGGTCATTTGCTAGGTTAAAAATCAGAAATTGCCCTTCCTCAGTCAAAACCCTAATTTTGACCATTTTGCCCTTTTGGTGATTTGATCAAATTTCTTGAGGAATTGTGATCCAAACTTGACAAAATGATATATATAAGTTTAAAATGTTGATGTTGATAAAAAATTATGAAGTTTGACTATAAATTGGCCAGGGTTGACTTTTTCCCCAATACAGTTGATTTTTAGGTCAAGTATCCAATTGACTGATCAAAAATGTGGTTCAAGGTTTGAAACTTGTCATGAGTTATCTTAGGTATCCATAATGATGTTTGAAAGTCATATGAAGCATTGATAGTCCAAAAATCCTTGTGCAAATTCAAACCCTAATTTTGGGTTATCAGTGCAAGATGAGATGTCTTGAGCTGACCAAACCCTAATCCAGTCTTGAGTCAAAGAAATCTTGTGAGAAAAGTCTTGATAAATGAGAGGGAAAATTTTAGGGTACAATAGCTGACCCTGTTCAATCTTCTTAAACCTGAAGAGTTAGATTGGCGAGTTTTGCCATTCATGACTCGAAGGTGAAAGAATGATTGGACACTAGAGTTCCCATAAATTTGAACTCGACAATGTGTAGTTGAGGGAATGGGCTTAAAGATGCCATTTGGAGAAGTGATAAAATCTTGTTGGAGATGGGCTTGTAGATGCCATCCAAGAATGTTTGTTAGATTGTAAATTGTAAGCTGAAAGAATGAGTATCAGAATAGTGTCTGCGTATGGAACGTATCCATACTGTATCTAAACTTGAAATCTGAATGAGTATCAGAATGGCATCTGTATCTGGAGCGTATCTGTATTATATCTGAAAGATGAATTTGAATGAGTATCAGGATGGCATCCGTATCTGGAGCGTATCTGAACTGTATCTGAATCTGAAATCAGAATGAGTATCAGAATGGCATCCATGTCTGGAGCGTATCTAAGTTGTATCTGAATCTAAAATCTGAATGAGTATCAGAATGGCATCCGTGTCTGGAGCGTATCTAAACTGTATCTGAATGCTGAATTTGAATGACTATCAGGATGGCATCCGTGTCTGGAGCGTATCTGAACTGTATCTGAACTGAATCTGATTGCATATTGTTAATGGTAGCTGTTAATCTTATCCTGAAAATGGTAAAATGTTAGCTGAAACACAAAGTTATATTGCATGAAATGTGTGATGCAATATATGTGTTTTATCAATGTTTATGATATGTGGATGTAATGTATGCGCATGTAAGCTGATTTGCTGTATTGCTGTTTGATTGAGGAAAATAAATCCTTGACTGCTACTAAGGATATGTGGACTCTTCATGTCTTGAAGTTGAAGTATTGACAAAAATCTGTTGTAAGAGTAATTCCATATACTGCTTGGGGAATTCTGAGAAATTTGACGATCTCTACTGAGGATTAATAATTTGAAGTTTTAGTTCCGCTGGGGATCTAAATGACGTACTATGGGGATTGCTCATGGAATAGCCTAGAGATGTTTTTCGGTTCTTTCAAACTATCAATAATTGTCTTTTTTCATTTTGTTTATTTGTAAACAGTAATTATGTTCAAATGCATATGTTCATTAATGAATCATTGGACATTTTTGCAAATAAAACACAAGTGTAAAGAAAAAAGGAAAATAGTTTTCTGTACTTTAAAGAGATATCTTTGTATTTAACTTTGAATAAGTATTTGTACAAAGGAGACAGACATCCTAGTAAGAGGATGGTGCCATAAAAGTAAGAAAATTTTATACAAAGAAAGATAGCTATGTGTGATAATCCCATGGGGTTCCCATTTTGCTATAGCCTCTGTATCTCTGAATATCTTGTCTATTTGTTGCTTCGTCCGAAGATGATTGAATTGATCAGAAACTCCGAGTTTGTCAGTGAAGAGATTGTCCTCAAAGTGATCCGACGGGACATAGTCATACGCTTTAATTCCCTAACTTTTTCCTGGACCGCCCTTTCGGGTTTTCAGTCCACCGGGAAACCCTTTTTTGCCCAAGTCACCCTCTTGGGTTTTCAACTTGCCGGGTGTACATATTTTTTTTATTTTATCCCTAATTTTTGCCCGAACCTTTTGGTTCGCCGGGATGCCTTTTTTTTTTGCCTAAGTGTGTCAACCTAGCAGGTCTCTTATGCGTAGTATCTTTTGACTATATCCGCGTTCGCAGGGTGTGGCAGGTCATCGACTTACATGGTGGTTAAGATCATTGCCCTACCCGAGAAGATGTTCTTGATTACAAATGGTCCTTCATAGGTAGGAGTCCATTTTCCCCTGGGATCACTTTCTGGTAAGATAATGCGTTTGATCACTAGATCTCCAACTTGATATACTTGACGTCTGACTTTCTTGTTGAAAGCCTTGATCATCCGTTTTTGATACATCTGACCATGACAAACAGCAGTAAGTCTCTTTTCATCAATTAAATTCAGTTGATCAAGTCGAGTCTGGATCCACTCGTCCTCATTCAAACCTACATCCTTCATAATTCTCAAAGAGGGGATATGAACCTCAATAGGCAAGACAACCTCCACGCCATAAACCAAAGAATAGGGTGTTGCCCCAGTTGATGTGCGAGTCGTGGTACGATACACGTGGATAGAAAATGGTAGTATCTCATGCCAGTCCTTGTCGGTGACTGCCATTTTTTGTATGATCTTTTTAATGTTTTTATTTGCAGCTTCGACGGCACCATTCATCTTTGGCCGATAGGGGGATGAATTGTGAGGCTGAATTTTGAACTGCTCGCACAAGGCGGTGATCATAGTATTGTTAAGGTTTGTACCATTATCAGTGATGATCCTTTCTGGGATATCGTACCAGCAAATGAGATTCTGCTTGATGAAGCGGGCAATAACATTCTTAGTAACGGATGCGAAGGAAGCTGCTCCGACCCATTTTGTAAAATAGTCAATGGCCACTAGAATGAAGCGGTGTCCATTAGAGGCTGTAGGCTTGATCTCTCTAATCATGTCGATTCCCCACATAGCAAAGGGCCAAGGAGCTGTTAAGAAATTCAGAGGAACCGGAGGTACATGCACTTTGTCTGCATAAATTTGACATTTATGACAGGTCCGAGAGTGTTGATAGCAGTCTGCTTCCATGGTAGACCAATAATAGCCTGCCCGTAGGATATTCTTCGCCATCGTATGCCCAGTGAGTGAGTGCCAAAAGTACCTTCATGTAATTCAGCCATGATCTTTTCAGCCTCAATCTTATCCACACAACGTAGCAGAATAGAGTCATGATTGCGTTTGTACAGGATGCCATTACTCAGGAAGAACTTAGCAGAGAATCTCCTTAAGAACTTTTTATCATTTATTGAAGCTCCTTCTGGATATTCTTGAGCCTCGAGATACCTCTTGACTTCATGAAACCAAGGCCGGTCCACTATTTCTTCAGTATTAATCTCGTGACAGTGTGCTGGTTCATCCATTCGTTCGATGGTGATCTGTGGAGCCTCGTTATCCCAATTAAGTTTAAACATAGATGACATTGTGGCTAGAGCATCTGCTAGCTGATTTTCTTCTCGCGGGAAGTGCTCAAAGGTAAACTGCTTAAAATGTGGTAGCAATGTCAAAACATGTTCTTTGTAAGGGATAAGGTTTGGATGCTTAGTGTCCCATTCTCCTTTGATCTGACTGATAACCAAAGCTGAATCTCCAAACACATCTAAAGATTTGATTCCCAAGTCTATGGCAGCCTTGAGACCAAAGATGCATGCTTCGTATTCCGCCATGTTGTTTGTACAGTTGAAGCAAAGTCTGGCAGTAAAGGGAGTATGACACCCTTCCGGAGATATGAGTAAAGCGCCGATACCATTACCAAGTGCATTGGATGCCCCATCAAAGAACAGGGTCCATCGGGATCCTTGTTCAGGTCCATCATATGGTCTGATTTCTTCACAGTTGTCTAATGTCATGATGTCTTCATCCGGGAATTCAAATTTCATGGATTGATAATCTTCTACAGCTTGATGAGCAAGATGATCAGCTAGCACACTTCCCTTTATAGCTTTTTGGGTAGTATACTGTATGTCATATTCTGTTAGGATCATCTGCCATCTAGCTATCCTCCCAGATAGAGCAGGCTTTTCGAAGATGTACTTTATCGGATCCATCTTAGATATCAACAAAGTGGTATGAGTCAACATATACTGTCTTATCCGACGAGCAGCCCATGCCAAAGCGCAACAAGTTTTCTCGAGCAGTGAATATTTGATTTCACAATCGGTAAACTTTTTGCTCAGGTAGTAAATAGCATGCTCTTTTCGGCCAGACTTATCATGTTGCCCCAATACACACCCCATTGAGTTCTCTAAAACGGTCAGATACATGATCAGTGGTCTTCCCTCTACCGGTGGCATCAAAACAGGAGGCTCTTGTAAGTACTCTTTGATCTTGTCAAAAGCAGTCTGACACTCATCATTCCATCTGACTACTTGATCTTTCTTTAATAGCTTGAAGATTGGCTCACAAGTAGCTGTCAGTTGAGAAATGAATCTGGCAATATAGTTCAGGCGTCCCAAGAACCCTCTGACTTCCTTCTCAGTACGAGGAGCAAGAATTTCTTGTATTGCTTTAACCTTGGCTGGATCAACCTCGATGCCTTTGTTGCTGACAACAAAACCTAAGAGTTTACCAGACCGGAATCCGAATGTGCACTTGTTTGGATTTAACCTTACTTTGTACTCCTTCAACCTTACAAACAACTTTTGCAAGTGATCAAGGTGCTCCTCTTCCGTTTGTGATCGGGCTATCATGTCATCTACATAGACCTCTATCTCATGATGTATCATATCATGAAATAAGGCTACCATGGCGTGTTGATAGGTTGCCCCAGCATTCTTCACTCCGAATGGCATCACTTTGTAGCAGAACGTCCCCCATTGTGTGACAAATGTAGTTTTCTCCATGTCCTCAGGTGCCTATTTGATTTGGTTATAACCTGAGAATCCGTCCATGAAGGAAAACACTTTGTGTTGGGCTGTATTGTCGACCAGGATATCAATGTGGGGAAGTGGAAAATCATCTTTAGGGATGACCCTGTTTAAATCTCTATAATCCACGCACATTCGTACTTTACCGTCCTTTTTAGGCACGGGAACAATGTTGGCAACCCATTGAGGATAGGAAGTGACAGCCAAAAATCCAGCATTTAATTATTTCATGACTTCCGCTTTCATCTTCTCTGACATGTCAGGTCTCATGCGGCGGACTTTTTGTTTCACTGGTGGACAGTCTTCTCTTGTGGGTAGACAATGTACCACGATGTCTCTATCAAGTCCTGGCATGTCTTTGTATGACTAGGCAAAGATCTCAACATAATCATGCAATAGCTGAATTAGACGTTCCTTGACACTCGGCTCTAGATTGGCACCCACCTTGATTTCCTGTTTATCTTCCTCGGTACCCAAGTTGATTGTATCCAATGGCTCCTCATGAGGCTGAATAGCTCTTTCCTCTTATTGTAGTAGTCTGGCCAATTCCCCTGGTACTTCACAACCTTCCTCACCTTCGTATTCGGCTTGGTAGATTAGATCTTCAGAGTCACTAAAGTCCATAGCAGTATTGTTACCCATGGGATCCGGAATTCCCCTGGTACTTCACATTTTGACATGTTTTGATGAATTATTACCCTTGGCACTTGATTTTAACCAAAAAGTCAAAGTTTTACTTTTCAGTGTACAGTTGACTTTTGATCAGTTGACTGCAAATTTCATCTGTCAATCCAATGAATTTGAGATGTTTTGAGCCATGTAATTAAGTCAAGATTATGTAATTGAATCCTTTAAATCATGCCTTAACTCAATTGGTCATTTTCTAGGTTAAAAATCAGAAATTGCCCTTCCTCAGTCAAAACCCTAATTTTGACCATTTTGCCCTTTTGGTGATTTGATCAAATTTCTTGAGGAATTATGATCCAAACTTGACCAAATTATATATATAAGTTTAAAATGTTTATGTTTATAAAAAATTATGAGGTTTGACTATAAATTGGCCAAGGTTGACTTTTTCCCCAATACAATTGATTTTTAGGTCAACTGTCCAATTGACTGATCAAAAATGTGGTTCAAGGTTTGAAACTCGTCATGAGTGATCTTAGGGATCCATAATGATGTTTGAAAGTCATATGAAGTGTGATACGGTGGGAAGAACTGACTGTTTTTTGGAATGCTGGTTTGCATTTTGCGTTTTGTATTCGCAAAATGTCGCGGTAAGCAAGAGTCGCCACCGACTTTTATTTTATCCAACAAGGAAAGGAAAAAAGCACAAAAAAAATCCTTTTTCGAGATATTTCCCGGGTTCGGGGGTAGATTATAGAAAGGGAAGGTGTTAGCACCCTTTCTATCTGTGGTTATCCATGGGCTCTTAGGTACTTGCTCATATTGTTTTCAAAATATTGCTTTCTTTGTGCTTGTGGGTTTGAAAAAAGTTTTTGTTTGAAAACTTCGATTTAACTCTTGCTTCTGTCCTCAAGAGCGTATGAAGTGTTTTTGAAAACTTTGTTTGTAAAGGAGTGTAAGTGTGAAAAAGTTTTTATTTTTTGAAAGAGCAAGTACTTAAGAACCATCTACCTACTCGAAAAAGGAATCGTTCTATGCTATCTTCCTTTAGAAAATGCTATCATACTTGTGATCGGTGGAAATAGAACTGACTGTTTTGGAATGCTGGTTCGCGTTTGCGTTTCACAAAATGTCGCGGTAAGCAAGAGTCGCCACCGTCTTTTATTTTCTCCAACAAGGAAAGGATAAAAGCACAGCAAAATTCCTTTTCGAGATGTTTCTCGGGTTCGGGAGGTAGATTATAGAAAGGGAAGGTGTTAGCACCCTTTCTATCCGTGGTTATCCACGGGCTCTTAGGTACTTGCTCACTATGTTTTCAAAAGGTTTTGCTTTTCTTGTGCTCGTGGGTTTTGAAAAGAGTTTTGTTTGGAAACTTCTATTTAACTCTTGTTTCTGTCCTCAAGAGTGTATGAAGTGTTTGTTGAAAACTTTGTTTGAAAAGTGTAAGTGCGAGAAATTTGTTTTGTTTTGAAAGAGCAAGTACCTGAGAACCTCTACCTACTCAAAAGAAATTAAGCTGTGTAAATGTCCTTTAGACAGTGCTATCCCACTATTGAGAAGTAGGTAGCACCATCGTTGGAGTTTTCGGGTCAATTCGATTATGGGACATGTGGTCACTAAAGCAATGGTAGGACGCCTTAGCGGTAACCCTAATGTCCTAGATCATTTTTTATCGAGGCAACCGTTTCGAGGCAACTTTGATCTTTAGACAGGAGGGCGACCTCTAAAATTTCCTATACTCAATGACCACGTCGAGGCAACCAAGTGAGGCGTACCCTAGGAGTGGCATGTGCAAGTGTGTCAGGTTTCAGTTATGTTATCTTTGTACATGTTATGGTGAGCTACGGTTGATTTTAATTTTCAGATAGATCTTGACATGCATAGCCTAGTTAGCATACATCTAGCAATTAATAGTTGCGGAAAATAAAACTAAGCTATTACAAGGCGTCGGGTATTTACATCGCCAAAAACAAACCCTTGAAAAGTAAATTGCGGAAAATAAATAAAAGCGATAAAAAAGGTCCTAATTAAAGCTATTACATCCTCGGAACAATTACATAATATGGTAAAAAATTATGAATAAAAAATAATCACACGCGCGAGAAAAATTGGATCGGAGAGTTTTTAGGGTTTTGACCCTTTTTTGAGAAAGAAAGAGATTTTTTATTATTTTGCATTTAATTAAATTAAACCTAGACTAATTAATTAATTAAATAAAATAAAGATATTTTTTAAGTTTTTTATGTTTTAAGGAAATAATAAAAAAGAGGATTAAAATTGTCAAGAACCCTAATTATACACTAATTTTATTTTTGTTGCAAAAAAGTTAAAATTAACCTAATTAAAACTAAATTAATTAATTACTTATTTATTTATAAAAATAACTAATTAAGTTGAATAAATAAAAATATTATATTTTTTATGTTTTCTGAATTTATTAAAAAATATTAATTGTTTTAGTTAGTAGTTAATTAAAAATAATAAAAATAAATCAAGCAAATAAATAATGAAAGAAAATAAAAAATGCAAACTCAGGGAGGTTTTGGGCCAATTTTGGAGGTGTCTTTGGCAATTTCCAGGCCCACTAGCATTTCAGCCACGTTGACTTTGGTGATTATCCACACGCCTGTTGACTGGGGAGTATGGTGATCTCCCACTCATGTCCATTGGATCTATGCCTGGAGACATCTAGCGCACTGAGATTTGAGGTATATGGTGGACTTCCTTGTGAAATCTGCATGTGAATATATGAAGCAAAATAGAATAAATGTTTTGGGGGACCTGGGATTCGAACCCAGGTCCCAACGTTCACATGCCAACGCCCCAGCCACTCAACCAACCTGTTTAATTTGTTAGTGGAATAATAGGCAATTACTATATGTCAAACAATCAACGTGCTGTGAATAAAAAAAATTAAAACGTGCGCTTTTCAAATAAGCCAATGGGATGTCAACACATCATCGTCTTCAACCTTTTTTCTGTATGATTAGAATCAGATAGCGGGGGTTTTTAACCCCCACTACTTCCTGCAAGGAAAAATAGCGATTAGAAGCACAGTGAATATAAATGTTTCGCGAGGTGTGGGTTGGAATCGTCTTGGTCTCACGATTTCAGTCATGTATCTCACTAGTCCCAATTTTTCCTGGATTGAAAAGCCCCATTTAAGAGCTCAAGAACCCTAGAAATTCAGTCATGGTATCTTTCGATTCAGGGCGTTACAGTTCAATTAAATCATTCCATCAGCTTTGTATGATCTCTAGCAATGCAAAACAATCACAAACATATGTTAAATGCGCATGAATTAAGAGATACAATTATGAAATATAAGGGCAAACCGTGGGACTGTGTATTGTGATTCCTTGAGCTTTGATGCTTGAATTTGATTGTAAATCAATCCTAGTGCCTCCTGCAAGGTGTTTGGATGAACAAAATGCCTTGAATCGACCTAGAATGCAAGAACAGGTTTTGACTTTTCTTGAAAATTCTTGAATTTGACAGGGTCGTTTCTGCAGCTTTTTCACGTCTACTAGGTCATGGTTTACTTGCATACATATAGGAGAATCAAATTAGGTTAAAAGCTGGGCCAATATCCATGTGCATTGATGTTTAAATCTTTGATTGAAAATCAAATATTCTTGATTTTTCATGATTGAACAATGTTGCCAAATTTGGATTTTTTTTTGTATCTTTGACTTGTGCACGAATTTGCCAGCATGTTTTGATCATATTTGCTTCACAAATTGATTTAAAAATCAAATCTTCTATTTTCTTACAATTTAAATTAATTAAATTAATTAATATGTATTAAAAATCCAATTAATCAATAAAAATAAGAAAATAAATCCAATTAATCTTGGTGGGTCGTGCATAAGTCATGGGTGAAGTTTCAAGAAGAGATTTGAGGCCCATTAGCAAAAAGAAGGTGTTTTGAGCAAAGTTGAATTTTGCAAATTCATGAAAATTTCCCAACTTCTCCAATGCACAACTTGCTCAATTTTGATCATATGACCATGTTCTAGGACATTTTGGAAAGCTCTTGAAGTCCTCTAACCAATGCCTTTGGTCCCATGTCATTTGGATTTACCAATCTCAAGTTATGGCCTTTGACTCAAAGTGTACATTTGTTGACTTTTGAAATTGACCTATAATGTAAAAATTGGTAACTTTTTGTGAGAGCATTTCTTGATCTTGGAGTGTGAAGATGGATTGTAGGAAATTGAATCATATTCAAAATGAGCTTTGGATGGAATTTTTATGATAAACCATGAAAAAGTTATGCCCTTGCCAAAGTACAGTTGACTTTTTCTACTGTCCAAAAATAGTAACTTTTGCATCTTGATGATTTTTGAGCTATTCTTGTGGAATCATGATCAAGACTTGATCAAATGATGATTGTGAACTCAAAATAAGATGTTGACCAAGAATTTTGACTTTTGACTGCAAAATGACCATTTTACCCTTGTAGTTGACTATAGATCAAATGGAGCTTTTGAGTGTGCAAATTGGCACTGTGAGTCTTGAAACTTGGCACGTAGGTGCTAGAGAATGCATATAGGCCTATGAGACTTGATGGAACCATTGAAAACCCCAAATTCTTTGAAAGAACCAAAACCCTAATTTCAGATGTCTTAGGAGGTGGTTTGACTGTACAACCCTTGAGCAATTTTGAGCAATTTGAGGATCATTCTTGACAAATCTTGAGGAATATGGGAGGGAAAATTTTGGGGTACAACACTAATATTGATGAGTAGGTAGCATCGTCGTTGGAGTTTAAGGGTCAATTCGAATTTAGGGACTTACGGTCACCAAAGCAATGTTAGGACGCTTTAGCGGTAACCCTAATGTCTTAGATAATTTGTTTGAGGCAACAATATCCGAGGCAACCGTTTCGAGGTGACTATGATCTTTGGACAAGAGGGCGACCTCTAAAGTGACCTATACTCAATGACCGCGTACGAAGGCAACCAAGTGGGGTGTACCCTAAGAGTGTGCATGTGCGAGTGTGTCGTTTTCAGTTTATTTTTTATCTTTGTACATGTTAATGGTTGTCTTTGTTGATTTTAAGTTAAAACATACGATCTAGTCATGCATCCCTATTATCAAACATCTAACAGTTATATTTTGCGGAAAATAAATTGAGGAAATTAAATTACAAGGCGTCGGGTATTTACATCGCCAAAAGCAACCCTTTGAAATTTAAATGCGGAAAAATAAATAAAGCGATAAATAAATGGTCCTAATTATCTATTACATTCCGGGAATAAATACAATATCGAGTAAATAGATCGCGTGCGGGAAAATTAAATCGAGCGCAAGTAGGGTTTTGACCCTTTATGAGAGAAAGTATCTTTTTTTGTTGTTTTTTTTATTTTAAGAAAGAAATAAATCTAAATTAATCACTAAATTAAATAAATTAATTAATTAATGAAAAAAAAATTATTTTTGGATTTTTGGTTATTTAAAGAAAGAAAATAAAAATTAATTGAATTAGTAAAACCTAATTAAGTCTAATTGATTTTAATTATTTACAAAAAATATATTAAAGTTAATTCTAATGAATGGCCTAAATTAATTAATAGATTTGTTAATAAAAAATAAAATACTAAAATTTAATTTAATAAAGAAAATATTTTTGGTTTTAATTTTATAAAAGAAAAAAATTTGATTGGTTAGAAAATATATAAAAATAAATAAATCAAATAAAAAAATAAACAAATAAATAAAAGAAAGAGAGAAAGGGTATGGGCCTGAAAAGGAGGTCAGAATAGCAAGCTGAGGCCCACTAGGCGCTGGCCTTGTTTGACTTCTGAGATTCCCTGCGTGCATGCTGACTTGATTCCATGGTGGACTCTTAATTTGGATCACCAGATCTGGCCTTTGGCCATCTGGTTGTTGGACATGTGAAGGCACATGGTGAGCTGCAAGCCTAGATTTACACCTGATTACATGGTGTGTCTGCATCTGGATCGTATATGGACTGTATTTGAAAGAGTGACAGAATGACATCTGAATCTGGATCATATCTGAAACGTATTTGAATGAGTGACAGAATGACATCCGAATCTGGATCGTATCTGTACTGTTCTTGAATAGAATCTGGAGTAGGTATCAGGATGACATCCGTCTTTGGATCGTACTTGAACTGTTTCTAGATGAGAATCTGGAATAAGTATCAGAATGTCAGCCATATCCGGGTCGCATCTGAACCGTCTCTAGAAGGAATCTGGAATAAGTATCAGAATGTCAGCCATATCTGGATCGCATCTGAACCGTCTCTAGAAGGAATCTGGAATAAGTATCAGAATGTCAGCCATATCTGGATCGCATCTGAACCGTCTCTAGAAGGAATCTGGAATAAGTATCAGAATGTCAGCCATATCTGGATCACATCTGAACCGTCTCTTGCTCAATGGAGTAAACCGCTGAGGTTATAGAACTAGTCCGCACTATGACGGAGGAGAACGTCAAGATGTAGGAACTGGCTCGTGCTCAATGGAGTATATCGTTGAGGTTATAGAGTTGGTTCGCACTATGACGGAGGAGAACGTCAAGATCTAGGAACTGACTTGTGCTCAATGGAGTATACCGTTGAGGTTATAGTACTCGTCCACACTATGAGATAGGGAAACATCTTCATCAAGATCTAGGAACTGTCTGGTCTTCAACGTAGTATACCGTTGAAATTACAGAACTCGTCCATACTTTGACGGAGGGAAATTGTCCCTTTTAACTGGCTGAGAACTTAACTGCATCTTTCCTGAAAGGTAAAGGTCAGTCATATGCAATGCATGATATGGATCAAGCAATGATGTTCTCAACATAAATGATACTGTTTTATATGATGCGTTTATGCATGTATCATGATGTATGAAGATGTGATGTTTTAGCTGGGGAAAATAAATCCCGGATAGCTGCTGGAGAATGATGTTGAATTCTTCGTTTCCGTTGGGGATGATGAACGAAGATGATTGTGAGAATAAACCTGCAGGAGAAAAGAACTCCGTTGGGGAATAAACTGTGGGAAGAGATGCTTTGTTGAGATTCTAATGATAACTCCGTTGGGGATTCCGTTGATAAGCTTTGTTGGGGATTTTGATGAACTCCGCTAGGGGATAGAAAGAACTTCGCTGGGGATGATCTTTCAGTTGCAACTTGCTGAGGATAACCCAGTTAGACTCTTGTGGGGATAACCTCTAAATTTGGCTGAGGAGATGCACTTGTATTCTGCAGGGGACAAGCTTCTAGAATCTACTGGGTAAGATTATTCAATTCTGGCGGGGAAGCTTTTTTTAGACTGCGCTGGGGAAATGGCTCCACTGGGGGTACCTTGCATTCTACCGGGGAACATTCTTATACCCTGTCGAGGAATGTTAAGACTGTCGGGGATGCTCTTTACGCTTGTTGGAGAATATTTTTATACTCCGCTGGGGAATATTAAGACCTTCTGGGAATACCGAGCCTTTTCGGGACTGACGGTAGACTAACTCTGCTTGGGGGAGAGTATGGTTGATTCGTTCATAGTTGCAAGTCTTAGTGGGGAGAGCTTCCATTACTGTCTTACTCTGCGGGGAGTGAAGGTATCTTGGTCATACTCTTCAACTAAATCTACCTTGTACCTGGAGGACAGAGCAGCTTGTACAGTGCGGACAATTCTTATTGCCCCAGTTTCTGCGGGAGAAGAAGGCCTATGAGGTGCTTGATAACTGCCGATTGACAAATCTTCTTCTGGTAGGCAAGTGACGAGATGACGGGACATAGTCATACGCTTTGATCCCTAATTTTTGCCTGGACCGCCCATTCGGGTTTTCGGTCCATCGGGATACCCTTTTTTGCCCAAGCCGCCTTCTCAGGTTTTCGACTTGCCGGGTGTATGGATTTTTTATTTTAATTTTTTTTATTTTCATCCCTTATTTTGCCCGAACCCTTTTGGTTCGTCGGGAAGCCCTTATTTTTGCCTAGGCCAGTCGACCTAGCAGGTCTTTGATTATGCGTAGTAATTTTTTTTTGACTATGTCCACGCTCTCAGAGTGTACGGAGTTGTCACTGTCGGTAGTGTTGTGTTGCCATACTACCAGAAGATGTTTGATCGTGTAAGATTCGTCGTTGGAATTCATGTCCAATGCCCCAAGTGACTCAGGCGGAGATTTGCCCCTAGCTATTTGGCATCTTGAGAGATTCCTTGAATCTTGACTTGACTGCCCCAGATGATGGAAACTGATCATGTCTGCCCCTTGGTTGGAGGTGTTTCTTCCGCTTGAGGTGACCCTTTTTATTGAAAAGGTTTTCTTTCACAAGATATTCATCGTGCGAATTTCTCTGTTGTTCGAACAAATAGTCATATGCAAACAATGTTATTTTAAGAATGCAAAGCTTATGTCTGTCTTGAAGTTTTTTGAAAATGCAGTTTTCAATAAAACAAGTGAATTTTTGTAAAATGTGATGTCAACTCAGGATTTTACAGCAAGCCCTACAGGAGTCAGGATACCTTTTGTAACAGTATGCTTTCGAACTAACCCATGCTTCAGCTAGGACTTTTAAGGGTTATAACGTGGCCTGGTTCACGATTTAAGGAACAAAGGATAAAGGCTCAAAATTTATTTGTACCCACCCGCTCTTCGTGATGTTCTTCGATCCTAAACTCAGCTAATCACGCATTAGATCTTGTTTGAGTCTTTGCTCTGATATACCAGTGATGGTTCAGATACTGACAATTTATTTTGAACAGGCAGTCATTTTGTTAAGAGTTTGCAGGATCTCTTTCTTTTTGATTTTATTATCCATGTCTTTTTGCCTGAACTGTTTCTTTTGTAATTATAGTCAGCGGGATGCCCCAGTTTTTTGTAAGTCTCCTTCATAGGTTTTGACTTATTGGGCTTTTATTTTGAGAGATGACGACTGCCGGTCCTGATGATTATAGGGAACCATCACTGTCTTTTGTTTTGGAAGGACTCCTTTGATGCCATTCATTGTGCACCTGGATTAACTGAGAAAACTACCCTGCCCCAGGTTATAATTAAGGGTTTTTAATTTTTGCATGAAAAGAAAAACTCCAACTTCTTTGGCTCGAAGGGGTTGACTAGGGATTATCTTCCTTATAACTCCACTATTTAGGATTTGAAACAATGCCTGTACATCGTCAGCGGGGTCTGTTCAAAAGCAAACTGTAAAGATCGTGGTATCGTTTTCGTCATCCTCCCTCTAAAGGCTTGTAACTTTAGCAAGAGTTGAACGAGTAAAAAGCATAGTTTAGATGTAATTAAAATGATTGGATCAAATCAAGACAAACATATGCAATGCATTAATGAAACAAAGTTTGGCATTAATAGATAGTTGTTCGAATAACAAATAGATTACAACTTGAAAATTCAAATAAAACAAAAGCCTTCAATGATTTGGCATAGGAGCAATGATTATGTTTGGCGTCTCCGGAGGGTCAAACTGGATCTCTTTGGCATCAATCATGTCTTGGACCTTGTTCTTCAGAGCCCAACAGTTGTTTGTGTCATGTCCCGGACTATCAGAGTGGTATGCACACCTTTCATTGGGATGATAGGTAGGAGCGGAAGTATTTGGGTTCCGGAGAGGAGCCCTTAATGTAATCAGCCATGCCTTCAATATTTTTTGTAGCGCTTGAGTCAGTGACATGTTGATCTTAGTGAATTGTCTTTTAGGTGCGACCTCCTTACGTTGATGCCCCTGTCTTTATTGAGCAGGCGTAGGATTAGAGATCAAGATTTCTCCTACGTGTTGGTCATGACGACTCTTTTGACCATGTACAGTATTGGACTCTTTCTTCCCATTGTAGGGATTTTTCTGAGCATCGGAAGGTGTAGCTTCTTGAATCTTCCCACTTTTGATGCCAGCTTCAATTCTCTCACCAGTCAAGATAAGGTCTGTAAACCCGGCTGAAGAGTTTCCAATCAGATGATTAAAGAATGGACCAGACAGGGTCCCCAGAAACATATCGACGAGTTCACGATCAGTTAAAGGTGGCTGCACCCTTCCGGCAATGTCTCTCCATTTTTGAGCATACTCTTTAAATCCTTCACTCGTCCCTATTGACATACCCTGGAGCTGGGTACGCGTAGGAGCGAGGTCGGAATTATATTGATACTTCTTATAGAACACAGTAGCCAAATCTTCCTAGTTACGGATACTGGCTCCATCCAGCTGATAGAACCACTCAAGCTGAGTCCCTGAAAGACTGTCTTGAAAGAAATGGATCCACAAGTTCTTGTCAGCAGTGTAAGGTTGGATCCTCCTCACATATGACCGGAGGTGCAGCTTTGGACAGGAAGCTCCGTCATACTTGGCAAAGGCAGGTGCCTTGAATTTATGGGGAATCACCACCCCAGAGGATAAACCTAGGTCTCCGAAGTCCAGCCCGGGCACGTTCTGTATTTCCATAGCGCTCAAGCGGTCCTCCAACTGTTTGTACCTATCCGCAGTAGGAGGATACTGTTCTTCATCATAATTCGTCTCGTTGTCGGAGACCACTAGACTATGGACCCTCTTTTCCTGTGGGCTGTCTTTCCCTACTGATGAGGTAGTCAGATCAACCTCATTTTGCAGTCCATTTCCAAACCTGCATCCAGTGTTGAACAAGACGGTCCTCTTCTTCTTCTTCTTCCTCTCTTTCAGAATCAGAGTCTTCAAATCCTGTTGACCCTGGGCTAGGCTCATAACCAACTCTTGGAACTGGGCATTCTGGGCCTGAAGGGCCTTGATAGCTTGTTCAGTGGAAGGTTCAGTAGACATGATGATTGCTGAAATAAACAACGAAGAAGATAAGTGACCTGTAAAAGGGGTACCTGTTATGCATATGATGAAATGAAATGCGTATGATTTATGTTTTCAAAGACAATCTGGATTCAAATTTGTAGACCAAAAGGGAACACACTTTATTAGATTTAACTTCGGAATTTAAACTGTTCAACAAATTGCTCTGAGGCGTTACAAGGATGAAAATACTGAAAAGTAAATCAAATATGTAAAAGAAACATCAAAGGTCCATCAATGCTCCCATGGCCTCTTCTTCTCAGTGCGGATATAGTCATTCAGGATCCGCTCGTTCTCCAATTGCTTTGTCAGCTTCTGGATCTTCTGTTCTTGTTCATTGAACCTTTCCCGATAAGAATCCCGTTCTTCCTGCAGTTGCGCCCAATACCTCTTTAGTGTGCCAACATCAGTGGGCATATGAGGATGAAGAATAGTTGGAGGAACCCTTTCTTTATCAGCAGCTTCAAGAGTAATAGGTCTGACAGCTTCGTATGGAATACCTAACTTCTGAGCATGGATGCGAACCCATCTGAGATATGACTCCATTGGCAGAGAAGTTTTTGGTCCCAGCTCATGTGGGTCAGCTTTGTGAACTCTGTCCCAAGCCCTGATAAATCTACGACGCAGCTCGTCGCTATCTACCTGAAAATCAAAGACGATATGAGGTATTAACATCTCATGGGGGCCTTCTCTTCTGGCTCTTCCGAACTGACGGAGAGATAAGCATGGGTTATAAGAGATTCCTCCACGGGTTCCGATCAATGGAACATTAGGATACTCTCCACAACGATCAATGACGGCCACCTCATCTAAGCCTCTGAGAGTCCAAATAATGTCTTTATCAGTAAGAGACATTATCCTATGAGCCCAGCCCCTTCCTTCTTTGTTCTTCAACACGAACTTAGGGAGGTGCGAAATAAACCACCTCGCCAATAAAGGAGCACAACACAGCAAAGTTCTTTGTCTTCGGGCGGTACGAGTATAGAGCTGATAAAGGATATCACCCAAGAGAGTGGGTACAGGGTTCCGAGAGATGAAGATCCTTATGGCATTAACCTCAACAAATGTGTCAGGATTTGGAAACAAAACCAGACCATAGATTAAGAGAGCCAGAATGTCCTCGTACGCTTTGAAGTATAAGTCATTCCAGAAACAATTAGCTTTGCCAACCAGAAATTTAGCCAAAAAGCCCTTAACTCCACTTCTAGTCTCCCAGTTAGCCATTACCTCCTCTTTGGTTAAGTGAAGGGCTGCAGCAATCTCTTCAGGCCTGAGAGTTTTCTCCCAACCAGTAAATGGAGTCTGCTCCAAAACAGGGATACCAAGCAACTCAGAGAATTCTTCCAGGGTAGGGACCAGCTGGAAGTCTTGAAAGGTGAAGCAATGGTACAGCGGATCATAAAACTAGACCAAGACACTCATCAATTGTTTGTCCCACTTTGAGGTGACTAAACCGAGAAGAGAACCATGCCTCTTGATGAAGGAAGTAGTGTTTAGAATCCTGTCAACCAATTCTTTAAGCAAAGCAGGTGGTTGAACAAAGTTGAGCCGGATAGTATTCCTACGCATGGGCATAATGATGTCCTACAAAACAGAGCAAAGATGAAACCCTCTTGTCTTTGAAATGGGTTAGTCCTTATGCAAGATGTATGCAATGTTATGATGTTATGATGTTATGATAAAGGCACGCCACAAGTATTCACAAAAGGCAAACATGGCAAAGGCACACAAGTCACACAAGAGCCCTTAGATTTCAGGCTGGCATAAAGTTTAGGTACTACCCTCTTTCAGTTTCAGTTGGTTAAGACCTGTCCTAAAAATAGTAACCAGGTTCTAGAGGATCTCAATATCACTGACTACCCTCGATCGGTCATAATTCCAGTTTGGCAACTTTTTCTTGCGGCCAGAACCATCGCGAGAGTTTAGCCTCAATGAGTGTAGCATACTGCTACTGTTCTTTGGCCAAGTTGGTCAATTTAAGGTTCTAAGGTCAGTTGGTGCTTAATGACTCCTCAAAAGACCCATATTCTCCTCGTTCCAACACAAGGGATATCGTTACAGACCAAGGAGTCACACCAACGTAGCTACTGCTTCACCCGTGTCGGTCTACGCCGGACAGGTCCCTCACAGTTTATTGCTACTTACCTAAAGGGTATCCCCAGATCCGGGTTAGGATCTATAAAACTCCGATACAAGCCCACAAAATTAAAGCACACAAAGCATACAATTGAAAACATAGTGATCTAATCCTAAGGTACACCTCACTTATTTTAATATTCCCCAGCAGAGTCGCCAGTTCTGTGATCGGTGGAAATAGAACTGACTGTTTTGGAATGCTGGTTCGCGTTTGCGTTTCACAAAATGTCGCGGTAAGCAAGAGTCGCCACCGTCTTTTATTTTCTCCAACAAGGAAAGGATAAAAGCACAACAAAATTCCTTTTCGAGATGTTTCTCGGGTTCGGGAGGTAGATTATAGAAAGGGAAGGTGTTAGCACCTTTTCTATCCGTGGTTATCCACGGGCTCTTAGGTACTTGCTCACTATGTTTTCAAAAGGTTTTGCTTTTCTTGTGCTCGTGGGTTTTGAAAAGAGTTTTGTTTGGAAACTTCTATTTAACTCTTGTTTCTGTCCTCAAGAGTGTATGAAGTGTTTGTTGAAAACTTTGTTTGAAAAGTGTAAGTGCGAGAAATTTGTTTTGTTTTAAAAGAGCAAGTACCTGAGAACCTCTACCTACTCAAAAGAAATTAAGCTGTGTAAATGTCCTTTAGACAGTGCTATCCCACTATTGAGAAGTAGGTAGCACCATCGTTGGAGTTTTCGGGTCAATTCGATTATGGGACATGTGGTCACTAAAGCAATGGTAGGACGCCTTAGCGGTAACCCTAATGTCCTAGATCATTTTTTATCGAGGCAACCGTTTCGAGGCAACTTTGATCTTTAGACAGGAGGGCGACCTCTAAAATTTCCTATACTCAATGACCACGTCGAGGCAACCAAGTGAGGCGTACCCTAGGAGTGGCATGTGCAAGTGTGTCAGGTTTCAGTTATGTTATCTTTGTACATGTTATGGTGAGCTACGGTTGATTTTAATTTTCAGATAGATCTTGACATGCATAGCCTAGTTAGCATACATCTAGCAATTAATAGTTGCGGAAAATAAAACTAAGCTATTACAAGGCGTCGGGTATTTACATCGCCAAAAACAAACCCTTGAAAAGTAAATTGCGGAAAATAAATAAAAGCGATAAAAAAGGTCCTAATTAAAGCTATTACATCCTCGGAACAATTACATAATATGGTAAAAAATTATGAATAAAAAATAATCACACGCGCGAGAAAAATTAGATCGGAGAGTTTTTAGGGTTTTGACCCTTTTTTGAGAAAGAAAGAGATTTTTTATTATTTTGCATTTAATTAAATTAAACCTAGACTAATTAATTAATTAAATAAAAGAAAGATATTTTTTGAGTTTTTTATGTTTTAAGGAAATAATAAAAAAGAGGATTAAAATTGTCAAGAACCCTAATTCTACACTAATTTTATTTTTGTTGCAAAAAAGTTAAAATTAACCTAATTAAAACTAAATTAATTAATTACTTATTTATTTACAAAAATAACTAATTAAGTTGAATAAATAAAAATATTATATTTTTTATGTTTTCTGAATTTATTAAAAAATATTAATTGTTTTAGTTAGTAGTTAATTAAAAATAATAAAAATAAATCAAGCAAATAAATAATGAAAGAAAATAAAAAATGCAAACTCAGGGAGGTTTTGGGCCAATTTTGGAGGTGTCTTTGGCAATTTCCAGGCCCACTAGCATTTCAGCCACGTTGACTTTGGTGATTATCCACACGCCTGTTGACTGGGGAGTATGGTGATCTCCCACTCATGTCCATTGGATCTATGCCTGGAGACATCTGGCGCACTGAGATTTGAGGTATATGGCGGACTTCCTTGTGAAATCTGCATGTGAATATATGAAGCAAAATAGAATAAATGTTTTGGGGGACCTGGGATTCGAACCCAGGTCCCAACGTTCACATGCCAACTCCCCAGCCACTCAACCAACCTGTTTAATTTGTTAGTGGAATAATAGGCAATTACTATATGTCAAACAATCAACGTGCTGTGAATAAAAAAAATTAAAACGTGCGCTTTTCAAATAAGCCAATGGGATGTCAACACATCATCGTCTTCAACCTTTTTTCTGTATGATTAGAATCAGATAGCGGGGGGTTTTAACCCCCACTACTTCCTGCAAGGAAAAATAGCGATTAGAAGCACAGTGAATATAAATGTTTCGCGAGGTGTGGGTTGGAATCGTCTTGGTCTCACGATTTCAGTCTTGTATCTCACTAGTCCCAATTTTTCCTGGATTGAAAAGCCCCATTTAAGAGCTCAAGAACCCTAGAAATTCAGTCATGGTATCTTTCGATTCAGGGCGTTACAGTTCAATTAAATCATTCCATCAGCTTTGTATGATCTCTAGCAATGCAAAACAATCACAAACATATGTTAAATGCGCATGAATTAAGAGATACAATTATGAAATATAAGGGCAAACCGTGGGACTGTGTATTATGATTCCTTGAGCTTTGATGCTTGAATTTGATTGTAAATCAATCCTAGTGCCTCCTGCAAGGTGTTTGGATGAACAAAATGCCTTGAATCGACCTAGAATGCAAGAACAGGTTTTGACTTTTCTTGAAAATTCTTGAATTTGACAGGGTCGTTTCTGCAGCTTTTTCACGTCTACTAGGTCATGGTTTACTTGCATACATATAGGAGAATCAAATTAGGTTAAAAGCTGGGCCAATATCCATGTGCATTGATGTTTAAATCTTTGATTGAAAATCAAATATTCTTGATTTTTCATGATTGAACAATGTTGCCAAATTTGGATTTTTTTGTATCTTTGACTTGTGCACGAATTTGCCAGCATGTTTTGATCATATTTGCTTCACAAATTGATTTAAAAATCAAATCTTCTATTTTCTTACAATTTAAATTAATTAAATGAATTAATATGTATTAAAAATCCAATTAATCAATAAAAATAAGAAAATAAATCCAATTAATCTTGGTGGGTCGTGCATAAGTCATGGGTGAAGTTTCAAGAAGAGATTTGAGGCCCATTAGCAAAAAGAAGGTGTTTTGAGCAAAGTTGACTTTTGCAAATTCATGAAAATTTCCCAACTTCTCCAATGCATAACTTGCTCAATTTTGATAATATGACCATGTTCTAGGACATTTTGGAAAGCTCTTGAAGTCCTCTAACCAATGCCTTTGGTCCCATGTCATTTAGATTTACCAATCTCAAGTTATGGCCTTTGACTCAAAGTGTACATTTGTTGACTTTTGAAATTGACCTATAATGTAAAAATTAGTAACTTTTTGTGAGAGCATTTCTTGATCTTGGAGTGTGAAGATGGATTGTTGGAAATTGCATCATATTCAAAATGAGCTTTGGATGGAATTTTTATGATAAACCATGAAAAAGTTATGCCCTTGCCAAAGTACAGTTGACTTTTTCTACTGTCCAAAAATAGTAACTTTTGCATCTTGATGATTTTTGAGCTATTCTTGTGGAATCATGATCAGGACTTGATTAAATGATGATTGTGAACTCAAAATAAGATGTTGACCAAGAATTTTGACTTTTGACTGCAAAATGACCATTTTACCCTTGTAGTTGACTATAGATCAAATGGAGCTTTTGACTGTGCAAATTGGCACTGTGAGTCTTGAAACTTGGCACGTAGGTGCTAGAGAATGCATATAGGCCTATGAGACTTGATGGAACCATTGAAAACCCCAAATTCTTTGAAAGAACCAAAACCCTAATTTCAGCTGTCTTAGGAGGTGGTTTGACTGTACAACCCTTGAGCAATTTTGAGCAATTTGAGGATCATTCTTGACAAATCTTGAGGAATATGGGAGGGAAAATTTTGGGGTACAACACTACTATTGATGAGTAGGTAGCATCGTCGTTGGAGTTTAAGGGTCAATTCGAATTTAGGGACTTACGGTCACCAAAGCAATGTTAGGACGCTTTAGCGGTAACCCTAATGTCTTAGATAATTTGTTTGAGGCAACAATATTCGAGGCAACTGTTTCGAGGCGACTATGATCTTTGGACAAGAGGGCAACCTCTAAAGTGACCTATACTCAATGACCGCGTACGAAGGCAACCAAGTGGGGTGTACCCTAAGAGTGTGCATGTGCGAGTGTGTCGTTTTCAGTTTATTTTTTATCTTTGTACATGTTAATGGTTGTCTTTGTTGATTTTAAGTTAAAACATATGATCTAGTCATGCATCCCTATTATCAAACATCTAACAGTTATATTTTGCGGAAAATAAATTGCGGAAATTAAATTACAAGGCGTCAGGTATTTACATCGCCAAAAGCAACCCTTTGAAATTTAAATGCGAAAAAATAAATAAAGCGATAAATAAATGGTCCTAATTATCTATTACATTCCGGGAATAAATACAATATCGAGTAAATAGATCGCGTGCGGGAAAATTAAATCGAGCACAAGTAGGGTTTTGACCCTTTATGAGAGAAAGTATCTTTTTTTGTTGTTTTTTTTATTTTAAGAAAGAAATAAATCTAAATTAATCACTAAATTAAATAAATTAATTAATTAATGAAAAAAAAGTTATTTTTGGATTTTTGGTTATTTAAAGAAAGAAAATAAAAATTAATTGAATTAGTAAAACCTAATTAAGTCTAATTGATTTTAATTATTTACAAAAAATATATTAAAGTTAATTCTAATTAATGGCCTAAATTAATTAATAGATTTGTTAATAAAAAATAAAATACTAAAATTTAATTTAATAAAGAAAATATTTTTGGTTTTAATTTTATAAAAGAAAAAAATTTGATTGGTTAGAAAATATATAAAAATAAATAAATCAAATAAAAAAATAAACAAATAAATAAAAGAAAGAGAGAAAGGGTATGGGCCTGAAAAGGAGGTCAGAATAGCAAGCTGAGGCCCACTAGGCGCTGGCCTTGTTTGACTTCTGAGATTCCCTGCGCGCATGCTGACTTGATTCCATGGTGGACTCTTAATTTGGATCACCAGATCTGGCCTTTGGCCATCTGGTTGTTGGACATGTGAAGGCACATGGTGAGCTGCAAGCCTAGATTTACACCTGATTACATGAAGAGGAAAAATAACAAAGAGAATGGGGGACCTGGGATTCGAACCCAGGTCCACTTGGTCATTGGCAAACGCGCTTACCACTTGGTTGTTGTGCTTCATTTGTTAATCCTATACAAAATAATAATAATAAGTGAAAACAAATCAATATGCCAACACAACAAAATTAAGCGCGCCATGGTTTGAATTGACCACTGGGGAGGTGACACGCAATCGTCCCCTACCTCCAGCCACTGTAATATTTCCTGCGGATTTGGATCCGCAGCTAAATGCATAGCTCGATTCAAAAATCACTTCCAGGCCATAAAAATGACCTTCAAAAACATGGTTAGGTTCGTCTCCCTCTCCTGAGTGCAACCATGCCTTTTATAAGAATCAATTTCACCTGAAACACAAAATCCCTAAAACACAAAACATAACCCTAGCCATGGCATTCTGAGGTTACAGTCCATATAAACCAAATTGAATATTGCCAAAAGTTTAGAAAATGCTATAATAATTATAAATATGCCAAGAATTTGCCCAAATGATGTAAGAATGGTGATTTACGAATTCAAGAAAGAAGAGGATTTTTGTGACACTTACACTGCTTTGTGATGTGCGTGGAGGCTTGCTTGGGATTGGTTCTGCTTCAGTTATCGTCAAGGAATCGATTGAGATCGTTCTTGGCTTATGAAAACACCTATAGACACGATTTTGATTTCAAACTTTTTACCACTTTTTCAAGTTTTGGTTCTGCCTATTCTTACAGCCTCTAGACCATATTTCGTGTCCTTTGGCTTCTATATGTATCATGGAATGCATTAGGTTAACAAATATGGCTTGAATCCTCCATATCAATGCATTGCATATTTGATTTGATTCACTATTGAAAGTTTGCCTAATTTGTCAAAAAACCATCTTTTTGTACATGATATGGTAAGATACGAATTTGATGCTTATCATGATGATGACTAAGACCTAAAACAACCAAAAAGATCTCAAGTAATCAATATTTGGATTTTACATGATTTAATTTGATTTAAAATGAAATAATTCAATAAAAAATCCAATAAAATAATAAAAAAGAAATATGATCTCAAGGCTGAAGCTAGGACACGTGTGCAATGGTACAAGCTCAAATCAAGTGGAAAAGAATGGGCCCATTTGACAAAATTTGAAGTTTTGGGGATAGTTGACTTTTGGCAATTTTGCAAAAATGCCCAACTTCAACAATGCATAACTTCTTCAATTTGAACTTTTGGAAGTGTTCTTGGACTTTTTAGAAATCTTGAGATGTCCTATAACCAAAAATTTTGGTCTCATCTCATTTTGATATTCCATGCTCAAGTTATAAGCTTTGGAAAAAAAAGGTGTTTTTGTTGACTTTCAAAAATGACCTATAATGTCCAAATTTTTTAATTTCTTGTGAGTGTATTTTCTGATCTTGGGGTATGAAGATGGATTGTAGGAAAATTCATCCTCTTAAAAATGAGCTTTGGATGAGTAATTTATCATAAAGTATGAGAAAGTTATGCTTGGTCAAAGTTGAGTTGACTTTTCCTACAAAACCCTAATTTAGCAACTTTTGAATCTTGATGAATTTTGAGCAATCCTTGATGAATCATGATCAACCCTTGACAAAATGATGAAATGTTCTTCAAAATGATAATTTTGACAAAAAATCTTGAAGTTTGACTGTATTTGGCTCACATTTGACTTTTGCCCTAGCATAGTCGATTTTTGGACCCTTTGAGCAATTGACTAACCAAACTTCCTCTGCAAGGCTTGAAATTTGACATGGATGGCCTTGAGAACATATTAGGACATTGGGGAGAAATTGAGGTCATTTGGACTCAAAGATCTTGATGCAACACAAAACCCTAATTTGGGGTTGACTGCCTTAGGAGATAGCTTGACTGTCCAACTCTTGAGCAATCTTGAGCCACTTGGAGATTTTCTTGCAAGGTTTGGAGAAATATGAGAGGGTAAATTTTGGGGTACAACATGAAGCATTGATATTCCAAAAATCCTTGTGCAAATTCAAACCCTAATTTTGGGTTATTAGTGCAAGATGAGATGTCTTGAGCTGACCAAACCCTAATCTAGTCTTGAGTCAAAGAAATCTTGTGAGAAAAGTATTGATAAATGAGAGGGAAAATTTTGGGGTACAACAGGGGAGTTATCTCTTGATTTCAGAGAATGGAAGTTAACAACTTGTTGGGGATAAAGAAGTTAATCGTTATCTGGTTGGATTCCAGGCTTTGCAGCAACTCATGAGGATAGTTGCAAACTTTATTGGGAAATAGGAGCTTTTGAACCGTTATCTGGTTGGGTACAGGCTTTGCAGTAACTTTCATAGATGATACTGACTTCATTGATGACTTCGCTGGGGATTAGGGGTTGTGGTGCCTCAATTTGTAAAAGTATGAGAGGCAAACTCAAACTGGGGAATCTGTAGTTTGTTGGGGAGATAAGCCCTGTTGAAGAGAATATTTGACAAACTGCTCGAGAGGTGTTTTCTTTTGGGAGAACTCCTTGAGGATTCTTCTTGAGACCAACTCAGCTGGGGAGAGGTTTTCCGGAGACTAAAACTCTGGCTGGGGATTACATGGATCCAATTTTATGGGGATATCCATGAATTTGGCCTTGAGGGGTTTGTACCCTTATCTGTTAAGATTATTCTGTGGGGATAACCTTATAGAGATGACTCTGTAGGGACTTGACTGGGGATCACCCTATGAAAAGGACTTTGTGGGAATTTGTCACTGCCGCTAGTAGTAAGTGTTGTAGTACTGCCAGAAAATGTTTGCTTAGACGTACGTAAACCTTTGCTGGAATTCATGGTCAATATCCCAAGTGATGCAGATACAGACCTGCCCCTGGTTATTCAACATTTCTTGAGATATTTCTTGAAATCTCGACTTGATTTCCCCCAAATAATTTGGACAGTGGTGTGTCATGCCCCCTTGCTTATAGGAGATTTGTCATTGGAAGTGTTTTTCCCTTTGAAGTGATTCTGTTCATTGAGAGATTTTTTTGTTCACTGGATATTCACCGTGTGAATTTCTCTATTGTCAAAAAAATAGCTATATGCAAACAACGGTATTCAAAATAATGCAAAGTTTGTGTTTATCTTGAAGTTTTGTAAATGAATTTTTAGCAGATAAAAAAAGTTTTGTAAGAACATGAATTCCACTCAGGATTTACAGTAAGCCTTACAGGAGTTAGGATACCTTTTGTAACAATATGCTTTTGAACTAACTCATGCTTTAATTGGGACTTTTGAAGGGTCGTAGCGTGGCTTGGTTCATGGTTAAAGAAACAAAGGATAAAATTCGAAGTGTATTTGTACCCGACCGTTCTCCATGATGTTCTCCAGTCCTAAACTCTGTTAATTGTACATTTAAACTCCAATTGAGTCTGGAATGACGTTTTGGTGATGCTTCAGAAACTTGGAAGTTTATTTGTGAAGGCAATCACTTTTGCAACATTTTTCATGTTGTCGAAGATTTGTAGTGACCTCTTTTTTTATTTACTATCCCATATTTTTTCCTGATTGTTCTTGTTCTGAGATTACAGCCAGCGGGATGCCCCAACTTTTAAGTTTCATTCGTAGGTTTTGACTTAGTGGGATTTTCTTTTAAGAGATAATGACTGCCTATTTGATAGGGAACCATCGCCGTCTTTCGATTCAGAAGGACGTTCTTGATGTCATTCTTTGTTTAGGAAGTGAAAGCTTACGACTGAACACGCATTTGAATTAAATGAGAAAATACCATGCCCCAGGTTTTGATTAAAGGTTTCAATTTGTGTGAAAAAGAAAACTCCTACTTCTTTGGCTCAAAGGGGTTGACTAAGGATTATCCTTCTTATAACTCCAGTGTTTAGGAATTGAAACAAAAGCTTGTACATCGTCAGCAAGGTCTATCTAAAAGCATATTGTATGAGATAATGGCATTGTTTTTGTCATCCTCCCTCTAAAGGTTTGCAAATTTTAACATGATTTGAATATCGTAAAGGGAGTAAAAGCATAATTTCAGTATAGTGAGAACAAATGGACTAATCCAGGACAAACATATGCAATGCATTAATGAAACAAAGTTTAACATTAATAGATAAGTGTTTGAACAAAAAAAAATTAGAATTGAAAATTCAAAATGAAATGGACGCTCTCAATGATTTGGCATGGGAGCGGTGATCATATTGGGAGTCTCAGGAGGGCCGAATTCAATCTCCTTGGCGTAAATCATGTTTTGAGTCTTGTATTTCAGCGCCCAACAATCATTAGTATCATGCCCAGGACTTCCTGAATGATAAGCACATATTGCATCAGGATTATAGTTAGGAGAATAAGTTTTAGGGTTTGGGTGAGGTCCTATCAATGTAATCAGATTCATCCTCAACATGTGTTGCAAAGCTTGAGAAGATGGCATGTTGATTTTAGTAAACTGTCTTTTGGCCTCGTCTTGCCTTTGTTGATTTCCCCATTGAAATTGGTGAGGTCGTTGTTGGGCTTGTGACGTAGCAGAAATTTGGAAAGGTCTACTCTCCACCAAGCCAACTTCTTGTCTCATCGAAGGCTGATTAATGACTCGATCCCAAATTCTAGTTGTTTGCCCTATATGGTTGCATCTGTCTTGATGAATTTTGTTAATGAGGGCTCTCAGCTCTTCTTGTCCTTGAGCTAAGTTTTGGATAAGAGCCATCTGGCCCACCATTTGTCCCATCATCTGGATCTTCATTGTGGCTATCTCAGTTTATAGTCGTTCCAACTGGTCATCCTTATTATCCTCAAGATTCTTCATGGTCATGCCCCTAGTGGGGAGTGCTCTCACTTCTTCTTGCCCCTTGGATAGGTTCGAGAACATTTCTTGAAGTTGAGCATTTTGAGTCTGAATGTCCTTGATAGTTTGCTCTAGAGCCATCTCTAGTGAAATAAACAGTAAGCAGATGAGAAACCCGTGTGGGGAAACCTGTTATGATGACATGCATGATATGTAGATGCAATGTTTTCAAGGATCTTGTGGGGTAAACACAAGAAGATGTTAGAAGTTGAACTTTGATCACAACTTTGATTGGAGAACTTCGTATAGGTGGATGTCCTTCCACGAGAATCAAGATCACCATGTCAAGTGGGTCATAGCCCTTGACTCAAGTTACCATGCTTTGGTCTTTGATATCATTTGGTTAGAGGATAATAAATCCTCTTGCCCCTTGATAGATGCCTGGTTCAACATGACCATGCATCATAAGCCTTTGAGATCCTTGAAATGGCTATTGAAATGATATGGTATGATGTTATGATGTTATGTACAATTGAACAAAGCAAACAAGTCTTTATGTACAAATAATCATATACACACAAAGCAGACAAGTCCTTAGGTTTAGGCTTGCATGGAGTTTTATAGGTAAGTACCCTCTTGAAGTTTAGCTGGCTTAACCTGTCCTAGAAAGTAACCGGGTTCTAGGGGATCTCAATATCATCGACCTTTCTTTTAGGCATTGTCTCAGCACAATCAATCTTTTATTACGGCCGAGATATCCAAAAAGCCCGATCTCAATGAGTGTAACATCGAGTATCAACCAATCTTCAACTTTAAACCAAAGTCGGCTATCTCATTACTTCCTAATGGACAAGTTGTTCAATTAAGGTTCTATGGTCAGTTAGTTCTTCATGACGCTGCTCAGCGGCCCCGTATTCTCCTCGATTCAACACAAGGGATACCGGTACCAACAAATGTGTTGCAATAAATTAGCCATTGCTTCAACCATATCGGTCTATGCCGTATAATTTCCATAATCTATTGATACTTACCTAAAAAGGTGCCCCAGATCCGGGTGTAGGATCTTTAACAATAACCCAAACAAGGAACCATAATGTAAAGCAAGCAAGTAAAACAAGGAAAGCAAGTAAATGTGATCTAGCTCTAAGGTAACCCCACTTTTAAGTATGTCTCCAGCAGAGTCTGCAGTTCTGTAATACCTTGGGAGAACTGACTTGTTTGTTTTGCGTTTGATTGCAATTATTGACGATAGCAAGAGTCGCCACCAAATTTTCTTTTATCCAATAAGGAAAGGGTGAAAAGAACAGGAAAGACCTTTAGAGATGTTTTCTAGAGTTCGGGGGGTAGGTTATGAAAAGGGAAGGTGTTAGCACCCTTTTCATCCGTAGTTATCTACGGGCTCTTAGTTGCTTGCTAGATCACTTGCTTTTGTTTGAAAATGTGCTTTGTGGTGGGTGTAAGTTTGAAAGTATTTTGAAAAATGCCTTTGTTGTGGCGAACTTTATAATGATTCTCGTCTCTATAAGTGCGTACAAAGTGTTGGTTTTGAAAATAGTTCAAAGAGATGTTAGTTTTTGAAGGTGTTTTGTGAGTGTATGTGAGGAAAATGGTTTTTGTTCAAGAGCAAGCAATTACGAGCGTCCTACCTACTCAAAAGGTCTTATGTTCTTTTCCTCCTCCTTTAGATATTTCTATCTTACCATTGATTGGTAAGAAGCCCCATCGTTGGATGTGAAGGGACGGGCGTGGATCAATTGTATAGTCAGAGAAGGCAACCTATGAGACGTTTTAGCAATTTTCGTTAGGGACTAGATCGTTTACCGTAGGCAACATCGAGGGACATCGAGGGACTACGATCTTTTTATTGAGGTTCTTTGCTAAAATGCCCATATTTGAGGGACATGACTATTTTCCGAGGCAACAAGTGAGATTACCCTAGAGGTGCATATGTGCGTAATGTGTTTGATTGCATGCATTAAGTCTTGAACTTGGGTTGTCTACTTGTTGATTTTTATATTTCCATACATGCCCTAGTTACTAACATTTATAAAGAAATAAAAATGCGGAAAATAAATGTCCTACGCTATTACATATTTTGGGGGATGGGGTATGCAAGTTTACAAATGGGGGTTGAAAAGCAATAAAAGTCCTAATTATTACACCCATATTGAATAGCAAGAAAATATAAATATATAGAAAAATAAAGACAAAAATAGTGTAAAAGAGAAAAATCCAAGACATCCGAGATCGAAGGATGTGTCTTTCAATTCCCATACTTTTTCCTTCTCTCGATTGGGCCTGCAACATACGTGTATCGAAGCTTGCATCCTTCGATTCACACGGCCTTTCCTTTCGTTTGGGTATGCGCATTAGTGAGTATCGAAGCACTCCCTTTGATTCAAACACCTTTTCTGTTTTCTTTCGTTTGGGACATGATAGCACTATGGGTCGAAGCCATGCTAATATGGCCTGTACAGGTTAGTCTCTAACATATATTTGGACAAGAAAAGAAAACAAACGAAAGAGTAGAAATGAAAAATAAACAAAAGGTTACTTACATGCTTGAAACGAAAGGGTCAAGGTCAGGAAGACTTACCTTGAATCTGAAGTTGGTGCTTCTGGACTTTGAGTGATTGCCCTCGATGCTCTTGGATTCGAAGGGATAGAAACAAGTGTTGTGTTTCTTTGACTAGATTCGAAAGCCAAGAAAAGTAGAAGTGTTTCTTTGGTTCTGGATTCGAAGGAAAAGAAATAAGTGTTGTGTTTATTTATTTATGGATTCGAAAGAACAAAAACAAAGGTGTGGTCTTTTAGTTCTGGGTTTGATAGTGTGTTAAGTGTTTTCTCTTTTCTTTGCCTTGCCAACAAATCTCTCTCCAACCACTCAAAATCCCCCTTAGATGTGTTGTGGAACATCTTATTTATAGAAGAGTTTGGCTGAGATTTGAGAGGGAAATCAAATGAGATTTGAACAAATAGGGTATGCTATTTTTGTAGCCTTCGAGGTGCAGTTTTTGTATGCCAATTTAGTGCAAATATGGGAGCAGCATAGCAGGACTGCTTTGCAGCAGTTTTAGAGTGTTGTGGCCAATTCAATAGGCATGGGCCTTTGGTCAACAAGCATCTTGAATATATCAAAAGACAAAACAAAAATTTGTTTTCAACAACTGTGTCCTTCAAATGGACCACATGTGTGTTCTTCGAATGGACCACATGCACCACTTGTGTGTTCTTCTAATGCACCACTTGCAATTCTTCGAATGGGCCACCAATGTTTTTCCTTCGAATGGGACACCCATATATGTCCTTCAAATCCACCAATGCATGTCCTTCGAAGCTTACATGCAGGGGGCCACTTATTTGTGAATCAAAGCTTACATGTACGAGGCAACTGCTTTTTGAATCAAAGCAAACATGTAAGAGGCCGATGCTCAATTGAAGCTTGTGGATCAAAGCTTTCCAGAAGGGTAACCAATTGCCCAATCAAAGCTTGTGGACCAAAGCTTGATCGAAGGGGACCAAATACCCAATCAAACTTATGGACTTGAAGGGGACCACATACCCAATCGAAGCTTGTGGACCAAAGCTTGATCGAAGGGGATCAAATTCCCAATCAAAGCTTGTGGACCAAAGCTTTCTCAAAGGAGGCAAGATGCTCAATCAAACCCTCTAAACTAAGCCTACTCGAAGGAAGCTAGATGTCTAATCGAAGCTTAAGAATCAAGTCTGCTCGAAGGAAGCTTGATGTCTAATTGAAGCTTAAGAATCAAGCCTGCTCAAAGGAAGCTAGATGCCTAATAGAAGCTTATTAATCAAAGCAAACTTGCTCTTCTTTGATTTGATGTTTGAAAGCCCAATTAAAAATCCAATTTTACTTGTGCAAACTTGAACTTTTGAAAATCCTTGTGGAGAAATGTCTTGAGAAAAGAGAGGGAAAATTTTGTGGTACAACACAAGGTAAGTTTTCTTGACTTTAAACTCTTCATACAAACATCATCAGTGGTTCATTTATGAAGATAAAATGTAGATATCATTGCCTTGAAGCTAGCCATATGCTTACTTTTCATTCTCACTAACCCTGTGTTGAGAACTGACCCATATATGCAGCAGAACAATGTTAGAAGTAAAAAACAACAATATGAGTTGTTCGAAACACTATGAGTCGACACATATTATGTACAAAACAGGTTATGAGCCGATGCGAACCATTATGCATCGATATGAACTTCTGTATGAGTTGATACGAAATGCGAATGCGTCGACTCATACTGAGTTAATTTTCATTTTCCAGAAACAAGAAGAGATATGTGTCGATACGTAAGTGCATGCGTCGACTCATACTGAGTTAATTTCATTTTCCAGAAGAAAGAAAGGTTTTCATATCAATACGTAAGTGCATGCGTCAATATATAAAGTTTTTGTATCAATGCATAAGTGCATGCGCCAATACATAAAAGTTTCATATTAATGCATAAGCTCATGTGTCAATACATAAATGTTTTTTTAAAAAATTTTCTTTTTTTTACATTATCTTTATATTTCTTTATATTTTTATTGTTATTCATTATTCAATATGGTTGTAATAGTAATTAGGTTTTAATTTCTTTTACCCCTCATTTGTAAATCTGTACCCCCCATTCCCGAAGCTTTGTAATAGCGTAGGACTTTACATTTCCGTAATTTATCGCTTTCAATATAATTGCTAGTAATTAGGGTTTGTATGGCAAGACTTAAAATCAACAAATAGATAACCTTAATTCAAAATAAAAATGCATGAAAACAAAACACTTTTCACACTCGCACCTCTAGGGTAACCCACACTTGTTGCCTCGGATAAAAACAATCATGTCCCTCGAATGTGGGATACTTTAGCAATGACCATCGAATACAAGACTATAGTCCCTCGATGACCCTTCAAATGTTGCCTTCGATAAACGATATTAGACCCTTACAAAAATTTCTAAGGTATCCTACAATGTTGCCTTCTATGACTATATGATGACCCACGTATGTCTCTTCATATCCAATGATATGGCTTCTTATCAATCAATGGTAAGATAGCAATACGTAAAGGAGGAGGAAATGAACAAAGACTTTTTGAGTAGGTAGAACATTTGTAGTTTCTTGCTCACAACCATTTTTCAAACATCTTTAAAACACACCAACACTTTCAAATGAAATATTTTCAAAAGTCAACACTTTGTATACATTTTCTCCGAAACGAGAATCATTACAAAGTTCGCCTAAACAAAGGCACTTTTCAAAAATACTTTCAAAATCAATCACAAACACATTTCAAACAAAGCATTTCAAAGTGAGCTAGCAACTAAGAGACTGTAGATAACTACTGATGAAAAGGGTGCTAACTCCTTCCCTTTTCATAACCTACCCCCCGAACTCAAGAAAATTCTCAAAAGGTCTTTCCTGTTCTTTTCACCCTTTCCTTTATTGGATAAAAGAAATTTCGATGGCTACTCTTGCTATCCACAACAATTGCGATAAAAAGCAAAACACCCAAGTCAGTTCTCCCTCCGTATTACACTTCCCTTTATTGGATAAAATAAAAGTTGACTCTTGCTATCCGCAACATTTGCGACAAAATGAAAAACCAAAAGTCAGTTCTCCCATCGTATTACATATCTAGAGACTCTGCTAGGGAGACTATAACTAAAAGTGGGATTACCTTAAGAGCTAGATCACCTTTATTACTTTACTTGCTTGCTTTGTATGCTTTATATTTCAGGATATGCTTGGGTTTATTTCTTCTATAGATCCTATACCCAGATCTGGGGGAATTTTAGATAAGTAGCAATAGATCGTGAAAATTGTACGACATAGACCAATATGGTTGAAACGATGGCTATGTTAGTGCGACACATTGGTCGGTACTGGTGTCCTTTGAGTAAGTCAAGGAGAATGATGGGCTGCCACATGGTGTCATAAAGCATTAACTTACCTTAGAACCTTAGTGGACACAACTTAGCCATTAGAAAGTAGTGAGATAGCTGGCTTTGGTCCAGACTGATGTTGGTTGATACTCGATACTACACTCATTCAGATCAGACTCTCGAGATATTTCCGTCGCAATTTAGATGCTTGTGCTGAAATAATGCCTGAGAGAAAGATCAGTGATATTAAGGCTCCTAGAACCCGGTTACTTATTTTAGGATAGGTTGTACCAACTAAAGCTTCAATAGGGTACTTACCTACAAACTCCATGCAAGCTTAAACCTAAGGCCTTGTGTTTTTTGTTTGTGTATGATTAATTGTTCGAACATGACATCATGACATCATTACACATGCAATTTTCACTAACCATTTCAAGGACCTAGAGGTTTATCGTTGTTCTATTTTGTAGGTTATGTCCTCCACTCACAGAAACACTATCCGGATCAGTTTTGTGAGGATATCTTCTCAACTTAAGAAGTTAGTCTCAAGGGTTCCTGAAACTTCTCCATTCGTCAAAAGGCATGGTCTAATACTCAATTTGGTTACCTTGGGTTTTGAAGAAGATATGATGAGTGTTCTATTCCAGATCATTGACCATGTAAATCACTGCTTCACTTTTCCTGATTATCAGTTGGTACCCACAATCGAGGAGTTTTCTCAATTATTGGGAGTACCTGTTCTCAATCAAATACCTTTCACCGGTTTATAGAAAGATCCACAACCTGAAGAAATTGCAGCAACTTTACATCTGAAGCGGTCTGACATTGTATCAAATTGGGAAACAAGGAGCGGAGTCAAGGGTTTTCTAGATAAATTTCTATTAGAGAAGGCTCGACTGTTTTTGGGTGATATGAGCTTTCAAGCTTTCGAAGAAGTCTTGGCTTTGTTGGTCTGTGGTTTGGTTCTATTCCCTAATCTAGACCAACTCATAGATGTGAATTCCATCAAAATATTTCTTTCTCGTAACCCTGTGCCTACCTTGCTCGGAGACATTTTGCCTTCTCTTCAGACTCGTACTATGAGGAAGCGAGGGACTCTTATGTGTTGCATACCTTTTCTATCTAGGTGGTTTATTTCTCACCTTCCCTGATCAGTATTAAAGAATGAACAAGGTTTGAGGTGGTCTCAAAGGATGATTTCGCTCTCTCATTCAAATATCTATTGGTGCTCCCGATCTCAAGAGGATATTACTATCATTGACTGTTGTGGGGAATTCCCTAATGTTTCACTTCTTGGCATTAGGGGAGGTATTAACTATAACCATTCTCTGGATTTGCGTCAACTTGGTTATGCTCGAAGAGATGGTCCTCATTACATGCTTATCTAGGGTATTATGTCCGACTACGAAAATGATCCTCAGGGTTATCGTTAATGGTTTATACGCGCTTAGGGAATGGTAAACAAGACTGATAGAAAGACTTTAGGGCAAAATAATTCCATCCCTTCAGAGCCCTACTTCAAAAGGGTACAAGCTCGTGCTCAAAACCTCATGATTCCATATCCATTTGTTCTATCGGTGATCTTAGAGCATGTTGTCGAAGGAGACGTTTCTAACATTATCCTCCAACCAAACATGCCCACTGACCTCGAAGAATTGCAGAAGTCCTAGATTCAATTCAAGGAAGAACGAGACACCTTTGAAGCTCAATTTTATGCAAGTGAAAAGAAAGTGTTCGAACTCACGAAGAAACTTCACGAGGAGCAAAGCCTTAATGCATACATCGATACGAAGAGGAAGCGTCCGTGGGAGACTTGAGTCTTAGGTTTTAGAAGTTCATTTTTTTGTTTCTTTGAGACCCTATTGCTTTTCATTTTAATCCTAAAATGCAATTGTAATATTGAACTTATTAATGAAATATTTGTTTTTGTTTCCTCTCGATTAGAAAATTTAAATCTCCTAAGGTCCTTGAAAACATTGCATCCACATATGCATTATTTCATAAGCAGGTTTTTGAAAACAGGTTTCCTCATCTATTTACTGTTTATTTCAGTATAAGATGGCCCTCTAACAAACTGTCAAGGATCTCCAAACTCAACATGCAAAATTTCAAGAGACTCTTCTGAATTTGGCCAAAGAGCAACAAAAGATGATGGCGCTCCTCACCATGAAAAAGAATACTAAGAAGCGGGATGTTATCCTCAACATGGGGAGAAGATTCAAAGGTCCTACTCAACCAGTTTGAGTGAATGATGTTTCCTCTGAGGAAGACGACAACCAAGAAGAGGATGACAGAAGTGTCATGGGTGAAGATAGAAATAATCAAGTTTCTGAGGATGAAGACTACTCCGATGAACAGTATCCTCCTACAGATGACAAATATAAGTAGTTAGAAGACCGATTCAAAGTTGTGGAAATCAAGAGAGTGCCTGGATTGGATTTTGGAGAACTAGGTCTGATCTCGGGGTAGGTCATCCCTCACAAATTCAAGGTCCCTATCTTTTCTAAGTATGATGGGGTCTCTTGTCCCAAACTTCATTTGAGATCGTATGTTTGAAAAATCGAACCTCATATTGCTGACAGGAAATTATGGGTCCATTTCTTTCAAGAAAGTTTGTCTGGTACTCAATTTGAATGGTTCTACCAGCTTGAAGGAACCAACATTCACACATGGGAAGAATTGGCTGCTGCTTTTTACAAGCAGTATCAATATAATGCTGACCTTGCATCGACTCGAGTACAATTGCAAAACATGTTTGTGGGCTCGAATGAAGGGTTCAAGGAGTATGCAAAAAATGGAGGGATTTAGCTGGAAGGGTGCAACCTCCTTTGACTAATCGAGAAATGATTCATATGTTCATGGGCACTCTGACAGGCCCATTCTTTAATATATTGATTGGAAGCTCATCATCTGGTTTTACAAAGTTGATTCTGACTGGAGAAAGAGTGGAAAATGGCATTAAAAGTGGGAATATTCCAATGGCTACAACTTCTAATGTTGTAAAGAAATCGTTCATTGGTAAGAAATAAACCAATGTTGTCTATGGCTAGAAAAGTCGTATTAAAAATGACGGCCATCAGTCTGTGGAAGCGGTGTTGATCTCTAATCCTGCGCATGTTCAACAACAACAATAACAGGGCAACTAGCGTAGGTCAGATGCTTCGAAGAGGCAGTTCACCAGGATTAATATGCCATTGGCTCAAGCATTGCAACATTTGTTAAAGACTGACCTCATAACACTACGGGATCCTCCTCCTAATCCCAACACATCATTTCCTAAGTACAATCCAAATGCGAGGTGTACCTATCATTCGAACAGTCCTGGGAACGACACCAATAATTGTTAGACCTTGAAAAACAAAATTCAAGACATGATTGATAATAAGGAAATTGATTTCGACCCTCCTGAGACTCCTGTCGTAACCCAAATTTGTCCTACCATGATAAATTTGTTCTTCAAGATTAAAATAGAAGAAACATTTAATTAAGGATGGTACATCAGTATCTGATGGCCCGTTTTTATCTAAGAATAAGGGAGTATTTCAAATTGGGGCTTTCTGAATCGGGGAGACTCATAAATCTGGTTGCGACGCATGTTGGCCCATGGCCCATGCAATTTAAAAGGAAAATAAATACTAAGTTATCAAATTATAAACTCTATTTAAATTTGAGTTACTATCAATAAGTGCTACGTAAGAGTTCATTAGGTATCATTGTTGTTAGTAGAAAAAAGAAGTGAAAACGTTAAATTTGAAGTCTATTAGACTTAGTTTGGCCCATTTATTTTAGGGTTCAAATAACAGAAATGGGGGTATGTTTACAAGTTACAAAGTCCATTAGGGGCTTAACAGCCCATTTGAAGTTGGTCGTTGTTTTGTTTTTAAGAAAAAGATATTATGGTTAAAAATGATGTTACTATTTTAATAAAAAATACGAATAAGAAATAAACATTTCGCATTTGTTTTTCGTTTACTATTGTTAAAGGATATTACATTGATTATGTACATAATCTGTATTAGGGATAGGTGGTTAGAAAAAAGTATGTTAGACCAGACGAAGCCCAATATGCATTAATATACAAAGGAATGTTTTTATTAAAGAAGCCCAATTGGCATCGGAAAAAACGTAGGGCATAGTAAAACAAAAATTACAGAATCAGGGCCAAAAATGCTCCTGAAATTTTGTTAGGCCCATTTTTAGACTAAGTTGGACCAAAATAGTATAATAGTGCTGGCCCACAAAAGACTGTAACCTTGCAGCAAAGTAACGTCTGGAACCAAATTGCCTAAAAACTTTTACTGTACAAATATTTTTTTTTAAATCATATCTTTTTAACATAAATCTAAAAGTGCAAATTAGAAATTCAATTACTCAGAAGATATTCATACATGCAATATCATGACAATTAATAAATCAAATCTTCACTAAATTATAAACGCATACGGTACTAATGTCATTACAATCTAAATGCTAAAATAATACATTGCAAAAACTAAATATTCATTTTCCCTGCAGCAGTAATACCAAATACAGCAAATCCAATGTATCTTTACAGAATCAATTAACCTATTACAAAAGACTAATCCCAATATTTGGCAGACCTAAGAATCTAAAACAAAATCTGGAAATAGTCTCAAACCAAATCACAACAAGCTCAATCCACAAGTTAGCAAATTACGGCAGAGATTCAGAAGATGTTCGTTCAAGCTAAATCTGGATAACTGACAGATCCAATCTTCACCAAATCTTCAATATGAGTTTTGCTGTTACAAGAATAAATAACAGAATCAAATCATAACAGAAATAAATCTTTCAACATTGCAAATAAAATACAAAATGGCACTCAAATCCACAAACCTGCATCAGGAAAATCCTTTACAAAACCGGAAAGCTTCAATTACAGTAATCACAACGAAATCAACTATTATTGCAAAAATCGCATATCACAGAAAATTGGTTACAATCTAAGTTTATAACAGATCGAATCTCAGAAAAAAAAGAATCAATTACATTGATTGCTGATGGGGTTTAATCTGTAACGTATAGCCTAAATGTAGTACTGCAAGTGTACAGCCTATCGAAGTAATATATAAGATTATCGAACCACAGAGACCAATTGTCAATCTATCAACTCTATTGCTAAGGTGCTTATCTAAGGCGAATAAGGATATTGATGTGAGTGCAGTGCACAAAGTAAATGAGCGAGGGAAATAACAGTTTAAAAGACAGGTTGGAATGTAAATCATGTAATCAGATATTGGTCCGGTCATGCGTAGATGAACCTACTTATGGGGAAGTATTTTCTATTGATAGCAAAGAATCAGTTTAACGGGAACTTGTAGCTTTTGACTACTAAGAACCGAGTTTACTCTTTAAATTAAATTCCTTTATTGTCACATATAAAGGGTGCCTTCCGCGTTAAAGAGGTAAACCTATTTTTAAGAAATTGATAGTTTTGACTTAACAGAAAAGTGATCTTACTCGGAAAGATTAACTTAAAGAGACTTTTGGCTTTTGACCAAGAGTCAGATTTTAAACCTACAAACGCGTCCGAAAATAGTTTCAAAATCGTTTTCTAAAAAGGTCAATGATTCCTATTTAACCAATCAACGGCTGTCGCTCTTTTTGTTTGGTTAAATAATAATCAAGTCGTATCATTAGTTTGGACGGCTTTCGATCTTACCCAATAAACATTAAAACACAATTGACTTAAGTTAGAAGCAAAACATCCCCAGAGTATTTTCACTAGCATGATAATTGGAACACAACCACGATGACAATCATTACATCCTAACCTTTATAGTTTAGCCAGACATAATAAGTGCGAGTCTATAAAACGTGTAGACTATGGTAAGAGCATTTAAAGTCTATAAAACGTGTAGACTATGGTAAGAGCATTTAAAGTCTATAAAACGTGTAGACTATGATAAGAGCAATTAAATAAAGAAATGCAATAAATTAGAACCTTGCTCCGGTCGGAGACTTGAATCTGATACAAATCTACGGAAAAGTAAGGCCGGTATGATGAACTTCAACCAAAGTGCTCCAAGACTCGATTACAACTCAATCTACACCGCAATAACTCTCCGATGTGAAGAGATTATTACTTTACAGAAACTGATAGTATATGGCTTAAGATTGTACTAAGCTTGGATGAAACTAAAGAATGAGAATCGAAAGCTATTTATAGAGGAACTATGAGGTGCGTAAGGACCAGCATGCCCCTTAACTTCTTTTGAGCGGGAACCTTTTTGTGAAGGCCGCGGGCGCGGTGAGGGTGGCCGCGGGCGCGGTGCCTGGAACCGCCACATCATGGGAACGTGGCAGTTGATCTCTGGGTGAAAGTGGGCCACGTCATCGCGTTTCCTGTAGCCAGCGCGGTGCTGAACGCCATAAGTGCAGAATATCTTGAAAAACCCTAATTTCTTGGCGTTTTGGCTCGTTTCTTCACAGAAGGCTCTGAAATGACAAGAATCCTGAAAACAAAGGAAAAAGGAACATAATACGAGAAAATGACAATAAAAACTAAGGAAAACATGTGATATTTGAGTCAGAAACATAGTGCGATTTAGTGCGATCAAATCCTCCCACGCTTAGACCTTTGCTTGTCCTCAAGCAACAACTCTTAAAAGTGGATGAAAGAAATTTATGGTGTATACAGGTTTTGGGCAAAGAGGGCTTCTAAGTCCGAGTAAGGGTGTGTTGTCAGGCACTAACTATCTGAATCAAGGGTATCGTAATTACACTACTCGCAGAAATGCGGACATAAACCTCATAAGTATACAGATTGATCCAAATATCCTTACTATGCTAAGACTTCTTTTTGTACGAGGTCCTTTTTCATTCAGGCGCAATCACATTAAGCCCGTTATCCGTACATACTCATGGTGTAGTGACCGGTTAGTGACTCTGATCTCAAGTGATGGGATTCTGGTACAAGAGTTGGTTTAATCCCTTTTTATTTTACCCATTTGCAGTTGCGGGGGATCGGACCGTAGTCCGCCCTACCAAGTTCAGCACCAGATACCTCTGAACCAACTACAACAGATATGCCTTATATATATTTTTTTCTTTGTTTTTGTTAGTGCTTACAACTTTCTTGAGTTAAGTAATCTTTGTGAGGATCACCCAACTCGTAGTCGTATTCATACTTTATTTTGTAACTTTTAAGGCAAAAATAGAGATCATCCACTTATATTCATCGATCCCACACTTAGAGCATGCTTAGGCCGGAGCTGACTGCTAAGATAAACTACTTGAAGACCTATTTGTACAGTTTTATTCAAAATCATAGCATATTGGGGAGAAAGGATCTAATCTAAATATTCAAAAAGGCTTATGGTGTAAAAAAAAAATGATAACGAATTTTTCAAAAAGTGAGTGTCCGAGAAACAGACCCTATCTAGGACCTGTCTCATAGCCCAAATCCTTAAAAACAACCATAAATCTTTGAAAAATAAAAATTTTGTAAGGCTAAAAGGTGGGGGAAATGAAAGGGTACACTACGCAGAAAGACTCGCCTATCACATGCATTTTATTAACTATGAATATAAAAAAGGAAAAATGCGGAAGGGAAATAAAAACAGGAAAAACGGAAAATAAAAGTGATAAATAAAAGCGAAAATGGGAAATAAAAGCGATAAATGCTCCTCCCACACTTAAATCAGACATTGTCCTCAATGTCCCAAAATAAGGTAGGAGGAGGTACCTGAAAACACTAGTGGGGGCCACTAGGACCTTCACCATCCTGGTTGGTACGACCGGAACAGCGGCTACGGCTGCGACGGCGGCTATCTCGGTCCAAAACAAGCTGCTCCAGTCTCTCTGACAAGGCGGCATTTGCCGCTTGTAGCTCTTGGGTCCGACCAATGAGGGTGCCTTTGGTTGCCTCCATCAATTGGAAGTGACGAGCGTATGTGGTCTGGTGTAGGTGTTGTTCTCTCTGAAAAGCCAGCTGACTTTCCATAATAGTGCGCAGAGAGCTAGAATTTTGTTCTTGGGACGCTTGCATGAAGGCCATGTTGTCGGCCGCCTGTTGCTGCAAGGTAGCAAGGAGGGTGTCCCTCTGGGCCTCTCGGGCCATATGCTCACGCCACATGTCCTCAGTGACATGGAAGCTAGGAGCTGTACCTGCATGTGGGTTAGAGGTAGAAGGTGCCGTGTGTGGTGGTGAAAAATGGGGTGGTTCCTCTGTTTGGAAATCGTACTCATCATCAGTGTTGTTACCCTCATTTAAAGGTAGATTTGGGGGCAACGGACCAATAAAAGCAGGAGCGTTGAGATCGTAGGTCCAGTTACGCTCAAATCTAATATCAGTACGACGGGTGCAAGGCATAACAACACTGGGTACAGCAGCACCTCCAACCATTAGGAATTAACCACCTTCCTTCCTCGTCTTGCATAAACGCATATCCCTGAAAAATTTAAGATTTGCAATCCGAGGAGGAAGTGGTTCTAGGGTGGCAAGTTCCGTATCCAATCCTATGGCACGGGCAATAGTGGTAATCAGTCCACCAAAGGAAATCGGCCCACCTTTTCTTAAAACATGGTGCATGTGGGCAATCATGAATGGGACGGGATTAACTTTGGTGTCTGTGAGGCAGCTCTGCATGATAATTAATTCTTTAGCATTCACCTTGTTTGGGTTTTCCCGAGCAAAGATGGTGGATGCTAAAAGAAATCTAAAGACACGAAGGGCAGGATTGTGGATGTGAGAAGCAAGAAGGCCATCAAAAGATGTTGCATTTTGTTTAGTAATTCTGGCCCAGAATGCTTCAAATGCCCAATCCGTGTCTAAAGGTGCTTCACAAATGGCACCATCCCCATAAGGCAATCCTAACATGGCGGCTAGACCGTCAGTGGAGTAATCATATTCGATATTAAACATTCTAAATTTGACTCCACCTACGGTGCTAGCAGTGTTAGGGGAGACGTTATAAATTAAAGAACTTAAAAACTCCAACGTCAGCCTAGGGTAGGTTGGTGCTTGAGTAGCAAAAATATCATGCATACCTATTTTATCTAGAAGGAAGAATACACTATGGTATATACCTAATGAATATAGACAGTTTTCATCGATATACCTGGTAGAGTGTATTGGTGTTGTCAGCAATTTTTCAAGCCGCTTTAGTTGCCTTTCTCCGGCTTGACCACCACGTAAAATGTAACCGTGATATTCCATAGGATTTTCTTGTGGATGAAAAGAGAGAAAGAGTGGGATGTAGAAGTAATGAAGGTGTGAGGAAGAAAATGAAATAGTGGGGGGTATTTATAGGAAGGGAAGAAAGAAAATGGTGGTTGCAAATATTTATGATGAAAATAATGGAAATAAATGTAGTGGGTTGGTATGGGTAATAAAGTGGGTAAAAAAATGGAAGAAAATGGGATTGGGAATGGAAAAAGTGGTAAAATGGGGGGAAAACGAGCTACTAGCCGTTAGGTGACCGTTGCGTCACCGCGAGCGCGGCAGGGCCTACCGCGGACGCGGTGAGGTCGAGGTCAGTTGGGCTGGCCTGGCTTTCTTTCCATTGGGCTTTTTCTTCCTCGCCATTATCTTCAATTTCTGGAGGTGTACCTATTTTTCTTATAAATGTGCATATATGTACGTGAATACATATACACATGTATATTTATTTTTATTTTTATATTAAAACTATGGTGACCTAGAAAAACAAAAACATTAGTAAATAAATAAAACATATGCATATATATATATATAGATATAGGTACGGACATTGGGTCATCAAAATAAATATTAACAACTCAGGAAACAGATAATGCAAAAATAAAAATGAGTCTGAAAAGGAAATCAACATAATACTAATAATACTGAAACTAGATATCTTGTGAACAATACAGATCTATTGCCAACCGGTAGGATGCTCTGCAGGAGTGCCTGGGCCACGCAGCTCAGTCAGCTGGCGTCGAATCTCTGCCACCTCGTGAGCTAATTCATCTAACTCACCAGCAAAGGTAACATCATTCACTTCCAACTGCAAATGAAGGTCAGCCACCTCATTGCGGAGAGTGGTTATCTCAGTGCGCATAGCAGTCAATAGAGTGCGAATATCAGGTTCCTGCAAGCTGAGGTTATTAGTAAGAACAGTAGTGTGTGTAACCTCGGGTCGGGATGTGTGATCCGGAGCGGAGTCCTCGGAAGCAGGAGTGTAGTCCTGAGTGGGATCTTCGGAAGCAGGAGTGTATTCTGGAGTGAGATCTTCGGAAGCAGGAGTGTATTCTGGAGTGTACTCTGATATCTCACCCCAACCTTCTACAGAATAGTTCCAATTAGCAGAGTTGGAAACACAAGTCATCTGAGGGTCTGGCATGGTGAAGGTGTAAACTGTCTGGTCATTGATAAGCAATCTGTACCGATATGGGTGGAAAGAGGCCCTCCTCATGAATCCACGATCCATGCAAAAGTCAAAATCCAGAAAAGTATATCCACAGTATGGGGTCAGCTGTGCTATCATACTGTCTAAACCCAAAGCATAAGCTATCTGTGTCACATTCCCTCCGGAATGAATGAGCCCTACAGCGGATCGAGCAGTCTGCTCGAGGCTCTCTATCAGAAAACCTCCACTAGCTATAGGTCTGGACTGACTAGCACAGTATAGGAAAAGGATCTCCTCAGCGGTGACCAAGTGGTCACAGTAACTCCTCCCAAAGAAAGTGTGGCATAGGATCATCTCGAAGTATCGGAAGGCCGGGTTATGGATCTTCCGGGACAGCTGGGTAGAGGGGTCAAGACTGGCTCTATCAGTAATGTCCTGCCAAAATTTATCAATGTCTCTGTCCATGTAGCAACTCAATGGGAACTCAGTTATAGCGGTCGGTCCAGTTTGGAAACCAAGCAAATCCCCAAATTCTTTGGTGGTCAGGGTATACTCGGTGCCAAACAATCTGAAACTCAGGCGTCCTCGCTCATCTCCTTCACCCACTCGTGGGTTATAGTCCATAGAGCTAAGAAACTCCAGAGTAAGGTTCCTGTAGGTTTTGTGGACATCATCAGCATAAGAATCCCAACTAAGTTGGTTGCATAGATACCGAATACTTGGCTCAATCCCGAGTGCCTCCATGCAGCTCTGATCGGGGTACCTAGTGGGTACCATAGGTCTAGCAGATAAGGTAGCAAATCGGGCCTTTTGTGCTTCATCTCTAAAAATCACAACCATACCATCGGGGTAATGCATCCTGAAAATATAAACACAAGAAATTAGTCCAGATAAAATATATAAATTACTAATATAAAAATAAAATAAAATGAAGAATAAACCATGGGTTGCCTCCCATGCAGCGCTTGTTTAACGTCGTTTAGCTTGACGATTAGATCTTACTTTATGTGGGTATTGGTGGGTCTATAAGAATATGACTAGAGTAGTCAACAGGCAAATCGCCTCCTTTGTAGAGCTTCAGTCTTTGTCCATTTACCACAAATGGAGCGCATGAATTGTTTTTGATTTCTACTGCTCCAGACTTTAGAACTTTTGACACTTCAAATGGACCTGTCCATCTTGAATGAAGCTTACCAGGAAAAAGTCGTAACCTTGAGTTAAATAGGAGAACAGGATCACCAATGTTGAAATCTTTCTTGATGATTTTTTTATCATGCCACATTTTGGTTCTTTCCTTATATATGATGGCATTCTCATAGGAATTCAAGCGAAGCTCTTCTAGCTTGTGAATGTCCAGGATACGTTTTTCTCCGGCTTTCAGGTAATCTAGATTCAAGGATTTAATGGCCCAATAAGCTTTATGTTCTAATTCGAAGGGTAAATGACAGGACTTTCCATAAACCAATTGATAAGGAGTTGTTCCAATAGGGGTTTTATAAGCCGTTCTATAAGCCCATAAGGCGTCTTTAAGTTTTCCAGACCAGTCTTTTCTGGATAGTGATACGGTTTTTTCTAGGATCTGCTTAATCTCCCTATTCGATACCTCTACTTGGCCACTGGTTTGCGGGTGATATGGTGATGCTACTCTATGTTTTACTCCGTATTTGCTTAGAAGCTTGTCAAATATCTTAGATATAAAATGCGATCCTCCATCACTTATGACTAACCTCGGGGTTCCAAACCTAGGAAAAATAATATTCTTAAACAGTTTGATAACTACCTTGGTATCGTTTGTGGGTGATGCAACAGCTTCGATCCACTTTGAGACATAATCGACAGCTACTAGGATATACTTGTTACCCATTGAGGAAGGAAAAGGTCCCATGAAATCAATACCCCAGACATCAAATATTTCCACTTCTTGGATGTTTCTTAAAGGCATTTCATCACGTCTTGAGATGTTCCCAGTGCGTTGGCATCGGTCACATTTTGTAATGTAAGTGTGGACATCGTGCCATACAGTAGGCCAATAAAAACCTGCTTGAAATATTTTGGCGCATGTTTTAGACGTGCTTGCATGTCCACCATAAGGTGAAGCATGACAATGTTTAATGACATTGCCTACTTCTTCCTCCGGCACACATCGTCGGAATATATTATCTATTCCTCTTTTGAATAGGAGGGGTTCATCCCAAAAGAAGTGTTTAACATCTCTAAAAAACTTCTTCTTCTGTTGGTAGCTTAAGTCAGGGGGTATGATATCAGCGGCTAGATAATTCACAATATCTGCGTACCATGGTATGTTGTTCATGGTTGAGATTTCCTCATAGGTCTCTTCTTCAGTTGAGTTTATCCCAGCTATTAATCTTTCATAAGTAGAGTGATCGTCTATAGGTATAAGTTCAGGCTTAAGGTGTTCTAACCTAGAGAGATGATCAGCTACTAAGTTTTCAGCTCCTTTTTTATCCTTAATATCCAAGTCAAATTCTTGGAGTAAAAGTACCCATCTGAGCAATCTAGGCTTATCATCTTTCTTACTTAACAAGTACCGGATTGCTGCATGATCTGTGTATACTATTATTTTTGCTCCCACCAAATAAGATCGAAATTTATCAATAGCAAAAACTACGGCTAGCAATTCTTTTTCTGTGGTTGTATAATTTAGCTGGGCAGCGTCTAGTGTTCTACTAGCGTAGTAAATTGCATGCAGTTTTTTGTCTTTTCTTTGCCCTAGTACAACCCCTACAGCGAAATCACTAGCATCACACATGATTTCAAAGGGTTGTGTCCAATCAGGTGGTCTTATGATAGGTGCTGAAATAAGAGCTTGCTTTAAAACTTCAAAGGCCTCAAGACATTTTTGGTCGAATTCAAACTCGACATCCTTCATCAATAAGTTAGTTAAGGGTTTAGTTATTGCGGAAAAATTCTTGATGAAACGTCGGTAGAACCCAGCATGTCCTAGGAAACTTCTTATTTCCCTAACGGTCTTAGGTGGGTTTAAGTGTTCTATAACTTCTATCTTGGCCTTATCGACTTCTATACCTCTTTCAGAAATAATGTGTCCCAAAACTATCCCTTCACTTACCATAAAGTGGCACTTTTCCCAATTCAACACAAGGTTTACTTCCACACATCTTTTTAAGATTTTCTCCATGTTCGAGAGGCAGTTTTTGAAATCAAACCCACACACTGAAAAATCGTCCATAAATACTTCCATAATTCCATCTAAGTAGTCTGCGAAAATTGACATCATACAACGTTGGAAAGTGGCAGGTGCATTACAGAGTCCAAAGGGCATTCGTCTATAAGCGAATGTTCCATAAGGGCAGGTAAATGTGGTTTTTTCTTGGTCCTCTGGGTGAATAGGGATTTGGAAAAATCCCGAATATCCATCAAGATAGCAGAAACATGAGTGTCTTGTTAGACGTTCAAGCATCTGATCTATAAATGGGAGAGGGAAATGGTCTTTTCTTGTTGCCTTATTCAACCTTCTGTAATCTATACACATTCGCCATCCTCCTTCTGTTCGTTTTGCCACATGCTCACCTTTTTCGTTTTTCAGAACAGTGATACCTCCTTTCTTGGGTACCACATGGACTGGGCTTACCCATTCACTATCCGAAATTTGGTATATGATACCAGCTTCTAATAACTTAAGAACTTCTTTCTTGACTGCATCACTCATGATAGGGTTTATTCTTCTTTGATGTTCTCTTGAGGGTTTTGAATCTTTTTCTAGCATAATCCGATGCATGCATACGGATGGGCTTATACCTCTTAAATCTGAAACTTTATACCCTAAAGCTGAGGGATATTTTCGCAAGGTATCTAATAGTTGATTTGTTTCTATTTGGTTTAGAGTGGCGCTAATTATAACAGTTCTATTCATCTCCTCATCCAAAAACTCATATCTTAGATTCTTGGGTAGTTCCTTAAGTTCTATAGTGGTTTTTTCAGCACGCGGCATAAGGTCATGGGTAAGAGCTAAGCATTCGAAAAGATTGTCGTCAATGTACGGTTCGATACTCTCAAATCCGTCATCCTCTAAAATAGGGGTTGATGGTAATTTGGTTAAGAATTCGTTTTGTTCGAGTTCATTTACACATTCATCAATGATGTCGATGGCATAACACGCATCTCCTATCACTGGTGCCATTAGAAATTTTGATAATATGAACTCAATCTTTTCATCTCCTACCTCGAAAGTCAGTTTCCCTTTCTTAACATCTATTATAGCTCCGGCGGTCGATAGGAAGGGTCTTCCTAAGAGGATTGGGATGTCTTCATCTTCTTTGATATTCATTACGACGAAGTCGGTCGGAATGTACAACTGACCAATCTTGACAGGTATGTCTTCTAAAATACCCATGGGATATTTGACAGATCTATCAGCTAGTTGTAAGGACATCTTAGTAGGTTGAAGTTATTCTAATTTTAACATCTTACAGACGGCCAGAGGCATCAGACTTACGCTTGCTCCTAGGTCTAAAAATGCTTTGTCTATCATATGGTTACCTAGGATGCAAGGGATAGAAAAACTTCCAGGGTCTTTATCTTTCTTGGCGAGTTTATTTTCGGATATAAAATGACATTCTAAAGGCTTGGGATCATCGAGTCTCCGTTTATTGGTCAAAATATCTTTCAAAAACTTAGCATATGATGGTATCTGGGTTATAGCTTCAGTAAAAGGAATCTCAACATGGAGTTTCTCTATTACCTTAATAAACTTTTGGTACTGGTTTTCTACTTTGGTGTTTTTCAGCCTCTGTGGGAATGGAATAGGTGGTTTATAAGGTTGTTGAGTGTTTTTTTCTACTTCTGGTTTTGATTGCTTTCCTGGTTTCTCTGGTTCCTCCACCTGGTCTTTGGGCGTAGCATCTTCCATAGGTTTTTCTGATGTGCTTAAGTTAGGATTCCTAGGCCCTTCATAAGCGGTTCCACTTCTTAGTGTGATAGAATTTGCTTGGCCTTTTGGATTTGGTTGAGTTTGTCCAGGGAATTGTCCTCCAGGTGCAACTTGTACAGAGGTGTTTTGTGCTACTTGGGAAATCTGAGTCTCAAGCATTTTGGTGTGGGTTATTATCTGGTCAAACTTGGTTGCTAGTTGAGTAACTAGTTCGTTCGTGTGAATGTGTTGGTTCATAAACTCCTTATTTTGCTGGGTTTGAGCCTTAATAAAGGTGTCTATGGTTTCTTTAAGGTTTGGTCTTGGGGGTACTATTTGCATAGGTTGGTTTTGTTTTTGCGTTTGGAATCCTTGAGGTCTCGAAGGTCCGGGATTTTGGATAGGGTTGTTGTTTTTGTAAGAGAAATTCGGGTGGTTCCTCCATCCAGGATTGTAGGTATTCGAGAAAGGGTTCCCTTGAGTATAGTTAACTTGGTCTGAGCTTGATTCGTTCAAAAGGTTACAGTCAACGGTTTGATGTCCTTGAGTTCCACAGAGTTCGCACTCCGATTGGATTGCTGCTACTGTGGTTGGGTTTTGAGACATGTTCTCGACTCTCAAGGCTAGGGCGTCCATCTTGGCATTAATCATGTCCATGCAACTTACCTCATGCTTTCCTCCATGGCTCTCCTTTTTCTCTACTGTCGCTCGTTCTAATCCCCATTGGGCGTGGTTTTGGGCCATGTCCTCTATTAGGGCACAAGCGTCAGGGTAAGGTTTGTTCATCAACGCTCCGCCAGCGGCAGCGTCTATGGACATCTTTGTGTTGTAATGGAGTCCATTATAGAAGGTATGTATGATTAACCATTGCTCTAGGCCATGGTGCGGACAGGCTCTTAAAAGTTCTTTATATCTCTCCCAGGCATCAAAAAGTGATTCGCCTTGGTTTTGGGTGAAACAAGTGATCAGGTTCCTAAGAACAGCGGTCTTGCTTGGTGGAAAATACCTTGCAAGAAAAGCTCTCCTAAGGTCTTCCCAAGTTGTTATTGAGTTAGTTGGAAGGGCGTCTAACCAGTCGTGAGCTTTACCTCTAAGGGAAAAAGGAAATAGTCTTAATCGGATAGCTTCGGGCGTGGCTCCATTTGCCTTAAGGGTGTCAGCTAACTGGATAAATACCTTTAAATGTTGATTCGGGTTCTCGGTAGCGAGACCAGCGAATTGGTTTTGTTGTACTAATTGTAGTAACGAGGGCTTTAGTTCAAAGTTGTTGGTAGTTATAGCAGGGTTTACTATACTAGAACTAGGTTCCTCGTTAGATGGTTGGGCGAATTCCTTGAGCGGTCTTTGGTTACGATCTTCTGCCATAGCTCTTCTTATCTTGCTAATAAAAAGACGGGCACGAGCGTAACGTTCAGGTTCTACTAAAGGATCTATTAGGTTGCCGGTGCTACGATTTCTACGCATCTACCGGCTAGAATAGCCTTAGTCTAAACGGGATAACAATAGGGTACGAAATTTGACGAAGTTGGTCCCCGGCAACGGCGCCAAAAAATTGATGGGGTTTAATCTGTAACGTATAGCCTAAATGTAGTACTGCAAGTGTACAGCCTATCGAAGTAATATATAAGATTATCGAACCACAGAGACCAATTGTCAATCTATCAACTTTATTGCTAAGGTGCTTATCTAAGGCGAATAAGGATATTGATGTGAGTGCAGTGCACAAAGTAAATGAGCGAGGGAAATAACAGTTTAAAAGACAGGTTGGAATGTAAATCATGTAATCAGATATTGGTCCGGTCATGCGTAGATGAACCTACTTATGGGGAAGTATTTTCTATTGATAGCAAAGAATCAGTTTAACGGGAACTTGTAGCTTTTGACTACTAAGAACCGAGTTTACTCTTTAAATTAAATTCCTTTATTGTCACATATAAAGGGTGCCTTCCGCGTTAAAGAGGTAAACCTATTTTTAAGAAATTGATAGTTTTGACTTAACAGAAAAGTGATCTTACTCGGAAAGATTAACTTAAAGAGACTTTTGGCTTTTGACCAAGAGTCTGATTTTAAACCTACAAACGCGTCCGAAAATAGTTTCAAAATCGTTTTCTAAAAAGGTCAATGATTCCTATTTAACCAATCAACGGCTGTCGCTCTTTTTGTTTGGTTAAATAATAATCAAGTCGTATCATTAGTTTGGACGGATTTCGATCTTACCCAATAAACATTAAAACACAATTGACTTAAGTTAGAAGCAAAACATCCCCAGAGTATTTTCACTAGCATGATAATTGGAACACAACCACGATGACAATCATTACATCCTAACCTTTATAGTTTAGCCAGACATAATAAGTGCGAGTCTATAAAACGTGTAGACTATGGTAAGAGCATTTAAAGTCTATAAAACGTGTAGACTATGGTAAGAGCATTTAAAGTCTATAAAACGTGTAGACTATGATAAGAGCAATTAAATAAAGAAATGCAATAAATTAGAACCTTGCTCCGGTCGGAGACTTGAATCTGATACAAATCTACGGAAAAGTAAGGCCGGTATGATGAACTTCAACCAAAGTGCTCCAAGACTCGATTACAACTCAATCTACACCGCAATAACTCTCCGATGTGAAGAGATTATTACTTTACAGAAACTGATAGTATATGGCTTAAGATTGTACTAAGCTTGGATGAAACTAAAGAATGAGAATCGAAAGCTATTTATAGAGGAACTATGAGGTGCGTAAGGACCAGCATGCCCCTTAACTTCTTTTGAGCGGGAACCTTTTTGTGAAGGCCGCGGGCGCGGTGAGGGTGGCCGCGGGCGCGGTGCCTGGAACCGCCACATCATGGGAACGTGGCAGTTGATCTCTGGGTGAAAGTGGGCCACGTCATCGCGTTTCCTGTAGCCAGCGCGGTGCTGAACGCCATAAGTGCAGAATATCTTGAAAAACCCTAATTTCTTGGCGTTTTGGCTCGTTTCTTCACAGAAGGCTCTGAAATGACAAGAATCCTGAAAACAAAGGAAAAAGGAACATAATACGAGAAAATGACAATAAAAACTAAGGAAAACATGTGATATTTGAGTCAGAAACATAGTGCGATTTAGTGCGATCAATTGCTAAATCCCTAATTGATCTAATAAGCCCTAAATCTAAGTAATTGTAACTAATACAGTAAAAACCTTAGATCTAAATGAACCTATAAGTACAGAAGGAGAAGAATAGAGAGGGGGTCGAAGAAATTGAGATTGAAGAACATGCATTGCAATTCGTGGAAGAGAAGGAAAAAACGAATTAGGGTTTCAATATCTTAAACCCTAATTGTATCCCCGCCGCTAACCCTTCCGACATTCTTGGAACTTCCATCATCCTCCAATCTTCAATCACCGCTGAGAATCTGCAAAAACAAGGGAGGAGGAAGAGATTAGCGACTGGAAGCGCGAAAGACAGAAGATCACGAGAAATGATAAAGAACAATCGCCTAGCTTTTATTTTCTTTCATGACCGTTGGTTCTGGGTTGTGGTAAGCGGGTAGGATAGGGGTTGAGACGCCGTAGTCATGGCCTTAGGGTTACCAAAAGGGGCAGCGAAGGAGTTTGTACAGTTAGCGAGAGAGGAAGATGGTGAGACGAGAGAAAGTGAAAGTGTTACTGTAAGTGTTGAATTGAAAAAGAAAATGTGGAAAAACAAATTGTATCGTTCAGTCCAGTTCATGTACACGCGCGACTACCACAATTCTTATGCACCTTAAGAGCTCAGCCATTTGATCCTCAATGGACAGCCATAAGGCCAAGTCCATCGTACACCCTCACTCCCGCGTCACATACAATTGCCTGGACTTCTTCCTAAACACGTTGGGCCCAGGCCCAGATGCTATGCACACCCCGCTCGCCTTTATTTATTAAACATAACAACAATATACACCCCCTTGTCCAGACTTGTTTTGGGCTTAGCCATGCAACTTTGCACACCCCCTGCTTGTACTATTGAACTAAAACTGCACCCCCCTTTAGAAAACCATATTATTTTTCAATTTTTATTTTGTTTTTTCTTATATTTTCTTTTATATCATTTATTTATTGCTATAATAATTATTGTTATAATATTTTTATATTATTTATATGATACTTTATTTTATTTTATATTATTATTATTATTATTATTATTTATCATCACATATAAATTATTTTATTTAAAACTCATGAATATATTTTTAATATTGCATTAATTTTTTAAGCATGCATTAACTAAGACGTTTTGCAATTAATACAATAAAAAACACAAACAAATATTAAACTATTTTCGCAAACAAATTAAGCTAATTAACAATTCCTTTTTGCAAATGGGTTTCGAACTAATTTTGGCTTACTGCGTATTCAGTCAAAATTTTCGCAATCACTACTCCCGACCGAGTGCGAAGTGATTCAAAATATGTTCATTAACCCCTAAAAGACACCAACCCATACGAACTACAAATTGGGGCTCTGATTCCTCATAAGAGGATACGTAGGCACGCGATCTAAAATTGTGGCAAGTCTTGCTAATTAAAACTTAAAACCCTATTTACCCTAAACCTAGAGCTTAATATCCTTGTGAACAAGGTGGATTAAAGGTGCCTAACACCTTCCTTTCATCCAATTGAGTCTGTAACCTAGAATCTCTGTCTGCGAATTAGGGTTTCCTATTAGATACCCTTCCTTAGGATAGAAACTAATAGTGACGACTCTTGATTTAAAAACCGGTCGCTACAACTGGCGACTCTGCTGGGGACTCCCCTTAAACCCTAGGTTTTAGGTCTCTTTTGGGTTTTTATTTATTTATTTGCATTAATTTATTTATTGCATTTTATGTTTTTGTCTATTTTTTTATTTATTATTATATAGTTGCTGTGTGACGGGTTTTTATCTCAAAAAAAAAAAATTTCCAATAAACCTTAAAAGAAGGTTCGTCTATTAGCTTAAGGGGTATATCATCCCTGCGAGTTTATGTGACGACTTCGTCTAGAGTTGGTAAACTTCCGAAAAAGGAATACTTATCGAGAGATATCCTCTTGACGAATAGGACTTTGGAAGGTCACCCATGACTCTTTGTAACAACCTTAACCCAAAATCTCATGACGAGACCTTTCACGACTTTGAGACGAAAGTTTCAGTCTGTAAAGAGGCTCCGCCTAAGGGAGGCCCTTGTGCCTTGTCCCTCTGGTGTTATTCATTATACCCTTAAGGAAACCACCTTCTGGGAGGGTAGACTAACCACAGGTCAAAACTAAGTAACCTACCTTCTAAGGGTGCTCATCACAAAATCCTGTTACCCAGTCCAACACTTATACATTCATTTCATTCATGTATATCTCATGTTCATCATTTGTTCCTTTTATCTGTCTTATTCACAGGGTACAAAATAAAATATAACAAAATCAAGATTTTTGGTGACTCTCTTAAAAATGGATGCCAAAGGGAAACAACTTGTTCGCGTCAATGCTTGAAAGCCTGACCTTTCTGAAATCAAAACTATAAAAGGTAAATTGTCTGAGAGAGCTCTGAAGATGTACACTCGCTGTTATGGGGATACCCTGGATCTGACTAAAGTAAAAGTACAAATGGATGCAGTCTCTGCCCTAATTCAGTTTTATGACCCTCTATTGAGATGTTTCACTTTCCAAGACTTCCAGCTAGCACCGACTCTGGAAGAATTTGATAGAATCCTGAATTTCTCCAAAGAAAAGGCCTATGTAGGTATTGGAAAACTATTGAAGTCAAAGATTTGGCAAAAGGCCTAGGGATCCCTTATCCTGAGTTGATGCAGAATTATCGAAAAGAAGGCCCGATACAAGGAATCAAAAGAATATACCTGGAAGCTAAGGCACTAGAGTTTGCTAATTATAAGGAGTGGGAATCTTGTGTTGACTGTTTAGGGTTGTTGGTATTTGGTGTAATCTTATTTCCTCGGACTGTGGACTATATTTACCCCGCAGCCATTAGCATATTTATGGGAGTGAAAGTATTTAATATGGATCCTACTCCCGCCTTGCTTGCCGACATTTACTACACTTTGCATATGATGTATGAAAAAAGAAGAGGTACGCTAAATTGTTGTATCCCGCTTCTATATACTTGGTTCATGACTCATCTCTACAAGGAAGACTGTATGATCCCAGAACTGACCAGGTGTGAGTGGCCATAGAAACTAAGGTCTCTCACTGCAAATTCAATATTATGGTATGCAAGAAAGTTGGATATCGGTGACATCACTATTACCTGTGGGGATTTTCCTAACGTCCCTTTGATTGGATCACGAGGCTGTATTAACTACAACCCTACTCTAGCCCTATGACAACTAGGGTATCCTTTGGAAGACAAACCTTCGAACGAACAACTCCGACCATTTATCATCCAAAATATGGGTATAGAAGACCAAGGGTTTCTCAACAAGGTTATTCGGGCCTGGAATAAGGTTAACAAAAGGAAGGCTGAAAGAAAGAATTCCATAGCAAGAGAACCCTACACCAAATGGGTCCAAGATAGGGAACGAATTATCAAGCTGCCATTCGAGAAATATCTAGAGTAAAAGTCAGAGGTCCCAGAGATAACACCTATATCTTTGGAAGAAGTCGAAAATACGAAAAATGCCTTAAAGAAAGCTCAAAGAGAAAAGGAAGCACTGGAAGTCGACCTCCTCAATCTGACCAAAGAAAAGAAACAGATGCAGCTTATACTTGAGTCAAAGGACGAGTAAATTGATAAAATCCAAAAGGACCTGGAGAAATAAAGTCTCAAACGAAAGCGTACAACTGAAGAGCTGTTAAGTGCAATGTTCAACCTAGATTCCCACAACCAAAGGTTAGAAGAAGTCGCTGCTGAAATCGGGAGGTTAACTAGGTTGTATGAAAAAGCGACACATGACAAAAAGGTGCTAGAGGAAAGTTTGAGAGCCCAAATTCAAATTCTGGCACAAGCTTCCTTAGATCAAGAGGAGCAAATAAAGTATCTCGCCACCGAACTCCAAGATAGCCACGAATCAGAGGTCAAGGCACGCCTTGAGAGGATAGAAGCAAAGAAACTTTTAAATCAAAGAACTCGAGAATATGAACATGTATGTTTAGAGCTGCAGGATCTTCAAAAGGACTTTCTCATCTAACAAAGACTTTACATAGAAATTAGGGGTGAAAAGATGTATTGGGAAGAGTAGTACACTAAGATCGCCAAAGCGGGGAGGGATAACCACAAAATAATCCCACATCTTTACCAGGAATACAAGCACTACAAAGACAAACATGAAAAGCTAGTCTTCTTAGCCAACAATCTCATCGAGGACATCCCTAGAAGTTTAAAAGATGCAGAGAATGTAATGGTTCCTCTTCTAAAGGATGTCGAAGACTTTCTACAGCTCTGTCGGGCAATGGTTGATGGCTTCAGAGCACACATCCGCATGCGCACTTAGGAAATTTAGTTCCTTTTAATTATGTTTACGCAAACAAGTTTTGATTTCAGTTTGTAATATTTTTCAATATCTGGATTATGTTACTCTTAATAAAGGAGTTTTGTTTCCCTATCTCGAAGGCGTATCTATTTTTAAGCTGGTCACCAAATAAAATAATAAGTGGATACAAATATGTACCCTAGTAAATAAGACAGTTAAAATAAAAATCATTTCATAATCATACAACTTCATCTGCGCGCATGCATTTATAAAACACTCGCATGTCCTTTTAAAGAGAAAAACTCATTCTCTTTGAAATTCTCTCCAGTTAAGCCATTGGTAAAAGAAGACATCCACCTCCTTGGCCCCCATATAAAACAAGGGACCATCAACAAAAAACAATGGAACAGATCGAGGAGACTCAAGCTGTGTTCAAAGAGGATCTTGATCAGGTGAAGGGTGACGTAAGCTCAATGAAAGGATATTTGAGCCAGGTTCTTTTAGCTTTGAAGAACGTTATCGACAGGCAGGATCAAATCCCCAAGGTAGCCTTTGAAGAGGTAGCCCAAACCGTTGGTGCATCGAGAGGTCACCAACTGAGAAAGGAACCGGAAGCAGGACCCGAAAAGTCCGCCATGGCCCAGCAAGAGGTTGATACTGAAGGATTCATCCCACCACCGTTAAAAGTAGGGGCATCACACACCCTACAAATTCCAACTAATAACGCAGATAATTACCTAGACTTTCCATACGGAGATCATGACCCAGAGGATGCTCCCCATGCACCTTTGAAAGCAACGGGTGCTCAAGCTGCGGATAACCCACTGGAAATGAATCAGTATAAAGCCTTGGAAGAAAGACTGAAGGCTGTGGAGGGCTTCGACGCTTTCGAAGTAGACGCTCTGGAAATGGGTTTAGTCCCTGATGTGGTGATACCACCAAAATTCAAAGTACCCGACTTTAGCAAGTATAAAGGGCTCACTTGTCCGAGGAATCACCTTTGTATGTACTGCAGAAAGATGCATGCCCACACCCATGATCAAAAACTGATGATTCTATGTTTCCAAGACAGTCTAAGTGGGGCATATTTGGACTGGTACATGTAGTTAGAACGAACACATATTCGAACTTGGGTGGATCTCGCTAATGCTTTCTTGAAGCATTATTAGTATAACTTGGACATGGAGCCTACACACATGCAACTCCAAAACTTGTCCCAAAAGAAGGAAGAGTCCTTCAAAGAGTACGCTCAAAGGTGGAGGGAAATGGCATCGCGTGTGTAACCCTTATTGCTGGAAAAGGAACTCGTAGATATGTTCATGGGGACCCTACAAGGGCTTTATTATGATAAAATGGTGGGAAGCATCACGTCAGGATTTTCAGACTTAGTGACTGTAATCGGTGGAAATAGAACTGACTGTTTAAAGATGGATCGCGTATGTCGCGGTAAGCAAGAGTCGCCACCGTCTTTTATGTTCTCCAACATGGAAAGGACAAAAGCACAGCAAAATTCCTTATGAGAATGTTTCTCGGTTCGGGAGGTAGATTTATAGAAAGGGAAGGTGTTAGCACCCTTTCTATCCATGGTTATCCATGGGCTCTTAGGTACTTGCTCTTATGTTTTCAAAATGTTTGCTTTTCAAAATGTGAGTGGGTTTGAAAAAGTTTCATTGAAAGATTTCTGAATGACTCTTGTATTTGTCCTCAAGAGTGTTTGAAAAATTTGTTTTGAAAGCTTTTGAAAGTGTCAGTGTGAAAAGATTTTTTATTTGTTTTTGAAGAGAGCAAGTACCCATGAGTCATCTACCTACCCTAAGGAATTAGGCTGTGTAAAAGTCCTTAAGGTAGTGCCATCCCACCATTGAGAGGTAGGTAGCACCACCGTTGGAGGTGTTCGGGTCAATTCGATTTTAGGGACAGTGTGGTCACCGAAGCAATAGTAGGACACCTTAGAAGTAACCCTAATGTCCTAGATCCTTTTTAATCCTAGGCAACCGTTTTGAGGCAACTGGATCTTGGACATAAGAGCGACCGCTAAAATGTCCTATACTTGACGACCACGTTTCGAGGCAACGAGTGAAGCGTACCCTAGAAGTGGTGTGTACATTGTGTGTTGTTTTCATGTTAACATTTATCTTTGATCATGGCATTGTGAGCTACGAGTTGTTTTTAATTACCATACATTCTTTCATGCAATTTAGCAGTTAGGAGTGCGGAAAAATAAAATACGGAAAGGTAAAAGCTACCCTATTACAAGGCGCGGGTCTATACATCGCCAAAATACAAAGACCCGTTTTTGATAAAGATGCGGAAAGTAAAAACAATAAACCTAATTACTATTACATCCTTGAACAGTTACATAATAATCAAATAAGAAAATAGTGCGCGAATAAATTAAACTGGACGTCCGAGGATGTTGGACCCTTTTAAGAAATTAAGAGTTTTTGTCCTTTGCTTGAAGTTAAATTAAAACCTAATTATTTAATTAATTATTTACAAGAAAGATGTTTTTTATGTTTTTGTATTTAATGAAATAAAGAAAATAAAAATCAAGAGAAAACCCTAATTTTATGTCTATTTTAATTATTAAGAAAATATTAAGGTTAGTTTAAACTTATTAATTTTTATGTATAAAAATAATAGTAATTAATAATGATGAAAAAATGTCAAAACCTAATTCTAGGCAATTTTTATTTATTAAGAAAAAAAGGGTTAAAATTAAAACCTAAATTAAACTAAATTAATTGTTAGTATTTATTATTATTAAAAAAAAAAGGTTAATGGTGAAATTAATAAACAATTAAAAATATATTTACATTTTTGAGTTTCTGATTTTTATTGGAAAAATTAATTTGTAGTGAATTAATAAAAATAATTAAAACAATTAAAAGAATTAGAAAAGAAAATAAAATAAAATTATGCAAACCAAGGGGGTTAGATGGCCTATGTGGAGGTGAGATTGAAGCAATTCAGGCCCAAGAACACAAGCCTCATTGACTTTCAGGAATCATGCGCATGCTGTTTGACTAGGGTACACCATGAACTTCACCTTCTGGCCACTGGATGGATCTCATGGCCACTTGGCAGGCTTAGGCGTGAGGGTGCAAGATGGAATTTTGGGCGTGTACTGCATGTGAATACTTTGTGAAAAAATAGAAAGAATTATATGGGGGACCTGGGAATCGAACCCAGGTCCCAGTACCTGCCAGCCACGTTCCCAACCAACTGAGCCATTCAAGCGCGTTTGTAGTATAACTGGACATTAAATATTATATAAAAAAACAAAGCATTATGATATAGCACAAAATAAAGCGCGCCAGATTTGAACCACCCAACCATGCACTGCCACACCATCTCCTTCTTCGTTGAACCTGTAAAAAGAAAACAAGATAGCGGGGGTTTTAAACCCCCACTAACTACAACCACGAAAAATAGCGAATAGAGTTAGGGACAATATAAAAAGGGCGCGATGATTCAATTCAATTCGCCTTGAGCTTCTGAGTTTAATGGTATGTGTCTCAAGGTCTGATTTTTCCTCAGTAAGAAAGCCCTAATTTAAAAGCTGGGAAACCCTAAAACGTGTTAATGGCAAATCATGATTCAGAGCGTTATAATGCAATTAGACTATTCCATTAGCTTCAGAAGGTTCCTGTGAATACAAAACACTCAACAATATGTATCAAATGCGCATGAATCATGATATGAAATTCTGGAAATATATGCAAACCGTGTGACTTAGTGTGGACGATTCTTTGCGTGTTAAGCTTCGTTCTTGATTGCAATGGCTTCCTGGAGACTCAGGCAATATGTTGGAATCACTTTTAGGCTTTGAATCCACCTGCAAATAGGAAATCAGTTTCACACTTTTTATCAATTTTTTGCAACTTTTTTATGGAGTTCTATGGCAGCTTTTTCGTCTCCTTGAGTAGGGTTTCCTTCAGCACATATATGTGAATGAATTTAGGTTAGAATAAGGCCCATGAATCCATTGCATTATGACTTGAATATGTGATTGCCAATCATATCTTTTTCAATCTTTTCTTTCATGAAACCTTGCCAATCATGGATATTTTGATGCCTTGGAAGTGCACACGAGTTGCCAGCTTGCCCTAGCCTTATTTTCTTCACAAAAAGATTCAAAAAGCATATCTTTTGAATTTTCCTATAAAAACCAATTAAATGAATTAATATTAATATAAATTCAATTAATTAATTAAAAATAAGAAAATAAATTATTTTGAGCTCAATGGGTCGTGCATAGGCTTTGGGAAAAGATTCAAGAAGGAATTTGAGGCCCATTAGCAAAATTGAAGTGTTTTAGGCACAGTTGACTTTTGAAAGTTCCCAAAATTTTCCCAACTTCTCCAATGCATATCTTGCTCAATTTTGAAGCTATGAACATGTTCTTGGACATTTTGGAAAGGTCTTGAAGTCCTCTAACCAATTCCTTTGGTCCCATGTCATTTTGATTTACCAATCTCAAGTTATGGTCTTTGACTTAAAGTGCCTTTTTGTTGACTTTTGAAAATGACCTATAATGTTGAAATTGATAACTTTTTGTGAGAGCATTTCTTGGACTTGGAGTGTGAAAATGAGTTGTAGGAAATTTCATCCCCTTCAAAATGAGCATTGAATGGGATTTTTCTGATGAACCATGAAAAAGTTATGCCTTGGTCAATTTGCAGTTGACTTTTCAACTGTCCTAAAATAGAAACTTTTGCATCTTGAGACTTTTTGAGCCACGCTTTGGGAATCATGATCAAGAATTGATCAAATGATGATTGTGGCTTCAAAATAAGATGTTGACAAAAATTTTTGACTTTTGACTGCCAAATGACCATTTTTCCCCTGCAGTTGACTGTGAAGCATTTAGGGTTTTTGACTGTGCAATTTGATGCTGTGAGTCTTGAAACTTGACATATGGATGCTTGACAATGTACATGGGCACATGGGACTTGATTGGACCCTTGAAAACCTTAATTTCTTTGCAAGAACCAAAACCCTAATTCTGACTGTGTTAGGAGGCAATTGGACTGTGCAACCCTTGAGAGACTTTGAACCATTTGGAGATTGATCTTGCCAAATCTTGAAAAATATGGGAGGGCAAATTTTGGGGTACAACAGTTGCCCCTGTTCAATCTTCTTAGACCTGAGGATGTAGATTGGCTTGCGTGCCTTTCATAATCCGAGGGTGGAAGATGATTGAACACTAGAGTGCCCAGAAATTTGCACTCGCATAGTAGAATATCAGCAGTGTGATGGAGGGAATGGGCTTACAGATGCCATTTGGAGAGATGATGGATAGGAGGATGGGCTTATAGATGCCATCTGGAGCTGTAACAGAATCTTGTCGGGAATGGGCTTATAGATGCCATTTGGAACTGTTGGTATATGGATGGGCTTATAGATGCCATCTAGGTGTCGATCGCGTAAGAGATTCCTTAGCGAGAACTTGCGTACATATGTGCCCTGGCCGGATACAGGAATCGAATCTTCAAACTCTTCAGACGTGCCCTGGCAGGATACAGGAATCGAGTCTGGAAATAGTCGTCAACAGATATGCCCTGGACTGATACAGGAATCGAATCTGGAATTGCGACAGTTGATAGTAATCATCTTTGTATTGACCTTTTCCTTGAAAAGACATAACGTTAGTTGTATGCAATGTCATGATGTATGAAATACATGACGTTCTCAAAATAAATGAGATTGTATGTTCATGATGCTTACGTGCATGCTATAATGTATGAAGATGTGATGTTTGTGAATGTATTTTCGTCTAGGAAAATAGATCCTTGACAAATGCCGGGAAGTCAAATCCTGGGCTGACGTTGAAGAATAGGGTTCTTCGTCTCTGCTGGGGATGATGGTTGCAAGAATAAACCTGTGGGAGAAGATGACTCCGTTGAGGGATAAACTTTGTTGAAGAGATTATTCTGCGGGGAAATACTCTATGGGAAGAGATACTTCGCTGAGGTTTGATGATAACTCCGCTGGGGATTCCGTTGATAATCTCTGTTGGAAGATGAACTTCGCTGGGGAATAGGAAGAACTTCGCCGAGGACGATCTTCCTGTGGCAATTGGCTGAGGATAACCCAGTTATAAGCCCTGGTGGGGAATAACCTTTGAATAAAGTTGAGGAGAGACGTTCGTACTCTGCAGGTGACAAGCTTCTAGAATCTACTGGGGATAAGCTTCCTACTGGGGAGATTGATTCAATCTTTCCTGGGGAGACTTTTGAACCGTACTGGGGAAGTGGCTCCATTGGGTGTCCGGTATTCCGCCGGGGAACAATCTTAGATCAAGATTGTCGGGGATGCTTGTTAGGAATTTTTGTATACTCCGTTGGAGAATGTTGAGATCTTCTGGGGATACCCAACTTCCTTGAGGACGGCAATAAATTAACTCTGCTCGGGGAGAGTGTTGCTGACTTGCTAGGGATACTGTGCCTTGTTAGGGCTGACGGGAGACCAACTCTGCTTGGGGAGAATTGTTGAATCTTGTCTTACTCGGCGGGGAGTGAAGGTATCTGGGTTACATTCTTCAGCCGAACTTACCTTGGTACCTTGGTGGACAGAGCAATTAGATTGCTTAGACAACTCATTATTGCCCCTGTTTCTGATGTCACCTGTAATTAATCCTTTGTTTCGTATTCAAATATTTATGAGTTAGCAATTAGTGTCAAATGCATATATCAAAATTTGAACATTGGACGTTCTTTGCACAACAAAACAGAAAAAGGAAAAATAATTGGCAATTTATCTGAAAAGTGAATTTGTATTGATTTGGATTTTGCCTGTAAATAGGCGTTTATGTACAAGAGGCTGACGTCCTAGTAAGAGAACGCCGCCGAACAAACAGAGTTTATACAATTTTGTGAAAAAGGAAAACAAAACAGCTATGTGAAGAAAGATAATCCCACTGGGTTCCAACTCTGCTATCGCCTTTATGTCTTCAAGCGTCTCATCACTCAACTGCTTAGTTAAAGATGAAGCTGACTGATCGATGCCGTCTGAACCTGATATTTGATACCGGATTCTGGATGCAATGGTGATTCAATGAGACATAGTATTACGCTTTAATCCCTAACTTTTGCCTGGACTGCCCTTTCGGGTTTTCAGTCCACCGGGATACCCATTTTTACCCAAGTCGCCTTTTCAGGTTTTCGACTTGCCGGGTGTACAGATTTTTTCATTTCATCCCTTCTTTTTGCCTGAACCCTTTTGGTTCGCCGGGAAGCCCTTATTTTTGCCTAGGTGTGTCAACCTAGCGGGTCTTTTATTCATGCGTAGTATCTTTTTACTATGTCTGCATTGGCGGGGTGAGGAAGGTCGTCACCATCCATAGTGGTTAGAATCATGGCTCCTCCCGAGAAGACATGTTTAACCACAAATGGCCCTTCGTACGTAGGGGTCCATTTGCCCCTGGGATCACTTTGAGGAAGAATGATGCGTTTGATTACCAGGTCTCTGACTTGATACTCTTGTGGTCTGACTTTCTTGTTAAAAGCCTTGATCATCCGTTTTTGATACGTTTGACCATGACAAATAGCAGTGAGTCTCTTTTCGTCAATTAGGTTTAACTGATCAAGTTGAGTCTGGATCCAGTCATCTTCGCTCAAGCCTGCATCCTTCATTATCCGGAGAGAGGGTATCTGGACTTCAATCGGCAAGACTGCCTCCATGCCATAGACCAAGGAAAAGGGGGTTGCCCCGGTTGACATTCTTGCTGAGGTACGGTACCCGTGAAGAGCAAACGGTAACATCTTGTGCCAATCTTTATAGGTCACTGTCATCTTCTGCACAATCTTTTTGATATTCTTATTTGCTGCTTCTACAGCCCCATTCATCTTTGGCCGGTAGGGAGAAGAGTTATGGTGCTGTATTTTGAATTGCTCGCAGAGCTCAGTGATCATCTTGTTATTGAGATTGGTATCGTTGTCCGTAATGATCCTCTCCGGGACACCGTATCGACAGATCAGGTTGTGTCGAATGAACCGTGCCACGGAGTTCTTGGTTACAGTAGCGTAGGAAGCTGCTTCAACCCACTTTGTAAAGTAATCGATCGCTACCAGGATGAAGCGGTGCCCGTTGGATGTCGTAGGTTTGATCTCGCCGATCATATCAATGCCCCACATTGCAAAAGGCCAAGGTGCAGTCAAGACATTCAGAGGGACTGGAGGAACGTGCACCTTATCAACATATATCTGGCATTTATGACATGTCCGAGAATGTTGGTAACAGTCGACTTCCATTGTGGACCAGAAATATCCTGCCCGAAGGATTTTCTTCGCCATGGTGTGTCCACTGGAATGCGTTCCGAAGGTACCTTCATGCAGCTCTGCCATGATTCTTTCTGCTTCAGTCTTATCCACACAACGCAGTAAAGTTGAATCATGGTTTCTCTTGTAGAGAATGCCGTTGCTGAGGAAGAACTTTGCTGCGAACCTTCTCAGAAACTTCTTGTCATTGATACATGCACCCTCGGGGTATTCTTGAGCTTCCAGATACCTCTTCACCTCATGATACCAAGGTTTTTCAGTTACCTCTTCAGCCTCAAGATCACAACAATATGCAGGTTCGTCCAACTTCCAGATAATGATCCGGGGAGCCTCGTTATCCCATTTGAATTTGAACATAGAAGACATCGTAGCCAGCGCGTCCGCCAACTGATTCTCCTCTCTTGGGAAGTGTTCAAAAGTTATCTCTGTAAAATGGGGTATCAATGTCAACACACACTCTTTGTAAGGAATAAGATTCGGATGTTTCGTATCCCACTCTCCTTTGATCTGATTGATCACGAGAGCGAAATCTCCGAAGACACTCAGAAACTTGATCCTTAAGTCAATTGCAGCTTGAAGACCCATGATACACGCCTCATACTCTGCCATGTTGTTGGTGCAGTTGAAGAATAGCCGGGCGGTAAGTGGAGTATGAGTGCCTTTTGGGGATATGATCACAGCGCCGATACCGTTACCCAAAGCGTTGGAGGCTCCGTCAAAGTGCATAGACCATCGGGATCCTTCCTCAGGTCCTTCATCCGGTCCAGGTACTTCACAATCAGTCACTACCATGATGTTCTCGTCTGGGAATTCAAAGTTCATCGACTGGTAATCGTCCACTGCCTGGTGTGCCAAATGGTCTGCCAATACACTTCCTTTGATAGCTTTCTGAGTCGTGTACTAGATGTCATATTCCGTCAAGATCATCTGCCATCTTGCTATTCTTCCGGACAGAGCAGGCTTTTCGAATATATACTTTATTGGATCCATTTTTGAGATCAACAAAGTAGTGTGAGTCAACATATACTGTCTCAGCCGGCGAGCAGCCCATACCAAAGCGCAGCAAGTTTTCTCGAGCAGTGAGTATCGGGTCTCACAGTCGGTAAACGTTTTGCTAAGGTAATAAATGGCGTGCTCTTTTCGGCCAGACTCGTCATGCTGCCCCAGCACACACCCCATTGAGCTGTCAAGTACTGTCAAGTATAATATTAGAGGTCTCCCTTCAATTGGTGGCATAAGAATGGGTGGTTCTTGGAGATACTCTTTGATTCTGTCGAAAGCGGCCTGACATTCATCATTCCAACGTACTACCTGATCTTTCTTCAGCAGCTTGAAGATTGGTTCACAGGTAGCAGTTAGGTGCGAGATGAATCGGGCAATGTAATTCAGACGTCCTAGAAAGCCTCTGACTTCTTTCTCTGTCTTGGGAACTGGCATCTCTTGTATGGCTTTAACCTTGGCGGGGTCCACTTGAATACCTTTGTCGCTCACGACGAAGCCTAGCAACTTCCCAGATCTTACCCCGAAGGTGCACTTGTTTGGGTTCAACCTCAGCTTGTACAACTTCAGACGGTCAAACAGCTTCTGCATATGGTCAAGGTGTTCTTCCTCAGTTTGAGACCTTGCAATCATATCATCGACGTATACTTCAATCTCATGGTGGATCATGTCATGAAATAAAGCGACCATGGCACATTGGTAGGTTGCCCCAGCATTTTTCAACCTAAAAGGCATGACCTTTTAGCAAAAGGTGCCCCACTGAGTAACAAAGGTAGTCTTTTCCATATCTTCGGGAGCCATCTTGATCTGATTATAACCTGAAAAGCCGTCCATGAAGGAGAACACCTTGTGCTGAGCAGTATTGTCAACCAGAACGTCGATGTGAGGCAAGGGGAAATCATATTTAGGGCTGGCCCTATTCAAATCCCTATAGTCAACACACAATCGGACCTTACCATCTTTCTTCGGCACTGGAACCACGTTGGCAACCCACTGAGGGTAAGAAGTCACTGCTAGAAAACCGGCATCAAATTGTTTCATAACCTCGGCTTTGATTTTCTCGGACATCTCTGGACGCATGCGGCAGACCTTCTGTTTAACCGGAGGGCAGTCTTCCTTGGTAGGCAGGTGATGAACCACAATGTCAGTATCCAACCCGGGCATGTCTTCGTAGGACCAGGCGAAGATTTCCACATAGTCATGCAACATCTGAATCAACTGTTGTTTCACGCTGAGCTCTAGGTTGGCACCAATCTTGACTTCCTTTCTGTCTGTCTCAGTACCCAGATTTACCGTTTCCACTGGCTCTTCATGTGGCTGAATGGCCCTCTCTTCCTAGAGCAGCAGTCTTGCAAGCTCACCAGGCACTTCGCAATCATCTTCACCTTCGTCTTCGGCTAAGTTGATCGGATTTTCGAAGTCATAACTGGCAGTAGCAGAGTCGTTACCAGTGAGATCCAGAGTGGATTGAAACCTGTATAGGTGAGTGTGTGTAAATATAGCTGTTTTGCAATAAAGAAAGAAAGAAAGGGAGCACAAGATTTGAAATGCGAAAAACGTCCAATGTTTTTTTATTCATGATATATGGAAATGACAAGTAATAATCCCTCACAAATGAAACCACGGTGCCCCGGGTAAGACACCGGGCCGTAAAGTTTCAATTTATTGTTCGTTACAAATTTAAAAACAAAGGAATTCATTACTGAGTAACAAAAGTAACAGGTATGTAGTCTTTTGCAGTCCGGTTGCTTGGTCCATTGTCGGCCGTTGGGTAGATCCAGCTGTTGAACTCAGATTCATCAACTTCGTCACCATCCCTGATAGCATTCACCCCATGATTGGGCATGGGAGCTGTCACCACATTAGGCTTCTCGGGCGCCTCGAACTGAACCTCTTTGGCATCAATAAGGTCCTGAACCTTATTCTTTAGGGCCCAGCAATCATCAGTAGAATGCCCCGGGCTATCAGAGTGATAAGCACAACGGGTATTGGGATTGTACTTCGGAGAGGTTGTGTTTACCACCTTCGGGGCTTCTCTGACAGTTACCAAGTTGGTTGATAGCAGTTGCGGCAAGATCTGTGACAAGGTCATACTAAGCCGAGTGTATTCTCTTCTGGGTCTCTCACCCCTTGGTTGGTTAGGTTGCCGAGGAGCGGCAGCAGGATTTGAGATCACCACCGCGTTGACATCTTGGCGGCGTTCTGGTTTATTTTGTCTCCTGGGACCATATACAGCACTGCCTTCCTTCTTGAAAGGCTTCTTTTCAGAACTTAAGGATGCACCTTTCTGTATCTTCCCCGATTTCATACCAGCTTCTATCCTCTCTCCAGTCAGAATGAGGTCTGTAAACCCCGCAGAAGAATTACCAATGAGATGATTGAAGAACGGCCCAGATAGGGTCCCTAAGAACATGTCCACGAGTTCACAGACGGTCAATGGTGGTTGCACCCTGCCAGCTAGGTCTCTCCATTTCTGTGCGTACTCCTTAAAACCTTCTCCTGATCCTAGCGACATATCCTGGAGTTGGGTACGTGTAGGAGCGAGGTCGGCATTGTACTGGTACTGCTTATAAAAAGCAGTAGCCAAGTCCTCCCAGTTACGAATCTTGGTTCCATCCAGCTGATAGAACCATTCGAGATGAGTCCCTGAAAGACTCTCCTGGAATAAATGGATCCATAAGTTCTTGTCCACAGTATATGGCTGGATCTTCCGCACATAAGATCTGAGATGTAGCTTAGGGCAGGAAGCCCCGTCATACTTTGTAAAAGATGGTGCCTTGAACTTGTGTGGGATCAACACACCAGAAGATAGACCCAGATCTCCAAAATCAAACCTAGGCACTTGTTGAATTTCCATGGCGCTCAGACGATCCTCTAACTGCTTGTACTTGCCTTCAGCAGGAGGGTACTGCTCATCATTGAAATCTGTCTCGTTGTCAGAGACCACAGGACTAGGAACCCTTCCCCCTTGGGGACTGCCTTTCCCTACAAAAGAACCAGCTTGGTCAGCCTCATTTTGCTGTGTATTGCCAAACCTCCATCTAGTGTTGAATAGTACAGTTCTCTTCTTCTTCTTCTTGACCATCAGAGCCTTCAATTCCTCTTGACCTTGGGCTAAACTCATGATCAATTCTTGGAACTGGGCGTTTTGAGCCTGGAGGGCCTTGATGGATTGCTCAGTAGATGATTCAGGATTCATGATGATTGCTGAACTAAACAGCGAAGAACATTAAGCAACCTGAAAAGAAGAGTACCTGTGATGCATATGATGAATGGAATGCGTATGATTTATGTTTTCAAAGACAATCGGGATTCAACTTTGTAAACAAAAAGGAACACACTTTATTAGATTTAAACTTTGGAATTTAAATTGTTCAACAGATTTCCCTTAGGCGTTACATAAAATGGAAATACTGAAAAGGGAAATAAAAAACTACAAAAGAACATCCAAAGCTCATCATTGATCCCAGGGTCTCTTCTTCTCAGTACGGATGTAGTCATTCAAAGCTCGCTCATTTTCCAATTGCTTTGTCAGCTTCTGGATTTTCAATTCCTGCTCGTTGAACTTTTCCCGATAAGAATCCCGTTCTTCTTGTAGTTGCGCCCAAGACCTCTTTAGTGTATCAACATCAGTAGGTATCTGAGGAGGGAGAACAGTTGGAGGAATCCCGTCTCTATCAGGATATTCAAGAATGATGGGTCTGACAGCTTCGTAGGGCATACCTAACTTCTGAGCACGGATGCGGACCCATCTGTAGTAGGATTCCATAGGTAGAGAAGTCTTTGGCCCTAACTCATGTGGGTCAGCTTTGTGAATTCTGTCCCAAGCCTTGATGAATCTACGACGCAGCTCGTCTCTGTCTACCTGAAACTCAAAACTGATGTGAGGCACCAACATCTCATGAGGCCCTGCTCTTCTGGCTCTTCCAAACTGACGGAGAGCTAGACATGGATTATAAGAGATTCCTCCTTGGGTACCAATCAAAGGAACATTAGGATATTCTCCGCAACAATCAATAACAGCTACCTCATCCAAACCTCTTAGAGTCCAAATGATGTCATTATCAGTGAGAGACATTAACCTATGAGCCCAGCCTCTTCCTTCCTTGTTCTTCAGCACGAACTTAATGAAGTGAGAAATAAACCACCTCACTAACAAAGGAGTACAACACCACAGAGTTCCTCGTCTTCGGGCAGTACGAGCATAGATTTGTTGCAGGATATCACCCAAGAGAGTGGGCACAGGGTTCCGAGACATGAAGATCCTTATGGCAGTGACGTTAATGAAGTTATCAGGATTAGGAAACAAAACTAGACCATAGATTAAGAGAGCCAGCATGTCTTCATACGCCCTGAAGTCTAAGTCATTCCAGAAACTGTTAGCTTTACCAATCAGAAACTTGGCCAAGAAACCCTTAACTCTGCTTCTAGTCACCCAGTTGTCCATTACCTCTTTGTGGGTCAAGGGAAGGGCTGCAGCAATCTCCTCAAGCCTAAGAGTCTTTTCCCAACCAGTGAAGGGAGTCTGATCCAAGATAGGGATACCAAGCAAATCAGAGAATTCTTCCAGGGTAGGGACCAGCTGGAAGTCTTGAAAGGTGAAGCAATTGTACAAGGGATCATAAAACTGGGTCAGGACACTCATCAGTTGTTGGTCCCACTTTGCAGTGACTAAGCCGAGAAGAGAACCATGCCTCTGGATGAAGGAAGTAGTGTTTGGAATTCTGCTAACATATTCTTCAAGCAACTCAGGTGGGTGAACAAAGTTGAATCGGATAGTGTTCCTTCGCATAGGCATCATGATGTCCTACAAAACAGAGCAAAGATGAAACCCTCTTGTCTTTGAAATGGTCAGTCCTTATGCAGGATGCATGCAATGTCCATGATGGTATGATGTCATGATAAAGCACACCACAAATATTTACAAAGGCAAACATGATAAGGCACACAAGTCACACAAGATAGCCCTTAGAGTTTATGCCGGCATGAAGTTCAGGTACTACCCTCTTTCAGTTTGTTGGTTAAGACCTGTCCTATCAAAAGTAACCGGGTTCTAGAGGATCCCAATATCACTGACTACCCTCAATCGGTCATAACTCCAGCGTCGTAATCTTTTCTTGCGGCCAGAACCATCGCGAGAGTTTAGCCTCAATGGGTGTAGCATACTGCTACTGTTGTATGGCCAAGTTGGGTCAAATTAGGGTTCTAAGGTCGGTTGGTGCTTAATGACTCCTCAGAAGACCCATATTCTCATCGTTGCAACACAAGGGATATTGGTACAGACCAAGGTGTCACACCAATGTAGCCACTGCTTCACCCGTGTTGGTCTACGCCGGACAAGTCCCTCACAGCTTACGCTACCTAAAAGGGTATTCCCCAGATCCGGGTTAGGATCTATGAAACTCCGATGCAATGCCCACAAAAATTAAAGCAAACAAAACATTCAATTGAAAACATAAGTATGATCTAATCCTAAGGTACACCTCACTTTTATCATCATCCCCAGCAGAGTCGCCAGTTCTGTGATCGGTGGAAATAGAACTGACTGTTTAAAGCTGAATCGCGTATGTCGCGGTAAGCAAGAGTCGCCACCGTCTTTTATGTTCTCCAACATGGAAAGGACAAAAGCACAGCAAAATTCCTTATGAGAATGTTTCTCGGTTCGGGAGGTAGATTTATAGAAAGGGAAGGTGTTAGCACCCTTTCTATCCATGGTTATCCATGGGCTCTTAGGTACTTGCTCTTATGTTTTCAAAATGTTTGCTTTTCAAAATGTGAGTGGGTTTGAAAAAGTTTCATTGAAAGATTTCTGAATGACTCTTGTATCTGTCCTCAAGAGTGTTTGAAAAATTTGTTTTGAAAGCTTTTGAAAGTGTCAGTGTGAAAAGATTTTTGATTTGTTTTTGAAGAGAGAAAGTACCCATGAGTCATCTACCTACCCTAAGGAATTAGGCTGTGTAAAAGTCCTTAAGGTAGTGCCATCCCACCATTGAGAGGTAGGTAGCACCACCGTTGGAGGTGTTCGGGTCAATTCAATTTTAGGGACAGTGTGGTCACCGAAGCAATAGTAGGACACCTTAGAAGTAACCCTAATGTCCTAGATCCTTTTTAATCCGAGGCAACCGTTTCGAGGCAACTGGATCTTGGACATAAGAGCGACCGCTAAAACGTCCTATACTTGACGACCACGTTTCGAGGCAACGAGTGAAGCGTACCCTAGAAGTGGTGTGTACATTGTGTGTTGTTTTCATGTTAACATTTATCTTTGATCATGGCATTATGAGCTACGAGTTGTTTTTAATTACCATACATTCTTTCATGCAATTTAGCAGTTAGGAGTGCGGAAAAATAAAATACGGAAAGGTAAAAGCTACGCTATTACAAGGCGCGGGTCTATACATCGCCAAAATACAAAGACCCGTTTTTGATAAAGATGCGGAAAGTAAAAACAATAAACCTAATTACTATTACATCCTTGAACAATTACATAATAATCAAATAAGAAAATAGTGCGCGAATAAATTAAACTGGACGTCCGAAGGGTGTTGGACCCTTTTGAGAAATTAAGAGTTTTTGTCCTTTGCTTGAAGTTAAATTAAAACCTAATTATTTACAAGAAAAATGTTTTTTATGTTTTTGTATTTAATGAAATAAAGAAAATAAAAATCAAGAGAAAACCCTAATTCTAAGTCTATTTTAATTATTAAGAAAATATTAAGGTTAGTTTAAACTTATTAATTTTTATGTATAAAAATAATAGTAATTAATAATGATGAAAAAATGTCAAAACCTAATTCTAGACAATTTTTATTTATTAAGAAAAAAAGGGTTAAAATTAAAACCTAAATTAAACTAAATTAATTGTTAGTATTTATTATTATTAAAAAAAAATAGGTTAATGGTGAAATTAATAAACAATTAAAAATATATTTACATTTTTGAGTTTCTGATTTTTATTGGGAAAATTAATTTGTAGTGAATTAATAAAAACAATTAAAACAATTAAAAGAATTAGAAAAGAAAATAAAATAAAATTATGCAAACCAAGGGGGTTAGATGGCCCATGTGGAGGTGAGATTGAAGCAATTCAGGCCCAAGAACACAAGCCTCGTTGACTTTCAGGAATCATGTGCATGCTGTTTGACTGGGGTACACCATGGACTTCACCTTCTGGCCACTGGATGGATCGCATGGCCACTTGGCAGGCTTAGGCGTGAGGGTGCAAGATGGAATTCTGGGCGTGTACTGCATGTGAATACTTTGTGAAAAAATAGAAAGAATTATATGGGGGACCTGGGAATCGAACCCAGGTCCCATTAAATACTATATAAAAAAACAAAGCATTATGATATAGCACAAAATAAAGGGCGCCAGATTTGAACCACCCAACCATGCACTGCCACACCATCTCCTTCTTTGTTGAACCTGTAAAAAGAAAACAAGATAGCGGGGGTTTTAAACCCCCACTAACTACAACCACGAAAAATAGCGACTAGAGTTAGGGACAATATAAAAATGGCGCGATGATTCCATTCAATTCGCCTTGAGCTTCTGAGTTTAATGGTATGTGTCTCAAGGTCTGATTTTTCCTCAGTAAGAAAGCCCTAATTTAAAAGCTGGGAAACCCTAAAACGTGTTAATGGCAAATCATGATTCAGAGCGTTATAATGCAATTAGACTATTCCATTAGCTTCAGAAGGTTCCTGTGAATACAAAACACTCAACAATATGTATCAAATGCGCATGAATCATGATATGAAATTCTGGAAATATATGCAAATCGTGTGACTTAGTGTGGACGATTCTTTGCGTGTTAAGCTTCGTTCTTGATTGCAATGGCTTCCTGGAGACTCAGGCAATATGTTTGAATCACTTTTAGGCTTTGAATCCACCTGCAAATAGGAAATCAGTTTCACACTTTTTATCAATTTTTTGCAACTTTGTTATGGAGTTCTATGGCAGCTTTTTCGTCTCCTTGAGTAGGGTTTCCTTCAGCACATATATGTGAATGAATTTAGGTTAGAATAAGGCCCATGAATCCATTGCATTATGACTTGAATATGTGATTGCCAATCATATCTTTTTCAATATTTTCTTTCATGAAACCTTGCCAATCATGGATATTTTGATGCCTTGGAAGTGCACACGAGTTGCCAGCTTGCCCTAGCCTTATTTTCTTCACAAAAAGATTCAAAAAGCATATCTTTTGAATTTTCCTATAAAAACCAATTAAATGAATTAATATTAATATAAATTCAATTAATTAATTTAAAATAAGAAAATAAATTATTTTGAGCTCAATGGGTTGTGCATAGGCTTTGGGTAAAGATTCAAGAAGGAATTTGAGGCCCATTAGCAAAATTGAAGTGTTTTAGGCAAAGTTGACTTTTGAAAGTTCCCAAAAATTTCCCAACTTCTCCAATGCATATCTTGCTCAATTTTGAAGCTATGAACATGTTCTTGGACATTTTGGAAAGGTCATGAAGTCCTCTAACCGATGCCTTTGGTCCCATGTCATTTTGATTTACCAATCTCAAGTTATGGTCTTTGACTTAAAGTTCCTTTTTGTTGACTTTTGAAAATGACCTATAATGTTGAAATTGATAACTTTTTGTGAGAGCATTTCTTGGACTTGGAGTGTGAAGATGAGTTGTAGGAAATGTCATCCCCTTCAAAATGAGAATTGGATGGGATTTTTCTGATGAACCATGAAAAAGTTATGCCTTGGTCAATTTGCAGTTGACTTTTCAGCTGTCCTAAAATAGAAACTTTTGTATCTTGAGAGTTTTTGAGCCATGCTTGTGGAATCATGATCAAGAATTGATCAAATGATGATTGTGGCTTCAAAATAAGATGTTGACCAAAAATTTTGACTTTTGACTGCCAAATGACCATTTTGCCCCTACAGTTGACTGTGAAGCATTTAGGGTTTTTGACTGTGCAATTTGATGCTGTGAGTCTTGAAACTTGACATATGGATGCTTGACAATGTACATGGGCACATGGGACTTGATTGGACCCTTGAAAACCTTAATTTCTTTGCAAGAACCAAAACCCTAATTCTGACTGTGTTAGGAGGCAATTGGACTGTGCAACCCTTGAGAGATTTTGAACCATTTGGAGATTGATCTTGCCAAATCTTGAAAAATATGGGAGGGCAAATTTTGGGGTACAACAGTGACTATTGGTGAAAGAATCGAAACTGGTTTGAATAGCGGAAAGATATCAGGGGGATCGTCAAGCACCCCTTACAATTCTAAAAGACCGGCTTCAAAATTTCCAAGAAAGAAGGAGGGAGAAGTCAATGCTGTGTCCTCACAACAAAGGACAACACAACCATTGGTGATCCCGCAAGGATAAAGGCAAGACAGGTTTAAAAGGCCGCCTAGAAATTTTGATCCACTTCCCATGCCACCAAGCCAATTATTACAACACTTGGTTAAGGCATCCCTGGTGGAAATCAAGCCTTTAGCACCTCCGGTCGGGCCACTCCCGCAAAGATACAATACCGACGCTAGGTGTGAGTATCATGCAAATTCTCTCGGGCATACCATAGACCAATGTTGGGCCTTCAAGCATAAGTTTCAGGATTTTCTAGAGTCTCAAGACATCACCTTCAACAAGCCTAATATCAAGTCAAAACCTATGCCTCCGCATGGTGGACCGACAATAAATGCATCGTGGTGGTCACCGACTTTGGGGGAACCATAAAGATAAAAACCCATATCAACTTGTTGAAGGAATATTTGTTTGAATGTGGGTTCCTGTTAGAGCATAATAAAGCTTTTGAAACAACTTTGGAAAATCTAGTGGATCAGGGGATAGTCCAATTCGGATTGTACCCTGAAGAAAAATATGTAGCCACAATCGGAGGGAAAAAGCCACTGGTAATCCCTTGTCAAGCTCCAAGCACTACCAAGAAAACTCTAGTCATTCCATGGGGAGAATCAGCAGAGGTCACTAGAGGGGTACCTAAGAAGACCCTCTTAATACACAATACTCCAAAATCTACGATGGTAATTAAGGGACTGTCACCTATCCCTTATGAGAATGATAAAGTGGTACCTTGGAGTTATGACTCGGCTGTATACATCAATGGAGTAAAGCAGGAGAGCGGGCCATCCGCAAGTCAAGGACCTGCAATTTTGAACATAGCAGGAACAGGAGGTATGACCCGAAATGGGCGAATCTATAGAGCTGAACCAACAAAAAAGACCGATTCAATTCTAATGAAGGATAAAGGAAAGACAGTGGTAGATACAAATCAGGAAACATAATCTCCGAACAAATACTTTAATGATCAAGAGGCAGAGGAGTTTCTACAAATAATCAAAAAGAGTGACTATAGAGTGGTGGATCAGCTCCACCAGACTCCGAAAAAAATCTCCATACTCTCGTTACTAATCAATTCTGAAGTGCACTGGGATTCTTTGATGAAGGTGTTAAGTTCAGCTCATGTCACAAAAGAAATTTCAGTAAATCAATTTGATAATGTCGTAGCCAATCTCACATCCGGATCCTACCTGGGTTTCAGCAACAATGAACTACATCCACATGGTCAGGCCCATAATAAGGCACTCCACATTACTATGCAGATAGGCACTACCCATCTGTCCAGGGTTCTCACTGACACCGGTTCTACTCTTAATGTGTTGCCAAAGTCAAGTCTGGTAAATTTAACAATAGACAACGTGACAATGAGACCAAGTTCTATGATAGTAAAGGCATTTGACGGTTGTCGAAGCTCGATACTAGGGGAGGTGGACCTTCCAGTCAAGATTGGGCCGCATATCTTCAACATCACTTTTCAGGTCATGGACATCGAACCAGCATACACTTGTCTACTGGGGAGACCTTGGATCCATGCGACAGGGGAAGTAACCTCGACCCTGCACCAAAAGTTGAAGTTCCTAGTAGAAGGGAAGTTGATCATAATTAACGGCGAAGAAGACATTTTTGTAAGCCATATTGAATCATACAGATATATCAGTGCTGACGAAGATTGCATAGCTACCCCATTCCAGGCTTTGGAAAATGCTTCGACGATAACATTATCGGTGAGAAGTGTAACAAGACTAAAGTGACATTGTGGAGAGATCTGCAAATGACTATGGGGGATGATGCCTCAAGACACTGGGGAAAACTCCCAGAAATTCCTGAGAAAATGAATCGCTTTGGTTTGGGTTACGAATCATCAAAATCCACTCCAAGAGGCAAAACATGTTTTCCTCCGATTCGGGAGACGTTCATCAGCAAAGGAATGGAGCATGGCGGACATGTGGCAATGATTTCAAGCAAGACCAGTACTAAAAGGGAAATTGACTTCATCAGAGAGGGAACCCCAGGAGAAGAGCTTAAAGGATGGACTGTTATGGAGATTCCTGAGATATCTTTCTTTTCTAAGTAATTTTTCTTGTTTTGAAAGAACCTATGTCGAACCCGAGGCTTACGGGTTGCTTGTAAGGGTTTTCTTTGTTTCTTATTTCAGACAATATTTATAATTAATAAAGTTATATTCTATTTTCAATTAAGATCCTTGTCTTTCTTTTTAATTTATCTATTAAATATAAAAATGGCAATACTTTCTTTGCATATACATTTTTCAAATTCCAAGCACTAAAATGTACACCAAAACATGATAAATATGCAGATCCATACCCAAAATTACCGTAACACTACTGCTACGACCCGATATGATTTTGATGTTCCTATCCACCAAGCCGGAGAGGAAGATGATGAAGATCTTGAACTCTCCGAGGAAATGGAGAGGGAAATAGAGCGAAAGGCTAATAGCATACAACCGTATCAAGAACCTATTGATACCATTAACCTGGGCACAGAAGGAGATCCAAAAAAAATCAAGCTAGGGGCAATGTTGGAGCAGAGCGTCAAAGATAGGATAATCAAGTTGTTGCACGAGTATGTGGATATATTCGCTTGGTCCTACAAGGACATGCCAGGGTTGGATACAGACATCGTGGTGCATAGATTACCTCTCAAGGAAGGTTGTTCTCCAGTCAGAAAAAAGCTCAGAAGAACCCGTCCATATATGTCCAGCAAAATCAGGGAAGAGGTTCTTAAACAGTTTGACGCATGGTTCCTAGCGGTGGTAGACTATCCACCCTGGATAGCTAACATCGTACCAGTACCCAAGAAGGATGGAAAAGTACGCATGTGCGTAGATTACCGGGACCTAAACAAGGCAAGTCCCAAAGACGATTTTCCGTTGCCTCACATAGATGTCTTAGTGGACAATACAACTCAAGCCTCGATATTCTCATTTATAGACGGTTTATCGGGCTATAACCAAATCAAAATGGCACCTGAGGACATGGCAAAGACTACCTTCATGACACCTTGGGGAAATTTTTGTTACAAAGTAATGCCATTCGGTCTCAAGAACGTAGGGGCAACTTATCAGAGGGCAATGATCACGTTATTCCACAATATGATCCACAAGGAAGTTGAAGCATACGTCGACGATATGATTTCCAAATCCCATACAGAGGAGGAACATGTCACACATCTGCAAAAGTTATTTGAGCGGCTACGTAAGTTCAGACTAAGGTTGAACCCGAATAAATGCACCTTCCGCGTCAGATCAGGCAAATTGCTAGGTTTTATCGTAAGCCAACGAGGCATCGAGGTGGATCTAGACAAGGTAAAAGCCATACAAGAGATGCCCGCTCCAAGGACAAAAAAAGAAGTGTGTGGTTTCTTAGGGTTATTGAACTACATCTCAAGGTTCATATCACATCTAACAGCTACGTGCGAACCAATATTCAAGTTATTACGGAAAGATCAGGCGGTAGTATGGAATGACGATTGTCAAAATACCTTCGAAACAATAAAACAGTATCTGCAAGAGCCCCCAGTCTTAATACCACCAGTCCCCAAAAGGCCACTCATCATGTACTTGACAGTGCTCGAAGGGTCAATGGGTTATGATTTGGGACAACAGGATGAAACTGGTAGAAAGGAGCATGCAATCTATTACCTCAGTAAGAAATTCACCGATTGCGAGACCAGATACTCACTCCTGGAGAAGACTTGTTGCACATTAGCTTGGGCTACCAAGAGGTTGAGGCAATATATCTTAACCCATATTACATGGTTAATAGCAAGAATGGATCCTCTAAAATACGTGTTTGAAAAGCCAGCCCTCACCGGAAGAATATGTCATACAGATAGCCATCAAAGGTAGTGTATTAGCTGATCATCTAGTTCACCAACCTCTATCGGAATATCAGGCCATGAAGTTCGACTTTCTCGAAAAAGATGTCATATTTATAGCTGACTACGAAACACCAGGACCAGATAAAGGGCCCGAGCCAGGGGCACGTTGAACACTCACGTTCGACGGGGCTTCAAATGCACTAGGTCACGGTATAGGGGAAGTATTAACATCCCCCAAGAATCAGCACCACCCCTATTCGGCCAGGTTATGTTTTGACTGCACCAACAACATTGTCGAATACGAAGCCTATATACTAGGGCTAGAAGCTGCCATTGATTTAAGAATAAAGCACCTGGAAGTGTTCGGGGATTCTGCGTTAGTCATATACCAAGTTAATGGTGATTGGGATACTAAACACCCTAAATTGATTCCATATCGGGATCATGTTTTAAAGTTAGCTACGAAATTTACAGAAATCACTTTCAGTCATATCCCACGAGAAAAAAATCAAATGGCAGACACCCTGGCAACCCTAACAGCTATGTTCAAAGTGACCTGGCCAAATCAGGAACCGCGTATTACGATCAGACATTTCAAAGAACATGCACATTGCCTCGCTATTGAGGAAGGACCCGACACTAAACCTTGGTTTTATGACATCAAGAAGCACTTAGAAAGGCGGGAATACCCGGAAAATGCCTCTATCATTGACAAGCGAACCTTGCGCAAGTTAGCTTCCAAGTTCTTTCTAGGTAATGGAGTGGTATACAAAAGAAATTACGACATGGTATTAATCAAATATGTGGAAAAGCAAGAAGTAGATACACTCATGAGAGAAATCCACGAAGGCAACTTCGGGACTCATACAAACGGGCACGCCATGGCTAGAAAGATTTTGCGAGCAGGGTATTACTGGTTAACAATGGAAGTTGATTGCTATCACTAAACATAGTCCTGCCATAAGTGTCAGATCTACGCCGACAGGATAAATGTACCACTGAATCCTTTAAACGTCATGAGCTCCCCTTGGCCATTTTCGATGTGGGGAATTGATATGATTGGTATGATCGAGCCGAAAGCATCAAACGGACACCGCTTTATATTGGTAGCCATCGACTACTTCACCAAGTGGGTGGAGGCAGCATCCTATGCCAACGTAACAAGCCAAGTGGTTGCACGCTTTATCAAACAAAATATCATATGCAGATATGGTGTCCTAAGCCGGATAATTACAGATAACGAGTATAATTTAAACAACAAGATGATGTAGGAATTATGCGACGACTTCAAAATCGAGCATCATAATTCTTCACCATACAGGCCAAAGATGAACGGAGCTGTTGAAGCATCCAACAAAAATATTAAGAAAGTCATCCAGAAAATGGTGAAGACATACAGAGATTGGCACGAAATGCTTCCCTTCGCTCTGCACGGATATCACACTTCTGTATGCACATCAACAGGCACAACTCCTTTTTCACTTGTATACAGCATGGAGGCAGTACTCGCGGTGGAAATTGAGATACCATCACTCCGAGTCCTAAGGGAAACAAAACTAGAAGAGGCGGAATGGGTACAGGTTCGACTCGATCAGCTCAACCTCATTGAAGAAAAACGATTAACAGCTTTGCGTCATAGTCAGTTACATCAGAAGAGAATGAAGAGGGCCTTCGACAAGAAAGTGCGCCTTCGGATATTCAAGGATGGGGATCTAGTGCTCAAAAATATTCTACTACCTTGCCTCGATTCACGTGGTAAATGGACACCCAACTACGAAGGTCCATTTATAGTCAAAACAACATTCTCTGGAGGTGGTCTCGTCCTCACAACAATGGATGGGGAAGAGCTACCGCATCCGTCCAATTCAGACGCAGTCAAAAAATACTATGTATAAAAAACTCGCTAAGATCGAACCTCCAAAAGAGGCAACTTAAGCAAAAAAAGAAGCGTCTCGGTGGATCGAAAACCCTAAAGGGAGATATAGGCAAAAATTAGGGGCACACAACAAGAAAATTATCCTGGTGGATTAAAAACCGAAAAGGGCGATCCAGGAAAAAGTTAGGGATTCTCTACAAAGAAATAAAGAACAAAAAGACTGCAATCTATAGAGCTACGACTATGAACCGCGGAGGGGAAGATAGGTTGGAATCATACAATTCAGAAGCGAAGGGGATAAGTTCATCAAAAGCTATGGGGGAACAGCAGTAGCGATTATCATTTTTGAAATTCTGGCAGCAGATACTCAATGTCACAGTGAATGTTATGACACCGTATCTGACTTTCTATAAGACAGTAAATAGAAAAACAGTAAATAACACAGTCAATTGTTTACCCAGTTCAGTGTGAAACAACACCTACTCTGGGGGCTACCAAGCCAGGGAGGAAATCCACTATAAGAGATATTAATTCAGGAATAAACCAACCAGTTTATCTCCTTCACTTAAGACCTACCCAATGCAACTTCAATCTAAGTTCAACTTAAACCTGAGTTCCTACTCACTCCCCCTCAATCACAGTTGTGATACTAAACAATTGACTAATGAATTAATGAAGACACTCTTCAGAACATACACTTGATTATGCTTCACAGCTTTTAATCAAGTAACACTAACACTCTTGCTTCAAAGCTTTGAGTGATACATAAACCTAACTTGACCTTGCTTCAAAGCTTTAGTCAAGAGACACAAACACTCTTGCTTCAAAGCTTTGAGTGATACACAACCCTTACAATCAAAACCTATTCCAAGTCACTTATCACAATGATACTTGCTTGGATTACAGTAGTTAAAACTATACAACCCCAAGTTTTTCTTCTGTCAAAGAGTTAAATTCCAATCAGCTTTCCTGTTGAATATATATGCAGCTGTTTCTTCAGTTAGGGCTTCCATGAAAAGCTAGGGTTAATTAGGGTTAACCTCAAGACTTGGTCACAAGACTTTATCAACCAGATTAGGGTTGAGCTAGGTTAACCTAAAGTCCACGTGAGATTCTGTTCTGGAAAGTATGAACCAAATTCCTGAAAAATCTCAGAATTAACCAAACTTCATAACTGTTAGATCAGTACAGGATGTCTTAACATTTGTTATGACAACATAAATCCTGTTTACTGATTTTGGTAGAAAGTAATAAATGTGATCATTGCAAAATGCTCAGATACACACTCATAAATAGCAGCTTCTGTATGCCATTCTTTTTCTGCATAAAGTACCTAATAATCCAGAATGTTATGACATCAGTCATGACATTCACACACCTGGTTTTACCAAAAATACATGCCAATAACTAAACACTTACAAACTCCCCCTTTGGCAAATTTTTGGCTAAAACCCCTAAGCAATCAGAGAATAGAGAGCAGCAGAATGAATATGTCTGCAGAAAAAAATAATGTCTACCAAGTAATTAACACAAAATATATCCCCCTCTTTAGCCACAAATAGGCCAAAGATACATGTACTTATATGTTATACAGTCATCCAAAATGAGTAATAAAAACAACAACAAAAAATCTGAAATCACTTGCAGCAACAGGAACCAGCAGCAAGCTTGACAACTCCACCAAACTTCAAGCACTGTCATCTTCAGAGGAGGCACTTTCTTCAGCATTGAGGTGATCTTCAGCAGCATCCTCTTCCCTTCTTTGTCCTTCAGTCTCCTTCTGTTCTAATATGGCAATTAGGTTCTCAAGAGTCTTTTTCCTTGTCTCCGGCTCTTTGCAGGTTTCCTTCAGCACAGCTATAACATCAGATGTCTTGGACTGAGTTTTTACAGTTGATGTCTCAGTTGATGTCATGACAATGTCAGGAACATGAGATCCCTGGAATAGCTTATAGTGCAACCCAAGAGCAGGGGCTCTTTTGCATACAGTATCTCTTTCCACCAGGATGTCTGGATACTGAGCAAGGACAATACCACATAGGAGGGAGGGAAAGGCAATAGGGCCTTTAACAGCATAGCTTCCAGCATGTTTTAAAGTTTGATCAAAAATATACCTGCCATAGTCAAATTCAGTCTTGGTTCCAACAACATAAATGAATCTCCCCAATCCTGTGGAGATGGTTGATTTATGGTTGGTAGGAACCCAGTTGGCTGCACCAATCTTGTGCAGGATGGCAAATTTCAAGCTTAGCTTGCTAGCATTCAGCTTGCCTTTTAAGGGCCAGCACTTGACTTGTCTTGCAGTAATGGTTTGGCAAACTTCATTGTCAGTAACCTCTAGTTCAGGGCAAGCCTCATCTGGTCTTCCAAGGAATTTGTTAATTTTAGAGGGAGAGAAATTAACCTTTCTTCCTCTCACATAGACACATTTAAAGTCAGCTGACCTTCCATCAGCACATTCTTTAGACAAATTCACTATGAATTCCTTGACAAGATTTTCATAGCATTTGGTAAACTTTACCACAGTATTCATTAGTCCAGCAGCTTTGATTAGGTCCATGATCTCCTTACAATCCATGGCACCATTGTTCAGTTCTCTTTCCAAGGCTATTCTTTTCAAGAAAACATACTTCCATCTGTTGGCATTTTCAGGGTGGTGAAATGAAATGTTGTCAGTGGGGACTTCAGGAACTTTAGCCATTTTGCTGGAAGGGAGCTTCCTTCTGAGAGGAATGTCTTCAGCATCTATGTCAAATTCTGATTCCTCATCAGAATCAGAAGGTTCAGGCTCTTTCCTTTTCTTTGCTATTGGTTGTCTTACAGGCTTTGAGAGACTCCCAGCATGTACTCGGGTTTTCACCTTCCCTTTGGACAGTCCAGTCTTCACAGTTTCTACACCAGTCTTGCCTTCAGACCTGGTTTTCTTGTGAGCAACATCAGCAGTCTTCTCTTTGGTCAGACATTTTGCAGCATCATGCTTGCCTTTTCTGTTCATCATTCTCCTAGCTATGCTAGGGTTGATATTTGCAATTAGGTCATTGTCTGAGTAGTCTTCATCCACATCAATAACTGGAGGTTCAACATTCTTCTCTGAAGGGTTCTGAATATCATCAAGATTTTCAGATGATTTCTGAATGTTGTCATTTTGTGTCTCAACATTCTCAGAGACATCTGGATTTATTTCAACATTTGGACTTGCTGATTCTTGATTTAATGGAACTGAAATCCCAGGTACAGAGTGGTTCTCACTCATAATTCTTGTGACAAGCCTAGCTATTGCTTGATGAACATAAGCTGAGCCTTCCCTATTTGGAACAGAAGATGAAGGTTGAGAGGGATTACCGGATGAAGTAGCTTGAGACCTTCCTGCATGCCTTGTTCTTAGCTTTTTAACCTTAGAGGGGTTAGTTGCCATTACTCTAAGAGGAGTAATCTCCAGGACTTCAGAATCCATGCATGATGTGATTGCCCTAGAATCACGATCAGAGGATGAGGATGAAACTGTCGTCTTGGAAGATGATGTTTGAGACATTTTGATAGTCTTAGAAAACCAGTAGCAACGAGAGAGAAAACTTTGATTGAGAGAATGGGATTTGTTGCAGAGTTGAGAGAGGAAGGAGGTAAAGAAGTGTCTATTCAACTTCTTAATAATTTTGAAAGAAATGGGAAAACATATGATTAACCCAATCAAAATAGACTTAACAAAAACAACTCCTTCAACCCTTGTTTTAAGCAAAATTAATTGCTACAATTCCTCATGTTGGCAAATACCCAACTTGCCCCTCAAATTTTCAAATTGATTTGCATCAAGAGCCTTGGTAAAAATGTCAGCCAGCTGTAGCTCAGTGGCAACATGTTCCAGTTTAATCGTCTTCTCCTCTACAAGGTCTCTGATAAAGTGATGTCTAATTTCAATATGCTTGGTCCTGCTATGCTGAATAGGGTTCTTGGAAATGTTGATTGTACTCAGATTGTCACATTACAATGTCATAACATCTTGTGTGACATTATACTCAGTAAGCATCTGCTTCATCCAGATCATTTGAGAACAGCTACTACCAGCTGCAATGTATTCAGCTTCAGCAGTAGAGAGAGACACACAGTTCTGTTTCTTGCTGAACCAGGAGACCAGATTATTTCCTAAGAAGAAACATCCTCCAGAGGTGCTTTTTCTATCATTAGCACTTCCAGCCCAATCAGCATCACAATAACCAGTCAGAGTTGGTTCACAACCATGAGAGTACAGCAAGCCATAGTTGTAAGTTCCGCTTACATACTTCAAAATTCTCTTCACTTGGTTGATATGACTGACTTTAGGATCAGCTTGGTATCTTGCACAAACTCCAACTACAAAAGCAATGTCAGGTTTGCTGGCTGTTAAGTACAGCAGACTTCCTATCATGCTTCTGTACAGGCTTTGGTCCACCTTAACCCCACTTGAATCTTTGGATAGCTTTAAATGAGTAGGTGCAGGAGTCCTTTTGTGACTGGCATTCTCCATACCAAACTTGTTGACAATGTTCTTTGCATACTTGCTTTGAGATAGAAAAATTGAGTCCTCCATCTGTGAGACTTGCAGTCCAAGAAAATAAGTCAGTTCTCCCATGAGACTCATTTCGAATTCAGCCTGCATCTGGTCAGCAAAATGTTTCACCATTTGATCTGACATTCCCCCAAACATTATGTCATCAACATATATTTGAGCTACCATTAACTTCCCTCCTTCATTTTTGACAAAGAGGGTTTTATTCAAGCCTCCTTTTCTGTATCCTTTGTCTGAGAGAAATTTTGTTAACCTGTCATACCATGCTCTAGGAGCTTATTTCAGGCCATATAGAGCTTTCCTCAATTTGTAGACATGATCAGGGTGGTTTGGATCCACAAAACCTTTAGGCTGATCCACATAAACTTCCCCATTTAAGTACCCATTTAGGAAGGCAATTTTTACATCCATCTGAAATAACTTGAACTTCAGGAGACAAGCAATTCCCAATAGGAGTCTGATAGATTCCAGTCTGGCTACAGGGGCAAAGGTCTCATCAAAATCAACCCCTTCAACTTGAGTGTATCCTTGGGCAACAAGTCTTGCCTTATTCCTAGTGACAACTCCTTCAGCATCTGATTTGTTCTTGTATATCCATTTTGTGCCAATGATGTTTGTTCCCTCTGGTCTAGGAACTAACTCCCAAACTTCATGTTGCTTAAATTGGTTCAATTCATCTTGCATTGCACCAATCCAGTATTCATCAGTTAAAGCCTCCTTAACATTTCTTGGTTCAATTTTAGACACAAAGCAAGAGTTTGAGATGATTTCTCTAGATCTTGTAATGACTCCACTGTTAGGATCCCCTATGATGAGTTCTTTAGGATGATCTTTCTGAATTCTGATGGAAGGGATTTTGCTAGCTTCCTTGGATTCAGAGTCTGCTGTAGTGGTGTTAGGTAGGTCATTCTGTTGAGTTGAAGTCTCAAAGAATGTCTCAACATTACAAGGGACATCTGTTTCTTCATGATAATCATCAACTATGACATTTATTGATTCCATCATGACTTTGGTCCTGGAATTTAATACCCTATAAGCTCTGCTGTTGCAGGAGTATCCTAGAAATATACCTTCATCACTTTTAGGGTCCAGCTTTCTCCTTTGTTCACGATCTGCCAGAATATAGCATTTGCTACCAAATACATGAAAGTACTTCACAGTTGGCTTTCTTCCTTTCCAGAGTTCATAGATGGTGGATGAGGTTCCCTTTCTCAAAGTGACTCTGTTATGGACATAACAGGCTGTATTCATAGCTTCAGCCCAAAAATGAATAGGAAGTCTTTTGGCATGTATCATAGCTCTGGCAGATTCCTGTATGGTCCTATTTTTCCTTTCTACAACTCCATTTTGTTGAGGAGTTATAGGAGAAGAGAATTCATGACTAATTCCTTCTGAGGAACAGAACTCATTAAACTTACTGTTTTCAAATTCCTTGCCATGGTCACTTCTGATTCTGACAATACACCCTTCTTTTTCTCTTTGAATTCTTTTGCACAGTTCTTTAAAAACTTCAAATACATCAGATTTTTCCCTAATGAAGTTAATCCAGGTGAATCTGGAAAAATCATCCACAACAACATAAGCATGTCTTTTTCCACCAAGACTTTCCACCTGCATTGGTCCCATCAGATCCATATGTAGAAGTTCTAGAACCTTAGAGGTGGTCAGATGTCTTGACTTTGGATGTGACATCCTAGTTTGCTTTCCAACCTGACATTCACCACAAACTCTCCCTTCATCAATTTGCAGTCTTGGAATCCCTCTGACTGCCTCCATGGATATAATCCTTTTCATTCCTCTTAGATGAAGATGGCCAAGTTTTTGGTGCCACAGTTTCACCTCTTTTTCTTCTTTGGCAATAGAACACACAGTGGAGTAATTAGTGTTCTCAGGCTCCCACAAGTAACAGTTGTCTTTAGATCTGACTCCTTTCATTACAACTTCTTGTTTTTCATTAGATACAAGACATTCAGATTTTGAGAAGTTGACCTTGAATCCTAGATCACATAATTGACTGATACTAATGAGATTAGCAGTCAGGCCTTTTACCAATAGTACTTCATTTAGATTTGGAACTCCAGGGCAGTCCAAATTACCAACTCCTTTGATTTCTCCTCTAGCACCATCTCCAAAGGTCACATAACTAGTGGTGTGAGGTTTAACATTATTGAGAAGGTTCTTGATTCCAGTCATGTGCTTAGAACACCCACTGTCAAAGTACCAGTCTTCCTTTGCAGAGACTCTAAGGGAGGTGTGGGCTATCAGGGCAGTAGCCTTTTTCTTCCACTGTGGAGTATGTGGTACCTTGTTAGACTTAGGTTTGACACGTGGGTTCTGATTAGGGTATCCATACAATCTGAAGCAGAATGGCTTTATGTGACCAAACCTCCCACAATGATGACATCTCCATCTTTGGTACTTTTTCTTCATATTTCTCTGTTCCCGATGTTGAGTGCTATGTTGTGACATCTGCTTTGACATTTGTTTATCAGGCCTGATCTTCTTGTCTGCACCAGATTTCTTTGCTGCCACAAATCCTAGACCAGACTTGTTTCCCATATTTTGTCCAACCTGAAGGATTTCTTCCAATTTGTTAGTTCCATTTGTCAGCATCTTGACAGATTTGGTCATCTGGTTCAGCTTTGAGTTCAGCATTTGAACTTCCCCTTCTAGATGACTTATAGTTTCAATGTCTGCCCTTTTTTTAGCCTCTAACTTTATTATGAGCTTTGTTTGTCTCTCATTTTGCAGACAGACTTCAGCACTTTTGATACATAATTTCTTGTAGGTATCAGCCAGTTCTTCAAATGTCACTTCCTCATCACTAGTGTCACTTTCAGAGGTACAAACACCAGTTAGTGCAGTAACTAGTTTGGTAGATTCTTCTTCAGAATTACTTTCTGAATCACAGTCAGACCAGGTAACAGACATTCCTTTCTTTTGTTTCTTAAGAAAGGTAGGACATTCAGCTTGAATATGCCCATATCCTTCACATCCATGGCATTGAATTCCTCTGCCTTGATTTCCCTTCTCTTCAGACTTTGGTCTTCTGCTGGAGTCATAAGATTTGTTAATGTCAGAAGGGATGTTCTTAACATTTGACCTTGACTTTGGATCCATTCTCTTGATGAGTTTGTTGAATTGTCTTCCAAGCATGGCTATAGCTTCTGAAATATTTTCTTCTTCATCCTCCTTGTTTTCATCTTCAGTGTTGGATACAAGTGCTATGCTCTTGTTTTTCTTGTCAACATTGTCACTGATCCCCATCTCAAAAGTCTGAAGAGACCCAATGAGTTCATCCACCTTTAACTTGCTGATATCCTGGGCTTCCTCTATAGCAGTTACCTTCATTGCAAATCTTTTAGGCAAGGATCTGAGAATCTTTCTCACCAGTTTTTCTTCTGACATCTTTTCTCCCAATGCTCCTGAGGTGTTGGCAATCTCCAAGATGTTCATGTGAAACTCATGAATGGTTTCATCTTCCATCATCCTTAGGTTCTCAAACTTGGTAGTCAGCATCTGAAGCCTTGACATTTTTACTTTGGATGTGCCCTCATGGGTAGTATTGAGAGTGTCCCACACTTCCTTGGCCAGTTCACATTGATGTACTAGTCTGAATATGTTTCTATCAATTCCATTGAACAAGGAATTTAAAGCTTTGGAATTACCCAGGGCTAACTCATCTTCTTCTTTGCTCCATTCTTCCTCAGGCTTCAGACTGATTGTCCCATCTTTCTCAGTTATGGTGGGATGGTTCCATCCTTTGTCAGCAGCTCTCCAAGCCTTTTTGTCCAGTGATTTTAAGAAGGCAATCATACGAGGTTTCCATTAGTAATAATTTGATCCATCCAGAATGGGTGGTCTGTTTCCAAAAACTCCTTCTTTGTCCATAGCGCAAGAAAGTGATATCCCTAGATCTTACCCAGTAAGACAGGCAGGGTGCCTGCTCTGATGCCAATTGAAATTCTGGCAGCAGATACTCAATGTTACAGTGAATGTTATGACACCGTATCTGACTTTCTATAAGACAGTAAATAGAAAAACAGTAAATAACACAGTCAATTGTTTACCCAATTCAGTGTGAAACAACACCTACTCTAGGGGCTACCAAGCCAGGGAGGAAATCCACTATAAGAGATATTAATTCAGGAATAAACCAACCAGTTTATCTCCTTCACTTAAGACCTACCCAATGCAACTTCAATCTAAGTTCAACTTAAACCTGAGTTCCTACTCACTCCCCCTCAATCACAGCAGTGATACTAAACAATTGACTAATGAATTAATGAAGACACTCTTCAGAACATACACTTGATTATGCTTCACAGCTTTTAATCAAGTAACACTAACACTCTTGCTTCAAAGTTTTGAGTGATACATAAACCTAACTTGACCTTGCTTCAAAGCTTTAGTCAAGAGACACAAACACTCTTGCTTCAAAGCTCTGAGTGATACACAACCCTTACAATCAAAACCTATTCCAAGTCACTTATCACAATGATACTTGCTTGGATTACAGTAGTTAAAACTATACAGCCCCAAGTTGTTCTTCTGTCAAAGAGTTAAATTCCAATCAGCTTTCCTGTTGAATATATATGCAGCTGTTTCTTCAGTTAGGGCTTCCACGAAAAGCTAGGGTTAATTAGGGTTAACCTCAAGACTTGGTCACAAGACTTTATCAACCAAATTAGGGTTGAGCTAGGTTAACCTAAAGTCCACGTGAGATTCTGTTCTGGAAAGTATGAACCAAATTCCTGAAAAATCTCAGAATTAACCAAACTGCATAACTGTTAGATCAGTACAGGATGTCTTAACATTTGTTATGACAACATAAATCATGTTTACTGATTTTGGTAGAAAGTAATAAATGTGATCATTGCAAAATGCTCAGATACACACTCATAAATAGCAGCTTCTGTATGCCATTCTTTTTCTGCATAAAGTACCTAATAATCCAGAATGTTATGACATCAGTCATGACATTCACACACCTGGTTTTACCAAAAATACATGCCAATAACTAAACACTTAAAATTTTTCATTGCCATTTGTTGTTTTAAGATTTTCTGTAATTACCTCTTTCTAGGAATTGCATCTTGTATTCTCACCTACTCTGGGACATATCAATAAAACATTTGTTTTCATTTCATCTGTCAAATCATGTTCTTACTTTCTCAGATTTGTTTAGAGAATACTACGATTATTACTCATGAATATTGTATTGAAATAATTTAGGGGAATTAACTGAATAAAAGCATTTGACAAATATCAAAAAGTACTAGGGGTAGGAAAATAACGAAGTAAGATCCACGTATACATCCACACACATAGCTACTCTTACGTCTTGCAGCACGAAAATATATCTACACTTGTATCTACGCATATCTACACTCGCGTCTATACATATGGTTGCGCCTACGATTACATTCGACAATACAAAGTCTATGCATATATCTACGCGTCCCTATACGACAGCTGCGTCCATGTCAGCACCTATGCATAACTTGAAACACAAGGTAGACGCTCGCACACGTCAATGCACATATGTATTCCTGCCAATTCTACATACGTTCACCTACGTCTACGCCCGCAATACAAAATCAATGCTCAACTTTGGCTAAATTATGTTCCCCGCATTTGAATTCAACAATGCTATGACGACACAACATACAACGCAAGGAATTGGTAACTCTAAACAAATGGCTAAAAGGAGAGAATGCTGGAAATAGTCTGCATAACATTTCTAGGCATACGCGCATCTTACACACATTTCACACGTACATTTCGCACATCTAAAGCATACATAAAACATCCTTGCATACATCCAGGTTTCTATATCGATGTCAACACACCGTACATTTCTCATACATACGACATTCAATACGCATGCATACACATGTATCACATAGCAAACAGACAAACGACTTCATCCTCAATTCAACTATCTAAGGATTCACCAACGCAATTCTTCCCCTATGATTCAACTCGTCACCTCAGTCTCCATGCCATGACATATTCATCCCATCACCTAGATCTTCTCGCAAAGGTGGAATCCTTACAAGTCCCACTATATTGCCTCTAAGCCGCAGTTTATCTTTCCAGTTCAGTACATTGCCTCTAAGCCGCAATATATCGCCCGACTCGAACCCATTGCCTTTATGCCGTAATGTATTTTCCAAGCCAACACATTGTCTCTAAGCCGTAATGTGTTCTCATAACTCAGTATGTTGCCTCTAAGCCGCAACATATTCTCAAAGATCCATTACTTTGCCTCTATGCCGCAATATATCCTCGACACTCCACACGTTACCTCTAAGTCGCGACGCATGCTCGAATACGAATTGCATTTCCCCTAAGCCGCAACGCATTTTTCAAAACTCGGTATATTGCTTCTAAAACATAATATATCCATTCAACCCAAACACATTGCCCCTAATCCAAAATGTACCTCTCCAGATCAGTATATTGCTTCTAAGCCACAATGTATCTTCCAATTCAACATGTTGCCTCTAAGCTGCAACATATTCTCAAAACCGATTTCATTGCCTCTAAGCCGCAATGTACTATCTAAACTCAAACACATTGCCTCTAAGCCGCAATGCGTATTACCCAAATCAACACATTGCCTCTGAGCCGCAATGCGTTCTTCAAACTCCAAACACATTGCCTCTAAGCCGCAATGTGTTATCCAACCCAAACACATTGCCTCTAACCTGCAATACGTATGATCCAAATCAACATATCACCTCAGTCGTCATACAGCGATTCACAAACATAACCCATGGCCTCAGTCTTAAAGCAGCCATGCATCATCAATCATTTTTATACTCACCCTCCAAATAGGTGAATAAGCCAAGACATACAAAATTGCGCTATCTACCTCGTTATCAAACCCTGGTAAGCAATATATCGTCGGATTTACCTATTCTCCCAAAGACTCCAAAGGGTATGCTATATCATTATAACCTTATGATTGTCGGAAAAATTTTGAGATACTTCAAGTATTCAATAAACTCCCAATCAGAATACAGGAGACCCGAGTTTTCTCACGCTATTCGATTGAAAGAATATTGAATAAGGGCAGCTTCCCTAACCCAAATTTGTCCTACCACGATAAATTTGTTCTTCAAGATTAAAATAGAAGAAACATTTAATTAAGGATGGTACATCAGTATCTGATGGGCCATTTTTATCTAAGAAAAATGGAGTATTTCAAAATGGGGCTTTCTGAATCGGGGAGACTCATAAATCTGGTTGCGGCCAATGTTGGCCCATGGCCCATGCAATTCAAAAGGAAAATAATTACTAAGTTATCAAATTATAAACTCTATTTAAGTTTGAGTTACTATTAATAAGCGCTACATAAGAGTTCATTAGGCATCATTGTTAGTAGAAAAAAAAGTGAAAACGTTAAATTTGAAGTCCATTAGACTTAGTTTGGCCCATTTATTTTGGGATTCGAATAACAGAAATGGGGGTATCTTTACAAGTTACAAAGTCCATTAGGGGCTTAACATCCCATTTGAAGTTGGTCGTTGTTTTGTTTTTAAGAAAAAGATATTATGGTCAAAAATGATGTTACTATTTTAATAAAAAATACGAATAAGAAATAAACATTTTGCATTTGTTTTTCGTTTACTATTGTTAAAGGATATTACATTGATTATGTACATAATCTGTATTAGGGGTGGGTGGTTAGAAAAAAGTCTGTTAGACTAGACTAAGCCCAATATGCATTAATATACAAAGGATTGTTTTTATTAAACAAGCCCAATTGGCATTGGAAAAAACATAGGGCATAGTAAAACAAAAATTACCGAATCTGGGCCAAAAATGCTCCTGAAATTTTGTTAGGCCCATTTTTAGACAAAGTTGGACCAAAATAGTATAATAGTGATGCCTCGCAAAAGACTGTAACCTTGCAGCAGAGTAACGTGTGGAACCAAATTGCCTAAAAACATTTACTGTACAAATCTTTTTCTAAAAATCAGATCTTTTTAACATAAATCTAAAAGTGCAAATCAGAAATTCAATTACTCAGAAGATATTCATACATGAAATATCAGGATAATTAACAAATCAAATCTTCACTAAATTAGAAACGCATACGGTACAAATGTCATTACAATCCAAATGCTAAAATAATACATTGCAAAAACCAAATCTTCATTTTTTTTGCTGCAACAGTAATACCAAATACAGCAAATCCGATGTATCTTTACATAATCTAGTAACCTATTACAGAAGACTAATCCCAATATTTGGCAGACTTAAGAATCTAAAACAAAATCTAGAAATAGTCTCAAACCAAATCACAACAAGCTCAAACCACAAGTTAGCAAATCACGGCAGAGATTCAGAAGATGTTCGTGCAAGCTAAATCAGGATAATTGAGAGATCCAATCTTCACCAAATCTTCAATATAAGTTTTGTTGTTACAAGAATAAATAACATAATCAAATCATAACAGAAATAGGTCTTTCAACATTGCAAATAAAATCCAAAATGGCACTCAAATTCGCAAACCTGCATCAGGCAAATCCTTTACAAAACCGGAAAGCTTCAATTACAGTAATTAAAACGGAATCAAATATTATTGCAAAAATCGCATATCATAGAAAATTGGTTACAATCTAAGTTTACAACAGATCAAATCTCAGAAAAAAAGAATCAATTACATTGATTTCCTAAATCCCTAATTGATCTAATAGGACCTAAATCAAAGTAATTGTAACTAATACAGTAAAAACCCTAGATCTAAATGAACCTATAAGTACAGAAGGAGAAGAATAGAGAGGGGGTCGAAGAAATTGAGATCGAAGAACATACATTGCAATTCGTGGAAGAGAAGGAAAAAACGAATTAGGGTTTCAAGATCTGAAACCCTAATCGTATCCCTGCCGCTAACCCTTCAGACATTCTTGGAACTTCCATCATCCTCCAATCTTCAATCACCACTAAGAATCTGCAAAAACATGGGAGGAGGAAGAGATTAGCGACTGGAAGCGCAAAAGACAGAAGATCACGAGAATCGATAAAGAAAAATCGCTTAGCTTTTATTTTCTTTCATGACCTTTGGTTCTGGGTTGGGGTAAGCAGGTAGGACGGGGGTTGCGCCGCCGTAGTCATGGCCTTAGGGTTACCAAAAGGGGCGGCGAAGGAGTTTGTACAGTTAGCGAGAGAGGAAGATGGTGAGACGAGAGAAAGTGAAAGTGTTACTGTAAGTGTTGAATTGAAAAATAAAATATGGAAAAACAAATTGTATCATTCAGTCCAGTTCATGTACACGCGCGACTACCACAATTCTTATGCACCTTAAGAGCTCAGCCGTTTGATCCTCAGTGGATAGCCATAAGGCCAAGTCCATCGTACACCCTCACTCCCGCGTCACATACAATCGCCTGGACTTCTTCCTAAACACGTTGGGCCCATGCCCAGATGCTATGCACCCCCCCCCCCCCTCGCCTCTATTTACTAAACATAACAACAATATACACCCCCTTGTCCAGACTTGTTTTGGGCTTAGCCAGTCAACTTTCATACCCCCTGCTTTTTCTATTGAACTAAAACTGCACCCCCTTTAGAAAACCATATTATTTTTCTATTTTTAATTTGTTTTTTCTTATATTTTCTTTTATATCATTAATTTATTGCTATAATAATTATTGTTATAATATTTTTTATATTATTTATTTAATATTTCATTTTATATTATTATTATTATTTATCATCACATATAAATTATTTTATTTAAAACTCATGAATATATTTTTGATATTGCATTAAGTTTTTAAGCATGCATTAACTAAGACGTTTTGCAATTAATACAGTAAAAAACAAAAACAAGTATCAAACTATTTTCGCGAACAAATTAAGCTAATTAACAATTCCTTTTTGCAAATGTGTTTCGAACTAATTTAGGCTTATTGCGTACTCAGTCAAAATTTCCGCAGTCACTACTCCCAACCGAGTGCGAAGTGATTCAAAATATGTTCGTGAACCCCTAAAAGACACCAATCCATACGAACTACGAATTGAGACTCTGATTCCTCCTAAGAGGATACGTAGGCACGCGATCTAAAATCGTCGCGAGTCTTGCTAATTAAAACTTAAAATCTTATTTACCTTAAACCTAGAGCTTAATATCCTTGTGAATAAGGTGGATGAAATGTGCCTAACACCTTCCTTTCGTCTAATTGAGTCTGTAACCTAGAATCTCTGTCTACGAATTAGAGTTTCCTATTAGATGCCCTTCCTTAGGATAGAAACTAATAGTGGCGACTCTTGATTTAAAAACTAGTCGCTACAACTCCGAACGTGATTACTACTCCTATGCCGAAGCATGACAAAGGCATAAGTGCTTTTGGGGATGTTTTGTATGTTACCTCCGTAAGTGATATGGTTACTCCTCTCTCAACAGTCAAGAAGATTTTGCTACAAGCCGATTTATTTTGGGTTGTGTTAAAGAATGTTATTATTGTGCAGTTCAACCCAATGGTTGCGGGTTACTGTAGGAAGGCATTCAACACCTTATGGATGAACATGTAATTTTGATTGAGAAAGTTTCGTATGCTGAGAATTTGTGTCGAGATTTGTCTATCATATCTGGTACTCCTTTCAAGATCACTTCCAAGGGTCCTGTAAGGATTACTACCAATCCAAAATATGCTCCCTTAATCATTACAAAACCAGGGCCCATCCCATATTCCTCGAAGAAGGCTATTCCATGGAATTATTGGTCTTACGTCTATTACCACCACATTAAACAAGATTTGTCTGATGAAGACGATGAAAAGGCTGATCTCAATATTGACAATATTGCGAGGACCCCAAAATTACTAGTAGTGGAAGGATTTTCTCTCTGTAAATATCTCCACCTGTTTAAGTTACAGTTACCAAGAGAACTGTAGAGGCTCGCGGTAAAGAGATAATGGTAGAGTCTGCCCGAACGGAGGCACCAAATGAAGCTACAGTCAAGGATACCTCTAGACAAGAAATGGAAGAGGTTTTGAAGATCATTCATAGAAGCGATTACAAAATTGTTGAACAGTTGGGGAAGACCCCGTCCAAAATCTCCATGTTATCTTTACTGATGTGTTCTGAAGCCCATGCACAAGCTTTAATGAAATTTTTAAAGACTGCTCATGTACCACAAGAGATTTCTGCTGATCAATTCGGAAGTTATGTTTCTAGTTTAACAACTGATAATGGATTAGGCTTCTCTGATGATGACCTGACTCGGGAGGGGAGAAATCATAATAGGGCCTTGTATGTTTCCATTGAATGTAGGGGCACTATGTTGGCTCATGTGTTAGTTGATACTGGTTCTTCTCTGAATGTTCTGCCAAAGGGCGCTCTTGACAGACTAGATTGTGAAGGGGTTGTGTTGAAACCCAGCAACATTATAGTTTGAGCCTTTGACGGGTCTAAAAGAATGGTACATGGAAAAGTGGATCTTCCCATCAAACTAGGTTCATAGATCTTTGAATCCACCTTCTACATAATGTACATCCGGCCAGCTTATTCTTTTCTATTAAGACGCCCCTGGATCCATGGGGCAGGTGTTGTTACCTCCATTTTGCACCAGAAATTAAAGTATCATGTGAAAGGGAAGATTTTTATTGTCTGCGGAGAGAAGGAGTACATGGTCAGCCATCTGAATTCTTTCCAATACATGGAGATGGACGAAGAATTTATTGAAACTTCATGTTAGACTTTTGAAGTGATTTCCCCTACTATTGTTGAAGATGTTTCTACCATTCCAAAGACTACCAGGGTTCCACACAAGATGACTTCCTTGAAAGATGCCAAAGATACTATAGAAGAAGGTGGTTGCATGGGGTCCGCTTCCTGATATCCCCTACAAATCTGATAAGTTTGGTCTGGGCTTTACTTCAGAAGGTCAAAGGGCTGTTCGTCACACTCGAGCTGGAAGACCTCTATTTGCTATCAGCAACAACAGAATCAATGATATAGAAGACGCTGACAGTGACTGTGATTTCGACAACTGGTTATGTCCTACCATGGGCAACGGACTCAACAATTGGAAAGTAGAAGACATTTTCCATATCTCCTTTAATCAGGAGTAATAACTATTTTTGTTTTTATTACTTTAAGAAGTTTGGTTATGTAATTTCTTTTAAAACAATGAATTTAAACCTTGTGTCTTGCCCGGGGCACGATGGTTCATTTGTTAAGGGTTGTCATTTCATATGTCATATTTTCATTTAATGAAAACATTGGATGTTTTGCATTCAAATTTTGCGCTCTCTATCTTTCTTTTACTTTATTTCACTTTTAAATCTCTATGTGTTTTTACACACACCCACACACTACATTGAAGATCCCCATCAACTCTGGATCTCGTTGATAACGATTCTGCTATTGCCGCCTATGACTTTGAAAATACGATCTACCAAGTCGAGGACGAAGGAGAGGAAGATTGTGAGGTACCTAGAGAACTTTCTAGACTCTTAATACAAGAAGAAAAGGCTATCCAACCACATAAAGAGTTGGTCGAAGTGGTAAACTTGGTTTCTGAGACAGATAAGGAAGAAGTCAAGATAAGCGCCAACTTAGAGGGAAGTGTCTAGAACAGATTGATTCAAATGTTGCACGACTATGTTGAAATATTTTCTTGGTCATACAAAGATGTGCTAGGTCTTGATACTGATATTGTGGTTCACCATCTGCCAATCAAAGAGGGTTGTTCTCTGATTAAGCAGAAGGTATGTCGCATGCGTCCCGAGATGTCAGAGAAGATCAAGGCCGAGGTTATGAAGCAATTAAATGCAGGTTTCTTAGTAGTGACGTCATATCCTCAATGGGTTGCTAATGTTGTTCCAGTACCAAAAAAATATGGAAAGGTACATATGTGTGTAGATTACATGGATCTGAACAGGGCAAGCCCCAAAGATGACTTCCCACTTCCACATATTATTGTCTTGGTCGACAACACTGCTCAGCATAAGGTGTTCTCTTTCATGGATGGTTTCTCAGGGTATAATCAGATCAAGATGGCGCCTGAAGACATGGAGAAAACCACCTTCGTCACACAGTGGGGCACTTTCTGTTACAAGGTCATGCCTTTTGGGTTGAAGAACGCTGGGGAAACTTATCAGCGTGCTATGGTAGCTTTATTCCATGACATGATTCTTCACGAGATAGAAGTCTATGTCGACAATATGATAGACAGATCACAGACTGAAGAAGAAAATCTTGATCATTTGCATAAGTTATTTGAAAGGATGAAAAAGTACAACCTATGGCTAAATCCGAACAAATGCAGTTTTGGGGTGAGGTCTGGAAAGCTCCTAGGTTTTGTTGTCATTGGTAACGGTATTGAAGTTGATCCCACAAAAGTTAAAGCTATTCAAGAGATTCTAGCTCCCCGCACCGAGAAGAAAGTCAGAGGTTTCTTAGGACGGCTGAATTACATTTCCCGATTCATTTCTCATTTGACTGCTACCTGCGAGCCAATCTTCAAGCTGCTAAACAAAGATCAAGTAGTAAAGTGGAACGACGACTGTCAAATAGCTTTTGATAAAATCAAGGAGTACTTACAAGAACCTATGATTCCGATGCCACCCGTTGATGGAAGACATTTAATCATGTACCTAACAGTGCTAGAGAACTCAATGGGGTGTGTACTGGGGCAGCATGACGAGTCTGGTCGAAAAGAGCATACAATATACTACCTTAGAAAAAAGTTTACCGACTGTGAAACAATATATTCACTGCTCGAGAAAACTTGATGCGCTTTGGCATGGGCTGCTCGCCGACTAAGATAATATATGTTGACTCATAATACTCTATTAATCTCTAAAATGGATTCCATCAAGTACATATTTGAGAAGCCAGCTCTCTCCAGAAGAATAGCCCGATGGAAAATGGTCCTAACGGAATACAACATTCAGTACACCAATCAAAAAGAAATCAAAGGAAGTGTATTTGCATATCATTTGGCACATTAAGCTATATACGACTATAAATCTATGAACTTCGAATTCCCGGATGAGAACAGCATGCTAATTACAGATTATGAAGAACCTGGACCGTATGAAGGACCTGAGTCAGGATCCAGATGGATTATGGTTTTTGATAGAGCTTCTAACGCACTTGGAAACGAAATTAGTGCTGTAATTATCTCTCCTTGTCATACTCCCTTCACTACTAGAATTTACTTTGACTGCACCAATAATATGGCTGAATATGAAGCGTACATCATGGGTATTAAAGCTGCTATTGACTTGAGAATCAAATTCCTGAGCGTATATGGGGATTCAACCTTGGTAATCAGTCAGGTCAAGGGAGATTGGGATACAAAGCATCTGAATCTTATCCCTTACCGAGAGCATGTGCTAACCTTGATTATGTACTTCTAAGAGATTACTTTTGAGCATATCCCAAGAGAAGAGAACCAGTTGGCGGGTGCATTAGCTACCATGTCACCCGTGTTCAAGGTCAGATGGGACAACGAGGCTCCCAAAATTACCATTGAAAGATTCGACGAATCGGCACATTACTATGAAATTGATATTGATGGAGTAGAAGAAAAGCCTTGGTTTCATGAAGTGAAAAGATACCTTGAGGCTCAAGAATACCCTGAAGGGGAATCGATCAATGACAAGAAATCCCTACGGAGGTTCTCGGCCAAATTCTTTTTGAGAAATGGAATTTTCTACAAGCGCAATCATAATTCGACTCTATTTCGTTGTATGGAAAAGAAGGAAGCAGAGAAGATTATGGAAGATATGCATGAAGACATCTTTGGTACTCACTCTAGTGGACATACTATGGCTAAGAATATTTTGAGAGCAGGTTACTATTGGTCGACTATGGAAACTGACCGTCACCATCACTCGTGGACTTGTCATAAGTGCCAAATATATGCTGGTAAGGTTCATGTGCCTCTGGTTCCTATGAATGTTTTTAATGCTCCGTGGCTATTTGCAATGTGGCCATTAATATGATTGGAGAAATCAATCCTAATGCTTCTAACGGACATCATTTCATTCTCGTCACCATTGACTACTTCACAAAATGGGTTGAAGAAGCCTCGTTCGCCTTTGTTACCAAGAATGTGGTCGCCCGGTTCATAAAACATAATCTTATCTGCCAGTATGGAACCCCCGAGAGAATCATCACAAACAATGGTACCAACCTCAATAACACTTTGATCATTGAACTCTACATGCAGTTCAAGATCAAGCACCACAACTCTTCTCCGTATCGAACAAAGACGAATGTTGTAGTGGAAGCCACCAATAAGAATACTAAGAAGATCATACAGAAGATGGTCGTGACTTATATAGAGTGGCACGAGATGTTACCATTGGCTCTTCATGGCTATCACACTTCAGCGCAAACATCAACTGGGGCAACCCCGTTCTCTCTGTTCTATGGTATGGAAGTTTTCCTACCTGTCGAGGTTCAGATTCCTTCTCTAAGGATTATGAAAAAGGAAGACTTATACGAAGACGAGTGGATTCATACCAGGCTAGACTAGTTGAATCTGATTGACGAAAATAGGCTTATGGCTGTTTGTCACGGTCAGATGTATCAGAAACGTATGATTAAGGCATTCAACAAGAAAATCAAGCATCAAGCATATCAGGCTGGTGACTTGGTAATAAAGCGCATTATTCTACTGTAAGATGATCCTAGGGGCAAATGGACTCCCACTTACGAAGGGCCATTTGTTATCAAGAAAGAATTTTCAGGCGGTGCTATGATATTAACCACCATGGACAGTGAAGATTTACCGCACCATGTGAAGGTAGCATAGTTAAAAAAATACTATACGTGAAAACGGCCCGCTAGGTTGACTGGCCAAGGAAAAAATAAGGGCATCCCCGTGAACCAATAGGGTTCGGGGAAAAATTAGGGATATATATAAAAATTGTACACCCGGAAAGTCTAAAACCTGAAAAGGCGGCTTGAGCAAAAAGGGTATCTTGGTGGACTGAAAACTCGAAAGGACGGTCCAGGCAAAAGTTTGGGATTTAAAGCGTACTACTATGTCCCATTGGATCACTTACTGCAAGATTTATAACCAAAGTCAAAAGTTCAAATGATACAAATTAGTTCAATCAACTTCTTCCGACAGCAAGGGATGAGATGTTCGAAGACATAGGGGCAATAGGGGAGTCGGAACCCAATGAGATCATTTCCACAAAGCTATATGTTTTGTTTTCACATTGTACTCTTTTCATTTCATTACAACTTCCTCTTACTAGTATTTAAGTCTCTTTGTACAAAATCGCCTATTTATGGGCAGACTATCAATATAAATGCACCCTAAAATTCAAAAGTTTTATTTTTTTATTTTTCTGTTTTGTTTGCAAAAACGTCCAATGACTAAAATTGAATGAACATATGCATGTGAACATGATTAAATGTTAACAAAATATGCATAAGAACAGGAATAAGCATTTATTATAGACTCCATGAGTTGGGATGACGTTCAAACTGTCCATAAATCCCCACAGAGCCACTTCCTTAAGATTATCCCCAGAGTAATCCTCACAAATTCACCTTCAATGAAGATACATTCCTCGCAATTTCCCCGGTAGATCTCTCTAGAGGATAAAATAATATGATCTTTTTCCCGACAATATCACCCATCTACAGAGTTCCAATCAGTACAATTTACGGAAGTTCCCTTCCCCAGCTGAGTTTATTCTTCCAAAAACTATAAAACCCCCTGCAATTTTTTTCTCTCTAGCAAGAGCTTATTTCCTCCATAGAGTATTTCTCTGTCGACAGGGTTTATTTCCCCAACAGATTACAGTCTCCTTAGCTTGGGTCGATCCCTCAGATGGCTACAAATCACCAGAAAAATTCCTCTCCCTAGTGAAGTCGCCACTATCCCTAGAGTGTTGCTACAAAACCTGGAACCAGACCAGATATCAGTCTATTTTATCCTCCCCAGACGAGTCGGAAGGTTATCCATCTCTTTTATCCCCAGTCAGGATATATAAGAATTAAACTCCCCAGACGAGTCAGAAGGCTATCCATCTCTTTTATCCCCGGTCAAGGTATATAAGAATTAAACTCTCCAGACGAGTCAGAAGTTTATCCATCTCTTTTATCCCCAGTCATGGTATATAAGAAATTAAACTCCCTAGTAGAGCGATGAACGACCAATGTTCCTGAACTTTTCTCCTCAAATAGAAGTCAACATTCCCCAATGGAGTTTCCTCAAACAGCAAGAAGGAATCCCGAGCAGGAGCATTCTAGACAAGTTTGAAGAGTATACATGTTTTTCATCCCCATCACCAGTCAGGGATTCACTTCCCCCAACAAGATGTCATACGGAACTGTTGATACATTTCCAATAACATTTCACAATCATACATCATTCATCAATATCATAGCATATGCATACGAAACACATATAGCATGGTCTCATTTATTTTGAGAACATCATTACGCAATACATTTCATACATCATGATATCGCATACAACTAACTCTTTACCTTTTCAGGAAAGATGAATCAACAAACAAACATCATCAACTACTTATATGATCTGACAGTCTTCTCCAGGGCTACATCTGACAAAGGGATATTTAAGAAATTTCCTCATAGGGTCATTCACAAAAGGACACCTTCTGGCTCAGATTAAATCAACCATAAATTTCTTCTGATACTTCTTCCAGTAGACTTTTTCTGGCTCAGATTAAATCGGCCATAGATTTATTCTGATACTTCTTCCAATTAAAGACATACACAAACATCTTCTGGCTCAGATTAAATGAAGCGTAGATTTATTCTTATACTTCTTCCAGTAGATTTTTTCTGGGCTCAGATTAAATCAAACATAGATTTATTCTGATACTTCTCCCAGTTAAAGACTGACACTGACATCTTCTGGATCAGATTAAATTAAGCGTAGATTTATTCTGATACTTCTTCCAGTAGACATTTTCTGGCTCAGATTAAATCAACGACATATTTATTCTGATACTTCTCCCATTTAAAGACTGACGCATACATCTTCTGGCTCAGATTAAATCAAGTGTAGATTTATTCTGATACTTCTTCTAGTAGACATTTTTTTTTGCTCAGATTAAATCGACCATAGATTTATTCTGATACTTCTTCTAGTTAAAGACGGACGCAGATATCTTATGCCTCATATTAAATCAAGCATAGATTTATATTGATACTTCTTCCAGTAGATATCTTCTGGCTCAGATTAAATCGACCATAGATTTATTATGATACTTCTTCCAATTAAAGACGAACGTAAACATCTTCTGGCTCATATTAAATCAAGCGTAGATTTATTCTAATACTTCTTTCTGTAGACATTTTCTGGCTTAGATTAAATCAAGCGTAGAATTATTCTAATACTTCTTCCAGTAAACAGCTTATGGCTCAGATTAAATCGAGCGTAGATTTATTCTAATACTTCTTCTAGTCGAATTCAAGCATAAACTTAGTCTAATTTCTATCAACAGTGACTCTGTATGGCATTTATAAGCTCATCTCTGACAACTCTCCATCACCTCTCAGAATGGCATCTTTAAGCCTATTTCTGGTATAATCAACCAATGAAGTTACTTCGCGCATTGGCGAGTTCAAATTTCTAGGCACTTAAGTGTTCAATCATCTTCTACCTTCAAGTCACAAATGACGGACATGCCAATCTTACTCTTCAGGTTTAAGAAGATTGAACAGGGGCAGGTTTTGTACCCCAAAATTTTCCCTCCTATTTTCTTCAAAACATTCTCATGAAGGTCTCAAGTACTCAAAACCACTCAAGAGTTGACTGATCAAACCTCCTCCTAAGCAAGGGTCTTCAACTAGGGTTTTATGTTTCTCAAAGAAGATTGGTTTGCAAGGGTCTCATATGACTTTAATGGTTCATCATAGGTCTTAAATAATTCTCATGTCAAGTTTCAAGCCTTGCATCACAAATTTTCCCAGTCAATAGCTCAGATGACTAAAAATCAACTGCATTGAGTGAAAAGTCAACTATGGTCAGCATATAGTCAAACTTCAAGTGTTTTGTTAACATCAACATTTTGATGTGATATTCATAATTTGATCAAGGGTTGATCATTATTCCTCAAGTAAATCCCTCAAATCATCAAAGGTCAAAAATTGCCAAATTAGGGTTTTGACAGAAGATGACTGATCATTGACTTTTGGCCTAGTGCATGACCTAATGGATTGAAGCATGATCTCAAGGGCTCAAATAAAACATCTTGACCTAATAACATGGCTCAAGAAATTTCCAAAGATGCAAGTGATTGACTGTGGAAGAATTGAATTAATTGATGGAAACTCAACAATCACAAAAGAGTCAAACTTTGACTTTTTGGTCAACATTGGAATTCAAAAATCAAGAATCATCAAAACATTTAAAATTATCAAGTTGGATCATCAATAATCAAGAAAGTCAAAAAAAGTCAAAGTTGAAATAATTTTAAACACTTATAAATTTCAAGTGTTTTGTACCTAAAAAACCCTAACTTCACAAGCAAGTTTCGTCAAGATCCAAGTTGATTCAAGGAAAACTTTCAACATGAAAGTTGTAGGGATTAATGAATCCTATAACTTTGTCAATGTGTGAGCATACTCAAAAAAGTACTTGGATTAAGAGATATAAGCCCATGAAGTTTTGATTATTTTTATCCAACACTTAGAAAAAATTCCAACAAGTTTTGATAAGTTTTTTATCCCAACTTCTTGGCCAATTTCCACCAAGTTCCCATTTGATTTAGCCAAAGTGGTCAACATGAAATTTGTAGACAATGTTTCAAGCTTTCTAAAATTTCCAAGAACATAATTTATCATGCTTGAGCTAGAAGTTTCGAAGAGATAAAGATGGCATGTCAAACTTGAATTATAGGTCATTTTTGTGATGAACTCGTGACTAAATGTCATAACTATGCTGCATAATCTCACTTTACAGGCCTCTAAACCTCCAATCTATCCATATTCAAAATATTTCACACACATTTGAGCCATTATCCAAGTGATTCAAGCTTTGTCCAAGCTTACTTGTCATTTAAGGAAGAAAGCTAACACTTTCATTCTTGTAAAGTGACTTTAATCAAAATGTTAACTCCTTGAGACCATACATTGCTTCCTTTGATCACACTCAAGCATAAAATCAATAAGAAACATGTCTACAACTCCTAACCACTCTAGAATGCATGGTATTATGCATTGGAACTCTGATTTTCAAGAAATTACAATTTACATCACAACCAAGCCAAAACTTGATAACTTGCAAACCTTATCATCCCTTCCCCTCAAACCTTTTCTCTATAAATAGAGAGGCCATTTGCAAGAGAAAGCACGAATTCACAAGCCCTAAAATCCTCTCAACCTTAGAACCACTAAGAAACTACCATTGTTGCACATTTTGAGCTTCCAACACCCAACTCTCAATCCACTCGTGCGTTTTCTATTTTTATCATTCAAATATCATATATACATCATATATAATTCATCCATACCCTTGTTACACTTTTATAACATCATCATCACCATCCCCTAAACTCCATAACTGAAGCTTGCAAGTTGACTTGGTTGGGGAGATTCAAATATTTTCAGCATAAAGTAAGGATTGGAACACGTTTAGGAGGGTCCAAGGGAGCTTAATCAATCATTTACTTGCACCTGGAAACCTCCATATGCATTTTGAGTTTTCACTTCTAGAGGTAAGTTTCTCCAACTTTGAAATCCTTATACACGCATCATTTGTTTTCAAATTTAAAAGATAAAATGTAGGTATGATTGCCCTGAAACTAACCATGTCCTTAGTTTTCATTTATGTTGACTGTGTGATGAGAATTTTGGAATTGAATTTTCTGAAATATTAGGTTTTCAGTTTGGTACCAAATAAAATTCGTCCTAACCATTGATCTATAGCTTTTGAAAGTTATATGGTTGGATTCATGGTTAAAATTCAAGAAGGTTTGATGTTTACATCTTTCAAAAAGGTTGAGAAATGAAGCTTTTAGAAATTCAAAAAATGTTGTCGTTGTTTCTTGGCGCGAGGAAGAAGAAGAAGTGGGAATTCCATTTCTTGAAACAAGTTTATAATCTATTTACTGGGGGGTGTTTCATAACCGGATGAAACAGCCACCCCAGTGGTAAAACCAGTGCACGCGTTACTATAAGGACGTGGGTCCGAGCCCCAGCGGTACCCTTTTACTTTTCACATATTTATTTATTTCAGATTCAGTGTGCACAAGTCCAGCGTGCATACCATGCATCTTTATCCTTCAAACACTTGATCTCAACCAATCCAGATCTGATGCTACTGGAGATTTCCCCCACGGTTCACCCCATAGAGCTATCCACACTGAATCACACAGGCGCCTGAGCTTAAGGTGTTTGGGCCTGGAAAATTTCTAATTCCATACCCCCCATTCTGCTTACAACACAGACCCGTTAATCATCTTTTCTTTTGTTTATTTTATTTTAATTTAATTCTTTTCTTTTTTAATTTCATTTTTTATTTAATCAACAAAAATCATAAAATAATTAAAAATTTAGATTTAGGTTTTTAATTAATTAATTTAATTTTTGATAATCAAAATTAATTTAATTTAATCACCTTATTTTATTTTAAATGATTAATTTGTAAATTAATTAGAATTAGGGTTTATACTATAAAATATTTCCTAAAAAAACATCAAAATTATTTTCTAACAATTAGTTTTCTTTTTTTATTAAAATTAATTTAGACTTCTTTTTTTAATTGATTTAACTAAATTAGCTTTCTTATTAATTAATTAAATTTAATTAACCTTTTTCATTTATTATCGAATTTAATTTAATTTCTTTAGGTTTTACTAAATTGTTGTTAATTAAAATTAATCAAATAATTAGGTTAATCATCAAACTTCTTTCCATCAAAAAATCACAAAACAAATTCCTTTCTCTTTTCTTTATTTTAGATTTTTTTGCATACTTTATTATTTCTCATTTTTTCTGATTATTGTAACTACTCAAATTAGGGTTTATTGTCCCCCCCCCCCCCCCCATCCCACATTCATAAATTTGTACCCCCATTACCAAAGCGTTGTAATAGCGTAGAACATTTAACTTCCGCAATTTACTGCTTTCCTTATTACTGTTAGTAATTAGGGTTTATATGGCAAGACCTAAAACAAAACATTAGAAAACCTAATCTCAAGACAAATACTTGAAATCAAAACACTATTCATACACGCACCTCTAGGGTAACCTCACTAGTTGCCTTCAGATAAAAAACAGTCATGTCCCTTGAACGTGGGATGCTTTAGCAAAGACCCTCGATTAAGAAGATTGTAGTCCCTCGGTGACCCTTCGATGTTGCCTTCGGTAAACGATCTTAGTCCTTTACGAAAATTTCTAAAGCGTCCTACAAGTTGCCTTTTATAACTGTACGATAACCCACGCTTGTCCCTCATATCCAATGATAAGGCTCCCGACTAATTAATGGTAGGATAGAACTATCTAAAATAGGAGGAAAAGAACAAAGACTTTTTGAGTAGGTAGATCGCTCGTAATCGCTTGCTCACAAACTAAAACAATTTCCATACTTCACACTTTCAAAACAACTACTTTCAAAACGCTTTATAAACACTCTTGAGGACTGATACAAGGGTTATTATAAAGTAGACTGCCTTACATTGGCATCTCCAAAACACTTTCATAAACAACACTTTCTTTCATTAAATATTTTCAAAACAAACATTTTGTATACATTCTTAACGATACGAGAATCATTACAAAATTTTCGTACTTAGGCACATTTTCAAAATATTTGCAAACATACACAAAGAATTTTTAAAGTGATCTAGAAATTAAGAGCCCATTGAAAACTACGGATGAAAAGGGTTCTAACACCTTCCCTTTTCATAACCTACCCCCCTTACTCAAAAAATTCTCAAAGGTCTTTCCTGTTCTTTTCACCCTTTCCGTTATTGGATAAAAGAAAGTAGGTGGCGACTCTTGCTATCTACAGCATTTGCAATAAAACGCAAAACCAAAAGTCAGTTTTCTCACCGTATTACACCTTTAAATGAAACATGCTCAAGCATCACACTCAATACAAGAAGACTTATGCACAAAACACAAACGAAAAATCCATAAGAGGCATGCAAAGTTTGCACGAGAAAGGGATGTTAGAAGTATGAGAAACATGGGAGAAATGGAACACAATAGCACCAGGTCAGTAATATATATCATATCAAAATTAGCCCAAATATAAGCACACAAGTTCTCAAATACAAACATTTTGATCAAGGCAAAACCCTAAGCATACTCCTAAGTCAAAATTAAGTTAAAAATAGGAAAAGGACTTGTGAAATCATGCTAATTAAATCCTAACTTCCTAAAGACTTATAAAAGTCAGAAACATCATATGAAGTCCTTGGATTAACTTGAAAGAATGAAAATAATTGGAAATTGTGAAAAATGTAAGATCAAAAATTAAAATTCAACAAAAATGTTTTTATGATCTCAAGTCATCAAAGAATCTCAAACATATTTTCTTTGATTTTTAGAAGCAAGGTAAATTGGAGAATTAAATGTTTCTTTAGGCTTAAGCAAGAAATAGGACCAAAACAATAATTAACTTGCACAATTTTAAAAATAAGCAAACTAAACTGTAAATTCAATTAGAAATCATTAACAAATTTTATATCAATATCTAAAGAACACTAAACATATTTTTCTGGAATTTTATCTTGAAATAAAAAATTAAAACAGAAAATATTTGCACAATGCAACAAAATTTAGCAAAAAGAAAGACACAACTAACCAATTGATTTATTTAGAGTGTAACAAATTTTGTAAAATATGATAAAAATTATTTTCATGAAGAAGATTCAAAAGGCAACTCATAATATTTTTTGTGGATTTTTTAGGTTAGTAAAAATTAGAAAATAAAATTCTAAAACATAAATGATGATTAAAACCCTAATTAAACTAATTAAATTATTTAATCATCTAAAAATGAAAAATATCATGAAATAAAATTCAAGATCTGAAAATTGACAAAAAAATAAAGTCTATAATATTTTTTTGATAATTTTTGAATAGTTGAAAATTTTTAAAATAAACTGGAGAAAACAATTAAAAAATGAAAATAAATTCAAATAGATTGAAATCTGTTACACCCGTTCTAAGCAATAAGCGCTGCAGGAAGCCTTATGCATGCACGAATCAAAACGCGCCAACTCATCATTCCTGTCCTATGAACTAAAACCTGAACATTTTTCAGTTTTAACATGCAATGTTCAGGTCATGATTTCTCTCTCATTTCTCCATGAAAACACAAAGTATAAACATCAAACATCAAGATCTCAATGCATAGAACACGGTAGAATCAAGAAAATCACCAAATGATGTATGGATCATAGAGAAAAAACAATGCGAAAGTTACTTCATGAACATGATTTCAAGTTAAACATTCCATCAAACAGTTTTCAGGTCCTTATATCTCACTAGATTCTTAACAATTTTACTTGATACAAACATCAAAATTCATTACAAAAAGGCAAGGAACACGCATATGATCTTAGATTTTACAAATAATGCAAGATTAAGTAGAGATTTGAGCACGAAATCACTAGTTCAGACAAAACTTCAAGTAACTTGTAGAACACGAATTCAGCATCAAATCACTCATGTACATGCTTTAGATCTAAGATCTGGCGAGCAAAGTCATAATGCTCAAGATTTAAAGCAGAAATTTATGCCAAAGTGTGAGATTTGGAGTTAATAAAGCTTACCTCAAGCTGTGAAAAATAAATTCACAAGTGCCTCTGGTTTTGCAGCAAGAAAAACGATGATTCTTCTCCTTCAAGCTTCATTGATGTTGAATTGAGCACATATTGAAGCTTGCACGAAGAATTTGAGAGAGAAATAAAGAAAATTGATTATGAATTGAGAGAGAGAGAGAGAGAGAGAGAGACATAGAGACAGAGAGAGAATCAAGCTTATGAGAGAGACTGGTTTTCATGAATGAAGACCATCTCCTTGTGAATGAGGAGAAACTACTAATATATAAAGAGAAAGAGTGTAGAGAAGTTTTACTGGGGGGTAGGAAATTCATTGGAAGTTTGGAGTCGTTGGAGGGCTTTTTGGTCTTAGTGAAGGATGTGCATGCTTATTGCATTTTACCTTCATCAAGCTGATCATTTGTTGCGTTTTGATGAGTGAAAATAGAGTAGAATTGAGTGAGATTAGCATGGGAAGGATAATCTGGCATGAAATGCACGTGGATAGAAGGGAAGTAGAGTAGTATTGCCTAAAATAGCAATTCACGATGTCTGCGAGTTCATGCATGTGTTTTGCTTGATTTGGCAACAAAAATGATGGAACCATAATGTATTATGCATGCATGGGGTGTATGATAACAATTACATGGCAGAAAATTCTCCCATGCATATGTCATGCTTATCTTCCAGCCTTGCCTTACCATGAACACTTGTGCATAATTCATTTTTAACCAAAAATCTCAGAATTTGCTCGTGCAATTTTAGTGGTCAAGAGGCCTCCTGAAAGCTTGCATGATAAGTAACAACATTATAGTTTATGGAAATGATAAATGATGCTTGCGAGTTGGTGGAAAGTTGGCATGATGTTTTGAGAAAATTTATCCTGGAAGGGAAGGCGCGGGCGTGTTGTATGCATGCATGCATGTTTATGTGACAACTTTAAGAACCAACATTTAATCTTTAAATTATCATCCAATATTGATCCAAATTTAGTGATTGAAAAAGAAAAATGTAGCTCACATACCCAATTATAATTCCCCTTTTAATCAATTTTCAAATTGAGGCTTGAATCATGAGATAGATCATCACGAAAATGGAACAATATGCATTTGATGTAATGACAAGCCTGACGCGCGCGTGGGCTTCTCTTGCTGGGCAATCTTGCGCGCGCATGGCATACAATTTTCAGCTTCTTTCTTTCAACTTCTAAATCCAATAAACCTCTTCCCATATTCACTAATGCATCATGAATAATATTAGAAATCTGTTATTTCTCTACTCCCTCCATTCACAATACTGTTGTCTCTAAGTTTTTTTCATATAATTCCACAATGCCCAATTGAAACAAACCTTGAATCAAAATTGAAGAGGAGATATCAAACTCCAACTTTGATTTTCAAACATTTTTGAAATTATGACTAATTTAGAAAGAAAAGTGTTGGTGAAGGTATGCCCACCATCTGTTTAATCAAATTATGAACGGGAGGCCTTGTTTGCTTGGCACACTTGCCTTTTCAAGCCTTGAGATCCTGACCATCATATCTTTATTTATACATGACCAAATGAGACACTTCTTGAATAAAAAATGAATAGGAGGATTCAATCTACAATTTTTATGTTGATACTTTTCAAAATTGAAACCATTTGATACTTCAAAAGTGGACATGAAGAAATCACCCTTTTAGCAAAAAAATCTTAAAAATTTCTAAGTGTCTAGAAATTTCCAAGCCAAATGTCTATCAAAATAATCACTTTTTGTTCTTGACACCATAAGGACAAAGTTGAATAACTTCCTCTTCTCTTTCCAACCATATAAGCTTTGTACATTTTCAATAAAAAATGAAAGAGTTGTGATCATTCAAAGTTAAGTATTATGGATACTTAGAGAAAATTCTCAAAAATGCTCAAATGACTTCTTACACAAGTTAACTCCAAATAAAATATTCCTATTGATTTTAAGCCACCATTTATAATTAAATAGGAGAATAGGATCTTTGAATTGATGGTTGACCAAAATTCCCCTTGGTCAACAATTGACTTTGGTTGACTTTAGTCAAAATGACTGGTTTTCCCCTTTTGATCAATTGAACCTCTTTCAATCAAAATTGATGGTCAATCTAACATTCATATATGCTAATAAACATGTGGAGAAGCATGGAATCAAATCTTTCCCAAAAAATCAAAGATTTCCTGATTAAATCAAAAACCCTAATTTGGCTCTTTGTGTTAGGAGATGATGACCAAGCTTCAAAACCATAATTCTTTTGGACATGTTTGAGAAATACCTTGAACAAATATGATTCATATGATTATGAGAAGATGATACTTCACAAATTTGGCTCATACAAGCCTCAAATACTTCATCTAGCCAAAACCCTAATTTGAGGGATGATCATTAGAAATGTAATTCACTTCAAAACTTTGCAAATCTTCAATCTTCTGATGACACAATGAGACAAATCAGACGTCTAGAGATATTGGGAACCCTTGTATCTTGAGAGACTCAAATATTAAGGATATGAGACCCCCTCTTATCCTAATTGTTAATACAATCAAATTTTATAGCCTGTAGAAGAACTTAGGAACGAAGATACCTTGATCCTATCATGAGAATACATGAGTATGTATGATGAAACACAAGCCATGTAAGGTAAGATGAAAAGGGAAAATTTTAGGGTGAAACAGTAAGACTTAACTCAACATAGTACTAGAGTCATCCCTACACAAAGTGCACTTGGTAGTGCTCTTCCACTCAATCATTTACCTAGTGGTCCAAGACCTCAGGGTACTCTCATCAAAACTTGGTCTGAGGGGTCCCTTTCACATTCTATACGCAATTCAAATCCCTATAAATTGTTATGCCTTAATAACCAACCTATGCACACAACGGCCAAAACAAGTCATTCTTGTAAGAACAAGAAGTGTTTCCTACATCTGGCCTTGAAATTTTGATGATAACTTCACATGTTATCTTAGAGAACAATTGTATACACTAATGGTTTGGTCTAGTGTGTAGATGTTGCTATAATGTTTTGACTCTTATACAAGGCGTGTGACATAATCAGGTTTTGAACATACACTCTAGAAGAAAACATGTGGTTACATGTTTCGGTAAAGTTAAGGTTTTGACCTGATTTTATGCAACGTGTCTTAGGAATGTTAGCACAAGAAGTTCTGATCGTGGATTTGTGGTTTAGCTTTGGAGGCCTTCTAGAGATTTACTTCTAGTTACAAGTTATGAAGATTATGAAGACGAGGTTCTGTTGAACAAGTTCTGATGATCTGAAGAAAAGGAAGTTCTTACAACCAAGTGCTGAAGACTCTGAAGAACAAGGTTCTATGTGACAAGTTCTAATAACTCCAAAACTTAGGTTCTAAAGATCATAAGAAAGATTCTTCTACAACAAGCTTTAACGATCAACATTCAAATATCTGAAGCCTCTGAAGATAAGAATAAAATTCAAATTGTTAACGTGTGATGTTGTGAAAAAGGTACATAAAGTGTATGTGACCTCTACCCTCTAGGGTGGCGTAAGGGCAGTCCTTTATATTGTATTTTCAACCACTCTCATTGTGACCATTGGAACCAAATAGCTGGATTTACAACTATATTTATTTACTTAATGCATCTCTGTTTACAAGCTTAATAGAAAAATATTATTCAGAGGAAAAGGTGGAAAGCTATCATTGAACAGTGACAGGACACATAAATAATATTTTATATTGTTTAAACTCTTACACCTTATTCTATCCATTGGGAACTAACTGTTGGTGCGGGAAAAGTCTGTTCTATCCTCACAACGTCTCTCTCTCTGTCAAAGGCTATAAAAGAAGATCAAAGGTTCTAAGGTAAATTGTTGGTTATCGGTTTAATCGTTTCCATTGGCCAACAAGCTTATCCTTGTAGAAGGAAAGTAGTGGACTCTGAATATGTTAATGTTTCAATGCTATACATAATGAAGACCATTAAAGAAGAGAGAAAAGAAAGAAAGAAGATTTCATTAATATGACATTTAACTATCATCATAGGCATCTTAGATGAAACAGAAGAAGCAAGAAGCTGCTGCTCGTAGCTTGCTAAAAGAAGAAGAAGACTACAAGATGTTATTTAACTTCCAATCACATACATCTTGATAGATCTTAGAAGAAGCAAGGAGTTATTGCCCGTAGCTTGCTGAACAAGAAGATGAAGAAGAACACTACAAGATGATACTCAACTTCTGATCATATACATCTTTGTAGAACATTGTAATGAACACTAGAGTTGTTGCTCGGATGATGTTTCTGTTTATATCTCTTCATATAAATTGTTTTAACACTTGAGTTATTTCTCGTAGAAGTGTTAAACAATATGTGCTTAAATGTTTTGTGTAATCTTCTTAGAAGAAGCAACCATGTAAACACAGAAACCCCATCAACTGTTATTGATTAGTTCCTTGAGAGACTGAGTGAAGGTCTGATCTCAAGAAGACAATGGTTGTTGTTCATTTTGGGAAATCCTGATAAGAGATTCTACGGGATTAGATTTTATTGGGTAAATGCTTTTAGCACAGTGGAAAGCGCTTGATCCAGTTTATGTGGTATCAGAGCATGGTCATGGGTTCGAATCCCCCCGGCTGACACTGGGGGGAGATTGTTGAATTAAGATATCTAACATCAACATTAGGGATTCGAAGGGCTTAGCATCCCACCCATGGGCGCTTAGTAAACTAGGTGCGGCCCCTAAAAAATGCTCGTACTATATGGAAATAAAGTTGTGCCTTAGCTACAAGCAATTGCTTTTAGAATAGTGGTAAGTGCTTGATCCAGTTTACGTGGTAACAGAGGATGGTTCTGTTATCGATTTAAGATTAAACATTTAACCATGTAAAGAGGTCCAGTTAAAGAAAAACATGTAGTTGTCTGCTACTTAAATGGTAGAAAGCTTTTCTGATTCAAAACCCGTTATGCAGAGGATTAAAAACTCTGGGCAAGAATCAGAAATTATGAAGACAGAATCCCTGTGACAAGTTCTCAGGTTTCTGAAGGATTAAGTACCTGATGGAAAGGGATTTCATCTTCTCACTCAACATAAGTTTTCCATCAGAGGCAAAGGTCAACTCTCAGCACTCTAGATCATCAACTGAAGCTGACATTCAAAGACAACCGTTGCAAGCTACAATGGATCTATTCAACATCATCTTATGAAGATCCATCAAGAAGACTATTGCCTCTCAAATATGCACTCCAAGAGTCAGATGAAGAAGTCGCCTGAAAAGCTTTGAAGAAGTGTTGCGCAGAAGATTTGGAAGTCAAAAGGAGAAAATGCCATTCACTAGGAATTAGATCAAATTAGAACATCTCTGAAGTATATGGAAACTACTTTCAGACTTTAAGAATGCACAAACCAAGAAGTTGCAAGTTGTCAGAAGTATGAATAGAATCTTGTGATTCTCAAAGAATCCCTTAAAGAAATATCTAGGATCAGATTCATAAAGCGTCAATAGGTGTCATCTAAACTCTCTCTCTTATTATCTTTTTAATTAGACATTTATCTGTGATATCTCTTCATTTCTCCATAATTCGTCACAGCATGTGCTACAACATTTTTCTTGAAAATATGAATAGGTCATCATTACTTTCCTTGCGTACATGTTTCCCAAACCATATCTATATGACTCTTAGATAACCTTCCCCTCCTTTATCACTTTCTTATTATTAAGTTCTAGTTCTAATTCAAACCCTAATCTCCTATAATCAGCTATGAACTCACAACTCAAAATTGCTATTGAAAGGTTCTCTCCTCCCAATCGAAAACTCGTTCCTCATATTCTCTCTTTGGCACATGGAAATTATCAAGAGAGTTTAGAAGAAAACCCATATGATTCTCCTAAAGTTACTCTATCTACAGACTTGGACTCTTTAAAAGTTCTTTGTGAACCCTTCGTAGACTTTTAAAACATCAAAGATAATGGCTTTGATCTTTTGACTGTTGTTACAAACCAAGGGTGAGAAAACTACTTCAACCATCTCAATAGACATGTTCTTCATCTCCTTATAAAAGACTTTCGGGTACATGCAAATTCATTAACTTTCTAAGTAGTATCGTTTGTTAAAGGGAAGAAGTTTATCATTAATGATCAAATCATCTCCAAAATTCTCAATCTTAAAGGAAAAGGAATAAGATACTATGAGGCAAACAGTTGATGGTCATAAATGTTAGAAGTCTATCAAGTCATCTTCAAGTCACAAAAAGCCTCGAAAAGTGATGATCTTCATGACTATCTAAATATTTGGACCAAAACATTGAATCATCAATAATCCAAGTACCTCAAAAGAAGCATGCATCAATTGTTCCTGGAGATTTGTTATACATTTTGTACTTTATTTCCTTAGGCGTCTGTATAAATCTCCCCTCTCATATTTTACATCATCTGAGAGATAATGTGAGAATGACCTGAGATGGAAGTGATAGAAGGAAGAGTTACATTCCTCTGGGGAGACTCTTATCCAGTATCATCACTACGAATATCGATCTAAAGGATCTAGATGAAAAAGACCTTAAGATGATCATTGGTGAACCCTTCAACTCTGTGAACCTGGTAGAAATGGGAATTCTAGAAAAGATATCCAAACCACCTGAAGAAAAGGCTTTGAGCATCAGTCTACCAAGAAAAACTCCTCAGCTAAAAATTCAAAATCAGAATGAAATCCTAAAGGAAATGTTTCTGTTTAGAAACTTCTGCATGGAAGCAAATGGTGAAGAAGAAAGAAGGCAGTGTCGTAAGAAACCACATCTCTTTTCTCCAGAAGAGAATCCATCTAGCAAGAAAAGTTCAGCCATAAATGCCATGTTTCAAGAACCCAAAACATCTCATAAGAAAAAGAAGAAAAAGAAAAGGATAAATTCATCTATGGATATGAATGAATCTAATGTCCCTTGCTCCAACTTTGATCCTAGGAATACTGACACCTATCTACTCCATCAAAGTTGTGATATACCAGAACTAGATCCTAAAGAAAGCATCTCATTATTCACTAAAGATGCTTTAACACAAATTGGGAAGCTTCGAAACCTATCTGACTCAAGCACTTATTCATCTCTTATAAGGGACAACTGGAATGAGTTCAACAAATGGGTGAATGTTGAATTTCTAAGATTACAAGAATTATCCGATCAGACCAAGGAAAAGTATTTGATTGAAATAGGAGGAAAAGCTCTAGCACTGAAAGCTCAAAGAGCAACTGAAAAGGAAACAACTAAAAATAAGACTGCAAAAAGAGAAGTTGCCAGAAAGGATCAAAATGAGATAGAAGAATTCTCCAGCAGAAATTATGGCCCACTTCCCAAGCTTCTAAAGTCTATGAAGGAGATGCAGAAGGAACAATAATCCATTAATGATTTTATTGCAAAAAAAATGAAGTTATATAACTTGATTAAGGAGTTTATTAGGAAGTTTGATCAAAACAACCAAGAAAATCATTTACCCTAAACCTTTTTCATGCATGTTAAGATAGGTTGATTAGTTTAAACCCCTCATCATAGTTATCCTTTCTTGCATCATGATAACTGCATGTACGTCATCTGTTATCTTCTGAAATAGGGATATATGTATCTAACCTTCATACATTTTAGAATTTCTCTATCTAAAATCTTCTTTAGAAAAGGACTCCTTTTGGTTACCCGAAGAACTAGTCCTGTAAATGGTCTGGTTAATAAAAAGTGTGAAGTCTTCGAGGGTTGAATGATGTCTGCTTAGTGTTTAAGTTTCCCTATGTCTATTTTCTCTAAGTTTGTTTTCCTTATTTATCTGTACTTTCCCTCTCAATTAATGAATTATGTTTCATGTGTTGATTATCTTATTTTGTTAAATTTTACTCTACCTTTATTACCTTTCTTTTCTTTCAATTTAATTTGTGTGATTTAAATTCTCTTTGCACATCTACTCTAATTATTATCTAGTCTCTCTATCGCCTATTTCCTTCATCTAGTATTTCAATACTTTTCCCTGCTTAATTAATAAAATTATTTTGTTGCATGATTGCATTGGATATACATGTGATAAATTAATATTTCCATAAAAGTCTTACCAAACAAGTTCTTTTAAGTATTTGATGTTTAAAGACAGAACTTAACTTTACTGTTATCCAAACAATTCTCTGGCTTGGAAATGTTTTTCTTCAAAGATCATTTCTCTGTCCCTTATCACCTTTTTTATTTCTAACAAAGGGGTAGAAAGTAAAATTATATTTTGATAACAAATAATAAACATATAAAATGTTGTTGCTACTGATTGTTTATGTTTGTTTGATGTTTCAATCTGGGAACTCTAAATAAGTTTTCCAAGTTATCAAAGTCAGATTGAAGATGAAGATCCTAATGAAAAGTTTGAAAACATTATGGATGATATCAACTCTGATATCATATCTAAGAAGTTGTACACTTTGTGAATATATGAATATTCAAACAGATGTACCAAACACAGTTCATAAGTTATAAACTTACTGAAAGTAAGGTAATCTTGCTTGATATCATATTGTTTAAAAGTTGTTAACTTTCTAAAAGTATGAAATCCAGACTGGCTGAAGAAGAAGATCCTGATGCATGGATAAAGTCAACTCTGATTTTATATCTAAGATGTTGTACATCTTGAGAATATATGAGTATTCAAATAGATATACCAAACACAATTCAAAAGTTATAAACTTACTGAAAGTAGGTAGTCTTGCTTGATATCATATTATTCAGAAGTTGTTAACTTTATGAAAATATGAAATTGATACTCAAAGCTCAGAATTCGTGCTCTCCTGAAAGGAAGTCAAGTCAACATTCTGACGCATGCTCCCATACTGAGATACCACTCAGAATATATGCTCTGATACGCGTGTGTGATCGGTGGATCTGGAACTGACTGTTTAACGCTGGTTCGCAAAATGTCGCGGAAGCAAGAGTCGCCACCGTCTTTTATTTTCTCCAAAGGGAAAGGACAAAAGCACAGAAAAATTCCTTATAGAGATTGCTCTCGGTTCGGGAGGTAGGTTATAGAAAGGGAAGGTGTTAGCACCCTTTCTATCCATGGTTATCCATGGGCTCTTAGATACTTGCTCATTGTGTTTTCAAAATGGTTTGTTTGCTTTTCAACTGTGGGTTTTAAAAAGTTTCTTTGAAAATTCCAGTTCGACTCTTGTATCGGTCCTCAAGAGTGTTTGAAAAGTTGCTTTCGAAAGCTTTTGAAAAGTGTCGGTGTGAAAAGTATTTTTGATTTGTTTTTGAAATTAGAGCAAGTACCTAGAGTCGTCTACCTACCCTAAGGAATTCGTCTGTGTAAATGTCCTTAAAGTAGTGCCATCCCACCATTGAGAGGTAGGTAGCACCACCGTTGGAGGTGTTCGGGTCAATTCGAGGGTTCGGGACATGGTGATCACCGGAGCAATAGGAAGACACCTTAGAAGCTACCCTCATGCCAGGTTCCCGGATCATGAGGACTTACTAAAACATCCTCTACTCGACGATCACCTTTCGAGGGGAAAGGCAACAGTGAGGCGTACCCTAGGGGTGGTGTGTGATTTGTGTGTCGTTTTCAGATATTTTGTCTTGTCATGTATTGGTGATCTACGCGTTGCTTTTATTTTAACATTCATTCTTTCATGCGATAGTTAACAGTTAAAAGTTGCGGGAATTGAAAGGTCCTACGCTATTACAAAGGCGCGGGTCCACATCGCCAAATTTAATCCAGGACCCGATTTGAAATAAAATAAAAGTGCGAGAAATATAAAAACCCTAATTGATCTATTACATGGCTTTGGGAGAATTACATGAATATTTACAAAAAAGAAATAAGAATAAAATGCGCGAAGAGAATAAAAATCGGGAATGCGAGGGCGTTGGACCCTTTTAAGGAAATTAAATTGTAATTATGAAATTAATTAAACTAAAATAAAAAGAAAAGATTTTTTGGAGTTTTTTGTATTTATGGATTTTCATGAGAGAATTAAATGGAATTTAAACCTAATTCTAACTATTTTAATTTATTAAGAAAATATGAAAATTGAATCTAAAATTAACCTAATTAATTAATGCAATTTTATTTACAAAAAAATAATAATTAATAATTAATAATTAATATGGTGAAAAAAGGAAAAAAGGATAAAAGTGCTTAAAACCCTAATTCTACAATTTTTAATTTTATTAAGAAAAACATTAAAATTTAACCCTAAAATTGAGACTAAATTAATTTAACAAAGATTTTATTTACAAAAAAAAATGACATTTAAATAAAATATATTTTATTTTGTCTTTTCTGATTTTTATTATTTTTTATATTAAGAAAATATTAATTTTAATTGAATTAAAAAGAAAACAATTGAATTAAAACAAATAATAAAGAAAAATAGAAGAAAGAAAGGAGAAAGAAATACAATACACTAGGGGGGTTCTGCCCCAATCAGAAGGTGTGATCCAGCAATTTTGGCCCATCATTGGAGGCCTTTTTTTGACTTTTCAGGGCCACGTGCGTATGCGTTGACCGGTGCCCATGGTACTCTTCAGATCATAGCCAATAGATTGATCTCAATAGGCGCGTGGCAAGTTTGGATGGTGGACGTATGGTGAACCCTGGGGTTGAAGCTGCATGGGATTACATTGAAACAAAATATATTAAGAATATGGGGGGACCTGGGAATCGAACCCAGGTCCCAAGGCTTGCCAGCGTCTCTTTCCACCATCTGAACCATTTAGCAACTTTGTTATTATAATGGAAGATAAATAATATATAAAAACGAAACGCTGATGCTGTTAATTAAAAAAAAAGCGCGCTAAACTTGAATAGACCAATGGCGTTGAGACAGCAGGCCTTCTTCTTCGTTGGTTTGCATTTGCCTGAAAAACATAAAACAAGATTGCGGGGGTTTTAAACCCCCACTATATGGTATATGGAAAAATAGCGAACAGGCCATCGTTGATCAGAAATTAGGCGCGACCTATGCATTGAGTTCGTTTGAATCTCCTGGTTCTAATGGTACAAGTCTCATGTCTCAATTTTTCCATAACAGAGAAACCCCAAATTTGAACCTCTGCAACCCTAAAAAGCTCCAATGGTGGATTCTCATATGATGCACGAAAACTCAATTAAAATATATGGTTAGATTCAGAATGGTTCAATTATTATAAATCAACAAAGAAAATGCAATGAGGATGCTTAAAAATTGAAACACGAATAGGCATAAAGTGTGAGAAACTTTGAGTTCTATGTACCAATTCTTGGTGCGTGAGGACTGGAAAAGAATGCAGTTAGGTTCAATGATGTCTCAGGAAGCTTTTGGGATCAATATTTTCCTTTGAATCGTCCTCTAAGACAGTTTTCAGTTTTTGATTTTTTGACAAAAAACACAAACTTTGTTCTTGATGTGAGGCGCAGCTTAGAGGTTCTTGGCTTTAGGGTTAGGTTTGCACTTGTATAAGGAATGAATTCAGTCAATAATCCAAGCCCAAAGCCTTGTCTTTAATGGTTTTCAAGATTTGATTTTTATGAATCTTTTTTTCAATATTTTTTCATGAAGAATCATGCCAATTTGCACCAATTCTTTCCTCTTTTGATATGCACGAAATCCTTAGGCCTTGATGAGAGTTTATTCTGCACAAAAAGATTTGAAAACCTTGCTTTAGTATTTTTGTCATATTTTATTTTATTAAATGAATTAATAGTAATTAAAAATTAAAATAAATAAATAAAAATGATGAATAAATCCCCTTTGGGCCAAATGGTCGTGCATATGCTTTGGATGATGAATCTTGGAAGAAAATGTGGCCCATTAGCAATTTTAAGGCATTTGAAGCAAAGTTGACTTTTCAAAATTCCCAAACATTTCCCAACTTCAACAAGGCATATCTTGCTCAATATTTAAGCTTTGATTATGTTCTTGGACATTTTGGAAAGTTCTTGAAGTCCTTTAACCGATGCCTTTGGTCCCATGTCATTTTGATTTACCAATCTCAAGTTATGGCCTTTGACTTAAAGTCCCTTTTTGTTGACTTTTGAAAATGACCTATAATGTTGAAATTGATAACTTTTTGTGAGAGCATTTCTTGGACTTGAAGTGTGACGATGAGTTGTAGGAAATTTCTTTCTCTTCAAAATGAGCTTTGGATGGAATTTTTCTGATAAACCATGTGGAAGTTATGCCTTGGTCAAGTTACAGTTGACTTTTTCAACTGTCCAAATATGGAAACTTTTGCATCTTGAGACTTTTGAGCCATGCCTTGAGAATCATGATCAAGAATTGATCAAATGATGTTTGTGGCTTCAAAATGAGATGTTGACCAAAAATTTGAACTTTTGACTGTCAAATGACCATTTTGCCCCTGCAGTTGACTGTAGAGAAATTAGGGTTTTTGACTGTGCAATTTTGAGCTGTAAGTCTTGAAACTTGGTATAATGATGCTTGACCATGTTTCTAGGCAAGTGGGACTTGATTGGACCCTTGGAAACTTTATTTTCTTTGTTAGAACCAAAACCCTAGTTTTTGACTGTTAGGAGGCCCTTGAACTATGCAACCCTTGGGGAGATTTTGAAGCATGCTCTTTTCAATTCTTGGAGAATATGGGAGGGCAAATTTTGGGGTACAACAGTTGCCCCTGTTCAATCTTCTTAGACCTGAGGATGCAGATTGGCTGACGTGCCTTTCGTAATCCGAAGGTGGAAGATGATTGAACACTATAGTGCCCAGAAATTTGTGCTCACATAGTAGTGTGATGGTGGGAATGGGCTTATAGATGCCATTTGGAAATAGGATGATGGGCTTATAGATGCCATGCTGAGAGGTGATGGGTAGGTGGATGGGCTTATAGATGCCATCTGGATGTCGATCGCGTAAGAGATTCCTTGGCGAGAGGTTGCGTACCTGAAAAAGAAAATGATTACCTGACCTGTTATAGGAGTTGGTCTTCAAGCTCTTTGTATAGATGTGTCCTGACTGGTTACAGGAGCTGGATCTGGAGCTTCAAAAGGTGATGAATGAACCAGGGATGGTTACTACCTCAACAGGAACGGTGAGAGAACCTTGGATGATTACTACCTCAACAGGAACGCTGAGAGAATCTTGGGCGACTTCAACCTCAACAGTAACGCTAAGAGAATCTGGGACGATTACTACCTCAACAGGGACGTTGAGAGAATCTGGGACGATTACTACCTCAACAGGGACGCTGAGAGAATCTGGGGACGATTACTACCTCAACAGTAACGCTGAGAGAATCTGGGGACGTTTACTACCTCAACAGTAACGCTGAGAGAATCTTGGATATCTTCTACTGAGTCTTCATCAGGAAAATCTTTTAGGGATCGATTTAACTGGACTAGAGAAGGCCTTTGATTGGATAAGAAACAGGAAAATCTTAGGGTCGATTTAACTGAACCGGTCTAGGTCTTGGAATCTTCAACTGGATAAGAAACAGGGAGATCTTAGGGTCGATCTGACTGAACCAGAGAAGGCCTTTGACTGGATAAGAAACCGAAAAATCTTAGGGTCGATTTAACTGAACCGGTCTAGGTCTTGAAATGTCTTCAACTGGATAAGAAACAGGGAGATCTTAGGGTCGATCTGACTGAACCAGAGAAGGCCTTTGACTGGATAAGAAATAGGAAAATCTTAGGGTCGATTTAACTGAACCGGTCTAGGTCTTGAAATGTCTTCAACTGGATAAGAAACAGGGAGATCTTAGGGTCGATCTGACTGAACCAGAGAAGGCCTTTGACTGGATAAGAAACAGGAAAATCTTAGGGGCGATTTAACTGAACCGGTCTAGGTCTTGAAATCTTCAACTGGATAAGAAACAGGGAGATCTTAGGGTCGATCTGACTGAACCAGAGAAGGCCTTTGACTGGATAAGAAACAGAAAAATCTTAGGGTCGATTTAACTGAACCAGGCAAAACTCTTGAACATAGCTGAGAACTTAACTGGATCTTTCCTGAAAGGTAAAGGTCAGTCATATGCAATGTGTGATATGATCAAGCAATGATGTTCTCAACATAAATGAGATTTGTAAGATATGATGCATATATGCATGCTATGATATATGGAAGTGCGATGTTTATGAATGTGTCTTTGTCGTCTGGGAAAGTAAATCCTTGACGTATGTCGGGAAGTCGCTCCTGGGCTGATGTTGAAGAATAGATCTTTGCTTCCGCTGGGGATGATAGTTGCAAGAATACCGGTAGGAGAAGATGACTCTGTTGGGGAATAAACTTGGCGAATGGATTACTCTGCGGGGAGAAAAGTATTCTAGCGATCTTACTGGGAAGCAATACTCTGTGGGGAGAGAGATACTTTGTTGAAATGTTGATGGTAACTTTGCTGGGGATACCATTGTTGTGTTGGAAGTGCTGATAGACTTCGCTGGGGATAAGAAGACTTCGTCGAGGACGCTCTTTCCGTGGCTTTTGGCTGAGGATAACCCAGTTATATCCTGGTAAGGAAATAACTCTTTGAATAAAGCCGGGAGACGCGTTCGTGCTCTGTGGGGGTAAGCTTCCAGAATCTACTGGGGATAAGCTTACTGCTAGGGGAGATGGATTCCAACTTTCCTTGGGAAACTGGATTGGACTCTCCTGGGGAAGTCTTGAACTGTATCTAGGAAGTGACTCCGTTGAATGTTTGATATGTCGTCGGGTAACAATCTTTAGGCCAAGACTGTCGGGGATACTTGTTAAGAATGCATGTATATTGCTGGGGAATGTTGAGATCTGTTGGGGGATACCCAACTTCCCTAAGGTTGACTGTAGCTTTGCTTAGAGAGAGTGCATTGACTTGTTGGCTCACTCTCTGGGGAATTAAGATATCTGGTTATGTTCTTCAGCCGAACCTACCTTGATACCTTGGAGGACAGAATAATTAGATTGCTTAGACAACTCTTTATTGTCCCTGTTTCTAATGTTACCTGTAATTAATCCTTTGTTTCGTATGCAAATATTCATGAGTTAGCAAATTATTGTCAATGCATATATCACAAATTGAACCTTGGACGTTCTTCGCTAAACAAAACAGAAAAGGAAAAACAATGGCAATTTTAACTGAAAAGTATATTTGTATTGATTTTTTGAATTTGCCTGTAAAATAGGCGTTTATGTACAAGAGGCTGACGTCCTAGTAAGAGAACTCCGCCGAACAAAAGAGTTTATACAATTTTGTACAAGAGAAGATAAAACAGCTGTGTGAAATGACTGATCCACTGGGTTTCAACTCTGCTATTGCCTTTATATCTCCGAGCATCTCATCACTTGATGTCCTTAGTTGAAGATGAAGCTGACTGATTGATGCCGTCTGAACTTGATGTAGATACCGGATTCTGGATACAAAGTGATCCAATGAGACATAGTATTACGCTTTATCCCTAACTTTTGCCTTGACCGCCCTTTCGGGTTTTCAGTCCACCGGGATACCCATTTTTTCCCAAGCCGCCTTTTCAGGTTTTCGACTTGCCTGGTGTACAGATTTTTTTCATTTCATCCCTTCATTTTGCCCGAACCCTTTTGGTTCGCCGGGAAGCCCTAATTTTTGCCTAGGTATGTCAACCTAGCAGGTCTTTATTATGCGTAGTATCTTTTTACTATGTCTGCATTGGCGGGGTAAGGAAGGTCGTCACCATCCATGTTGGTTAGAATCATGGCTCCTCCTGAGAACACATGTTTAACCACAAATGGCCCTTCGTACGTAGGGGTTCATTTGCCCCTTGGATCACTCTGAGGAAGGATGATTCGCTTGATTACCAGATCCCCAACTTGATACTCTTGTGGTCGGACCTTCTTGTTAAATGCCCTGATCATCCGTTTCTGATACGTCTGACCGTGACAGATAGCAGCAAGTCTTTTTTCATCAATAAGGTTTAACTGATCAAGTCGTGTCTGGATCCAATCATCTTCGTTCAGATTTGCATCCTTCATTATCCGGAGAGAGGGTATCTGCACTTCGATCGGTAAGACTGCTTCCATACCGTAGACCAAGGAGAAAGGAGTTGCCCCAGTTGACGTCCTGGCTGAAGTACGGTACCCATGTAGAGCGAACGGTAACATCTCGTGCCAATCTTTATAAGTCACTGTCATCTTCTGCACGATTTTCTTAATGTTCTTATTTGCTGCTTCTACAGCCCCATTCATCTTCGGTCTGTACGAAGAAGAGTTGTGGTGTTGTATCTTAAACTGCTCGCAGAGCTCAGTGATCATCTTGTTATTAAGATTGGTACCATTGTCTGTAATGATCCTTTCTGGGACGCCATACCGACAGATCAGGTTATGCCGAATGAACCGTGCCACAACAGTCTTGGTTACCGTAGCGTAGGAAGCTGCCTCAACCCACTTCGTGAAGTAATCAATTGCTACCAGGATGAAGCGATGCCCATTGGATGCCGTAGGTTTAATCTCACCGATCATGTCTATGCCCCACATTGCAAACGGCCAGGGCGCAGTCAGAACATTTAGAGGAACTGGAGGAACATGCACCTTGTCTGCATATATCTGACATTTATGGCATGTCCGAGAGTGTTGGTAGCAGTCAGCTTCCATTATGGACCAGAAGTACCCTGCCCGAAGGATTTACTTAGCCATAGTGTGTCCACTGGAATGTGTTCCGAAGGTCCCCTCATGTAGCTCTTCCATGATCCTTTCTGCTTCTGTCTTGTCCACACAATGCAGTAAGGTCGAATCATGGTTTCGCTTATACAGGATGTCGTTGCTAAGGAAGAACTTGGCTACGAATCTTCTCAGAAACTTCTTGTCATTGACAGATGCACCTTCAGGGTATTCCTGAGCTTCCAAGTATCTCTTCACTTCATGGTACCAAGGCTTCTCAGTTACCAGTTCCGTCTCGAGATCACAACAGTATGCCGGTTCGTCCAGTTTCCAGATAATGATCTGGGGAGCCTCATTGTCCCATTTGACCTTAAACATAGAAGACATCGTAGCTAACGCGTCCGCCAGCTGATTCTCCTCTCTTGGGAAATGTTCAAAGGTTATCTTCGTGAAGTGGGGGATCAAGGTCAACACACATTCTCTGTAAGGAATAAGATTCGGATGTTTCGTATCCCACTCTCCTTTGATGTAATTGATCACGAGAGCGGAATCTCCGAAGACACTCAGAAACTTGATCCTTAAGTCAATCGCAGCTTGGAGACCCATGATGCATGCTTCATACTCCGCCATGTTGTTGGTGCAGTTGAAACATAGCCGGGCAGTAAGTGGAGTATGAGTGCCTTGAGGGGATATGATTATAGCGCCGATACCGTTACCCAAAGCATTGGAGGCTCCGTCAAAGTGCATAGACCATCGGGATCCTTCCTCAGGTCCTTCATCCGGTCCAGGTACTTCACAATCAGTCACAATCATGATGCTCTCGTCTGGAAACTCAAAGTTCATTGACTGATAGTCGTCTACTGCCTGATGTGCCAAGTGGTCTGCCAATACACTTCCCTTGATGGCTTTCTGGGTTGTGTATTGAATGTCGTATTCTGTCAAGATCATCTGCCATCTTGCTATTCTCCCAGACAGAGCAGGCTTTTCAAATATGTACTTTATAGGATCCATCTTTGAGATCAACAAGGTAGTGTGAGTCAGCATATACTGTCTCAGCCGGCGAGCAGCCCATACCAAAGCGCAGCAAGTTTTCTCAAGCAGTGAGTATCAGGTCTCACAGTCGGTAAACTTTTTGCTAAGGTAATAAATGGCATGCTCTTTTCGGCCAGACTCGTCATGCTTCCCCAGCACACACCCCATTGAGTTGTCAAGTACTGTCAGGTATAATATCAGAGGTCTCCCTTCAACCGGTGGCATAAGGATGGGTGGTTCTTGGAGATACTCTTTGATTCTGTCAAAAGCAGCCTGACATTCATCATTCCAACGTACTACCTGATCTTTCTTCAGCAGCTTGAAGATTGGCTCACAAGTAGCAGTCAGATGTGAGATGAACCGGGCGATGTAATTCAGGCGTCCTAAAAAGCCTCTGACCTCTTTCTGTCTTAGGAACTGGCATCTCTTGAATAGCTTTAACCTTGGCAGGGTCCACTTGAATACCCTTGTCACTTACCACGAAGCCTAGCAACTTCCCAGATCTTACCCCGAAGGTGCATTTGTTCGGGTTCAACCTCAGCTTGTATAACTTCAGACGGTCAAACAGTTTCTGCAGATGATCTAGGTGTTCTTCCTCAGTCTGGGACCTTGCGATCATGTCGTCAACATACACTTCTATCTCATGATGGATCATGTCATGAAACAAAGCAACCATGGCACGTTGGTAGGTTTCCCTAGCGTTTTTCAGTCCAAAAGGCATGACCTTGTAGCAGAAGGTGCCCCACTGAGTAATGAAGGTAGTCTTTTCCATGTCTTCAGGAGCCATCTTAATCTGATTGTAACCCGAAAAACCATCCATGAAAGAGAACACCTTGTGCTGAGCAGTATTATCAACAAGGACATCAATGTGAGGTAGAGGGAAGTCATCTTTGGGGCTGGCCCTGTTCAGATCCCTGTAATCGACACACATTCTGACCTTTCCATCTTTCTTTGGTACCGGAACCACATTAGCAACCCACTGAGGGTAAGAAGTCACTGCAAGGAACCCGGCATCAAACTGTTTCATAACCTCGGCTTTGATCTTCTCAGACATCTCTGGACGCATACGGCAGACCTTTTGCTTAACCGGAGGGCAGTCTTCCTTGGTAGGCAAATGATGGACCACAATGTCAGTATCCAAACCAGGCATGTCTTCGTATGACCAGGAAAATATCTCCACATAATCATGTAGCATCTGAGTCAACCGTTGCTTCACGCTGAGCTCTAGGTTGGCACCAATCTTTACCTCCTTCCTGTCCGTATCAGTACCCAGGTTTATTGTTTCCACTGGCTCTTCGTGTGGTTGAATTGCCCTCTCTTCCTGGAGTAACAGTCTTGCAAGCTCGCCAGGCACTTCGCAATCATCTTCACCTTCATCTTCGGCTAAGTTGATCGGATTTTCGAAGTCATAACTGGTAGTAGCAGAGTCGTTACCAGTGAGATCCAGAGTGGATTGGAACCTGTATGAGTGAGTGTGTGTAAATACAGCCGTTTTGTAATATATAAAGAAAGGAAAGAAAGAAAAGGAGCATAAGATTTGAAATGCGAGAAAACATCCAAGATCTTTATTCATGATATATGAAATGACAATTTATATGCCCTCACAAATGAAACCAACGGTGCCTCGGGTAAGACACCGAGCCATAGAGTTTTAATTGTTTATTACAAATAACAAAACAAGAGAATTCATTACTCAGTAACAAGAGAAACAAGTAGGTTGTCCGTTGCAATCCAATTGCTAGGTTCACTGTCGGTTGCCGGGTAAATCCAACTGTCGAACTCAGCTTCATCCACTTCATCCTCATCCCCAATAGCATTCACTCCATGAGCAGGCAGGGGAGCTGTCACTACATTAGGCTTCTCAGATGCCTCAAATTGTACCTCATTTGCATCAATAAGGTCTTGCAGCTTGTTCCTTAAGGCCCAACAGTCATCAGTGGAATGCCCCGGGCTATCGGAGTGATAAGCACAGCAGGCATTCGGATTGTATTTCGGAGAGGCAGTATTCACCACTTTCGGGGCCTCCCTGACAGTCACTAGGTTGGTGGACAACAACTGCGGCAAGATTTGCGATAGGTTCATACTCAAACGGGTAAACTCCCTTCTGGGTATTTCAGCCCTTTGCGGATTGGTTTGCCGAGGAGCGGCAGCAGGCTTAGCAATCATCACCGCGTTGACAGATTGGCGGCGCTCAGGTTTCTCTTGTCTTCTAGACCCATATACAGCACTGGCCTCCTTCTTAAAGGGCTTCTTCTCAGAACTTGCAGATGCACCTTTCTGAATTTTACCGGACTTCATCCCAGCCTCTATTCTCTCTCCAGTCAGAATAAGATCAGTAAACCCTGCAGATGAGTTACCGATAAGATGATTGAAAAATGGCCCAGATAGGGTCCCCAAGAACATGTCTACCAACTCCCAGTCAGTCAACGGAGGCTGCACCCTGCCAGCCAGATCCCTCCACTTCTGCGCATACTCTTTAAAACCTTCACTTGACCCTAGAGACATACCCTGGAGTTGGGTACGTGTAGGGGCAAGGTCGGAATTATATTGATACTGCTTGTAAAAAGCAGTAGCCAACTCCTCCCAGTTACGAACCTTGGTCCCATCCAATTGATAGAACCATTCGAGATGAGTCCCTGAAAGACTCTCCTGGAAGAAGTGGATCCACAAATTCTTGTCCACTGAGTACGGTTGAATCTTCCGCACGTAGGATCTGAGATGTAGCTTGGGACAAGACGCCCCGTCATACTTGGTAAAGGATGGTGCTTTGAACTTGTGAGGAATAATCACACCAGTTGATAAGCCCAAGTCTCCAAAATCCAGCCCAGGCACTTGTTGGATCTCCATAGCATTCAGTCTGTCCTCCAACTGCTTGTACCGGTCTTCAGCCGGAGGATACTGTTCCTCATCAAACTCAGTCTCGTTGTCAGAGACTACCGGACTAGGACCTTTTCCCCCTTGGGGACTACTCTTGCCTATAGAAGAACCAGCCTCTTCATTTTGTAGAGTGTTGCCAAACCTTCGGCCCGAGTTGAAAAGAACCGTTCTCTTCTTCTTCTTCTTCTCCTTCTTCAGGAGCAAAGCCTTCAGCTCTTCTTGGCCCTGAGCCAAACCCATGATTAGTTCCTGAAATTGTGTGTTCTGCGCCTGAAGAGCCTTAATAGACATCTCAGTTGATGATGAGTCAGGATTCATGATGCTGAAATAAACAGCGAAGAACAGTAAGCAACCTGAAAAGAAGAAAACCTGTTATGCACATGATGAATGGAATGCGTATGATTTATGTTTTCAAAGACAATCGGGAATCAACTTTGTAAACAAAAAGGAACACACTTCATTAGATTCAACTTTGAAACTTAAATTGTTCAACAGGTTGCCCTTAGGCGTTACATGAAAGGGAAATACTGAAAAGGAAAATGAAACTGTAAAAGAACATCCAGAGCTCCTTATTGATCCCATGGTCTCCTCTTCTCAGTATGGATGTAAGCATTCAGAGCTCGCTCATTCTCCAACTGCTTTGTCAGCTTCTGGATCTTCAATTCCTGCTCGTTGAACTTTTCCCGGTAAGAATCCCACTCTTCTCGCAATTGCGACCAAGATCTCTTTAATGTCTCATAATCAGTAGGTATCTGAGGAGGAAGGACAGTTGGAGGAACACCATCTTTGTCAGGATACTCAAGAATGATAGGTCTGACAGCTTCGTATGGCATACCTAACTTTTGAGCACGGATGCGAACCCATTTGTAGTAGGCTTCCATAGGTAAAGAAGTCTTTGGCCCCAACTCTTGTGGGTCAGCTTTATGAACTTTGTCCCAAGCCTTGATAAACCTACGACGCAGCTCGTCACTATCCACTTGAAACTCAAAACTGATGTGAGGCACCAACATTTCATGAGGCCCTGCTCTTCTGGCTCTTCCAAACTGACGGAGAGCTAGACATGGATTGTAAGAGATTCCTCCTTGGGTACCAATCAGAGGAACATAGGGTATTCCCCGCATCGATCAATAATAGCTATCTCATCCAAACCTCTGCAAGTCCAAATGATGTCTTTATCGGTGAGAGACATTAACCTATGAGCCCAACCTCTTCCTTCTTGGTTCTTCAATACGAACTTAGGGAGGTGCGAAATAAACCACCTCACCAACAAAGGGATACAACACCATAGAGTTCCTCGTCTTCGGGTAGTACGAGCATAAAGTTGTTGCAGGATGTCACCCAAGAGAGTGGGTACAGGATTCTGAGACATAAAGATCCTTATGGCAGTGACATTGATGAAGTTGTCAGGATTGGGAAACAAGACTAACCCATAGATTAAGAGAGCCAAGATGTCTTCATATGCCCTAAAGTCCAGGTCATTCCAGAAGCTGTTAGCTTTACCAATCAGAAACTTGGCCAAGAAACCCTTAACTCCGCTTCTAGTTACCCAGTTGTCCATTACCTCTTGATGTGTCAAGGGAAGAGCTGCAGCAACCTCCTCAAGCCTGAGGGTCTTTTCCCAACCAGTAAAGGGAGTATGATCCAAGATAGGGATACCAAGCAAATCAGAGAACTCTTCCAGGGTAGGGACCAGTTGGAAGTCTTGAAAGGTGAAGCACTGGTATAGAGGGTCATAGAACTGGGTCAGAACACTCATCAACTGTTGATCCCGCTTTGCAGTGACAAAACTGAGAAGAGAACCATGCCTCTGAATGAAGGAAGTGGTATTTGGAATTCTGCTAACCAACTCTTCAAGCAACTCAGGTGAGTGAACAAAGTTGAACCGGATAGTATTCCTTCGCACAGGCATCATGGTGTCCTACAAAACAGAGCAAAGGTGAAACCCTTTTGTCTTTGAAATGGTCAGTCCTTATGCAGGATGCATGCAATGCTTATGATGTTATGATGTTATGATAAAGCACACCACAAATAGATACAAAGGCAAACATGGTAAGGCACACAAGTCACACAAGACAGACCCTTAAAGTTTAGGCCAGCATGAGGTCTAGGTATTACCCTCTTTCAGTTTGTTGGTTCATACCTGTCCTATCAAAGTAACCGGGTTCTTAGAGGATCCCAATATCATTGACTACCCTCAATCGGTCATAACTCCAGCATCGCAATCTTTTCTTGCGGCCAGAACCATCACGAGAGTTTATCCTCAATGGGCGTAGCATACTGCTACTGTTCTAATGGCCGAGTTGTGTCATTTAAGGTTCTAAAGTCTGTTGGTGCTTAATGACTCCTCAGAAGACCCATATTCTCCTCGTTGCAACACAAGGGATATCGGTACAGACCAAGGTGCCACACCAACGTAGCCACTGCTTCACCCGTGTCGGTCTACGCCGGACAGGTCCCTCACAGCTTATGCTACCTAAACAGGGTATCCCCAGATCCGGGTTAGGATCTATGTAACTCCCATGCAACCCACAATTTAAAGCAAGCAAATCAATACAATTGAAAACACAGTGATCTTAGTCCTAAGGTACACCTCACTTTAAGTAAATTCCCCAGCAGAGTCGCCAGTTCTGTGATCGGTGGATCTGGAACTGACTGTTTAATGCTGGTTCGCGAAATGTCGCGAAAGCAAGAGTCGCCACCATATTTTATTTTCTCTAAAGGGAAAGGACAAAAGCACAGAAAAATTCCTTATAGAGATTGCTCTCGATTCGGGAGGTAGGTTATAGAAAGGGAAGGTGTTAGCACCCTTTCTATCCATGGTTATCCATGGGCTCTTAGATACTTGCTCATTGTGTTTTCAAAATGGTTTGTTTGCTTTTCAACTGTGGGTTTTAAAAAGTTTCTTTGAAAATTCCAGTTCGACTCTTGTATCGGTCCTCACGAGTGTTTGAAAAGTTGCTTTCGAAAGCTTTTGAAAAGTGTCGGTGTGAAAAGTATTTTTGATTTGTTTTTGAAATTAGAGCAAGTACCTAGAGTCGTCTACCTACCCTAAGGAATTCGTCTGTGTAAATGTCCTTAAAGTAGTGCCATCCCACCATTGAGAGGTAGGTAGCACCACCGTTGGAGGTGTTTGGGTCAATTCGAGGGTTCGGGACATGGTGATCACCGGAGCAATAGGAAGACACCTTAGAAGCTACCCTCATGCCAGGTTCTCGGATCATGAGGACTTACTAAAACATCCTCTACTCGACGATCACCTTTCGAGGGGCAAGGCAACAGTGAGGCGTACCCTAGGGGTGGTGTGTGATTTGTGTGTCGTTTTCAGATATTTTGTCTTGTCATGTATTGGTGATCTACGCGTTGCTTTTATTTTAACATTCATTCTTTCATGCGATAGTTAACAGTTAAAAGTTGCGGGAATTGAAAGGTCCTACGCTATTACAAAGGCGCGGGTCCACATCGCCAAATTTAATCCAGGACCCGATTTGAAATAAAATAAAAGTGCGAGAAATATAAAAACCCTAATTGATCTATTACATGGCTTTGGGAGAATTACATGAATATTTACAAAAAAGAAATAAGAATAAAATGCGCGAAGAGAATAAAAATCGGGAATGCGAGGGCGTTGGACCCTTTTAAGGAAATTAAATTGTAATTATGAAATTAATTAAACTAAAATAAAAAGAAAAGATTTTTTTGGAGTTTTTTGTATTTATGGATTTTCATGAGAGAATTAAATGGAATTTAAACCTAATTCTAACTATTTTAATTTATTAAGAAAATATGAAAATTGAATCTAAAATTAACCTAATTAATTAATGCAATTTTATTTACAAAAAAATAATAATTAATAATTAATAATTAATATGGTGAAAAAAGGAAAAAAGGATAAAAGTGCTTAAACCCCTAATTCTACAATTTTTAATTTTATTAAGAAAAACATTAAAATTTAACCCTAAAATTGAGACTAAATTAATTTAACAAAGATTTTATTTACAAAAAAAAAATGACATTTAAATAAAATATATTTTATTTTGTCTTTTCTGATTTTTATTATTTTTTATATTAAGAAAATATTAATTTTAATTGAATTAAAAAGAAAACAATTGAATTAAAACAAATAATAAAGAAAAATAGAAGAAAGAAAGGAGAAAGAAATACAATACACTAGGGGGGTTCTGCCCCAATCAGGAGGTGTGATCCAGCAATTTTGGCCCATCATTGGAGGCCTTTTTTTGACTTTTCAGGGCCACGTGCGTATGCGTTGACCGGTGCCCATGGTACTCTTCAGATCATAGCCAATAGATTGATCTCAATAGGCGCGTGGCAAGTTTGGATGGTGGACGTATGGTGAACCCTGGGGTTGAAGCTGCATGGGATTACATTGAAACAAAATATATTAAGAATATGGGGGGACCTGGGAATCGATCCCAGGTCCCAAGGCTTGCCAGCGTCTCTTTCCACCATCTGAACCATTTAGCAACTTTGTTATTATAATGGAAGATAAATAATATATAAAAACGAAACGCTGATGCTGTTAATTAAAAAAAAGCGCGCTAAACTTGAATAGACCAATGGCGTTGAGACAACAGGCCTTCTTCTTCGTTGGTTTGCATTTGCCTGAAAAACATAAAACAAGATTGCGGGGGTTTTAAACCCCCACTATATGGTATATGGAAAAATAGCGAACAGGCCATCGTTGATCAGAAATTAGGCGCGACCTATGCATTGAGTTCGTTTGAATCTCCTGGTTCTAATGGTACAAGTCTCATGTCTCAATTTTTCCATAACAGAGAAACCCCAAATTTGAACCTCTGCAACCCTAAAACGCTCCAATGGTGGATTCTCATATGATGCACGAAAACTCAATTAAAATATATGGTTAGATTCAGAATGGTTCAATTAGTATAAATCAACAAAGAAAATGCAATGAGGATGCTTAAAAATTGAAACACGAATAGGTATAAAGTGTGAGAAACTTTGAGTTCTATGTACCAATTCTTGGTGCGTGAGGACTGGAAAAGAATGCAGTTAGGTTCAATGATGTCTCAGGAAGCTTTTGGGATCAATATTTTCCTTTGAATCGTCCTCTAAGACAGTTTTCAGTTTTTGATTTTTTGACAAAAAACACAAACTTTGTTCTTGATGTGAGGCGCAGCTTAGAGGTTCCTGGCTTTAGGGTTAGGTTTGCACTTGTATAAGGAATGAATTCAGTCAATAATCCAAGCCCAAAGCCTTGTCTTTAATGGTTTTCAAGATTTGATTTTTATGAATCTTTTTTTCAATATTTTTTCATGAAGAATCATGCCAATTTGCACCAATTCTTTCCTCTTTTGATATGCACGAAATCCTTAGGCCTTGATGAGAGTTTATTCTGCACAAAAAGATTTGAAAACCTTGCTTTAGTATTTTTGTCATATTTTATTTTATTAAATGAATTAATAGTAATTAAAAATTCAAATAAATAAATAAAAATGATGAATAAATCCCCTTTGGGCCAAATGGTCGTGCATATGCTTTGGATGATGAATCTTGGAAGAAAATGTGGCCCATTAGCAATTTTAAGGCATTTGAAGCAAAGTTGACTTTTCAAAATTCCCAAACATTTCCCAACTTCAACAAGGCATATCTTGCTCAATATTTAAGCTTTGATCATGTTCTTGGACATTTTGGAAAGTTCTTGAAGTCCTCTAACCAATGCCTTTGGTCCCATGTCATTTTGATTTACCAATCTCAAGTTATGGCCTTTGACTTAAAGTCCCTTTTTGTTGACTTTTGAAAATGACCTATAATGTTGAAATTGATAACTTTTTGTGAGAGCATTTCTTGGACTTGAAGTGTGAAGATGAGTTGTAGGAAATGTCTTTCTCTTCAAAATGAGCTTTGGATGGAATTTTTCTGATAAACCATGTGGAAGTTATGCCTTGGTCAAGTTACAGTTGACTTTTTCAACTGTCCAAATATGGAAACTTTTGCATCTTGAGACTTTTGAGCCATGCTTTGAGAATCATGATCAAGAATTGATCAAATGATGTTTGTGGCTTCAAAATGAGATGTTGACCAAAAATTTGAACTTTTGAATGTCAAATGACCATTTTGCCCCTGCAGTTGACTGTAGAGCAATTAGGGTTTTTGACTGTGCAATTTTGTGCTTTAAGTCTTGAAACTTGGTATGATGATGCTTGACCATGTTTCTAGGCATGTGGGACTCGATTGGACCCTTGGAAACTTTATTTTCTTTGTTAGAACCAAAACCCTAGTTTTTGACTGTTAGGAGGCCCTTGAACTGTGTAACCCTTGGGGAGATTTTGAAGCATGCTCTTTTCAATTCTTGGAGAATATGGGAGGGCAAATTTTGGGGTACAACAGAGTGCTTCAACAATGTATGCTCTATTCAGAAGTTATGAACTATCTGAATGTATGATATAGCAGAGAACATCAGATCAAACATTGTTTCTTGAGAAGCATAATGTTTTGGTTGTGATATCAGAATCATGTGTTAGAATATAGTTTGGCTCTATATCTTTGTAATAGTTTTGATGATAACAAATACATGATATATACACAAAGAACAAATATGCTCTCTAAAAATTTAATAAAATATGCAGAGAAGTTCTGAGGAAGAAGCATAGAAGTTGGCAAAAAAAATTACATTAAGAGGATCTGATAAGAATTTATGTACAACTATTGAAATATCACACTCAAAGAAGTTATACTGCTAAAACTTATGAAGCACCAAAGTTGCACACTAAAACTCTGATCATCTAAAGTCTCAATGTTAATATTCTTATTCTGATCAGTTTTTAAAGAAGCAAGTTTTGATGCGTTACAATTCAATCATTACAAATCAAAGAGTAACGGTTGGTACCAGAAAAGATCTATATTTTTGGAAAGTGCATTAATAACTTTTTATCAACCTTCCAAAATCATCTTCTCATGTCTCATATGCTTCGCCTATATAAATGATTCTTGAAGAGTGATAAAAAAACACTTGCGCATACAAATAAATATTCTAACAGGTTCTCTCTAATCTACTCATTATGCTTTAACCTTGTGTATAAATCACATTCGTGATATAATTTTTCTAGAAACACTATTGTACACATTTTGAGTCATATTTTGCAATACCTTGAGAAACCAAGTTGTGGTTTAGTCTCAAGTAGACATTGATGGTAGTCTTTGTGATTGTGTAATCAAAGTTTTGATTAGTGGATTAAGATCTCGTTTGAGAGAGGTGAAATCACCTTGGCGGGTGGTCTGGAGTAGTTTGAGTTCAAATGAACCAAGATAACCAAACGTGTCATATTATTTTAATTTTTGAAAACCCCAATTCAAATACCCTTTCTTGTGTTTTTATATCCTTCAATTGGTATCAGAGCTCCTGGTTCTGGTGCTAACACTTAATCGTGTCTGAAAAAGATCCTAGAAAGAAAAAAAATATAGTGGGACCAAGTCATAACAACAGCAATGATAATTATGATGAGAAAGGCAGAATTAGTGACAAACCTCCAATCTTTGATAGTGAGAACTTCGATTACTGGAAAAACAGAATCGAAAGTTTTTTTCTAGCTCATCATGTTGATCTCCTGGATACGGTAACTGATGGCTACATTCATCCAGTTGACGTAAGCAGTCAAAAGATCGACAGAAAGAAAATGGCAGATCAACAAAAGAAAGAATTCAGAAATCATCACAAGGCCAGAACAATCCTCTTGAGTGCTATCTCGTACACTGAGTATGAGAACATCACAAACAGAGATTCAGATAAGAACATGTTTGACTCTCTGAGAATGATGCATGAAGGCAACACGCAAGTCAAGGAGACTAAAGCTCTTGCACTCATCCAGAAGTATAAGGCATTCAAAATGGAAGAAGATGAAACAATTGAGAAAATGTTCTCAAGGTTTCAAATTTCGGTTGTTAGGCTAAAAGTTTTGGAAAAAGGGTACTCAATAAAAGATCATGTAAAGAAAATCATCATAAGCTTACCCAAGAAATGGAGACCCATGGTCACAGCCTTAAAACTAGCCAAAGATCTGAACAAAATATTTCTTGAAGAACTTATCATCTCTTTATGAAGTCACGAGATAGAACTAGAATAAGATGAGCCCCAGAAAAAAGTTAAGTCTATTTCTCTTAAATCTAATAAAAATTATGAAACTAAAGCTTTTCAAGAAGAAGAAGAAAACTCGGGTGGATCCTCATCACAGGAAGACGAACTATCTCTTCTCTCCAGAAGATTCCATCAGCTATGGAAGCACAGACAGAGTAAATTTAGAAACCCTAGAAGAACATGCAATCACTCTGAATCACCCTCTGGATACAGAAAATCTAGCAACAAAGATGTTGTATGCTACGAATGCAAAGAGCCAGGTCACTACAAAAGCGACTTCCTAAATCTTCAGAAAGAAAAGCCTAAGAAGAAGTTCTCCAATGAAAAGAAGAAAATTCTTATAACAATGTGGGATGACTCAGAATCTTCTAAAGCTGAAACAGAATCAGAAGATGAACGAGCTAATATAACTTTAATGGCCAACATATCAGAAGACACAGATACATCAGAATCTGAATACGATTCAGAAGAGGTATTTTCAAAATTCTCTAGATCTCAATTAGATGAAAGTCTGTCTGAAATTCTTGAAAGATATAAACAACTTCAAGTCAAATACAAGAACCAGAAATGCGTTCTTGTATCTGAAACTGAAGAAACTAGGAAACAAAATACAAAAAACTCTAGGCTAAAAGAAATTAATTCTAAACTTAAAAATGAATTACAAAAAGCTCAGAAGAATTTGTTTCAGAAGTTTCAATTAGTTCTGATAACATGAGAAATAATATGATCACAATTTTCAAAAATTTCTAGCTAGAAACGTAGATAGAAGCTAGATGGCTTCAATGATCTATGGAGTTAGCAGAAACGACAGAAAAGGCATAGGATATGTGAAATCAAGAGGAGAAGAATCATATCAACCAAAGAAAGTTTATAATATGGTTATAAAACACACACCTTTAAACTCACACTTTACATATGGACACTTACATGATATAAAATATACTAGTGATTCTTACTCTACAAAACCAAAATTCAATCAGAATTTTGGAAACTCTAACAAACAAGGACCCAAAAAGATATAGGTACTTAAGGATAAAATCATCTATGTTGCATATATCTTTAACAAAAAGTTGAAGATACGTAGGTTTCAGACGCAATCAGAAAGGAAAGATTATTGGCTCTGGAACTATTGATAACGATACACTTCCCTCTATAATCAATGTTCTGTAAGTAGATGGATTAATGCATAACCTATTATCCATAAGTCAATTAAGTGATAACGGTTATGATATAATCTTTAATTAAAAGTCTTGTAAAGAAGTTATTCAGAAAGATGGAACTATCCTTTTTAATGGTAAGAGAAAGAACAACATTTATAAAATAAAATTTTCTGAACTAAAAAGTCAGAATGTAAAATGCCCTATGTTTGTTAACGATGAGCAGTGGGTCTGGCACAAAAGATTGGGGCATGTTAGTATGATAAGAACATATCATATTAACAAACTCAATCTGGTCATAGGACTTCCTAACTTAAAGTTCAGCTCAGATGCTCTGCGTGAAGCATGTCAAAAAGGCAAATTTTCAAAACCCTCTTTCAAATCAAAAAATGTTGTCTCTACCTCTAGACCATTAGAACTTCTGCATATAGATCTGTTTGGACTAGTGAAAACTGCATCCATCAGCGGAAAGAAGTATGTATTAGTGATCATAGATGACTATAGCAGGTGGACATGGGTAAAGTTCTTAAGCACAAGGAAGAGTCAAACTATGTGTCCTCTACTTTCTGTAACCAAGTTCAAAATGAAAAAGAGTTTAGAATTGTAAAAGTCAGAAGTGATCATGGTGGGGAATTCGAAAATAAAAGTTTTGAAAAGTTTTTTAATGAGAATGGCATTCCTCATTATTTCTCTTGTCCTAGAACTTCTCAACAAAACGGAGTTGTAGAATGAAATAATAGAACTTTATAAGAAATGGCCAGAACCGTGATCAACGAAACTAACATTGCTAAAAACTTCTGAGCAGAAGCATTTACCACAGCGTGTTACATTCATAATAGAATCTCAATAAGACCTATTCTGGAAAAGACTCCATATAAACTGTGGAAGAACAGAAAGCCCATAATCTCTTATTTCCAACCATTTGGATGTACTTGTTTTATATTAAACACTAAAGAACATCTAAACAAGTTAGATTCTAAGGAACAAAAGTGTTTCATGTTAGGATACTCTGAACGCTCAAAAGGTTATAGAGTATATAACACAGAAACACGAATTGTGGAAGAATCTATTAGTGTCAGATTTGATGATAAGCTTGGCTCTCAAAATTCAAAGCAGGGTGAATCTTTTGAAGATATAGAAGTTCAAATTATAGGTACTGAAGAAAGATCTTCAAAAAATAAAAGTTCAAAACTTCACCCAAATACAGGAGAAGACAACAAAAATACTACAGTAGCTTCTGAGAATCCATCCAGAAAAGACAATCCAGAAGCAGCATAGCACATCCTGAGTACATGATTCTGGGAAAGAAAGATGATCCAATCAGAGCAAGATCTACATTCAGAAATACTGAAGAATCTCTTATGGGATTAGTGTCTCTGATTGAATCGACTTCCATAAATGAAGCACTTCTAGACAATGATTGGATACAAGCAATGCAAGAAGAACTAAATCAATTTACCAAAAATGATGCATGGGATCTAGTTCCTAAACCAAAAGGCTTTAACATCATTGGAACTAAATGGGTCTTCAGAAACAAGTTAAGTGAACAAGGAGAAGTTTTCAGAAACAAAGCACGACTGGTTGCACAAGGTTATAGTCAACAAAAAGGGATAGACTGTACAAAAACCTTTGCTCTAGTCGCCAGGTTAGAATCTATCAGACTCTTAACTTCATTTACTATAAATAATGACATCACTCTTAGTCAGATGGATGTCAAAAGTGCATTTTTAAATGGCTACATTGATAAAGAATTTTATGTGCACCAACCTTCTGGTTTTGGAAATACAAAACATCTAGAATATGTTTATAAACTTAAGAAATCGTTATATGGTCTAAAACAAGCTCCCAGAGCTTGGTATGAAAGACTAAGTAACTTTTTGTTAGAAAATTATTTTACTAGAGGGAAGGTGGACACAACTTTATTCTATAAACCATTTAAAAATGACATTCTGGTTTGTCAAATTTACGTAGGTGATATAATTTTTTGATCTACTAAGTCCTCCTTGGGGAAAGAATCTTCTAAGATTATGCAGATAGAATTTGAAATGAGCTTGATGGGTGAACTCAATTTCTTTCTGGGAATTCAAATCAATCAAACTCCAGAAGGAACCTACATACATAAAAGAAAGTATGTTAAAGAACTTCTGAAGAAATTTGATATGTCCGAAAGTAAGCCATCCAAAACTCCTATGCATCATACATGCATTCTGGAAAAGGAAGAGGTAAGTAAGAAAGTAGAACAGAAGATTTATAGAGGTATGATTGGTTCTCTCTCATATTTAATAGTTTCAAGACCTGATATTATATATATCATTTGTCTTTGTTCTAGATTCCAATCAGATCCTAGAGAATCTCACTTAACAATAGTTAAGCGAATTTTCAAATATCTGAAACGTACTACTAATCTTGGTCTTTGTTATAGAAAATGTAGAGAATATAAATTAGTAGGGTACTGTGACGCTGACTTTGCTGGAGATGGAATAGAAAGAAAAAGTACTTCTGGAAGCTACCAATTTCTAGGAGATAACCTAATCTCATGGTCCAATAAAAGACAATCCACTATTGCACTATCAATTATTGAGGTTGAATATATAGTTGCAGTTGGATACAGTACTTAGATGCTCTGGATGAAGAGTCGGCTTGAAGATTTTCATATTTATGAGAGTAACATTCTTATCCTTTGCGATAATACTTCTGCTATCTGTCTTTCTAAAAATCCTATTTTACATTCTAGGGCTAAACATATAGAAATTAAAAACCATTTCATTAGGGACTATATTCAGAAGGGAATTCTTTGTTTAAAATTTAGACACTGGTTATTAATGGGCTGACGTTTTCACTAAACCCCTTGCTGAAGATGGATTTAATTTAATTCTAAAACACCTCAGTATGGAATTATGCCCATAGGAAATGTAGTTTCTCCATATTTAATCCTCATAACTTTTTTATTTGTTTTGTGAACATCTGAACAATAGTTCTTCAGAAGTAAGAAGGAAAATTGTCTCTGAAACTATCCAGAAGATCTGAATGTTTTCTGAAAATTCTTCATTTTAAAGATAGAAGCAAGCAGTTCACTACATCAGCATATGTCAACCCTAAACGCTAAGTCAATCTCTAAGGTTGAACACATGTTCAAAATGTGAAGGGCTGAAACGGTTGAGTTGATGCATTGAGGCACGAGTCACATCGGTAACTGTTCAAATTCTTCATGCCACCCCCCTTTTTCATAAACCATTAATGTTAATCATTTTGTTTGTTTTATTAATTAAAATTAAAATTCGTGTTTTCTCCCCGTTGGCTATTTATACCTCAGTTTCTCACAAACACTTTCACGTCTTCACTCTCATTCACCATATTCTCTCTATATTTTCTCTTTTCCCTTTTGTGTGCTATCAAACCCTAAGTCTATGAACAATGGATTCTTTTCAACAATAAAAAAAGTCTTAAGATTCTCAAATCAATATTTTTGTTGCATCCTCTACTACAAACAAAGAAATATATCTTGAACCTACAAGAACTTTCCTCACTCTGGTTGATTCTATGGAAGTTCTATGTGAACTCATTGTTGATTTTGAAAGCATGAAAGAAAGTGAGTATGACCTTATGCCTGAAGTTGAGTTTCAAGGGTGGACAAAATATTTTGATCGAGTAATTGGTCCAGTTTTTCCAAAACTGGTTAAAGAATTTTGGATTCATGTTACTGCATCAAATCATCAAGTAACTTCTTATGTAATGGGAAAGAAGATCGCCACCATCGAAGATCTCATTGGAAAGCTTATTGGTCATGATGGAAGCGGTATAAGATGCAGTGAAATAGCAGAATGAGGCTCTAACCTAGCCATCGTATCCAACAAAATCTTCTCCTCTGGACAACCTGCAAACAAGATCAAAGATCTGAAGGACTATCTCAAAATTTTGTCTAGAATAATTTTGGGGTGCATCAATCACTGAAAACCAACTCATTCTCCTGACTACATCAATATTGATCAACAATACCTGTTGTACTTCAACACAACTAAAGCCAAAGTCCACCTCCCTAATATTTTATTCAATCATCTGAAGACCAGTGTTAAGGAAACAAGGGAAGAAGAAAGAACTAAAAGAGATTTGATTCCATTGGGAAGGCTTATCTCAGATATTCTAACAGAGAATAAACTGATAGAACATCTGAGTGAGGCTCAATAAGCAAGTGTTCTGGAACCATGTCATTGAAAGCCTCTCAACAACAAAAACCTGAAGAAAATGAAGATTATGGAAACCATTAAGAAGGATCCCACACTTACTGCAAAGGAAGTCATCACCACTAAAAGAGTCCCTCTGAAGCATTTTCCTCTCTTCGCTCAAGCAGACTCATCGCCTGAAATTATCCTCAGATATCTGGACTGCAAGAGTGATGGAACAATCCTAGATGTAAGTATCCTTGATCTCAGGAAACAACCTATAGAAGTTGCTACCAGAAAGACAAGAAAAAGAAAAGCTGTTGGAGAATAAAATTCTTAGAAAACTCCCAAAGCTGCTAAAAAGAAAGGTAACCCCTCTTTTGTTTCTGTTATCGAATCAGTTTTCTTATCAACATCTGAAACCTCCTCATCTCCAAAACCTGATAAAAATCCCTCATATAAAACCATTGATGAATTTGACATAGAAATTGATACCTCAATACCCACTAATCATCCTCTGATTAATCCACCTTCTACCAAATTTGTTCAAACTCAGCCAGAACTTGCACAAGTTCTTTTTGATATTGATCAGTTTGATCCATTTTTTGAAGCTCACCAAACTGAAAATCCAAATATTTCCTCTGAACAAATGCCAGAAACCACATCATCCATTCGGGGCATCACCTGTCCATTCAACACATCTTAACTATCAAATATCTCCACCATAACATCACAAGAGTTCTCCCTTACAGATATTCCATCTCCTTATAATTCAACACCACCTAACTCTCATATAACCCTTTCCGACTCTCCCACTCCCACTGACTACTCAGAAGATCCTCTCAGAGCCATAATTGATCTAGAAGCCTGAGATAATCTTGTAGCAACTTCTCAGAAAATAGCCATTCCAAAACCAACACCAAAACTATCCAAATCAGATGTTGGTAAATCTCTGTTGGTTTTTGAAACAGAAATACGGGAATGGGTTAACTCCTTGAAGCAAGCTTGCATGGATAATCTTAACCCAGCTGCTTCTGATTCTCTCTGCACTCAGTTCAGAAAATGGTTTAATTCTGAATCTCTGAAGATGAAGTAACTTAGTTATGAAATTTCTCAACAAAACTTCTGTGATCACCTGAAAATCTTCAAGGATCAAGTTCCACGTCAGTGGGTAAGGAAACCCCTTCTTCTTCTGGACAACACTTCTTGGGAAGCCTCACAGGAATCAAAATTTAATGAACTATTCATGAACCTCAACCTCTCCCTCTGGTCATTTTTAAAGATAAAGGAAAGTCAGTTGAAGAATCTCCTGAGAAAGAATTTGCTGCAGTAACTTATGAGAATATGGATTCTCCTGTTGAAACAACTTCATCTTCTCTTGTATTGAAAATTCTGGATGAGTTGAAGAAAAAACTACAGCCGTAAAGGAAAGGCTGGACAAATAGGAACAAACAAATAAATTAAGGGGATGCTAGTGAAGCAAGAAGAATCAAACAATCAGCTCAAACGTCTATTAGAAGCCTTATTCACATGACTTCCACCTCCTCCACAACCTTAGTTATGATCTTTTTCTAGTTTCTTCTAAGTTTGTTTCTTGCTTAAACACCTTTGTTCATCTACTTCTGTCTGTATTAATCTTTGTTGAATGCATCACCTTTTTGTTCTTTTTTAGTGTTTTCATTGCTTTTTGATTTATGACAAAAAGGGGGAGGACGTAAGATATTTTAAATATAACAGTGTTGGGACTTAATCTTAAACATTTTGAATATCATAACCTATGTTTCACTTTTTGAAAGCAAACAGGAAAAGTCTCTTGAAAGTAACTTCTGTCAAATTGAAAGTATCTTGAATATCAAAATGCACGTGCATGAATCACAATCCATACAAGATACAAAGATAACAATCACACAATGGAATGTGTAGCGAACACATATGTGTGATACCACAGTACTTGCACGAAAACAGGATTTATGCGAGAATAATATCATTTGTGCATCATATGCAAACTTTCACTAGCAAGTGATCGCATAATATGTCGTTCAACCAATAATCATGTGCTAATTAAAGGTTGAAGACCTAACAATGTACTTTTCCAAGCATTCACAAAAGGAGTTATAATTAACATGGCAAAGTGTGCAAACATGCAATGAAACAAAGCAAAATCAATATTTTTAGCTGGGTAACCGGTTACCATAACTGGGTAACCCGTTACCCAAAAGTTGGAAATTCTGGAAATTGGCTACTGACTTGTGGTAACCGGTTACCATAACTGGGTAACCAGTTACCAAAACTTTGAAAATCTTGGCCATTTTTTTTCTGACTTGGGGTAAACGGTTACCATAATCGGGTAACTGGTTACCACGTAACAGTTTTGAAAAATTTTATGAAGGAATGGATGGTAACCGGTTACCATATTTGGGTAACCTGTTACCCAGACAGAAAATAGTTTTAACAGATTTTTGAGATTTGACTCATGGCTTAGGAAATTGATCAAGCACAAGATCTTCACACATTTAAGACATGATTTTTCAAAATTCAAGGTCTAGATTAAAATTACACATGATTGATTAAGATCAACATTTAAATTTCATGCAACATCATCAATTTGCTTCAATAATTAAGCACTTTTATGTAAATCAACTTAAATCAAAAAGAACTTAATTCAACTATGCAATTCCGAATTTACACATGATTATCAAATCAATTCACAATTCTAGACTTAGATCTATATTCTCAATTCAAAATTCAACCTAGATTCAATTAATGCTTGATCAAAAAAGTACTTCTCAAATAATCACTTATTTCAAAAGTGCTTAATTCAAGAAAAGTCACTGATAGAAGTGAAGAGGAGGCTTACGTATAGAGATTGCAATGAACAGGTCAACAGTCGGAGAAGAATTTCTCTTGATCTTGACTTTTGGATCTTGATGCAATTGTTGTTGTGTTCTTGATGAAAAAGGTGTACAACCTTGATTTGATCTTTGAGAGAACTGAGGGAAAAGTTTAGAGTATTTGTGAGATTTTTTTTTGAATTATGAGAGTCTCCCCTTAGAAATTGGAGTGAATAAGAATATATAGTGTGACATTATGTGAGTGAATTTGGTTAATGGGCCTCAAATAACCACAAATCAAAGTGCACATTTTGAATCACTTGAATGTGAAACGTTCCGGGAAAATTCGCGGGAACCTAGGTACGATTTCTAAAGTTAAAATGTGAAACAAAAATTTATACAATTTCGGGAACAAATTTGTGTCCGAAGATGGATTCAATCGGATAAATATTGAGAAAGTTATGAATTTCTGAAGTTTCGTCTCAAACAACTTTAATTCTCAGCTTCAGAATTTTCAGTGAGTTGCACGCGCTTGGGGTCAAAAACAAAAGCCTTCGGGGCATTGTTTGCTCTTGAAAATAGAAACCAAAATTCAGCTAACTCAATTAGAGAGACAATGCCACTAGAACGGGCTCGATACGATAATAATCGACCGAGTTAGGATTTTTTGAAAGTGATGCAGATAAGCTTTTGCCACAATTTTCTCGTGTGAACGCACTCGGTAAATCTACGATTTTGGAGACCTTCTGAGTAGAATTAGCTTACGGCTGTGAGATATGAAAATGTAGAGGACATCAAGAAGGAGTTTTATCCACTGGAACGGGTTCAAAACGAGCCACGGACTCCGAGTTATGAATTTCCTAGTGTGCAAAAACTTCACTTTCAACACATTTTTCCACTATATTTCTTCTAAACAACTCGCACATTCAGAGACTCTCTTCAAAGAATTGGCTCTCGAGCCACACATAAATTTTATAATACATCACCAGGGATATCTTGATTAAAGAAAACTTGAATATAACGGACCAAATTGGTCTCGTGAATTTCCGAATACCCAAACCGTTGCGGACCGATTATTAGCATAAAAAATATCCTGAGATCATCTATTGACGAAATAAACGTCTCTTGCAATTTAGCGAGGCTCATCTGAAATATCTTGATCTCATAACCATATACCCAATGATATGTATGCACGTTATGATGCAATATAATCCAAATTAAAGTCGTAATGAAAAGGGTAAATTTTAGGGTACAACAGTCAAGTGTGTAGTTGTTGCTATAATATTCTGACTCTGGTACAAGGCATGTGGCATCACTAGGTTCTGAACATACACTCTAGAAGAAAACATATGGTAACATGTTTCGGTAAAGTCAAGGTTCTGAATTGATCTTCTGTAACGTGTCTTAGGAACGTTAGTACAAGAAGTTTTGATCATGTCTTTGTGGTTTAGCTGAGGATGCCTTCTAAAGCTTTACTTTTGTGATACAAGTGTTTGAGATTATGAAGACGAGGTTCTATTGAAAAAGTTTTGATGATCTAAAGAAAATGAAGTTCTTACAACCAAGTGTTGAAGATTCTGAAGAGAAAGGTTCTATGTGATAAGTTCTGAAGACTCCAAGACTTAGGTTCTTTGGCTCATAAGAAAGATTCTTCTACAACAAGCTTTGATGTTCAACATTCAAATATCTGAAGCCTCTGAAGATAATAAGAAAGTTCAAATTGTTAATGTGTGATGTTATGCAAAAGGTACATAAAATGTATGTGACCTCTACCCTCCAGGGTGGCGTAAGGACAGTCCTTTATATTGTATTTTCAACCACTCTCGTTGTGATCGTTGGAACCAAAAGGCTGGATTTACAGCTATCTTTCTTTACTTAACGAATCTCTGTTTACAAGCTTAATAGAAAAATATTATTCAGAGGAAAAGGTGGAAAGCTATCATTGAACACTGACAAGACACAAATAATATTTTATATTATCTAAACTCTTACACCTTATTCTATTCATTGGTAACTAACCGTTGATGTAGGAAAAGTTTGTTCTACCCTCACAAAGTCTCTCTCTGCCAAGGGTTATAAAAGAATATCAAAGCTTCAAAGATAAATTGGTGGTTAGCGGTTTAACCATTGCCAATGGTCGACAAGCTTCATCTTATGGAAGGAAAGAAGTGGACTCTGAAGATGTTAAAGCTGCAATGTTATGCATACTGAAGACCACTAAAGAAGAGAGAAAAGAAAGAAAGAAGATTTCAACAAGATTTCATTCAACTATCATCATATGCATCTTGGATAAAACAGAAGAAGCAAGGAGATGATGCTCATAGCTTGCTCAAAGAAGAAGAAGACTATAAGATATTATTCAACTTCAAATCACATATATATTGATAAATCTCAGAAGAAGCAAGGAGTTATTGCTCGTAGCTTGCTCAACAAGAAGATGAAGAAGAACACTACAAGATGATACTCAACTTCTGATCATATACATCTTTGTAGAACATTATAATGAATACTAGAGTTGTTGCTCGAATAGTGTTTCTATTTATATATCTCTTCATGTAAATTGTTTTAACACTTGAGTTGTTTCTCGTAGAAGTGTTAAACAATATGTGCTTAAATTTTTTGTGTAATCTTCTTAGAAGAAGCAACCATGTAAACACAAAAACCCCATTAATTGTTGTTGATTAGTTCCCTGAGAGACTGAGTGAAAGTCTGATCTCAAGAAGATACTGGTTGTTGGTCATTATGGAAAATCCTGATAGTAGATTCTGAGGAATTAGATTATGTTGGGTCAATGGTAGTCATATCTCAAAGAGGATTGAGTGAAGGTCAGACTCTTGTGAGATCCCTGATAGATATCATTACAAGGAATTCCTGGTAGGTGATCCCGAGGGATCAGATTCTATTGGGTCAATGAATGTTATATCTGGTTTGATCCCTGAACGTGTCATTATGAGTTAGTCAATGGCAGTTTCTCGTGCGATTATAATCATTTTGGTTATAATGGATTAAGTCCTTGGATAAGGAGAAATCATCCTTCCGAGGGTGGACAGGAGTAGCCTAATTAACAACGAACTTGGATAAAATACTTGTGTCGTTTATCTTTATTGTCTTTATTTCTATTATCATTTTAGTGCATAGAATTTTAATGGGGAATGTTTTCTATGAACATAATTCAACCCCTCCCCTTTACTTGTGTTTTCTCTACCTTCAATTCTAAGCCAAAGGCATTATTCACACACGTGGAACCTCATTCAATCAAGAAGGCCCTTTCATAAAATGAATGGCTTAAATCTATACAAGTAGAATATGATGCTCTCTTGGAAAATGAGACTTGGATATAACAAATATTTCACCTCATAGAAAACTTGTTGGCTACAAATGGGTCTTCAAAGTAAAAGGAAATGCATATGGCACGGTGAACAAGTACACAGTAAGACTTCTAGCCAAAGGCTACCATCAAAATTTTAGATTTGACCTTAATGAAACCTTCTCTCTAATTGTGAGGCCTACCACAATCAGAATCATTATCACACTTTCACAGGCCAAAAAATGGAAGCTTCAACAAATTGACACAAATAATGCTTTTCTCAATGGCCCTCTTCAAGAGGAAGTGTTCATGATTCAGTCACTTGGCTTTGAAAAACAAGATTCTAGTCTAGTGTGCAAGCTGAATAAAACCCTCTATAGACTCAAACAGGCTCCAATGGCCTAGTATGAAAAGACAACTTAAGCAGAAATTCAATTTGGCTTCCTGCACGACAAATGTGACCACTCCTTATCCATTTACTCTCATCAAGGCATCACCATGTATGCTTTAGTATATATTGATGACATATTACTTACATAAAATTCTCCCATTTTAATCCATAAACTTATTAATTCTCTGCAAGCAAATTTTTCTCTCAGGAAGCATAGGCATTGAATTTAAGCATCTTCCAACTAGTAGTATATTTCTAATAAACACCAAGTACATTTGAGACTTACTCAATAGAGCCAAAATGTGTAATGGAGTCATTACACTTATGCTCAATTTCCAAAATCTTAGCAAGCCAGGATCATCTCCAATTCAAGATCCTCATCAGTACATGTCAATGGTTAAAGCATTATAATATGTCGTTTTCGTAGCGTAAAAAAACACTCAAGCCACTGCACACTCGAAATACAACAGAGTTGCCGCTGAACTTTATTAATTCCAAAGGAATGGGAAAATATATTAAAAAAAACCACGAAAGAAAGGATAATATGGTGATCAAAATCAAATTAAGGTTCGGGAGTCGGTTATGCAATGGGAAGGTATTAGCACCACTCACATTCGTTATACTCAACGGTACCCATTTAGGTAGTTTCACGACATATTATTAGCTTATGTCTACTTATGATATTATACTTATTGCGAGAAATAGAAAATAAAAGTAAAATGTTTTTGGTACTTTTTATTAACGGGCTCGACAAGATTTTAGAACCTTGTGCCTATGTATTTTCTCGTGCAATGGGAAATTCAGAGCTTACGTAGTTCTTGGCGAACTTAAAGATTTTAGATTTGGGCGACACGGAAGGAGTGTCTAATTTAACACACACATGTGTTGAAGGAAGGAAAGGTTGTAGGTTGTTTAGGTCAACACTGACGAGTGTTAGGGAAAAAGGAAAAAGGTTTTTGGTTGCTAACACGGATAACTGTTTAGGAAAAAGAAAAAAGTTAGTCTGACAAGACATTGGATCTCACTACCATGTATCATCCGCTACAATGAGGAACTCAAGACATACATACTTCTGGGAACTACACTAGGTTGGTTTAGGTTCACGTACAAGCGAAGGGACCAACACAGACGAATGTTGGAAGAGAGAATCAACACAAATGAGTGTTTAGGAAAGTTCTCTCTTGGGGATAAAGGTTTTTGGAAAGGTTTCGATTCTAAAAAGGATCTTGATGTTCATCAAATGTTTTGGATTTTTGAAAATGGTTTGGGTTTTTAAGGATTGAAAAAGGACTTGGTTTTGACCAAGGTTTTATACGCATTGTTTTGAAAATGATTTGAAAAGGTATTGAAATAATAAGATACTTTGAATCGACAATTGCTTTTATTTTGTCAAAGCATTTTTATTTTATTTGAAAAGTGGGTTGATTTTGAAAATGAAAATGATTTGAGTGAAAAAAGGTAATGAAAAGGTTTATGGATGATGATGCAAAGGCGATTTATTGGTGAAGTGAGTGAATATGCAAGCGGTCGACTTATTGTTTTGGAAAACACCCTTGGTTTTCATCAAGGTTTTCAAGATAGAAGAGTCTTAAGTTCATTTTTTATTTGATTTTGAAAACGGTTCGATGTTGATCAAACGTTTTTATTTTGGAAAAAAGGGTTGTGTAATACGGTGGGAGAACTGACTTTTGGTTTTGCGTTTTATCACAAATGTTGCGGATAGCAAGAGTCGCCACCGACTTTTATTTTATTCAACAAAGGAAAGGGTGAAAAGAACAGGAAAGACCTTTTGAGAATTTTTCTGAGTTCGGGAGGTAGGTTATGAAAAGGGAAGGTATTAGCACCCTTTTCATCCATAGTTATCTATGGACTCTTAATCGCTAGATCACTTTAAAAATGCTTTGTGAATGTGTGTTTGAAAATATTTTGAAAAATGCCTATATTTGGCAACTTTTTAATGATTCTCGTATCGTTGAGAATACATACAAAGTGTTTGTTTTGATAATATTTTAGAAAAGAGTGTATGTGTGAAAAATGTTTTTGATTTATGAGCAAGCGACTACGAGCTATCTACCTACTCAAAAAGTCTTTCGCATTATTTTTCCTCTTCCTTTAGCTAGTGATATCCTACCATTAGTTAGTAGGAAGCCCTATCATTGGATGTTTGAGGGACGGGTGCGGGTCATCCTACAGTCATAAAGGAAACTCGTAGGACGCTTTAGCAGTTATCGTAAGGGACTAAGATCGTTTTACCGAGGAAACATCAAAGGGTCATTGAGGGACTACGATCTTTTAACCGAGGGTCTTTGATAAAGCGTCCCATGTTCGAGGGACATGATTGTTTTTATCTGAGGCAACAAGTGAGGGTCATCCTAGAGGTGGGCATGTGCAAGGTGATTTGTTTTCAGTTATTTCGTCTTAGATTTATGGTTATCTAGTGTTTGCTTTTAGCCTTTGCCATACAATCATATTAAACTAGCAGTTTATATATACAGGCATAATTATAAGTGCAGAAAATAAAGTGCGGGAAAGAAAATCTACGCTATTGCAACACTTCTGGGATGGTGAATACAAACCATAAAACGGGGGAAAAGTACAGAAATCCTAATTTGTATATTACATCCCTTGACAGTTACATATTTATAAAAATAACAATGTGAAAAAATAAATAAGCGCGGGAAGATTGTGAAAAAGGGAAAGATATTAAAACCTAAAGAAAATTCTAAGCATTAGGAAAATATTTTTGGCGTTTTGTAAAATAATAATTAAACCTAATTCTAATTAGTTTATAAATTAATTATGAACTAAAATCAAAATGTGATTAAATTAAATTAATTTTATTTATCAAAATTAAATTAATTAATCAAAAAAACCTAAATCTAATTTTAGTGATTTTTTGTGATTTTTTCTGATTAAATAAAATTGATTAAAAGGAAAATAAATAATTAAAAGAAAAAAGAAAAATAAATTAAATGAGCCTGCTGAAAAGAAAACTGGGGGATGTGAGAAACCAAACGCTAAGCCCAAATTAACAAGGCCCAGGATCTGTGCTGGATTCAGTGAGGGTGGTTCTTTGAAGTCTATGGTGTGCATGCTGATCTGGAGCGGTGGATCAAGATTTGTTGAGATCCAAGAGTGATGATGAGAAGACACATGGTGGGCATGCTGAGTTCGCTTGCATTGGATCTGTAAAAGAAAATCATGAGAATAACATGTCAGGGGCAGAGATCGAACCCATGCCTTGGCACACTAGCACCCTACCACACACATGTTTACCACTGAGGCGGCCATTACATATGGTATATAATCCAAATGAAAATAATTAAATATGTAAAACGCTTCTAACGGCCGGAGAAGCGCCGAAGGCCTAGCTCTGGTCGCCTTCTCTGGTGGGCTACTTCCTGAAACCTTCAAAATAGAAAGCCTCAGTAATCTAAAAAAAAGCCTTATCCCCCCAAATCAAGGGTTGTGGTTTTAAAAATGGGGTTATTTTGGTCTGAAATATCCTATATCATGAGATCTGAAACAAAGTGTTCTTGATGCCCTAACAATGGCATAGCATGATTCCTGCGTCCAATATCATATGTAACACGTCAGACTTGTTCTAATGATGCATATGAGAAGTTTAAACAAATTATCCATGATCAAAACTACAAGAAATCAAAGTTTAGAATTTTATCAACTTCGACAACCAGCGTGATAGAGAGGTCACGTTCTGGTGCTTGAGAGAGGCAGTTATGGACTCAGATCAACTCCATTGATCCTCAGGGGATGAATGTTGACCTTAGTTTTGATTGATAAAGGATGGAAGTTAGGTTACAAATTTTTTTAATTCTTTTGAATTTTGTGAATTTTGGAGATTTTCTTAGGCAGTGTTTTTTGTGTGGTTTTGATCTGATTTAGTAGCACTTATATAGAGGAAGGAAATGAGGGTGAAAAAGTATGGAAGGAGACAATGTATTTATGGCTTATGGGGACAAGAATAAAACACATTAAAAAAATTCCATTTTTGATATTCTCCTTGCATTCTTCATCTCACACGGTTTTTGGCAAGGTTTATAACAGGCTAGCATGTGTTGTATTGGGCCTCTAGGTGATTGAAATAAAAGCCTAAGCCCTCATATTATTATCTCATATTTTATTTGATTTTATTTGCTTTTAAATGAATAAAAATACAAATAAAAGAAATAAAAAACATAAAAAATATGTGAATGGATTTATAGGTCCTTTGACACCTTATGAACATGTTTGAGCATCAAAATTTAGGCCCACTAGTTCAAAATTTCAAGTTTGCTCACTTTACACTTTATGCATTTCCTCAAAATTTCCCAACTTGTGAAACTAATAACTTGATCAATTTTTATCTTGTGAAGGTGATCTTGGACTTTTATGGAAATCTCAAGATGTCCTCTCCAATTTCTCTTTTTATCATTTTTTCATTTGGAGACTTTATCTTGATGTAAGTTGCCTTGACAAAAAGTGTCTTTTTGTTGACTTTTGAAATGACATGTAATGTATTAGCTCATTTCTTTCAAATGAAGCACTTTTTGGACTTGAGCATAAATAAAAAGTTGTAGAGAATTGGATTTCCTTCAAAATAGGCTTTGGTTGGGGAAAAGTTGATGAAGCATGTGAAAGTTATGCTTGGTCAAAGTTCAGTTGATTTCTCCTAAGGAAACCCTAGTTTGACATCTGGTGGCTTTTGATGATTTGAGGGATTTCCTTGAGGAATCATGATCAAACATTGATCAAATGATGACTATCACTTCAAAATGTTGATGTTGACCAAAATCTTGAAGTTTGACTGTATATTGACCACAATTGACTTTTTACCCAATACAGTTGATTATCAATCATCTGAGATATTGACTGAGCAAACTTGTGATACAAGACTTGAAACTTGATATGAGAATTGTTGAAGACCTATGATGAACCATGAAAACCATTTGAGACCTTTGAAACCCATTTTCCCTTGTGCAAAGTGAAACCCTAAGTGTAGACCCTTTGCTTAAGAGAAGCATTTTGACTGGTCAACCCTTGAGTAGATTTGAGTATTTGAGACCTTTGTGAGCATGTCTTGAAGAAAATGGGAGGGTAAATTTTGGGGTATAACAACTTCCCCTGTTAAATCTTTTTAAATCTAAAGAGTTAGATTGGCTTGTCCGCCATTCCTGATTTGAATGTGGAAGATGACTGAACACTTAAATACCCAGAATTTTGCACTCGCCGGTGCACGAAGTAACGTTGTTGGTTGGTTATACCAGGAATAGGCTTAAAGATGCCATTTGGAGAGGTGACAGAGAATCATCGGAGATGGGATTACAGATTCCATATGTGATACGGTGGCAGAACCGATTGTTAATACTTGCTATTTTAAAAAACAAACACCTACACATTTCCAAAATAATATGTTTAATAAAGTTATGTGATACGGTGGGAGAACTGACTTGATTGTTTTGCGTTTTATCGCAAATGTTGTCGTTAGCAAGAGTCTCCACCGAATTTTATTTTATCCAAAAGGAAAGGTAAAAAAGCACAGGAAAGACCTTTGAGATTGTTTCTTGAGTTCGGGGGTAGATTACGAAAAGGAAAGGTATTAGCACCCTTTTCATCCATGGTTTTCCATGGGCTCTTAGTTACTTGCTAGATCACTTGCTTTTGTTTGAAAATGTGCTTTGTGTGGTTTTGAAAGTATTTTTGTAAAAGAGGCCATTGTTTAGGCAATCTTTTGTAATGATTCTCGTTCGTAAGAATGTATACAAAGATGTTGATATTTTTTGAAAATATTTTCAATGTTTGTAAGATGTTTTGGAAGTGTGTAGGTGTTTGTTTTTGAAAATAGCAAGGATATTTGTTTTGAAATGGAGCAAGTAACTAGGAGTAATCTACCTACTCAAATGTATTTCTTGTTCATTTTTTTTTCCTTTGACATTGTTGTCTTACCATTGATTTGGTAAGAAATCCTATCTTTGGATGTAAACGGGACGGGCGCGGGTCATCGTATAGCCATGATTAGCAATGTTGCAAAGTATCTTAGCATTTTTGAGGGACTAAGATCATTTTTGTAAGGCAACTTGGAATAGCGTCATCGAGGGTCTATGATCTTGTATTTGTTTGTTTTTGCTAAGACACTTTACATGCGTAATATGGCCATTTTGTATAAGGAAGTCAAGTGGGATAACCCTAGGGGTGTCTTGTGTGCAAGTGTGTCATTTTCATGCTTGATTTTGTCTTGGATTAGGGTTTTCTATTTGGTTGATTTTATCTTGCCATACAAACCCTAATTACTAGCATTTTATTTAAAAGCGATAAATTGCGAAATTTAAAGATTACTACGCTATTACAATACTTTGTGGGAGGGGGATACAATTTATGAATAGGGATTTGCAATAATATAAACCTAATTAAGCTATTACAACCAAATTGAATATGTACAAATATTGGAATAAGTAATATACAAGATAAATCAAATATGTAAATATGTATGAATGCAAAGAAGATTTTGTTTGGTTTTTTATGTGGAAAAAGTTTTGACCTAAACCTAATAAATGAATCAAGATTAAACTCAAATTAATTAAGAAAGAAAAATATTTTTAGAAAGGATTTTTGATTAAACCCTAATTCTATTTTATCAAAAGGGAATAAATTTCTTTGAGAAAAAGCAAGTATTTTTGTATTTTTTGTCTTGAAAATAATATATGGTATTTATAAAGTGTTTTGGTCTTTTTGTATTAAAATAATATGTTTAATAAATGCATAGAAAGATAAATAAGAATTAAACTAATTTTAAATTAATTTACAAAGTTCTTTAAGAAACTAGATAATATATATAACTAAAGAAAATGTTTTTTTATTGAAAAAAATGAAATAAAATAAGTCAAAATAAAATTTATCATTTTTATATTTTTTGTAATTTTTAATATTAAGAAAAATGTATTTGATAAAATGAAAATGAAAATAAAATAAGTAAATAAAATATTTGGGCCAGGGGGTGCTGCAAGCAAACAGGGGTAGGAGGTTAGAAAAAAAACAAAGGCCCAAAGTTCCAGGAGCCCACGCTACCAAACAAACAAAAGAAATTGGAAAAAACATGAAAAATTTGCAAAAGGCAGCGCCAAGGCTCGAACCCGTGACCTAGGGCATTTTTGTGCGTTGCCTTACCACTGGGGTGGCTATACATTCGTTAGTTTAAATGAAAACACAAATACATAACACAACACATTGCCTTGCCCTGTACTTCATCTTCAACCTCTAGCCAGCCAGACCCCTTGTAACTTTTTCATTTCTCAATAAAAATGGAAAGTGATAACATGAACATTATAGCATTTTACCTCACGATTCTAACCATGTACATAACTAAAACTATAAGTCCAAGATCAGAGAGAATTTTGTTGGCCCTAATTCTTAACCTAATTTTTTCTGAAACTTCAAACTTAAAATTCTCTAAACTCAAGCCAAATAAATGCAAGTTATAGATATGTACAGCTTCGTAGCAATGATGTCTACATTCTATATTCACAAATGGAGAGATAAATATGCATGTATTAAGAGTTAGAAAAATAGAAAACTCACCTTGAAAATGGAAATCGTGTTTTGAAAATGAGCTTGCTTTAGGATGTTGTGATGACCAGGTTAGCTTCCTTGAACCTCTAGGAAGCTAATGCAATTCTTAGCTTGTCTTGAGGGTGGCTGGAATGGTCTGGAGAAGTCCACCTGTGTTACTCTATTTTTGAACTTCAACAATAGGGAAGATGGAGTTACAGTGATGTTTCAGGGTGTGAGATGGTTTACTTGTAAGGTAAGGAAGCTTGGGAAAGCAAAAGGCCTGGAAACGCACGAGTGAAATGGAAGATTCAGTTCACAAGTCAGAAATAACAAGTTTGGAGGCTTGGTATGCAACTTCTGATTCTAGGGTGTTTAAAGGCTTTGGCATGCATGGTTTTAGTTGCAAAGTGATGTCTTTATATAGAGCAAAAGGTTGGAGGACTTGTGCTTGCTCAGAAGTACAAGATCACATGTCTTGCTACATTTCTTGTTTTTGAAGCAAGTATGAGAAGTGACTTCTTAAGGCATGATTCTGATCTTGTAGGGTGGATTGAAGCTTTAAAAATGTTTTGTTCAGGTTTAGAGACTTGGTTTGTGCAGAGAGAATAAGTCCAAGGATCAAGAAAATGGAAAAATGCAAAAAGCATGCTTTTCCAAAATGGCAATGTTGCCTTTCTTCCAAAAATGGCTATTTTCTTGTACAATGCATTGAATGCTTGGCTTTAGGGCATGAAACCTTGTGCAATACATTAATTGTGGAGTGACAAATGAGTTTGAGGCCTGAAAAGTGAAGATTGTACATCCAATTTGCAAATTTGAAAACTTGTTCTTCATGAAAATGACCTATAATCAAAGTGATAAAACCCTAACTTCATCTCTTCGATTCTCCCTACTCAAGAATGATCTCAAGGAGTTCTGTGACATTTTGGAAATCTTGTAATATGCTATACAATCCATCTTTGAAATGCTTTTGAAGATTCCTCTTGGAACTAGGTGAAAAGTTGTCATGAAGTTATGTCAAAAACATGCCTAACTAGGGCAAAATTTCACTAAGTTATTTTAGTTCATGAGCATGTATTCACAAAATTATATCTTGAGATCCAAGCATCTTTAGGAGAAATTGTGTGAAGAAAAGTTGTAGATTTAATAGATATCTACAATTTTCATGTTGGGAACTTCCTTTGAATCATTTTGTATCATGGTGAAAATTTGGCCTAAATTTGAGAAAAAATAAGAAATTTTTTATACTTAGAAAAATTTCTAAGTTAAGAAATTTCAAATTTCAAAACAAGATCTTCAATCCTTGATTTCTTGATGAACAAGTTACACATTTTTGCATGTTTTGATAAATTGTGATCCTTGGCACTTGAATTTGACCAAAAAGTCAAAGTTTGACTTTTCAGTATACAGTTGACTTTTGATCAGTTGACTGAAAAACTCATCTGTCAATCTAATGAATTTGTAATATTTTGGATCATGTCATTAGGTCAAGATGATGCAATTGAACTATTGAAATCATGCTTCAAAACAATTGATCATTTGCTAGGTCAAAAAATCAGAAATTTCCCCTTCTCAATCAAAAACCTAATTTTGACCATTTTGCCCTTTTGATGATTTGATCAAATTTCTTGGAGAATTGTGGTACAAACTTGATTAAATGATACATATCAGTCTAAGATGTTGATATGGATAAAAAACTATGAAGTTTTGACTGAAAATTGGCCATAGTTGACTTTTTCTCCAATACAACTTATTTTTAGTTCAACTGTCCAATTGACTGATCAAAAGTGTGATTCAAGGCTTGAAACTTGACATGAGTAATCTTGGGGGGGTCCCTAATGATCCTTGAAAGTCATATGAAGCATTGATAGTCCAAAAATCCTTGTGCAAACGCAAACCCTAATTTTGGTCATCAGTGCATGAGGAGGTATCTTGAGCTGGTCAAACCCTAATGCAGTCTTGAGTCAAAGAGATCTTGTGAGAAAATTCTTGATAAGTAAGAGGGCAAATTTTGGGGTACAACAGCTGCCCATGTTCAATCTTCTTAAGCCTGAAGAGTTAGATTGGAGAGTTTTGCCATTCGTGACTTGAAGGTAGAAGATGATTGGACACTAGAGTGCCTAGAAATTTGCACTTCGGCGATGTGATTGTAGGGGGGATGGGCTTAAAGATGCCATTTGGAGAGATGATAGAAAGTTGTTGGAGATGGGCTTGTAGATGCCATCCGGAAATGATTGTTGAACCGAATTCGTGAGCTGAAATTGTATGGGCATCAGAATGGCATCCGTGTCTGGAGCGTGTCTGAACTGTATCTGAGGGTTAAATGAGTATCAGAATAGAGTTCGTGTCTGGAGCATATCTGAACTGTATCTGAAAGCTTGAATCTGAATGAGTGTCAGAATGGCGTCTGTGTCTAGAGCGTATCTGAACCGTATCTGAAAGTTTGAATCTGAATGAGTATCAGAATGATATATGTACTGTATCTGAGAAGTTGAATCTGAATGAATATCAGAATGGCATTCGTGTTTGGAGTGTATCCGTATTGTATCTGAAAATTTGAATCTGAATGAGTATCAGAATGACATCTGTGTCTGGAGCGTATCTGAACTGTATCAAAAGGTTTAAACATTGTTAATGATAGCTGTTAATCTTATCTTGAAAAGGGTAAAATGTTTGCTTAAAATGCCAAGTCATGATACATGAAATGCATGCATAATGGGATTATGTTGTATGCATTCATGTTTATCAATGTTTATGATATATGAATGCGATGTATGCGTATGTGAGTTGATTTGTTGCATTGTTGTTTGATTTAGGGAAATAAACTCTGTCGTAAGTGCAATGCCATGTACTTCTTGTAAAATCCTATTGGGGAATCCTGATAAATTTGACGACTTCTACTGGGGATCAATAATTTGAAACTTTGTTCCGCTGGGGATTTAAATAGAGTACTTTAGGGGATTACTTATGGAATAGCCTAGAGACATTTTCCTATTCTTTTAACCTATCAGTAATTGTCTTTCCCATTTTGTTTATTTGTAAACAGTAATTATGGTCAAATGCATATGTTCAACAATGAATCATTGGACGTTTTTGTAAACAAAACACGAGCGTAAAGAAAAGACAAATAACTTTTGCACTTTCAAAGGAATATTTTGTATTGACTTTGAATAGTATTTTTTGTACAAGGATAATAACATTATAGTAAGAGAATGTTGTCGTAAAAAATGAAAATTTTGATACAAAGAAAAGATAGCTATGTGTACAAAAAATCCCATGGGGTTTCCATTCTTCTATAGCCTTCGTATCTCTGAGCATCTTGTCTATTTGTTTCCTCGTCCAAAGATGATTAAATTGATCAGAACCTCTGAGTTTGTTAGTTGAAGCCAAAGGTCGTCCGTAAAGTGATCCAACAGAACATAGTCATACATACACTTTAATTCCCTAAATTATTCCTGGCCCGCCATTTCGGGTTTTCAGTCCACCGGGAAACCCTTTTTTGCCCAAGTCGCCCTTTCGGGTTTTCAACTTGCCGGGTGTACATATTTTTTTTGTTTTATCCCTAACTTTTTCCCGAACCTTTTGGTTCATCGGGATGCCCTTGTTTTTCCTAGCTGTGTCAACCTAGCGGGTCTCTTATGCGTAGTATCTTTTGACTATGTTCGCGTTTGTAGGGTGTGGCAGGTCGTCACCATCCATGGTGGTCAAGATCATTGCCCCACCAGAGAATATGTTTTTTATTACAAATGGTCATTCATAGGTAGGGGTCCATTTTCCCCTGGGATCATCTTGTGGCAATATAATGCGTTTGATCACTATATCCCCAACTTGATACACTTGGCGTCTGACTTTCTTGTTGAAATCCTTGATCATCCGTTTTTGATACATTTGACCATGGCAGACAGCAGTAAGTCTCTTTTCATCAATCAAGTTTAGTTGATCAAGTCGAGTCTGGATCTAATCGTCTTCATTTAACCCTGCATCCTTCATAATCCTCAGAGAGGGGATCTGGACCTTGATAGGCAAGATAACCTCCATGCTGTAAACCAAGGAATAGGGTGTTGCCCCGGTTGATGTGCAAGCCGTGGTACGATATCCGTGGAGAGAGAATGGTAACATCTCATGCCAGTCTTTGTATGTGACTGTCATTTTCTGTATGATCTTTTTAATGTTCTTATTCGCAGCTTCGATAGCACCATTCATCTTTGGCCGATAGGGAGAAGAATTGTGATGTTGAATCTTGAATTTCTCGTACAAGGCGGTGATCATAGTGTTGTTGAGATTTGTACCATTGTCAGTGATGATCCTTTCGGGGATACCGTACCGGCAAATGAGATTTTGCTTGATGAAGCTGGCAACAACGTTCTTGGTGACGGAAGTGAAGGAAGCTGCCTCCACCCACTTTGTAAAATAGTCAATGGCCACTAGGATGAATCGGTGTCCATTGGAGGCTGTCGGCTTGATTTCCCCAATCATATCTATTCCCCACATAGTGAAGGGCCAAGGAGCCTTCAAGACATTCAGAGGAACCGGAGGTACATGCACCTTGTCACCATAAATTTGACACTTATGGCAGGTTCGAGAGTGTTGCTAGCAATCTACTTCGATGGTAGACCAGTAATAGCTTTCCCGTAGGATTTTCTTTGCCATTGTATGCCCACTGGAATGGGTTCCAAAAGTGCCTTCGTGTAATTCGGCCATGATCCTTTCAGCTTCAACTTTATCTACGCACCGAAGTAACACAGAGTCATGATTGCGTTTATACAGGATGTCATTACTAAGGAAGAATTTAGCAGAGAATCTCCTTAAGAATTTCTTATCATTGATTGAAGCTCCTTCTGGATATTCTTGAGCCTCGAGATACCTTTTGACTTCATGAAACCAAGGCTGGTCCACTACTTCTTCGGTATTAATCTCGTGACAGTGTGCTGGTTCATCCATTCGTTTGATGGTGATCTGGGGAGCCTCGTTATCCCAATTAAGTTTAAACATAGATGACATCGTGGCTAGAGCGTCTGCTAGCTGATTTTCTTCTCGCGGGAAATACTCGAAGGTAATCTCCTCAAAATGTGGTAGCAATGTCAAAACATGTTCTTTGTAAGGGATAAGGTTAGGGTGTTTGGTGTCCCATTCCCCTTTGATCTGACTGATGACCAAGGCTGAGTCTCCAAATACATCCAATGATTTGATCCCCAAGTCTATGGCAGCTCTGAGACAAAAGATGCACGCTTCGTATTCCGCCATGTTGTTCGTACAATTGAAGAAAAGTCTGGCGGTAAAGGGAGTATGACACCCTTCCAGAGATATGAGTACAACATTGATACCATTACCAAGTGCATTGGATGCTCCATCAAAGAACAGGGTCCATCGGGATCCTTGTTCAGGTCCGTCATATGGCCTGATTTCTTCGCAGTTGTCTAATGTCATGATGTCTTCATCCGGGAATTCAAACTTCATGGACTAATAGTCTTCTACAGCTTGGTGAGCAAGGTGATCGGCTAATATAATGCCCTTTATAACTTTATGGGTAGTATACTGTATGTCTTACTCTGTCAGGATCATCTGCCATCTAGCTATTCTCCCAAAAAGAGAAGCCTTCTCGAAGATGTATTTTATCAGATCCATTTTAGATATCAACAAGGTAGTATGAGTCAGCATATACTGTCTTAGCCGGTGAGCAGCCCATGCCAGAGCGCAACAAGTTTTCTTGAGCATTTAATATCTGGTTTCAAAGTCGGTAAACTTTTTGCTCAGGTAGTAAATAGTGTGCTCTTTTTGGCCAGACTCGTCATGCTTCCCCAATACACACCCCATTGAGTTTTCTAAAACAGTCAGATACATGATCAGCGATCTTCCCTCGACTTGTGGCATTAATACAGGAGGCTCTTGTAAGTATTCTTTGATTTTGTCAAAAGCAACTTGGCATTCATCATTCCATTCGACTACTTGATCTTTCTTCAATAGCTTGAAGATTGGCTCAGAAGTAGCTGTCAGGTGAGAAATGAATCTGGAAATATAGTTCAAACGTCCTAAGAATCCTCTGACTTCCTTCTCAATACGAGGAGCAGGCATCTCTTGTATTGCTTTAACTTTGGCAGGATCGACATCAATACCCTTGTTGCTGACGATAAAGCCTAGGAGTTTACCAGATCGTACCCCGAATGTGCACTTATTTGGATTCAACCTCAGCTTGTACTTCTTTAGTCTCTCAAACAGTTTTTGTAAGTGGTAGAGATGCTCTTCTTCTGTTTGCGATCTGGATATCATATCGTCTATGTAGAACTCTATCTCATGATGTATCATGTCATGAAATAAAGCTACCATGGCACGCTGATAGGTTGCCCCAGCGTTCTTCAATCCGAATGGCATTACCTTGTAGCAGAATGTGCCCCACTGTGTGACAAATGTTGTTTTCTCCATGTCCTCGGGTGCCATTTTGATTTGGTTGTAACCTGAGAATCCGTCCATGAAGGAAAACATTTTGTGTTATGTCGTATTATCGACTAGGATATCAATGTGGGGGAGTGGAAAGTCATCCTTAGGGCTTGCCCTATTCAAATCTCTGTAGTCCACACACATTCTCACTTTGCCGTATTTTTTGGGTACGGGATAAACATTGGCAACCCATTGGGGGTAAGAGGTGACAGCCAAGAATCCAGCGTTAAATTGCTTCATGACCTATGCTTTAATCTTTTCTGACATATCAGGCCTCATTCGACGTACTTTTTGCTTTACTAGCGGACAATCTTCTCTTGTAGGCAGACGATGTACCATAATATCCTCATCAAGTCCTGGCATGTCTTCATATAACCAGGCAAAGACTTCGACATAATCATGCAACAACTGAATCACACGCTTCTTGACACTGGGTTCCAGATTGGCACCCACTTTGACCTCTTTTTTGTCTTTTTCGGTACCCAGGTTGATTGTATCCACGGGTTCCTCGTGAGGCTGAATGGTTCTTTCTTCTTGTTGTAGCAGTCTGACCAGTTCCCCTGGTACTTCACAATTTTCCTCACCTTCGTCTTCGGCTTGGTAGATTAGATTCTCAGAGTCACGAAAGGCCATAGCAGTATCGTTACCCATGGGATCCAGAATGGATGGATACCTGCATTGCGAGTGTGGGTGTGTGTAAGGGTATAGCTATCTTTGAAATAAAATGTAAAAGAAAAACAATGAGCACAAAAGTTTGTATGCGAAAACGTCCATGATTCATTGATGTCATATGAAGATGAAATAATAACCCTTACAAATGGACCATTGTGCCTTGGGTAAGACACAAGGTTTTAAGAGTGTGAATTATTTTGAATATTACAGATCCAAAAAAATGTAAATATAAATTACTGAGGGATAAAAGTGATTGGGATGAAATCTCTGGCTTCCCAATTGCTGAGCCCTCCATTGAAAGTCGGAAAGATCCATTCCTCCAGGTTGCAACCATCTTCACCGTCTTCTACCGCGTTGACCTCACAGTTGCTAATCTTCAAGGGTGGCCCTCCATCACGGGCACGGCGTACAGCCTTTTGAGCACTTGAAGTGAAACCTAGGCCAAAGTTGTCAGACTTATACGGGATATCCGGAAGTTTCCCCCCGATGGTGCATCCACCTTCCTCTACCACAGCTTTGGCGTCCTTTAGTGATGACATCCGGAGTGGAGGTCTTGTAATATTGGGAATCTGGGACACAGTCTTGGTCATTGCCACCTATTGGGGGACCTCTTCGAAGTGTTGAAATGGAGTTTCAATGAATTTACCGTCCAATTCCACATATCTGAAGGAATTGAGATGGCTGATCATGTATTCTTCCTCTCCATGGACAGTGATAATCTTCCCTTGAAGGTGGATATCCATTACATAAAAGGTTGAATTGAAAGTTTGTGTCCTAACCTTTATGGGGATATCCACTTCCCCGTGCACCATCCTCTTTGAGCCATCAAATGCCCTTACTACTATGTTTCTTGGCTTTAACGTTAGCCCCTCGCAGTCAAGTCTGTCAAGATCTTTTTTGGGTAATACATTCAGAGATGAGCCAGTATCCACCAAAACATGTGCCAGAGTTGTGCCCCTACATTCTACAGAGACATGCAGGGCCTCATTGTTCTTTCTTTTCCTTGGTGTCAAATCAGCATCCGAGAAGCGTAGGCCATTATCTGCTGTCAAGCTGGCCATGCAGTCTTGGAATTGATCAGCAGACGTCTCTTGAGGCACATGGGCTGTTTTTAGGAACTTCACCAAGGCTTTCGCATGTGGCTCGGAACACAGTAGTAATGCAGCATGGAGATTTTTGAGGGAGTTTGCCCCAATTGTTCAACTACATCATAGTCGCTCCTCTTTATAATTTTTAGGATCTCCTCTATTTCTTTCTTGGAAGCCTCAGGGATAGTCAGTGATTGAGCCTTCGTCTGGACAGACTCCACTTGAATACTCTTTCCTCGAGTTTCGGCAGCAAGAGTGTTGGTAGGAATGATAACAGGAGTTGTAACATCTTTTTCAATAGGAGAACTTGCAGAGATGATTATGGGTACAGAAGTAACCTTTGGAGAAGCCACAGGGATGACCACGGGTCCAAAAACTGCTTTTGGGGGAGCAATTTCTGGAGAAAAGATCCTACCGCTTCGGGTAATTTTACTAGTTCCGGAAATATTGCTGATGTCGGAATCTTCTTCTTCGAAGTTTATCTCTTCGGTGGCCGGCCAGTCTTGTTTGATGCCATGGTAGTAAATGTCCCCTCCGTAATTCCACGGCACCGTTTTGTCTGATTCATATGGGACTGGCCTAGGCATTGTGATTATTAGAGGAGTTGCTTTCGGAACTGATGTAATTCTAACGGGTCTTTTGGTGGAGACCCTGGAAGAATTGGCGGAAATGGTAATGATTGAAACATCTTCAACAGGAATAGGTGAAACAGGAGTTTTTCAAACAAAATCTCTTTGTTATCTATCAGGCATTGAATGCCTGCCTTTAGCAAAGGGCAATCAGTTGGTTAGGACAAGCAGAGATGGCAAACTTTATTACATCCCGAGAACACACCGGCTTTCAACAAGTTTATCTTAATGGTCGGAAATGGAGTCATGAGTTCATCAACTGTGGTAACAAATAAATCTTCTTCAATAGCATTGGTATTGTGACCATGTCTAGGCATAGGAGCAGAAATGACATTTGGCTTCTCGGGCGCATCAAACTAAATTTCTTTTGCTTCAATGAGGTCTTGTATTTTGTTTTTCAAGGCCCAACAGTTATTAGTATCGTGACCAGGACTTTCAGAGTGATATGCGCAATGGGAAGTGGGGTGATAATGAGGGGATGTGGTATTGGGGTTTTTTGGAGCTTCTTTCAAGGTTGCCAAGTTTGATCTTAGAAGATGCGGTAATACTTGAGACAGGGTCATGTTAATTCTGGTGAATTGCCTGAATGGCCTTTCCACCCTTGGTTGATTACTTCTTTGTTGATCAGATGTAGGCTTGGGAATCATAACAGTCCCCACCATTGGTCGACGTTCGGCCCTATCTTGGTTCCTTTGCGGATATACAGCAGCTACCTCTTTCTTCTCGATGAAAGGCTTCCTTACAGCTATAGAAGAAGATGAATCCTTCTGAATCTTTCCACTTTTTATGCCAGCTTCCACCCTCTCTCCGGTTAATATTAGTTCAGTAAAGCCTGCAGATGAACTTCCGATTAAATGGTTGAAGAAGGGGCCAGATAAGGTGCCTAATAACATGTCCACCAATTCCCTTTCAGATAGAGGGGGTTGAACTCTTCCAGCCAAATCTCTATATTTTTGTGTGTAATCCTTGAAACCTTCATTGGAAGCCATGGCCATACTCTGGAGTTGAGTACGGGTAGGCGCCAAATCAGCATTGTATTTATATTGCTTGTAGAAAGTTGCGGCAAGATCTTCCCAATTGTGGATGTTGGCTCTTTCTAGTTGATAAAACCAGTCGAGTTGTGTTCCAGACAGACTGTCTTGGAAAAAGTGCACCCATAAGTCTTTATCAGCGGTATGAGGTTGAATTTTTCTCACATATGACCGGAGATGCATTTTAGGGCATCACACTCCATCATATTTTGCAAACATAGGAACTTTGAATTTCGGAGGAATCGCAATCCCCGACACTAGTCCCAATTCCTCAAAGTCTAAGCCCAGCACCTTTTGGATTTCCATCGCGCTCAACCGCTCTTCAAGATGTTTATACTTCTCATCAGCTGGAGGATATTGTTCCTCAGAGTAGTCTTCCTCTTCTTCCTCCTCTTCTTCCGATTCTGACGGGACAAATGTTTCCTTGCCTTTCCCTTCTCCTTCACCGGATGTTGTTGCAAAATTCAAAGTCCTTCTTGTCTGCCCATGAAATCTTCTTCCCATGTTTAAGACTCTGGTTACCTTCTTTGTTTTCTTTTTCCTCTCTTCAGCCAGCAGAGTCTTCAATTCTTCTTTCCCCTTGGCTAGGGTCATGAGCAATTGTTGAAACTGCGTATTCTGGGCTTGGAGATCTTTCACTGTTTGCTCGAGTCCATCTTACTGAAATAAACAGTAGAGAGATGAGGAGACTTGTTGCAAAAGACTTGTTTATGTTATGATGAATGATATATGCATATGCAATGTTTTCAAGGATTTCAAAGATTCAAGTTTGTTTTAGACAAAAAGTGACACATGTTATATTAATAAGATAAAGTTTGAGTACATCAATGCCCCTTGGACAAAATAATATAAAACTCTAAGATAAAAAGGTAGTGCGCATCCTCTTTGGTGCAATGTAGGCATTCAGAGTCTGCTCCTCATGAAGTAGCCTAGTGAGCTCCAAAACCTTCTTCTCACTTGCATAGAATTGGGCTTCGAAAGTATCTCGCTCCCCTTTGAGTTGTATCCAATCCCTTTGTAGGTCTTTAAGAGATGTGGGTATGTTAGAATGTCGGATAGTGTAGGTAACATCTCCCTCCTTGACAGGCTCAATGATTACCGGGAGAATGGAGGGGTAAGGCATCATAAGACTCTGAGCACGAGTTCGTACCCATTTGAGGTAAGGCTCAAGAGGGATGGAATTCTTGTGCCCCAAAGTCTTTCTATCCACCTTGTTTAGCATCCTCCAAGCTCGGATAAATCTTGGGCGTAGACCTTGTTCGTCTTTGTCGTAGTCAAATACCAAACCTTGAATCAGCATCTCATGCGGGCCATCCCTTCGGGCATAACCAAACTGTCTTAAGGCTAAACAAGGGTTGTAGGTGATTCCTCCCCTAATGCCAAGTAAAGGGACATTAGGAAATTATCCACAACGGTCGACAATGATAACATTCTCTTTGGAACGGGAGCACCAATGAATGTCTGAATGTTTGAGCGTCATTAACCTTTGTGACCACCTTGAACCTTGCTCATTCTTTAAGACTGATTGGGGAAGATGAGAAATAAACCATCTTGCCAAGAGAAGGGTGCAACAAATAAGGACACCTCTTTTCCTCATTGTGCGAGTGTGAAAAGAGTGTAGGATATCCCCTAGCAATGTAGGCACCAGATTGCGTGACATAAAGATTTTGACGGTGTTCACATCTATGAGTTGGTCAAGATTTGGAAACAAAACCATCCCATAGATGAGGAGAGCCACGATTTCCTCAAAGGCTTGCAAATCCAAGGAATTCCAACAGCTTTGGGCTTTCTCAAACAGAAACTTTGCTAGGAAGCCTTTGACACCACTCCTTGTTTCCCAATGATTTTTTATATCAGATGAGTGCAAGTGTAGAGCTTGAGCAATCTCTTCTGGCTTTGGATCTCTTTCCGTACCGTTGAAAGGTAGTTGATTGAGAATGGGAATCCTCAAGAGTTGGGAGAATTCTTCCAAAGTAGGCACAAGTTGATAGTCGGGAAATGTGAAGCAATGGTGCAAAGGATCAAAGAACTGAAAGAGAACCTTCATCATAACCTCATCTGTGTTGGAGGTGACCAAGTTGAGTAGACGACCATGTCTTTTGGTGAATGGAGAGTTCTCAGGAATCTTTGAAGCTAGCTCCTTAAGTTGTGGAGGAATTCTTACAAGGTTAACTTGAATAGTTTTTCTGCGAAGTGAATCCATATCCTACAAAACAATAACAAAGATGAATCCCCAAAATCCTTGAAATGGTTAGTGGATGTATATGATGTTCATGATGTCCATGATGTTATGTACAAGTATGCATATACAAGCAAAGCAAACAAATCCTTAGTTTAGGCTTGCATGGGTTTTATAGGTAAGTACCCTCTTGAAGTTTAGTTGGCTTTAAACCTGTCCTAGTAATAGTAATCGGGTTCTAAGGAGCTCAATATCACTGGATTTTTTCCTTGGTCATTGTTTCAGCTCAAGCCTCTTTAATGGAGACCAAAATATCCCAAGAAACCAAACCTCAATGAGTGTAATATCGAGTATCTACCAACTTCAGACTGCACTAAAGTCGGTCATCTCACTACATCCTAAAGGCCGAGTTGGTCAAGTAAAGGTTCTAGAAGTTCTTTAGTGCTTTATGACATCACTCAGCGGCCCCGTATTCTCTTTGATTAACTCAAAGGCTACTGGTACCCACAAATATGCCGCACTAATGTAGCTATTGCTTAGACCATGTTGGTATACCCCGCACAGTTTCCACAACGTATTGCTACAAGTGGTGTCAAAGGCTTCCTAGAAAAATTTATGTTTGAGAAAGCCCAAAGCTGTTGGAATTCCTTGGATTTGCAAGCCTTTGAGGAAATTGTGGCTCTCCTCGTCTATGGGATGGTTTTGTTTCCAAATCCTGACCAACTCATAGATGTGAACACCATCAAAATCTTCATGTCACGCAACCGGCCGAATTACACGAAGGCACTTTTGGCACCCATTCCAGTGGGCATACAATGGAAAAGAAAATCCTACGGGCAGGCTATTATTGGTCTACCATGGAAGCAGATTTCTATCAACACTCTCGAACCTGCCATAAGTGTCAAATTTATGCTGACAAGGTGCTTGTACCCCCGGTTCCTCTGAATGTCTTGACGGCTCCTTGGCCCTTCGCTATGTGGGGAATAGATATGATTGGGGAAATCAAGCCGACAGCCTCCAATGGACACCGATTAATCCTAGTGGCCATTAAATATTTTAAAAAGTGGGTGGAGGCAGCTTCCTTCGCTTCCGTCACCAAGAACGTTGTTGCCCGCTTCATCAAGCAAAATCTCATTTGCCGGTACGGTATCCCCGAAAGGATCATCACTGAAAACGGTACAAATCTCAACAACACTATGATCACCGCCTTGTGCGAGCAATTCAAGATTCAACATCACATATCTTCTCCCTATCGGCCAAAGATGAATGGTGTTATCGAAGCTGCGAATAAGAACATTAAAAAGATCATACATAAAATGACAGTCACATACAAAGACTGGAATGAGATGTTACCATTCGCTCTCCACGGATATCATACCATGGCTCGCACATCAACCGGGGCAACACCCTATTCCTTGGTTTACGGCATGGAGGTTGTCTTGCCTATCGAGGTTCAGATCCCCTCTCTGAGGATTATAAAGGATGCAGGGTTAAATGAAGACGATTGGATCCAGACTCGACTTGATCAACTAAACTTGATTGATGAAAAGAGACTTACTTCTATTTTCCATGGTCAAATGTATCAAAAACGAATGATCAAGTCTTTTGCAAGTAACTAAGAGCCCATGGAAAACCATGAATGAAAAGGGAGCTAATACCTTCCATGTATTCACAAAATTATATCTTGAGATCCAAGCATATTTAGGAGAAATTGTGTGAAGAAAAGTTGTAGATTTCATGGAGATCTACAATTTTCATGTTGGGAACTTCCTTTGAATCATTTTGTATCATGGTGAAAATTTGGCCTAAAGTTGAGAAAAAATAAGAAATTTTCTATACTTAGAAAAATTTCTAAGTTAAGAAATTTCAAATTTCAAAACAAGATCTTCAATCCTTGATTTTTTGATGAAAAAGTTTCACATTTTGGCATGTTTTGATGAATTGTGATCCTTGGCACTTGAATTTGACCAAAAAGTCAAAGTTTGACTTTTCAGTATACAATTGACTTTTGATCAGTTGACTTAAAAATTCATCTGTCAATCCAATGAATTTGTAATGTTTTGGATCATGTCATTAGATTAAGATGATGCAATTTAACTCTTGAAATCATTCTTCAAACCAATTGATCATTTGCTAGGTCAAAAAATCAGAAATTGCCCCTTCTCAATCAAAACCCTAATTTTGACCATTTTGCCCTTTTGATGATTTGATCAAATTTCTTGGAGAATTATGGTCCAAACATGATCAAATGATACATATGAGTCTAAGATGTTGATGTGGATCAAAAATTGTGAATTTTTAACTGAAAATTGGCCACAATTGACTTTTTTCATAATACAGCTGATTTTTAGGTCAATTGTCCAATTGACTGATCAAAAGTGTGATTCAAGGCTTGAAACTTGACATGAGTAATCTTGGGGGGTCCCTAATAATCCTTGAAATTCATATGAAGCATTGATAGTCCAAAAATACTTGTGCAAACTCAAACCCTAATTTTGGTCATCAGTGCATGAGGAGGTGTCTTGAGCTGGTCAAACCCTAATGCAGTCTTGAGTCAAAGAGATCTTATGAGAAAATTCTTGATAAGTGAGAGGGAAAATTTTGGGGTACAACAATGTGTAAATGGTTTTTTTTTATAAGCAATCAAGCAACTACGAGCTTCCTACCTACTCAAAAGGTCTAACGTTCTTTTCCTCCTCCTTTAGATGTTATTATCTTACCATGGATTTGGTAAGAAGCCCCATCGTTGGATGTATGAGGGACATCGAAGGGACGTACAGTCATAAAGGAAAAATGTAGAGACACTTTAGCAATTTCTATTTAGGGACTAGATCATTTACCGAAAGGCAACCATAGGGTCATCGAGGGACTATGATCTTTCGATTATGAGTCTTTTCTAAAGCGTCCCTGTCTCGAGGGACATGACTGTTTTATTTCTGAAGGCCACCAAAGTGGGGTACCCTAGAGGTGCATATGTGCAAGTTTATTATGTTTCAGTTATTTTTGTATTTTTTGTTAAGTTTGCTAGCGTTTGATTTTAGTCTTAGCCATAGAGTCCTATTAGTCATACATCTAGCAGTTAATATGAAAAGCAGTAAAAATGCAGAAAGTAAGGGTCCTACGCTAGTACAACCAAATCGGAAGACAAGAAAAATTTAAAAAATAATAAAATAAATAAGATATATGAATTCTTCAATCCAGGCCATGGACTCCTTCGATTCACCCTTCTTTTTCCTTCTTTCGATTGGCTTTGAGAGTTTATATGAGCAAGCTTTGATTTGCACCTTTACATGTCCCCTTCGACTGAGTTTGGGAATGGTATGGGCAACCTTTGATTGCAGCCTTCTCTACTTCTTTTGATTACACCAGGGAGTGGGCATGCGTAACCCTCGACTGCAGCCTTCTCTACTTCTTTCGATTGAGCCAGGGAGTGGGCATGAGCAACCTTCGACTGCAGACTCCTCTGCTTCTTTCTATTTAGGCTATGAAGTAACATGGACCTGTAGAGCAGCATGAGTGTATGTCTATCGTTCAAACTCTTTTTGTCTTTCGTTTGAAATCTGTACAGGTTAGTTCCAACAAGAAAAGCAAACAAGCTCAGAGGGCAGAAATGAAGAACACAACTAAGAGGCTATCTATATATTATGCTGAAACGAAAAGTAAGTACAGGGCCATTTACATGTCACGCTGAAACAAAAGATGCAAGGTCAGGGGGACTTACCTTGGTTAAAACTGGAACTTGTGTGGGGGACTAGAGTTGTTAGATGCCCTTGGATTCGAAAGGAGAGGGAACAAGTGTGGTGTGATCTTGTTGAGTTTTGAGATTTTTTTTGGTGTGCTTCTCTTAGGTTGTGTATGTGTGTAAAACAATCTCTGTGTATGGTTCCCCTGGGCTTATGCCCCTCTTTTGTGTGATCCTTTCAGGCTGTCTCTAGGCCTCTTTGGAGCTTTCTAGTGTGCTCCTTATATAGAGGGGGTGGAGGGGACAAGAAGGAAAATGAGTAAATAGCCATTAAGTTGGTGTTTTAAGGCCATGAATACCATTTTGAAACATTGCAAAAGATGTGGAATTCTTGTCCCATTTCTAATTTGAATGAATGTGGAAACCTTTGGATTTCTAATATCTTCAGTCCCTGCCCTTCGATTAGCCTCAAGTTGCCTCCTTCGACTAGGTCTTTTGAATGGATATTTTGTGTACCCTTCGAATGGGCCTTTGGTTGCCTCCTTTGAAGGGGTCTTTTGAATGGACCTTTTGTGTACCCTTCGAATGGGCCATTGGTTTCCTCTTTCAAATGGACTTTTTGAGTGTCTTTCATATGTATGCTTTGTGCCCTCTTCGAATGGGTCACCAAGGTATGTCCTTCGAATGGCTCAAATCTCATCATTGGAGCCTCTTCGATTGAGTCCATACTTAGCTAGCCCCAATAAAAAAAACTCTTTCCAGGCTAATCGGAGCTTCCTTCAGAATGCTTGTGCAGGAAACTTGAGTATGGAAATATGTGGGATTTTGGGCCAACCAGCATCTTTGCATATCTCTCTTTTGTTTTGGATAGCAATATGTGTATCCTTCATTTTGAACCAATGTGTGTTCTATTTTGAAAGGACCACATGCATTACTTGTATCCATCACTTGCCATTCTTTTGAATGGGCCAAACAAATTTTCCAAGGGAGATACTGTCCATTCGAAGCAGGAATCAAGTTTGCATGCAGGTAGTCATCAAGATAAACCTACAGAGGCCCTTGCTTAATCAAAGAAAACATGTAGGTAACCATTACATTGTGAATCAAATAAGCATGTAAATCCAATGGTGCATTCGAAGGACGTATGCAGGAGGCCCTTGCTTTGTGCCTGCTGGCATGAAGGAAGTTCATGCCTTATGAATTGAAGGCGAGCGTAGAGAAGGAACTTGTCTTCTGAATCGAAGGAAAGCTGCATGAGTCCATTGCAAACACCTTTTGAATCGAAAGAAACCAGTAAGAAGCCAACATCCTCTGAATCGAAAGAATCCAGTGGGAAGCTACTAACTTCTGAATCGAAGGAGCACCAACATGAGGCCCTTCCCTTTTGAATCGAAGGAGGATGTTTCAAAGGAAACACATGCCCAGTCGAATCTTGTATACATTAAACAAGCAAAAGGCCAAGGCTTCAATCGAAGCTTTGGAAATTTGAAGCAAGCTTGGAGGAGGTTAGGTGCTCAATCGAAGTCTGTCAAGATGCCAATCGAAAGACACCTTGTTCATCTTTAAAAACTTTATTTTTCTTTAATCAAGTGCTTGTGACCACCTATATAAAAAAGAATCTTGGAAAACATGAGAGTGAAAATTTTGGGGTACAACAGCTGCCCCTGTTCAATCTTCTTAAACCTGAAGATGTATATTGGCTTGTCTTCCTTTCCTGAGCTAAAGGTGGAAGATGATTAAACACTAGAGTGCCCAGAAATTTCCACTCGTATGAAGTAACACTGATTATTGATGATGGAGGGAATGGGATTACATATGCCATTTGGATAAGATGACAAAGAGTCATCAAAGATGGGCTTAAAGATGCCATTCAAAGTAGATGCTGATTTCACACATGGTCCCTTTGGAGGTTCCTGTTCCTCCTGTCTGAGGAGGAATCTGCTGGGGAATGTGGGTTTCAGTTGTTCTCCTGCTTGAGGAAAACTATGTGGGGGATAGAGTCTAGGATCTTCAGTTTTCCAAGACTCTGCTGAAGAGTTATCTCTAGAGAGATGAAAGTTTGTTGTTTTCTGGTTGAAATCCAGGCTTCACAGTAACTTGCTGGGGAAAATGGAATTAACTGCTATCTGGAAATGTATCAGAAGAAACCTGTGTAGGACTGTTTCACCTAGTCGTGTAGATAGTTTTCCTGTCTGGTTTCAGGTGTTGATCTACAAGTCAGCTGTTTGTAGATAGTTGTCATGTCTGGTTTCAGGTATTAATCTAGAACTTGGAAATTGCTGGTCGTTGAGATAGTTCTCCTGGCTTGTTACATATATTAATCTCTGACCTGAGAAAGAAAGATAGTTTCCTGGCTTGTTACAGTTGTTAATCTTCAATCTCCTCATGTAGATAGCTTTCCCAGCTTGTTACAGGTATTAATCTACAACGGACATCCATAGATAGTTCTCCTGGCTTGTTACAGGTATTAATCTGGAACTTTGAAAATTGCTGGTTGTTCAGATAGTTCTCCTGGCTTGTTATAGGTATTAATCTTCAATCTCCCTATGTATATAGTTTTCCTAGCTTGTTACGGGTATTAATCTATAATGGTCGTCCACATATAGTTCTCCTGGCTTGTTACATGTATTAATCTGGAACTTGAAAATTGTTGGTCATTGAGATAGTTCTCCTGGCTTGTTACAGGTATTAATCTCTGACCTGAGAAAGAAAAATAATTTTCCTGGCTTGTTATAGGTATTAATCTTCGATCTCTTCATGTATATAGATTTATCGGCTTGTTACATGTATTAATCTATAACGGTCGTCCACAAATAGTTCTCCTGGCTTGTTACAGGTATTAATCTGGAACTTTGAAAATTTGTTGGTCATTGAGATAGTTCTCTTGGCTTGTTACAGATATTAATTTCTGACCAGAGAAAGAAAGGTAATTTTTCTGGCTTGTTATAGGTATTAATCTTCAATCTCCTAATGTAGATAGCTTTCCTGGCTTGTTACAGGTATTAATCCATAATCGGCCGTCCACAGATAGTTCTCCTGGTTTGTTACTAGTATTAATCTGGAACTCAGCAACATTGGTCGCACAGATAGTTCCTTGTCTGGTTTCGTGCATTAATCCATGGGTTGTTGTATTTGTTGGTAAACCCGTCTTGTTTCGGGAGTTCATACCACTTGGTCGTATAGATAGTTTCCCTGTCTGGTTTTGGGCATTAATCTTTGACATGCTGTATAGGTTGACAGTGTTTGTCTATCTTCTAATTTAACCTGAAAAGGTAAAATCAGTTTCATGCGATGTCATGATCTATGAATTTCATGATAATCTCAAAATAAATGAGATTGTGATATATGCATTTGTGTTGCATATGCTATGATGTTTGTAGAAATGATGTATGAATGCAATGTATGAACATGTTAGTCGTTCACACTCTTTTTGTCTTTCGTTTGAAATCTGTACAAGTTAGTTTCAACAAGAAAAGCAAACAAGCCCAGAGGGAAGAAATGAAGAACACAACTAAGAGGCTATCTATATATTATGCTAAAACGAAAAGTAAGTACAGGGCTATTTACATGTCATGCTGAAACGAAAGATGCAACGTCAAGGGGACTTACCTTGCTTAAAATTGGAACTTTTGGGGGGGACTAGAGTTGTTGGATGCCCTTGGATTCGAAAGGAGAGGGAACAAGTGTGGTGTGATCTTGTTGAGTTTTGAGATTTTTTTTGGTGTGCTTCTCTTAGGTTGTGTATGTGTGCAAAACAATTCGTATGTATGGTTCCCCTGGGCTTATGTCCCTCTTTCGTGTGATCCTTTTAGGTTGTCTCTAGGCCTCTTTGGAGCTTGCTAGTGTTCTCCTTATATAGAGGGGGTGGAGGGGACAAGAAGGCAAAGGAGTAAACAACCATTAAGTTGGTTTTTTAAGGCCATGAATACCATTTTGAAACGTTGCAGAAGATATGGAATTCTTGTCCCTTTTTGAATTTGAATGAATGTGGACACCTTTGGCTTTCGAATACCTTCAGTCCTTGCCCTTCGATTAGCCTCAAGTTGCGTCCTTCGACTGGGTCATTTGAATGTACCTTTTGTGTACCTTTCGAATGGGCTTTTTGTTGCCTCCTTCGAAGGGGTCTTTTAAATGGACCTTTTGTGTACCCTTCGAAAGGGCCTTTGGTTGCCTCCTTCGAGTGGACTTTTTGAGTGTCTTTCATATGTATGCTTTGTGACCTCTTCGAATGGGCCACCAACGTGTGTCCTTTGAATGTCTCAAATCTCCTCATTGAGGCCTCTTCGATTGAGCCCCTACTCATCTAGCCCCAACAAAAAAACTCTTTCTAGGATAATCGAAGCTTCCTTCAGAATGCTTGTGCAGGAAACTTGAGTATGGAAATATGTGGGATTTTTAGCCAACCAGCATCTTTGCATATCTGTCTTTCGTTTTGGCTAAAAATATGTGTATCCTTTATTTTGAACCAATGTGTATGCTCTTTTGAAGGGACCACATGTATCACTTATATGTATCACTTGCCGTTCCTTCAAATGGGCCATACAAACTTTCCAAGGGAGATACTGCCCAGTTAAAGCAGAAATCAAGCTTGCATGCAGGTAGCCATCAAGACAAACCTGCAGAGGCCCTTGCTCAATTGAAGTAGACATGCAGGTAACCATTACATTATGGATCAAACAAGCATGTAAAGCCAAGGGTGTAGTCGAAGGACGTATGCATGTGGCCATTGCTTTGTGCCTGCTGGCATGAAGGAAGTTCCTGCCTTGTGAATTGAAGGCAAGCGTAGAGAAGGAACATGTCTTCTGAATCGAAGGAAAGCTGCAGGAGGCCATTGCCAACACCTTCTGAATCGAAAGAAACTAGTAAGAAGACAACACCCTCTGAATCGAAAGAAGCCAGTAGGAAGCTACTGACTTCTGAATCGATGGAGCACCAACATGAGGCCCTTCCTTTTTGAATCAAAGGAGGCTGTTTCAAAGGAAACACATGCCCAGTCTAAGCTTGTATACAGAAAACAAGCAAAAGGCCAAGGCTTCAATCGAAGCTTTGGAAACTTGAAGTAAGCTTGGAGGAGGTTAGGTGCTCAATCGAAGCCTGTCAAGATGCCAATCGAAAGACACCTTGTTCATCTTTAAAAATTTTATTTTTATTTAATCAAGTGCATGTGACCACCTATATAAGAATGAATCTTGGAAAACATGAGAGTGCAAATTTTGGGCTACAACACCATCCAAAATAACCATTGATAGAAATTAGAGTAAGTTTACGCGCGAATTCAATTGGAAGAAGTATCAGAATAAATCATACACTCGATTTAATCTGAGCTAGAAGATGTTTATGCTCATCTTCAATTGGAAGAAGTATCAGAATAAATCATACACTCGATTTAATCTGAGCTAGAAGATGTCTACAACCGTCTTCAACTCGAAGAAGTATCAGAATAAATCTACGCTCGATTTAATCTGAGCTGGAAGATGTCTATGGATGTCTTTAACTGGAAGAAGTATCAGAATAAATATACGCTCGATTTAATCTAAGCCAGAATATGTTTATGCTCGTCTTCAACTGGAAGAAGTATCAGAATAAATCTACGCTCGATTTAATCTGAGCCAAAAGACATATATGCTCGTCTTTAACTGGAAGAAGTATTAGAATAAATCTACGCTCGATTTAATTTGAGCCAGAAGATGTATATGCTTGTCATTAACTAGTAGAAGTATCAGAATAAATCTACGCTTGATTTAATCTGAGCCAGACGATGTCTACTGGAAGAAGTATCAAAATAAATCTACGCTTGATTTAATCTGAGCCAGTAGATGTTTATGCTCATCTTTAAATGGAAGAAGTATCAGAATAAATCTACGCTTGATTTAATCTGACCCAGAAGCTATTAACGATCGTCTTCAACTAGAAGAAGTATCAGAGTAAATCTACGCTCGATTTACTCTGAGCCAAAATCTATTTACGACCGTCTTCAACTGGAAGAAGTATCAGAATAAATATACGCTCGATTTAATCTGAGCCAGAAGCTATTTATGACCGTCTCCAACTGGAAGAAGTATTAGAATAAATCTACACTCGATTTAATCTGAGCTAGAAGATGTTTGCGCCCGTCTTTAACTGGAAGAAGTATCAGAATAAATCTATGCTCAATTTAATCTAAGCCAGAAGATGTATATGTCTGCTTTTAACTGGAAGAAGTATCAGAATAAATATGTGCTTGATTTAATCTGAGCCAGAAGATATCTATGCTTATCTTCAACGAGAGTAAGATGTATTTTTGAAAATGACCAACTGAGGAAATTGTTTAAGTAGTTGTTTGTCAGATGTAGCCTTTGAGAAGATTGTCTGGCCATATAAGTAGTTGATGATGTTTGTCTGTTGATTTATCTTTCCTAAAAAGGTAAAGATTTAGTTTTATGCAATGTCATGACGTATGAAATGCATTACGTAATGATGTTCTCAAAATAAATGAGACTGTGATATATGCGTTTCATATGCATATGCTATGACGTTTATAAATGGTGTATGAGTATGAAATGTTGTTGAAGTGTATTTGTAAACTCATGCATCATCTTTGTCTTGGAAAATAAATCCCTGACTGTTGCTGGGGATGAAGAATATGTGTATCTTCAATTTTGATGGGTATTCCTGCTTACTGTTTGAGGAAACTTCACCGGAGAATGTTGATTCCTGTTTGGGTAAGAGAGTCCAAGAACATTGGTTGTTCATTTCTCCGCTGGGGATTTCAGGGATAAAATAGATGGATAAACCTTCAAGGTGTTGTCTGACTGAGTTTTTGATACGGATACCGACTTGTCTGGAGAGAATAAGGTTGAATGATACCTAATCCGGTTTCCGATTCAGTAGCAAACTCTCTGGGGATAGGGGTCTGGACTGTCCTTTATTGGAGGTGGGAATATTGTCGATAATTTATGGTAGAAACAGACTCAATCTGGGGTGACTGTAATCTTGTTAGGGAAATAAACCTTATTGACAGAAAAATACTTTGCTGAGGAAACACCCTTGCCGTGGAAATAAGCTCTGTTGGAGAGAAGAAATATGTAGGGGATTTTACAGTTTTGGAGGAACAAACTCAGCTGGGAAATAGAATTTCCATAAACTGTACTGATTGGAACTTCGTAGGTTGGTTATATTGACAGGAAAAATATTATATTCTTTTATCTGCTAGGGTGATTTACTGGTGAATATGATTGGTGTATCCCATTTTTTGGGGGACATATTTTTGTTAAGATGACTCTGGGGATTTGTAGATAGCTTGAACGTTATCCCAACTCCTAGGGTCTTTAGTAAATGCTTATTCCTATTTTTATGTATATATTTGTTAACAGTTAATTGTACTCATATGCATATGTTCATTCAATTTTAGTCATTGGACGTTTTTGCAAACAAAACAGAAAAAGTAAAAACAAAAAGTTTGAATTCTGAAATTTGTATTTTTATTGATAGTTTGACCACAAACAGGCGAATTTGTATAGAGAGACATAAATCCTAGTAAGAGAAAATTGTCGTGAAATGAAAAGAGTACAAAGTGGAATTAAAACATATAGCTATGTGGAAATAATCTCGTTGGGTTCCAACTCTGTTATTGCCCCTATGTCTTCAAGCATCTCATCCCTTGTTGTCGGAAGAAAGTGATTAAATTGATCTCTATTGTTTGAACTTGACGTTGGTAATAAATCTTGTTGTAAGTGATCTAACGGGACATAGTCATACACTTTAATCCTTAACTTTTGCCTAGACCGCCCTTTCGATTTTTCAGTCCACCGGGATACCCTTTCTTGCCCAAGCCGCCTTTTCAGGTTTTCGACTTACCGGGTGTACAATATTTTATATATATCCCTAATTTTTCCTAAACCCCTTTTGGTTCACCGGGATGCCCTTTATTTTTACCTAGGCCAGTCAACCTAGCAGGTCGTTTTTATGGAAGTATCTTTTGACTATATCCGCATTCATAGGGTGCGGGAAATCTTCATTGTCCATGGTGGTTAGTATCATGGCACCACCTGAAAATATTTTCTTGACAACAAATGGCCCTTCATAGGTAGGAGTCCATTTTCCCCTGGGATCACCTTGCGGTAGAATGATGCACTTTATTACTAAGTCACCAGCCTGATATACCTGATGCTTGATCTTCTTGTTAAATGCCTTGATCATACGCTTTTGATACATCTGACCATGACTGACAGCCGTGAGCCTCTTCTAGTCAATAAAATTCAACCGGTCTAGCCAGGTCTGAATCCACTCGTCTTTGTCTAAGTCTTCATATTTAATAATTCTCAGAGATGGAATCTGAACTTCGACAGCTAGGACGGCTTCCATACCGTAAACCAGAGAGAATGGAGTTGCCCCATTTGATGTTCATTTTGAAGTGTGATAGTCATGAAGAGTAAACGGTAACATCTCGTGCCAGTCTTTGTAGGTCACAACCATCTTTTGTATAATCTTATTTATGTTCTTATTGGCGGATTCCACTACGCCATTCATCTTTGGTTGATACGGAGATGAGTTATGGTGCTTGATCTTGGACTGCATGCAGAGTTTAGTGATCATAGTGTTGTTGAGATTAGTACCGTTGTCTGTGATAATCCTTTCGAGGATACCATATTGACAAATAAGGTTATGTTTTATGAACCGAGCGACCATATTCTTGGTAACAGAGGCGAACGAGGCTGCTTCAATCCACTTTGTAAAGTAATTAATGGCGACGAGGATGAAGCGATGTCCGTTAGAGGCAGTAGGCTTAATCTCTCCAATCACATCAATGCCCCACATTGCGAATGGCCAAGGAGCTGTCAAGACATTCAGAGGCACTGGAGGCATATGAACTTTATCAACAAGATTTGGCACTTATGACAAGTTTTTGAGTGGTGGTGACAGTCGGTTTCCATAGTCGACCAATAGTAAGTTGCCCTCAAGATCTTTTTAGCCATAGTATGCCCACTAGAGTGAGTACCAAATATGCCTTTATGCATATCTTGCATAATTTCCTCTGCTTCCTTCTTGTCCATACAACGAAGCAGAGTCGGATCACGATTGCGCTTGTATAAAATTCCATTTCTCAAGAAGAACTTAGCCAAAAATCTCCGTAGGAATTTCTTGTCATTGATCGATGCCCCTTCAAGGTACCTTTTCAATTCATGAAACCAAGGTTTTTCCTCTACTCTGTCAGTGTCAATTTCATAGCAGTGAGTCAGTTCGTCGAATCTTTCAATGGTAATTCTGGGAGCCTCATTGTCCCATCCGACCTTGAACATGGATGGCATGGTAGCCAATGTGTCCGCCAACTGACTCTCTTCTCTTGGGATATGCTCAAAAGTAATTTCTTCGAAATATGGAATCAAAGTTAGCACATATTCTCAATAAGGGATAAGATTTAGATGCTTCATATCCCATTCTCCCTTAACCTGACTGATTACCAAGGATAAGTCCCCCTATACACTCAAGAACTTGACTCTCAGGTTAATAGCAGCTTTAATACCCATGATGCACACTTCATATTCAGCCATATTGTTGGTGCAGTCAAAGCAGAGTCTGGCAGTGAAGGGTGTATGACAACCCTGAGGAGAGATAATTACAACACTGATTTCGTTTCCAAGTGTGTTGGAAGCTCCATCAAAAACCATAGTCCATCGGGATCCTAACTCAGGTCCTTCATATGGTCCAGGTTCTTCACAATCTGTTACCAGCATAATGTTCTCGTCCGAGAATTCAAAATTCATACACTAATAGTCATCTACAGCTTGATGCTCTAAATGATCTTCCAGTACACTTCCTTTTATTGCTTTTTAAGTGGTGTACTGAATTTCGTATTCTTTTAAGACCATTTGCCATCGGGCTATTCTTCCGGAGAGAGTTGGCTTCTCGAATATGTACTTGATGGGATCCATTTTAGAGATCAACAAAGTGGTATGGGTCAACATATATTGTCTTAGTCAGCGAGAAGCCCGTGACAAAGCGCAACAAGTTTTCTCAAGCAATGAATATCTTGTTTCACAATCGGTAAACTTTTTCTAAGGTAGTATATTGCATGCTCTTTTCGACCAGACTCGTCCTGATGCCCCAATACACACCCTATTGAGTTCTCTAGCACTATTAGGTACATGATTAGAGGCCTTCCTTCATATGGTGGCATCAGAATCGTAGGTTCCTATAGGTACTCCTTAATTTTATCAAAGGCTATTTGACAGTCGTCGTTCCACTTTACTACTTGATCTTTCTTCAACAGCTTAAAGATTGGTTCACAAGTAGAAGTCAAATGGGAAATGAATCGGCCAATGTAATTCAGTCATCCTAAGAAACCTCTAACTTCCTTCTTGGTGCGAGGAGCCGACATTTCTTGAATAACTCTAACTTTTACAGGATCAACCTCAATACCTTTACCACTGACGACAAAACCCAGGAGTTTATCAGATCTCACCCCAAAAGTGCATGTGTTCGGGTTTAACCTTAGCTTATACTTCCTCAGTCTTTCAAACAGTTTATGCAGATGATCAATATGCTCTTCTTCAGTCTATGAACTTGCTATCTCGTGGTGAATCATGTCATAAAATAAGGCTACCATGGCACACTAATAGGTTTCCCCGATGTTCTTCAACCCAAAAGGCATAACCTTGTAACAGAAAGTTCCCCACTGTGTGACAAAGGTGGTTTTCTCCATGTCTTCCGGCGTCATCTTGATTTGATTATAACCTGAGAAACCATCCATGAAGGATAATACCTTGTGCTGAGCGGTGTTGTCGACCAATACATCAATATGTTGCAGTGGGAAGTTATATTTGGGGCTCGCCCTGTTCAGATCCCTGTAATCAACACACATACGTACCTTGCCATCTTTCTTTGGTACCAGAACAACATTAGCAACCCATTGAGGATATGACGTCACTGCTAAGAACCCTGCATTGAATTGTTTCATAACCTCGGCCTTGATCTTTTCTGGCACGCATGCGACGAACCTTCTGCTTAATCGGAGAACAAACCTCTTTCATTGGCAGACGGTGAACCATAATATCAGTGTGATACGGTGGCAGAACCGGACTGTTTTAGGAAAATGCTGGTTTGCATTTTGCGTTTATGTTCGCAAAATTTCGCGGTAAGCAAGAGTCGCCACCGACTTTTATTTTATCCAACTAGAAAGGACAAAAGCACAGAAAAATTCCTTTTTCGAGATTTTGAGTACGGGGGTAGATTTTAGAAAGGGAAGGTATTAGCACCCTTTCTATCCGTAGTTTTCTACGGGCTCTTAGGTACTTGCTCATCATTTTAGAATTGCTTCCGTGTTTGTGTGTTTTGAAAAGTTTTGTTTCACTTCGTTTTAACCCTTGCTTCTGTCTTAAAGAGTGTTACGAAGTGTTTTTGAAAACCTTGTTCGAAAAGAGTGTAAGTGTGGGAAAGTTTATTTTGAGCAAGTACCTACTAGCATCTACTTACTCGAAAAAAGAATGCTTTTGTTCTTGTTTCCTTTAGACAACGCTATCCCACTATTAGTGAGTAGGTAGCACCGTCGTTGGAGTTGTAAGGGTCAATTTGAAAGGGACGTACGATCACTAAAGCAATGTTAGGACGTCTTAGTAATAACCCTAATGTCTTAAGATCATATTCAAGGCAACATTTCCGAGGAAACCTTTCCGAGGCAACATTTCCGAACGGGACATTTGATCTTTGTTTAGACAAGAGGGTAACCACTAAAACACCCTATACTTAATGATCGTTTACCGAAGGCAACCAAAGTGAGAGTATACCCTAGGAGTGTGCATGTGCGAGTGATTTGATTTCAGCTATTATCTTTGCACATTTAGGGTTTGCTAGTCATTTTAAATTAACATACATTCTTGTCATGCAATCCTATTATCATACATCTAACAGTTAATATTAAAATGCGAGAAATAAAACTACGTTATTACAAGGCTTCGGGGAGGGGGATTAATTACATAGCCAAAAATTCGTAAAACGATAAATAAAAGAAAAATCTTAATTAAACTATTACATCCCATGAGCAGTTACATTAATATCATAAAAATAAATAAACGCGTGCGATGAAACGAGAACGAGAAAAAATTAGGGTTTTGACCCCGTCTAAACCTAATTGAAAGAAAAATCATTTTTTGTTATTTTTGATTATTTTGAGAAAAATAAGGTTTTAATTAAATAAATAAAAAAATCTAATCACTAATTAATTTAAATTAAGAAAAATAATTAGTTTGACCTATTTTTGCATTTTTTTGTTATTATAAGAAAAGAAAATAGAAATTAAATCAAACAAACCCTAATTTCTAATTTGTTTTAAATTATTTACAAAAAGGTTAAAATTACCCTAAAATTAAATTAAAATAATTATTAAATTAAATTTGACAAAAATAAAACCTAAATCTAAATTGTTAGAAATTGATTTTATGAGTTTTTATAAAAAAGAATTAATTTTAGGTTAGAAAATAATTAATCAAAATAAATTAAATAAAGAAATAGAAAATAAAAATAAAGAAATGGGCCTGATGTTAGCAGCAATGGAGGGGGTGTCAATATCAATTCTGAGCCCAATAGTCCTTGGCCCACGTTGACTTTTCAGATCCCATGCATTGGCTTGACTCACGCCCATGATAGGCCCTCATGTGATAGGCGTTGGATCTGGCATTCTGGAGATCTGGTGGTTGAAGGATGATGGCATATGGTGGACTCCTTGTATGCACATGTGCCTGATTATGCAAGAAACAAAATCATGAAATAATATGGGGGACCTGGGGATCGAACCCAGGCCCTTTGGCTTTTCCAACGCATGACAACCATCTGAGCTGGCTTGTTTTTGTATTAGAAATATAATAAATAAGCATTATATGATAAAGACCAAAAGTGGATTCTGGAAATGCGCGAAATTTGAATGGGCCATTCACACCATGCCATGCCATCATCTTCTACCTCCTTTCGTTGCTAAAAGTTTGGAAACTTTTACCTACGGACAAAAGGGCGTAGGTACAGCCCTGTGATTCTCCAAAACCTTATGCAAGCATCATAAATCAATTCCAGTGGTACCAATCAACTCGTGGCAACCTCACGAGCATCATGGTACCACTCTTCATGGCCAATTGTACCTGTAAAAAAAACACAAAAACGAGCCAAGAACCCTAACTATGGCATCCTGCTCTACAACTAATAAAAATGCAATTGAATGTTACCATTAGCTTGCAAATGTTTCAAGGATTCAGAATATATAAACAAATCATGCTGAGTGCCAGGATTATGAGATGCGATTTCAAGAAAGTATCAATGTCGTGAGATACTTATAGCACGTTTTAGGATGTTATGAAGCTTGCTAGTGATTGGAATAAGGTCCCTGGATGTCCAGCAAATGAATGGTGTGCCTGGAATGGCTTGAGGAAGCTTGGAACTTTGAGATCAAATTACCACTTTTCCTTTGAAAATTTGAGATATGTTTCCACCTTCGCACGCCACCCAGCCTCCCTTTTTTGGTCTGCACATGTTCTATATGTACCCTTGAATGGATTAGGGTATCAAATTTGCTTCAAATCTTTTTCAATTAAGGTGATTGAATCATGATTTGATCCTTATTCAAATCTTTCTAAATCAAGCAAAACTTAATATTTTTGTATCCAAATGCCACTTGGACGATTTGATTCTCTTCCCAACTGTATAAGAGACCTAAACATGCACAAAATCTCAAGCCTTGATTAGTTTTGATATTTTCATGATTTTATTTTGATTTAAATTAAATTAATTGAAATCAAAATCAAAATAAATGAAAAAAAATAAAATAAAGACAAGTGGGAGGGATCATGGGTCGTGGATCATGTTACCAACTCAGTGCAAGCACAAAAAATTGGGCCCATTTGACAAAAATTGCAATTTTGGCCACTTTTGACTTTTGGAAATTTTGCAAAAAGGGTCAACTTCAACAATGCATAATTCCTTCAATTTTGACCGTAGAGATGTGTTCTTGGACTTTTTAGAAATCTCAAGATGTCCTCTAACAAACCCTTTTGGTCTCATGTCAATTGAGTCTTCCATGTTCATGTATGAATCTTTGACAAAAAAGGTGTTTTTGTTGACTTTTCAAAATGACCTATAATGTCCAAATTCATATATTCTTGTGAGTGCATATTTTAAACTTGGGAGCTGAAGATGAATTTTAGGGAATCACATCCTCTTCAAAATGATCTTTGGATGGATCATTTTTGATAAAGTGTGAGAAAGTTATGCTTAGTCAAAGTTGAGTTGACTTTTCCTACAAAACCCTAATTTAGCAACTTTTGGGTTTTGATAAATTGTGAGGAATCCTTGATGAATCACGATCAACCCTTGATCAAATGATGAATAATGCTTCAAAATGAGAATTTTGACCAAAAATCTTGAAGTTTGACTCTATGTAGGACACTGTTGACTTTTGCCCTAGCACAATTGATTTTCAGGCAATTGAATAGTTGACTGAGCAAACTTTCTCTGCAATGCTTGAAACTTGACATGGATGATATTGAGAACATATTAGGACAATGGTGAGAATTTGGGACCCTTTTGATTGAAACATATTGATGCAAACTGAAACCCTAATTTGAGGTAGACTGCCTTAGGAGAGAGTTTGTCTGGTCAACCCTTGGACTTCCTTGAGTAATTTGAGGACCTCGCTTGAAATGTACTGAGAAATAGGGGAGGGAAAATTTTGGGGTACAACAGCTTCCCCTGTTCAATCTTCTTAAACTTGAGGATGTAGATTAGCTTGCTCGCCTTTCGTGATCCGAAGGTGGAAGATGATTGAACACTAGAGTGCCCAGAAATTTGCACTCGCGTGAAGTGGTATCTATCTTGCAATATCAGGAATGGGCTTATAGATTCCATTTGGAGATTGATGATGGAAGATGGGCTTAAATATTCCATCAGAAGAAGTGTCGATCGCATAAGAGATTCCTTTGCGAGAGCCGGTATACCTGTTGTTGAGGAGGACTTCGCTGGGGAATGCTGGTTTCTGTCTTGAGAGAAATAGAATTTTAGGGGATTCAGTCATCCGTTATTCTATTGGGGAATCATCTCTTAGTAGAGGAGGTGCAAATGAACTGCTATCTGGTCGCGCTCCAGGATTCGCAATGATTTGCTAAGGAAAATAAGACCGACTACTATCTGGTCGTGCTCCAGGCTTCACAGCGACTTATTGGGGGATGAAAATAAACTTGATATCCGGTCATAATCCAGGCTTCAAGATTTCTCAGTTCTTATCTGGTCGTAGTCCGAGGCTTCAGTGTTCTTGTCTCTATCTGGTCGTAATCCAGGCTTCACGGTGTCCTATACCATTATCTGGTCGAGTTCAGCCATCATGGCGTTTGGAGAAATCAAGATATTATCCGGTCGAGTCCGGGCTTCATAACTTGCATTAAAGATATACCACTATCTGGTCGACTCCAGGCTTCGTAGTATTCTTTGCTGCTATTTGGTCGTGATCTAGGCTTCACAACATCTTATACCATTATCTGGTCGATTCCAGGCTTCATGGTACCTTGTATTGCTATCTGGTCCTAATCCAGGCTTCACAATAACTTGCTAAGCTGTTATCTGGTCAATTTTCGGGCTTCACAGCTTGTGTTTATGACATGCCACTATCTGGTCGCTTCCAGGCTTCATGGTGTCTTGTACTGCTATCTGGTTGTAATCCAAGCTTCACAGTAACTTGCTGGGGATTCAACTATTTTCCGGTCGATTTGCGGGCTTCATAGTTTTGAATTTAAGATAAATCACTATCTGGTTGATTCCAGGCTTCGCGGTATTTTGGTACTATTATCGGTCGTTCTTCCTTTAGCAGTCAGATCTGCGTCTGAGAAACCTAACCCATTGTTGGTAGTCAAGCTAGCTACGCAATCTTTGAATTGATCAGCTGAAGTCTCTTGCGGCACATGCGCAGTTTTGAGGAAAGCAATTAAAGCCTTTGCATGGGCTTCAGAACATACTAACAAGGATAACATGGATATTTTTGACGGGGTCTGCCCCAGCTGCTCGACTACGTTGTAGTCACTCTTCTTGATAATCTTCAGAATTTCCTCTATCTCCTGCTTAGAGGTTTCTACAATGATCTTCTTAGGTTCCTCCGTCTGGGCAGGCCCACCTGTGATTTCTTTGCCCCGAGTTCCAGATGGCTCGGCGACAGGGGTGATAACTGGAATATGCACTAGGACAGTAGCTGATGTACTAGCAGATGGAATAACAAGAGGTTTGTGAACAATCAGAGGGGAAATCTCAGGAGAGAAGAGTCTTCCACTTCTGGTGACCTCGCTAGCCCCGACAATATTGCTGATATCAGCATCAGCTTCTTCAATCTTTAAGTCTTGCTTTACTCCATGGTAATACACATCTGCACCGTAGTGCCAAGGGACAGCCTTATCCGAAGTGTATGGGATAGGGCCCGAGATAGTAATGATTAACAAAGCGGTTCTTGGAACAAATGTAATCCTAACAGGCTTTCTCGAGGAAACCATGGAAGGATTGGCGGAAATGGTTATGATGGCAACATCTTCAATTGGAACTAACGGAATCAAAGTCTTTTCGAACAGGATCTCTTTGTTATCCATCAGGCGTTGAACACCTGATTTCAATAAATGGCAACCAATAGGCAGGATTGAACATAGGTGGTAACCTTCGCCACAGCTCGGAAATAAACCGGCCAACAATAGATTCTTCTTAATTATCATCAAAGGAGTAGAAATTTCTTCCACGAAGGCCATAAATAAATCATCGTCCACAGCATTTACTCCATGACCATGTTTGGGCATAGGAGCAGTCATGACGTTGGGCTTCTCCGGAGCGTCAAACTCAATTTCTTTAGCTTCGATCAAATCTTGCACCTTATTCTTCAAGGCCTAACAGTTGTTTGTATCATGACCTGGGCTATCAGAGTGATAGGCGTAGCGGGGGTTCGGGTTATATAGCAGAGATGTGGTGTTGGGATTCTTCAGGACTTCCCTCAGAGTTACCAGGTTGGTCTTTAATAATTATGGTAGAATTTGAGACAAGGTCATATTGAGCCGAGTGTACTACCTCTGTGGTCTTTCCACCCTTTGTTGATTGTTGCATTGTGGAGAAACTGTGGGTCTTGATATCACTACCGCATTTACTGCTTGGTGGTGTTCAGATTTGCCTTGGCTCCTCGAGCCGTAGACTGCACTAGCTTCTTTCTTACCAGTGAAAGGCTTCTTTTCTACACTTGATGAAGTACCTTTCTGTATCTTACCACTTCGGATACCAGCTTCTACTCTCTCCCCAGTCAAAATCAATTCAGTAAACCCAAATGACGAACTACTGATCAGATGATTGAAAAATGGACCAGACAACGTCCCTAGAAACATATCAACCAACTCCCTATCAGACAAAGGGGTTGGACTCTTCCAGCCAAATATCTCCACTTTTGAGCATAGTCCTTAAAACCTTCACTTGCACCCATAGACATACCCTGAAGCTGAGTACGAGTGGGAGCAAGGTTGGTGTTATACTGATACTGCTTGTAAAAAGCAGCAGCAAGGTCCTCCCAGTTTCGGACATTGGCTCCTTCCAACTGATAAAACCATTCAAGTTGAGTCCCTGACAGACTATCTTCAAAGAAATGTACCCACAAATTTCTATCAGCAGTGTAAGGTTGGATTTTTCTGACGTACGAGCGGAGATGGAGTTTTGGACAGGATGCTCCATCGTACTTGGAGAAAACTGGAGCTTTGAACTTATGAGGGATCACCACCCTAGATGCCAGTCCCAGTTCTTCAAAATCCAAACCAGGGATCTTCTGACACTCCATAGCACTCAGCCGATCTTCAAGTTGTTTGTACCTATCCTCAGCAGGAGGATACTGTTCTTCATCATAATCTGTATCATTATCAGAAACTGCGGGACTGGGGCCCTTTTCTTCTTCTTTGTCCTCCTCTCCTTTGGATGAAAGGGACAGATCAACTTGTTGCTTTAGCCTATCCCCAAACCTTTTACCCATACTCAAAAGAACAACCTTCTTCTTCCTCTTCTTCTTCTCCTTCTCTTTCTCTTTCAGGATGAGAGCTTTCAAATCCTCTTGCCCTTTAGCCAAGCTTAAGAACATCTCTTGGAATTGGGCATTTTATGCCTGAAGATCTTTGATAGCTTGATCACAAGACATAACTGCTGAAATAAACAGCGAAGAAGATGAGAAACCTGTGATGGCACATGTAATGATGTGCATGATAATGGGATGCGTATGTAATGATTTCAAAGACTTTGGGAGATTTAAATTTGCAAAACAATAAATGAACAAACTTTATTAGATTAAACTTGTAAAAAGGTTCAACAATGCCTTTAAGGCGTTTACAAAGAAATAAATGGAAAACCAATCTAAACTAGAAAAAGCAAAATCAAAAATCCCATGGACGCTTCCCCTTGGTGCTGACGTAGTCATTAATCGTTCTTTCATTCTCGAGTTGCCTGGTGAGCTTAAAGATCTTCCTTTCTTGCTCATGGTACTTCTCTCGGTAGGTATCCCTCTCCTCTTTCAGCTGAATCCAGGATCTCTTCAATGCCCCAAGATCAGTGGGCATGTAGGGATAAAGGATTGTATAAGGAACGCCCTCTTCATTGGTGGGCTCCACAATCACTGGCAACACAGCTTCATAAGGCATCCCATGCTTCTGAGCACGAGCTCGAACCCACTGGAGATAAGGTTGCATAGGGAGAGAAGTCCTTGGTCCTAGATCTTGAGGGTCAGATCTGTTCACCATGCCCCAAGCTCGTATAAACCTTCAGCGATGCTCGTCAACGTCCTCCTTGTAGTCAAATGCAATATCTTTAAGAAGTAGCTCATGAGGACCGTCTCTCTGAGCGCGACCGAATTGTCGCAGAGCTAAGAAGGGATTGTAGGTTATACCCCCTCTGATTCCAAGCAACGGGACATTAGGATATCCCCCACATCAATCAATGACAGCAATGCTTTCCAAAGCCTTAGAACTCCAAAGAATGTCCGTATGGGCAAGGGACATTATCCTGTAAGACCATCCTAAACCTTCCTCATTCTTCAACACGGACTTAGGAAGGTGCGGAATAAACCACCTCGCCAGCAGCGGCATGTAACACATGAGGGTCCCTCTTCTCCGTGCAGTACGAGTGTAGAGGGCATGCAAGATGTCAGCTAATAGAGTAGCCACGGGATTGCGAGACAGGAAGATCTTAACCGCATTCACATCTATGAAGGAATTTGGATTCGGGAAAATAACCAAACCGTAGATAAGGAGACCCAAGATATCTTCAAAAGCCTGAAAGTCCAAGTTATCCCAGAATAGTTGAGCTTGATCCATCAGAAACTTGGCTAAGAAACCTTCAACCTCGCTTCGTGTCTCCCAATTAGATACTACATCACCCCGTTTTAAATGTAGAGCTGAAGCAATGTCTTCTGGTCTAGGAGTCTCTTCCAAACCTGTGAAGTGCATCTGCTCGAGGATGGATATGCCCAATAAGTTAGAAAACTCTTCCATGGTAGGAACTAGCTGATAATCCGGGAAAGTGAAGCAATGATGCACCGAATCAAAGAACTGGAAGAGCACACTCATCATCTGCTCGTCAAACTTTGAGGTAACCAAGATAAGAAGTTGGCCATGTATTCTAATGAATTCAGAAGTATCATAAACTCTCGAGGCTAAATCTTTGAGTTGAGCAGGTATTTGCACAAAGTTAACTCGAATGGTGTTTCTGCGTACGGAAGCCATAATCTGCAAAACAGGACAAAGATAAATCCCCTCGGTCTTTGAAATGGTTAGTATAATGAAGTATGCATGCTATGTTATGATACACGATGTCATGATAAAACACACAACAAGTGTAGCAGATAACAGACAAGGTAAAGGAAAATAAGTCACACAAGAGCCCTTAAGTTTCAGGCTTGCATGGGGTCTAGGTATTACCCTCTTGAAGTTCAGTTGGTTTCAACCTGTCCTAGCAATAGTAACCGGGTTCTAGAGGTTTTCAATATCACTGACCATCCTCCATCGGTCATGGTTTCAGCTCACTCAATCTTTTCTTGTGGCCGGAACTATCACGAGAGTATGGTCTCAATGAGTGTAGTATCGAGTATCAACCAGTTCCCAGCTTTATACTGAGACCAGCTATCTCACTACTTCCTATTGGCCAAGTTGGTCTATTAAGGGTTCTAAGGTCAGTTGATGCTTAACGACATACATAGCAGCCCTGTATTCTCCTCGTTTCTCCACAAGGGATACCGGTACCAACCAATGTGTCACATCAACATAGCTACTACTTCAACCGTATCGGTCTACGCTGTACAGTTCCCTCACAGTTTATTGCTACTTACCTAAAAGGTGTCCTCCAGGTCCAGGTTAGGATCTATAGTAACTCCCAATACAAAACCCTTAAAAGTAAAGCAACCAAAACAAACAAGAGAAGCAAATATGATGAACTAGATCCTAAGGTATACCCCACTTATCCCCAGCAGAGTCGCCATTTCTGTGATACGGTGGCAGAACCGGACTGTTTTAGGAAAATGTTGGTTTGCGTTTTACGTTTGTGTTTGCAAAATGTCGCAGTAAGAAAGAGTCGCCACCGACTTTTATTTTATCCAACTGGAAAGGACAAAAGCACAGAAAAATTCCTTTTTCGAGATTTTAAGTACGGGGGGTAGATTATAGAAAGGGAAGGTATTATCACCCTTTCTATCCGTAGTTTTCTACGGGCTCTTAGGTACTTGCTCATCATTTTAGAATTGCTTCCGTGTTTGTGTGTTTTGAAAAGTTTTGTTTCACTTTGTTTTAACCCTTGCTTCTGTCTTAAAGAGTGTTACGAAGTGTTTTTGAAAACCTTGTTCGAAAAGAGTGTAAGTGTGGGAAAGTTTATTTTGAGCAAGTACCTACTAGCATCTACCTACTCGAAAAAAGAATGCTTCTGTTCTTGTTTCCTTTAGACAGTGCTATCCCACTATTATTTGAGTAGGTAGCACCGTCGTTGGAGTTGTAAGAGTCAATTCGAAAGGGACGTACGATCACTAAAGCAATGTTAGGACGTCTTAGTAATAACCCTAATGTCTTAAGATCATATTCGAGGCAACATTTCCAAGGCAACCTTTCTGAGGCAACATTTCCGAACGGGACATTTGATCTTTGTTTAGATAAGAGGGTAACCACTAAAATACCCTATACTTAATGATCGTTTGTCGAAGGCAACTGAAGTGAGAGTATACCCTAGGAGTGCGCATATGCGAGTGATTTGATTTTAGTTATTATCTTTGCACATTTAGGGTTTGCTAGTCATTTTAAATTAACATACAGTCTTGTCATGCAATCTTATTATCATACATCTAACAGTTAATATTAAAATGCGAGAAATAAAACTATGCTATTACAAGGCTTCGGGGAAGGGGATTAATTACATAGCCAAAAACCCGTAAAACGATAAATAAAAGAAAAATCCTAATTAAACTATTACATCCCATGAGCAGTTACATTAATATCGTAAAAATAAATAAACGCGCGCGATGAAACGAGAACGAGAAAAATTAGGGTTTTGACCCCGTCTAAACCTAATTGAAAGAAAAATCATTTTTTGTTGTTTTTGATTATTTTGAGAAAAATAAGGTTTTAATTAAATAAATAAAAAAAGCTAATCACTAATTATTTTAAATTAAGAAGAATAATTAGTTTGACCTATTTTTGCATTTTTTTTGTTATTTTAAGAAAAGAAAATAGAAATTAAATCAAACAAACCCTAATTTCTAATTTGTTTTAAATTATTTACAAAAAGGTTAAAATTACCCTAAAATTAAATTAAAATAATTATTAAATTAAATTTGACAAAAATAAAACCTAAATCTAAATTGTTAGAAATTGATTTTATTAGTATTTATAAAAAAGAATTAATTTTAGGTTAGAAAATAATTAATCAAAATAAATTAAATAAAGAAATAGAAAAGAAATAGAAAAGAAAAATAAAAAAATGGGCTTGATGTTAGCAGCAATGGAGGGGTGTCAATATCAATTCTGAGCCCAATAGTCCTTGGCCCACGTTGACTTTTCAGATCCCATGCATTGGCTTGACTCACGCCCATGATAGGCCCTCATGTGATAGGCGTTGGATCTGGCATTCTGGAGATCTGGCGGTTGAAGGATGATGGCATATGGTGGACTCCTTGTATGCACATGTTCCTGATTATGCAAGAAATAAAATCATGAAATAATATGGGGGACCTGGGGATCGAACCCAGACCCTTTGACTTTTCCAACGCATGACAACCATCTGAGCTGGCTTGTTTTTGTATTAGAAATATAATAAATAAGCATTATATGATAAAGACCAAAAGTGGATTCTGGAAACGCGCGAAATTTGAATGGGCCATTCACACCATGCCATGTCATCATCTTCTACCTCCTTTTGTTGCTAAAAGTTTGGAAACTTTTACCTACGGACAAAAGGGCGTAGGTACAGCCCTGTGATTCTCCAAAACCTTATGCAAGCATCATAAATCAATTCCAGTGATACCAATCAACTCGTGGCAACCTCACGAGCATCATGGCACCACTCTTCATGGCCAATTGTACCTGTAACAAAAAACCCCAAAAACTAGCCAAGAACCCTAACTATGGCATCCTTCTCTACAGCTAATAAAAATGTAGTTGAATGTTACCATTAGCTTGCAAATGTTTCAAGGATTCAGAATATATAAACAAATCATGCTAAGAGTTCCAGTATTATGAGATGTGATTTCAAGAAAGTATCAATGTCGTGAGATACTTACAACGTGTTTTAGGATGTTATGAAGCTTGCTAGTGATTGGAATAAGGACCCTGGATGTCCAGCAAATGAATGGCGTGTCTGGAATGGCTTGAGTAAGCTTGGAACTATGAGATCAGATTACGACTTTTCCTTTGAAAATTTGAGATTTGTTTCCACCTTTGCACGCCTCCCATCCTCCCTTTTTTGGTCCGCACATGTTCTATATGTACCCTTGAATGGATTAGGGTTACAAATTTGCTTCAAATCTTTTTCAATTAAGGTGATTGAATCATGATTTGATCCTTATTCAAATCTTTCTAAATCAAGCAAAACTCATTATTTTTGTATCCAAATGCCCCTTGCACAATTTGATTCTCTTCCCAGCTGTATAAAAGACCTAAACATGCATAAAATCTCAAGCCTTGATTAGTTTTGATATTTTCATGATTTTATTTTGATTTAAATTAAATTAATTGAAATAAAAATCAAAATAAATGACAAAAATAAAATAAAGAAAAGTGGTAGGGATCATGGGTCGTGGATCATGTTACCAACTCAATGCAAGCACAAAGTATTGGGCCCATTTGACAAAAATTGCAATTTTGGCCACTTTTGACTTTTGGCAATTTTGCAAAAAGGGTCAACTTCAACAATGCATAACTCCTTCAATTTTGACCGTAGAGATGTGTTCTTGGACTTTTAAGAAATCTCAAGATGTCCTATAAGCAACCCTTTTGGTCTCATCTCAATTAAGTCTTCCATGTTCATTTATGAAGCTTTGACAAAAAAGGTGTTTTTGTTGACTTTTCAAAATGACCTATAATATCCAAATTCATATCTTCTTGTGAGTGCATATTTTGAACTTGGGAGATGAAGATGAATTGTAGGGAATCACATCCTATTAAAAATGAGCTTTGGATGGGTAATTTTTGATAAAGTATGAGAAAGTTATGCTTGGTCAAAGTTGAGTTGACTTTTCCTACAAAACCCTAATTTAGCAACTTTTGGGTTTTGATGAATTGTGAGCAATCCTTGATGAATCATGATCAACCCTTGATCAAATGATGAATAATGCTTAAAAATGAGAATGTTGGCCAAAAATATTGAAGTTTGACTATATGTAGGTCACAATTAACTTTTGCCCTAGCATAGTCGATTTTCAGGCATTTGAATAGTTGACTGAGCAAACTTTCTCTGCAAGGCTTGAAACTTGACATGGATGATCTTGAGAACATATTAGGACAATGGTGAGCATTTGGGACCCTTTTGATTCAAACATCTTGATGCAAACTGAAACCCTAATTTGAGGTAGATTGCCTTAGGAGAGAGTTTGTCTGGTCAACCCTTGGACTTCCTTGAGCAATTTGAGGACCTCGCTTGAAATGTACTGAGAAATAGGGGAGGGGAAATTTTGGGGTACAAAAATCAGTATCGAGCCTGGACATGTCTTTGTATGACCAGGAAAAGATCTCAACATATTCATGCAACATTTGGATTAATCTGTTCTTGACATTGCTCTCTAGGTTGGCGCCTATCTTGACTTATTTCCGGTCTATCTCGGTACCCAAGTTTACAACTTCGACCGACTCTTCATATGGTTGGATAGAATTTTCTTCTTGTATTAAGAGCTTGGCAAGTTCTCCAGGTATTTCACAATTTCCTCACCTTCGTCCTCGGCTTGGTAGATCGGATTTTCAAAGTCATAAGCGGCAGTAGCAGAATCGTTATCAATGAAATCCAGAGTGGATGAGGATCTGCAATGTAGTGTGTGGGTGTGTGTAAGAACAAATAGCTATTTGAAAAATGCAATAAGATAAAATAAAAAAAGGGATAAAAAAATTTGAATGCAAACCATCCAATGTTTTTATTGAATGAACAATGTTTATGAATTATCAACCCTTAACAAATGGACCATTGTGCCCCGGGTAAGACACAAGGTTTAAATTCATTGTTTATTACATAACAAAATTATTTTAAAAGTAATAATACATGAATGTAGCTATTACTCATGAATAAAGGAGATAGGGAAAATGTCTTCTGCTTTCCAATTGTCGAGTCTGTCGCCAATGGTAGGGAATATCCAGTTGTCGAAGTCACAATCACTGTTAGTATCCTCTATAGCATTGACTTTGTTACTGCTGATACAGAATGGAGGTCTTCCAGCTCGAGCATGACGAATAGCCCTCTGACCTTCTACAATAAATCCCAAACCAAACTTGTCAGATTTGTAAGGGATATCAGGAAGCTGACCCCAAATAGTATAACTACCTTCTTCTATAGTAACTTTGGCATCTTTCAAGGAAGCCATCTTGTGCGGAGTCATGGTGGTCTTTGGAATGGAAGAAATACCTTTAGTATCAGTAGGGGAAATCACTTCAAAGGTCTGACAAGGAGTCTCGATGAATTACCCGTACATCTCCATGTACCATAATGAATTCAGATGGATGACCATGTATTCCTCTTCTCCGCAGACAGTAATAACTTTTCCTTTTACCGAATACTTTAGTTTCTGGTGCAAGGTAGAGGTGACAACACCTGCCCCATGGATCCAGGGGCGTCCCAATAGACAAGAATAAGCTGGACGGATATCCATTACATAGAAGGTGGACTCAAATATCTGTGAACCCACTTTGATCGGGAGGTCCACTTCTCCATGCACCATTCTTTTGGACATGTCAAAGGCTCGGACTATAATTTTATTGGGCTTCATCACAACCCCTTCATAATCAAGTCTGTCAAGAGCGCCTTTTAGCAGAACATTCAGAGAAGAGCTAGTATCAATTAACACATGAGCCAACGTAGTGCCCCTACATTCAATGGAGACATACATGGCCCTATTATGATTTCTCCCCTCCGGAGTCAGGTCAGCATCAGAGAAGCCTAATCCATTATCAGTTGTTAAACTAGCCACATAAATTCCAAATTGTTCAGTCGAAGTTTCTTGTGGTACATGAGCAGTCTTCAGGAATTTTACTAAAGCCTGCGCATGGGCTTCAGAACACAACAGTAAAGATAGCATGGAGATTTTGGACGGGGTCTACCCCAACTATTCAATAATTTTATAGTCGCTCCTACGGATGATCTTCAAAACTTCTTCCAACTCTTGTCCAGAGGTGTCCTTGACTGCAATTTCTTTTGGTGCCTCTGCCTGGGCAGGCTCTATCATTGGCTCTTTACCCCGAGCCTCGACAGTTGACTTGGTAACTGTGACTTGAACAGGTGGGGAGATTTCTGGGGAGAAAATCCTTCCTCTTCTAGTAACTTTGATGGTCCCTGCAATATTGACAATGTTGGGATCAGCCTCTTCATCATCTTCATCAGAAAACTCTTGTTTAATGTCGTGGTGATAGACGTCAGACCCATAATTGCATGGAATAGCCTTTTACGAGGAATATGGGATGGGCCCAGGTGTTGTAATGATTAAAGGAGCAGCTTTTGGATTGGCAGTAATCCTCACAGAACCCTTAGAAGTGATCCTGAAAGGAGTATTAGATACGACAGACAAATCTTGGCACAAATTCTCAGCATACGGAACTTTCTCAATCAAAATTACATGTTCATCGATCAGGCGCTGAACTCCTTCCTTCAGTAACCCGCGACATTGGGTTGAACTGCATAGAAATAACATTCTTTAACACAACCCGGAAATAAACCGGAATGTAACAAATTCTCCTTGATTGTTGAGAGAGTAGTAACCATATCACTTACAAAGGCAACATATAAAACATCTTCAATAGCACTTATGCCTTTAGGTGTAGTAATCACGTTTGGAATCTCTGGAGGATCAAACTCAATTTCCTTATTATCGATCATATCCTGAATCTTTCTTTTTAGGGCCCAACAGTTGTTGGTGTCGTGCCCAGGATTGTTCGAATGATAGGCACACCTCGCATTTGGATTGTACTTTAGAGAGGATGTGTTGGGATTCTGAGGAGGATCCCACAGTGAAATGAGTCCAGCCTTTAACAAATGTTGCAATGCCTGATATAAAGGCATGCCAATAATGGAGCGTCTGGCCTTTGTCGATTGCCCTGTTATTGTTGTTGAATAGGCGCTGGATTATAGATCAATATCGCTTCCACAGACTGATGGCGATCATTTTTTCTATGCCCCTTCCGACCATAAACATCATTGGCTTCTTTTTTACCACTAAATGTCTTGTTCACAGCATTAGAAGATGTAGCCATCAGAATCTTCCTGTTCTTAATACCATTCTCAACTCTTTCCCCAGTCAGAATCAGCTCTGTAAAACCAGACGACGAGCTTCCAATTAATAGATTAAATAATGGCCATGTCAACATGCTCATGAACATATCTACCAATTCCAAATCAGTCAAAGGAGGTTGCACCCTTCCAGCTAAATCCCTCCATTTTTGTGCATATTCCCTGAACCCTTCATTTGAGCCCATGGACATGTTTTGCAGATGCACTCGAGTCGGTGTCAGGTTAGCATTATACTGATACTGCTTATAAAAAGTAGCAGCCAAGTCTTCCCATGTGTGAATGTCGGTTCCTTCAAGCTGATAGAACCATTCAAGTTGAGTGCCAGCCAAACTCTCTTGAAAGAAATGGACCCATAATTTCCGGTCAACAGTATGAGGTTGGATATTTCGAACATACGACCTCAAATGGAGTTTGGGATAAGAGACCCCATCATATTTAGAAAAGACAGGGACCTTGAACTTATGAGGTATGACCACCTGTTGTACCCCAAAATTTGCCCTCCCTTTTTCACAAGAAATCACAGCTTCGGGTTTTCCCTGATTTTTCAGATTGGCTCAAGAATCGGTCAACCAGACTTTTCTTATCAGTCTATCCAAAATTAGGGTTTCCATTGATTTTGAGTCAGTCAATCCAAAATTAGGGTTTCCATTTATTTTGAATCAGTCAAACAGATTTTTCTTATAAGTCAAGCCAAAATTAGGGTTTCCATTGATTTGGTTGAGTTTGGCTCAGGGTTTGATCAAGCGGACTTTTCTTTAATGGCAAATCTGGAATTAGGGTTTTTCACTCGTATTTCTCAGAAGAATTTGAGTCCACAGTATTTTAAATTGACTGTTGCATTGTTTATGCTTGTTCAAAATTGTTGTTTGTTTCTCAAAATCTAAAACATCTGGGCTAGGAGCTGAGGCTTTTGATTGAAAGTTTGAAGCATTGGTTTGATCAAGTGAAGTGAAAGGTGTATGGACGTTTGTTTGTTTAACTATGAAATGCATATGTTTAACTGGAATGTCGGGCGTATGGTGGTTAATGCAAGGTTGCGAGACTGCAACGTTTGTTGATTATTTATTTTATCTGAGTTACAATTATTGGGATGCATTTCCAGTCATTTTAATTCAAGAGATTTAAATAATTAAATAAACAGTGTAGAAGAGAGAATGAAATATCTGACAAAATATTTTTATTCGTTTTAATTGTTGTTACAAATGTTATTTGGATACTGTAAATTTATTTACAATATTTACAATGATATTTATTACAAATAATTGAAAAGAAAATAAATCTATATTCTAAGTCTCTTGAAGTCTTCATCTTCTACTGCTGCTTCCCTTAACTGGTATTTACCTGCAAAGACAGAAAAAGAAGTCAGTACAGTTAAATTGAAAAGCAGTTTTGAACAGATAAATAAAAAACTCATCATTAAAGATTATTGGTCGGAATCAGATTGTTTTGGTTTTCATCATGTTTTACTCGTCCTCTTTGCAAAACACAAGAAGATTTCTCTTCTTGGTTCACAAAGAGGAAAGTAAAAAAAAAAATTGCAAGCATATAATACAAGGCTGCATACAAAGTACACAAGGTTGCATACAAAGTACACAAAGCTGCACAAGTTCAAACTGAACAAACAAATTGCACTAGTCAACCAAAAGAAAACCAAGTTGCATAAAAGCAAACCAAGCTGTCACCAAGCTGTCAAAACAGAAAAACTGCATACAAGCTATCAAACTGTCAAGGCAGGAAATATGGAAATACATTGCAGAGGAAAACCAAGATGCAAGCAAGCAATCTTTTTCAAAACATTTCATCATTTCCCTGGCCAACAACTTTTCAGAATAAAGATATACTAAGCAATTAAATATGCTTTTTTTGGAGAGGGAAAGAGAGAGTGAAGCAGGTTTGCAGTTTGGTAGGCTTAAAGAAAATAAATATAACATTTTTCTAACAGTTCAAGGGGAGAGCAGTTCAGAGCAAGAGAACCACAAAACTGTAAATAGAAAGCCTCAAGCCTGCCCAAAGCAAATCCAAACCTGTGTTACAAATACAAGCCTAAGGCACTACAAGCCTTGAAGCCTGCTTCCTCCAAACAACAAATCCAGAACTGCATCCACCTACCTAAAACCAGTAAAAAACTGTAACCTGCTAAGAAACCTTTAGCAAGCAAACACCAAGCTTGCCTGTACCAAAAACAAACAAGTCTCCAGCCTGCCTAAAACCAGTAGAAAACCTGCATAACCTTCAGCAAACAAAAGCTCAAGCCTGCATGTACCATACAAACTTGCAAAAAAGCCTGCCTTCCCAAAAACTCCACAAACAAATCCAAAACAAAAGAATCTATCAAAACCAAAACTCAAACAAATCCAAACACCAAGTCCATAATAATAATAACAAGCGCCTCAGAACAGGGTTCATCATAGGAAAAACCATCAGCCAACAAAGCCCAAGAGAGGAAGAAAGTCAGAAGCTAACAAACAAGCATCTCAGAAATAATATCCTCATCAAAAAGCCCACAAAACCCAAAGAAGAAGGAAGAGTCAGAAGCAAATAAGCATTCTCAGAATCAAGGTTCATCACAGAATCAACATAGCCAAAACCAAAGAACAACAAACATCTCAGAAGAATATCATTATTGACAAAAAGAAAGAGGAAGATTGTAAAAGTTAGCAACAAACAACTTCAGAGTTCATCACAAAAATCATAAGCCAAATCAACAGCAACAACAACAAACATCTCAGAACAAAAGCTCATCATTGAGAATCAACAAAGCCCAAGAGAGGAAGAGAGTCAGAAACGAATGAAATAGGGTTTTCAGAACGAAGATTCATCACAAAACAGTTCAAAGCTAAAGATACAAATACCAGGAAGCAAGCTCTTGTCATCACGTGCCTCCCACCTCCGGCCACCCTAGAGCGCCTCCATCCCAAACTCCCTCTCCATCGCCTCTCCATGAACGAAGTCACCAAGGTATAATTTTCCCTCTTTCTTTTTTCTGCATTTCATATCATAAACACCAAAACACCAAAGATCAAAGCTTTGAAAACAATAAAACATACAAGATTAACCATGCAACTATAAAGAACGCATAAGAAAAGGGTACCTTTCGAGCCGTCATTCCGTGCTGTCATGAAAGAGAAGATGGGTGGTGGCGCTCTGGCAACTGAAGGGCTGAAGGGTTAATCAGAGATTCATGGCTGAGAACAATGAAGAAGGTGAGAGGCGAAGAAGATGAGAGGAGAGCGGCGCCGTTCAGAAAAAACTGTAAACCTAACTCTGAAGATGCAAACCAAACCCTAACACAAAAACTCTGTACAATGCCATTGGGCTTTCGCCCCTGAACCAAACCCTTAAGCCCAATCTTTCAGCACATACACCCCCTTTTTTTTAATCTGTTCTGTTTTGTTATTTGGGCCAAACATATCCCCTAAAGCCTATTTAACTTATTTTTGTTTTTCTTATATTTACAAATCAATACCTTTTTTTTATTATCACCTTATTTTCTTTTTGTTCATAACCTAATTCCTAATTCTCTTTTGTTAAATAAAAATAATATATTAAATTGTTTTTGTACAAAATATTCTTAATAGCTTTTTAATATTTATTACATTTAAAAGTATGTAAATAATAGATTTTTTGTCTTAAAACTTTTTGTTTAATAAATCTTTTTATATAAATTCCTAAATAACATTAACCAAAATATATAAATATTAGAATTTATTAGGTTAAATAATTCTCTTTTTCTTTAAAAACTTTTTGTTTATATAAAACTAACAAAAATATAAAAATAATAATGAACACTTAATTTTCATTTAATCATTTGTAAATAACCACATACACCTCACAATACTTTTGATTCTCTTTATTTCTTATATCTTGTTATATTTTTACATTGAGAATGCGACGATTCGATTTGGTTGTAACATAATATTTGGACATTACTATTCTGATAAGACTCATCCCCATTTGTAAACATTTGTACCCCCATTCCCGGATACTTATTTGTAATAGCTTAGACTTTAAATTCCCGCAATTTATCACTTTCCATATATTGTATAGTAATTAGGGTTTGTATGTGAAAATTCAAAATCAACCGCTAGATAACCTAATACAAGATAAATGCATGAAAATCAATACACAATTCACACTTGCACCTCTAGGGTAACCTTGCTTGTTGCCTCGGAAAATGCAATCATGTCCCTCGAGTATGAGACACTCTAGCAAATGTCCCTTTGATAAACAAAGATCGTAGTCCCTCGATGACCCTCGATGTTGCCTTCGATAAAACGATCTCGTCCCTTACAAAAAATTGCTAGAGCGTCTCACAAGTTGCCTTCAATGATTGTATACGATGACCCGCGCCCGTCCCGTTCAACATCCTGATGCAAGGTTGTTCACCAAACACAATGGTGAAACAACACTGTTAAAAGGGTTAAAACATAAGAAAAATCTTTGAGTAAAATAGGGTAGACAACTCTTAGTTACTTGATCAAAAATCTTGCAAAACATCCTTGTCATTTTTCAAACACACATCACAACACAACTTCAAAAACAATTTCAAAACTACTTTCAAAACATTGAATTATCTTTTCAAAAAGACACACACCTTTGTATATATTCAAACAAGAATCATTACAAAGGTTGCCTAGACAAGGCATCTTTTTCAAAACATTTTCAAAACCACACATACAAAGCACCATTTCAAACAATTGAAAAGCAAAGGCAAGTGATCTAAAACAAGTAACTAAGAGCCCATGGATAACCATGGATGAAAAGGGTGCTAGCACCTTCCCTTTTCATAATCTACCCCCCGAACCCACGAAAACATCTCAAAGGTCTTTCCTGTGCTTTTTGACCTTTCCTTAGGATAAAATAAAAAGTCGGTGGCGACTCTTGCTAAAACGAACAAGTGCGAAAACAAACGCAAATCCCAAGTCAGTTCTCCCACCGTATCACACCACCCCCAGGGTCAGACCTAGTTCTCCAAAATCCAATCCAGTCACTTTCTTGATTTCCATAGCTTTGAGTCGGTCTTCCAACTGCTTGTACTTATCATCTGTAGGAGGTTACTATTCGTCGGAGTAGTCTTCATCTTCAAAAACCTGATTATTTCTACCTTCCAGATTGATGCTTCTGTCATCCTCTTCTTGGTTGTCGTCTTCCTTAGAGGAAATATCATCCACTTGAACTGGTTGACCAGGACCCTTAAATCTTCTCCCCATATTGAGGATGACAACCGACTATTTAGTCTTATTTATCTTGGCGACGAGCGCCATCAGATCTTTTTGTCCTCGTGCCAGATTTAGAAGAGTCTCTTAAAATTGTGCATGCTGATCTTGGAGATCCATAACAGTTTATTCGAGGTCCATCTTATACTTAAATAAACAATAAGTATATGAGAAAACTTGTATGAAAAACCTATTATGTAATGATGCGTGATATGTGAATGCAGTGTTTTCAAGGACCTTAAGAGATTTAAATTTTCTAATCAAGAGGAGACAGAAACAAAGAATTTTATTAGTAAATTCAAAAGTACAATTGCCTCTTAGGCTTTCAATGAAAACAAAAGGGTCTCAAAGAGACAATAGTATGAACTCCTAAAACCTAATACTCAAGTTTCCCACTGATGTTTCCTCTTCGTGTTGATGTATACATTAAGACTCTACTCCTCGTGAAGTTGCTTTGTGAGCTCTAACACTTTCTTCTCACTTGCATAGAATTGAGTCTCAAAGGTATTCCGTTCTTCCTTGAGTTGAATCCAGGACTTCTGCAATTCTTCAAGGTCAGTAGGCATGTCTGGATGGAGGATGGTGCGAGAAACGTCTCCTTCGACAACAGGCTCCATGATCACTGGTAAGACATCTGGGTATGGCATCATGAGGTTTTGAGCACGAGCTCGTACCCATTTGAGATAGGGCTCCAGAGGGATGGAGTTCTTCTATCCTAAAGCCTTACTATCAATATTGCTTACCATGTCCCAAGCATGTATAAACTTCCGACAATAACCTTGAGGATCGTTTTCGTAATCAAACACAATGCCCGGGATAAGTGCGTCATGAGGACCATCTCCTCGAGCATAACCAAATTGACGTAGAGCCAGAGAAGGGTTGTAAGTAATACCTCCCCTAATGCCAAGGAGAGGAACATTAGATAATTCCCCACAACAGTCAATGATAGTGATATCCTTATGAGATCGGGAATACCAGTAGATGTCTGTATGAAAAAGTGACATTATTCTTTGGAACCACTTCAAACCTTGTTCATTCTTCATTACTGATCGGGGAAGGTGCGAAATAAACCACCTGGACATCAGAGGTATGCAACATATGAGATTTCCTTACTTCTTCATGGTACGAGTGTGAAGAGAATGCATAATATCTCAGAGCATGGTAGGCACAGGATTACGAGCAAGAAATATTTTGATGGTGTTCACATCTATGAGTTGGTCTAGATTTGGGAATAGTACCAACTCATGGATTAGAAGAGACAAGATCTCCTTGAAAGCCTGAAAACTCATAGCATCCAGAAATAGTTGAGCCTTCTCTATCAGAAATTTAGCCAGAAAACCTTTGACTCCACTTCTTGTTTCCCAATTGTATATAATGTCGGATTGCTTTAGATGTAAGGCTACTGCAATATCTTCTGGCTTCAGAGCTTCCTCTAAACCAGTGAAGGGTACTGATCAAGAACAGGTACTCCCAGTAATTGAGAGAACTCTTCCATTGTGGGTACCAATTGATAATCTGGAAAGGTGAAACAATGATGTGCAAGGTCAAAGAACTGGAATAGGACACTCATCATGTCTTCTTCAAAACCTGGGGTAACCAGACTGAGCAGTCGACCATGCCTTCTGATAAATGGAGAACTTTCGGGAACCCTTGAGACTAACTCCTTAATTTGAGAAGGCGCCCTTATAAAGTTGATTCGGATAGTGTTTCTACGAGCGGAGGCCATAGCCTACAAAATAGAACAAAGATAAATCTCTTGGTCCTTGAAATGGTTAGTAAAAATGATATGGCATGATGTCATGATGCTATGATGTCATGTTCGAACAATTAATCATACACAAACAAAACACACAAGGCCTTAGATTTAATCTTGCATAGAGTTTGTGGGTAAGTACCCTCTTGAAGTTTTAGTTGGCTCAACCTGTCCTAAAAGAAATAATCGGGTTCTAGGAGTCTCAAAATCACTGATCTTTCTCCCGAGCATTATTTCAGCACAAGCATCTGATTTGCGAGCGAAATATCCCAAGAGATCGATCTCAATGAGTGTAACATCGATTATCAACCAAATTCAGTCTGCACCAAAGCCGACTATCTCACTAATTTCTAATGGCTAAGTTGTGTCAACTAAGGTTCTAAGGACAGTTAGTGCTTATGACACCACGCGGTAGCCCAGCATTCTCCTTGACTTAACTCAAGGGACACCGGTACCAACCAATGTGTCACACTAATGTAGCCATTGCTTCAACCGTATCGGTATATGCCATAAAGTTTTCATGATCTATTTATACTTACCTAAAATGCCCCAGATCCAGGTATATGATCTTTACAAGAAGTAAACCCAAGGATATCCCGAAATATAAAGCATACAAGGAAAACAAGTAAATCCATAAAGGTGATCTAGCTCTCAAGGTAACCCCACTTTAGCATTTCCCCAACACAGTTTTCAGTTCTGTAATATGGTGGAGAAATGACTTTTGGTTTTGCATTTTATTGCAAATGTTGCAGATAGAAAGAGTCGCCACCGACTTTTCTATTATCCAACAAAGGAAAGGGTGAAAAGAATAGGAAAGACCTTTTGAGAATTTTTCTGAGTTCGGGGGGTAGGTTATGAAAAAGGAAGGTATTAGCACCCTTTTCATTTTTAGTTATCTACGGGCTCTTAATCACTAGCTCACTTTGAAAGTGCTTTGTGAATGTGAGTTTGAAAATATTTTGAAAAATGCCTATGTTTGGAAACTTTGTAATGATTCTCGTATCGTTGAGAATGCATACAAAGTGTTTTTTTTTAAAATATTTTAGAAAAGAGTGTATGTGTGAAAACGTTTTTGATTTGTGAGCAAGCGACTACGAGCTATCTACCTACTCAAAAAGTCTTTCACATTATATTTCCTCTTCCTTTAGATAGTGCTATCCTACCATTAGTTAGTAGGAAGCCCTATTATTGGATGTTTGAGGGATAGGCGCGGGTCATCGTACAGTCATAAAGGCAACTCGTATGACGCTTTAGCAATTGTCATAAGGGATTAAGATCGTTTTACCGAGGCAACATCGAAGGGTTATTGAGGGACTACGATCTTTTAACCGAGGGTCTTTGCTAAAGCGTCCCACGTTCGAGGGACATGATTATTTTTATCTGAGGTAACAAGTGAGGGTCACCCTAGATGTGCGCGTGTGAAAGGTGATTTGTTTTCAGTTATTTCGTCTTGGATTTATGGTTATCTAGCATTTTCTTTTAGTCTTTACTATACAATCCTATTAAACTAGTAGTTTAGATATACAGACATAATTATAAGTGCAGAAAATAAAGTGCGGGAAAGAAAATCTACGCTATTACAATGCTTCGGGGATGGGGAATACAAACCATAAAACGGGGAAAAAGTACAGAAAAAGTTACATAATTATAAAAATAACAATGCAAAAAAATAAATAAGCGCGCGGAGATTGTGAAAAAGGGAAAGATATTAAAATCTAAAAAAAAAATTCTAAGCGTTAGGAAAATATTTTTGGTGTTTTGTAAAATAATAATTAAACCTATTTCTAATTAGTTCATAAATTAATTATGAAATAAAATCAAAATGTGATTAAATTAAATTAATTTTATTTATCAAAGATTAAATTAATTAATCAAAAAACCTAAATCTAATTTTATTTATTTTTTTGTGATTTTTTCTGATTAAATAAAATTGATTAAAAGGAAAATAAATAATTAAAACAAAAAAAAAGAACTTAAATGAGCCTGTTGAAAAGAAAACTAGGGGGTGTGAGAAACCAAATGCTAAACCCAAATTGACAAGGCCCAGGATCTGCGCTGGATTCAGTGAGGGTGGTTCTTTGAAGTCTATTGCGTGCGTGCTGATCTGGAGCGTTGGATCAAGATCTGTTGAGATCCAAGAGTGGTGATGAGAAGACACTTGGTGGGCGCGCTGAGTTTGCTTACATTGGATCTGTAAAAGAAAATCATGAAAAACAACATGCCATGGCAGGGATCAAACCCATTCCCTGGCACCCTAACACCCTAACACACACACACTTACCGCTGGGGCGACCATTACATCTGTTATATAATCTAAATGAAAACCATTAAATATGTAAAACGCTTCTAACGATTGGAGAAGCGTTGGAGCCCTCGCTCCAGTCGCCTTCTCTGAAGGGTTTCTTCCTTGAAACCTGCCAAATAGAAAGCCTCAATGATATAAAAAAAGACTTATCCCCTCAAATCAAGGGTTGCAGTTTCAAAAATGGGGTTAATTTGGTCTGGAACATCCTATACCATGAGATTCGAAACAAAGTGTTCTTGATGCCCTAACAATGGAATAGCGTGATTCCTACGTCTAGTATCACATGTAACATGTCAATCCTGTTCTAATGATGCATATGAGAAGTTTAAAAAAATTAGCCATGATCAAAACTACAAGAAATCAAAGTTTAGAATTTTACCGACTTTGACAACCGACTTGATGGAGAGGTCATGTTCTGGTGCTTGAGAGAGGCAGTTATGGACTCAGATCAACTCCTTTGATCCTCAGGGGATGAATACTGACCTTAGTTTCGATTGATAATGGATGGAAGTTAGGTTACAAATTTTTGTAATTCTTTTGAATTTTGTGAATTTTGGATATTTTCTTAGGCAATGTTTTTCGTGTGGTTTTAATCTGATTTAGTAGCACTTATATAGAGGAAGGAAATGAGGGTGAATAAGTATGGAAGGAGACAATGTATTCATGGCTTATGGGACAAGAATAAAACACATTGAAAAACTTCCATTTTTGAGATTCTCCTTGCCTTCTTCATCTCACACGATTTTGGCAAGGTTTGTAACAGGCTAGCATGTGTTGTATTGGGCCTCTAGGTGATTAAAACAAAATCCCAAGCCCTCATACTATTATCTCATATTTTATTTGATTTTATTTGATTTTAAATGAATAAAAATTCAAATAAAAGAAATAACAAGCATAAAAAATATGTGAATTGATTTAGAGGTCCTTTGACACCTTATGAACATGTTTGAACATCAAAAGTTAGGTCTACTAGTTCAAAATTTCAAGTTTGCTCACTTTAAACATTATGCATTTCCTCAAAATTTCTCAACTTGTACAACTCATAACTTACTCAATTTTTATCTTATGAAGGTGATCTTGGATGTTTTTAGAAATCTCAAGGTGTCCTCTACAATTTATCTTTTGATCATTTTTGCATTTGGAGGCTTTATCTTGATGTAAGTTGCCTTGACAAAAAGTGTCTTTTTGTTGACTTTTGAAATGACATGTAATGTATTACCTCATATCTTTCAAATGAAGCACTTTTTGGACTTGAGCATAAAAGCAAATTTGTAGAGAATTGAATTTCCTTCAAAATGGGCTTTGGTTGGGGAATATTTGATGAAGTATGTGAAAGTTATGCTTGGTCAAAGTTCAATTGACTTCTCCTAAGGAAACCCTAGTTTGACAACTGTTGGCTTTTGATGATTTGAGGGCTTTCCTTGAGGAATCATGATCAACCCTTGATCAAATGATGACTACCACTTCAAAATGTTGATGTTGACCAAAAATCTCGAAGTTTGACTGTATGTTGACCATAATTGACTTTTTACCCAATACAGTTGATTTTCAATCATCTGAGATATTGACTGAGCAAACTTGTGATGCAAGACTTGAAACTTGACATTAGCATTCTTGAAGACCTATTATGAACCATGAAAACCATTTGAGAACTTTTAAACCCATTTTCCCTTGTGCAAAATGAAACCCTAGTTGTAAACCCTTTATTTATGAGAAGCATTTTGACTGGTCAACCCTTGAGTAGCTTTGAGTATTTGAGACCTTTGTGAGCATGTCTTGAAGAAAATGGGATGGAAAATTTTGGGGTACAATAGTTTGATTTTGTGGAACCTTGTTTTGCAAGTAATAAAGATCAACATCTGAAGTTTTGATAAAGACAACACATAAAGAACTGTATGTGTTTACAATGTGCTTGTAGAACAAGACTCAAGATAAAAGTGCTTATACAATCAAATATTATCTAGAAAGAAGTCTTGAAGTCTCTTTGAAGAAATATGTGAAACCTCTCCATATCTTTTATGTCGGTCTGCTTGAATGAACTGAGTAGTGTAAAAATAAGGCAGTAGCTTAAAAGTACTAAGGCAACCCTCACATTCTAGAAAGCCTTCTACTAAAAGAAAATCATTTCAAAGTAGTCTTAAAGTTGTGTTAAATGACCTAAGAACTGAAGAAATAGCCTAAGGGAAATGTTGGCTTATTTAGTCGATTGATCTAATCGATTAAATTTGTCAAAACCTTTTCCCCAAGACATTTCTAAAGCATCTAAGCGATTGGTAAAAGACACAGCTAACACGCTTCCATTTTGAGAATCATAATGGTTGTATTCATTCAATTTAATTAATTAGATTAATCAGTTAAATAGTTAATGAGGCCCATGGATTCTTTCCATTCTTGGTGATTCTAACTACTATATAAAGGATGGTCTCCCTTATTGAAATCACATCACTTTCCAATTGTTGGCTAGGATATTTCACAAAGATTAAAATCCAACTAAAATCCAAAAAGGTTCTTGGCTACTTTGAAGTATGAGAAGTCGACTACAGAAGCAATCGACCGGGAGAGATTTCATAAGTAATCAATTGGGCTTATGGACATAGTCGGCCAAAAAGAGGCCTCATGAGGAATGGATTGGGCCCAGGAACATTAAAAATCCCAAAGAGTGCATAACTAGCAAAATACGGTGTTATGGATGGAGAACGTGGGTTCGATATCATGAATGGAGAACGTGGATTCATGGAGGAAACTTACAAGACACATGTGGCATACAAGGAAGTGAATCCCATTACAAAGTATTTATTTTTGTGTATTATAAATAAAGCACTTAGTGCATAGCGTTAGTGGTTCAAACTTTTACATTCCTACATGCTAGTCACTCAGAGTACCCAAGCGAACGAGTGGAATAAGTCAAGGTAGGGCAATGTACGTTTGAATTAACCTATTTTCAACTATTTTTGATGTTATGTCATTTATATTTACAGTTTAAAATGTCTTTTTGTTTTATTTTACATGTCTTTCTTTATTGCTTATAAACTCGTTTGGTACTAGTCGAACGAATCCTTTTGAGCACACTTTGTGAAAACACTCGAAAACTAAAGCATTATACTGAGATTCCATGGTTGATCTCTCCAGTAAACTTTTTGTAAAGAGACCAACGTTTTTTATCAAAAAAAGAGGTAAACAAATTGGCACGCCCAGTGGAACAGTGCTAATAATTTCGTATTTGTGTGTGGTTTTCTAAAGTCTCTTATAGTTCTGTTCATGTGTGTATGAATTTAAGAAGTGGTAAACAGTTTTTGAAGTCTAAAATGCCATGCTCTGACACAAAAACTGCACATATGAGAATTTATACACAAAATGTGGACGTCATACCAGTGAGTGCCATAACTCAAAGCGTGACGGTGTTATCTCCTGTGAGATCGACCGTTGTTTATGGTTCAGTGACAACAGTCACAATGATAGAGCTTAGGCATGGCATATCACCATTTGACCCAAATCAACCACTCTTTCTAAGGGGTCTAGGGTCACCATGTGTCCCGTAACAGTATGGTATACGTTATTCCATGATGGTTGGGTTACAGTTGAACCCGTCCACATATACAGAAAATACAGTGGCCACTGGAAACCAAGGCAGTTATGTCCTGGGTGGTCGACCAGGTGGTGTTGGTTATGTCCCTTAGTCGATACCATCTTTGAATAATACGTCTGTCATGGCTTTAAGGCGGAAGATGGATGAGAGTAATTTAGAGTTAGTAAAAGTCTTAACTCAGCAAATGCGAGTTGCCCTCATTCCTGTAGTCGACCAAATAGGCATATTGGTTGGCTCATTAGGGGTCTAACTAACTCAAACGTGCCACAGGTTGTTAAGGTTTTTTAAATAACTAGAGGGGGAACAATGAGCATCCTTTTAAACTACGAGAGTGGAAGTACCCACTTATAAAGAGGAAGAATTTGTTAAACAGTATGAACCTAGGCCGATCGTAGTTAGGAGGAACCAAGATGACAACTAAGTGTTAAGAAATGCCATTGTTGGGCGTACCAACATAGTGAATGTAGTAGAAGAAGTATTAACATGATATGGGGTAAATGTTGGCCTTCAAAGGCCTAATTATTCGTCACCCTTGCTTGATTATATTCGACAAACAGAATTACCTATGGGGTGTAAGGTGCCTAAATTTACCAAGTTTGCTGGTGATTCCAATGAATCGACCATTGAACACATCGCTAGGTACGAAATAGAAGCTGACAATATCGCCAACGATGAGGGGTTAAAATTAAGATATTTTCCTAATTCAATGACCAAAAATTCTTTTACTTGGTTTACAACATTGACTCCAAATTCTATACGCACTTGGGAAAAACTTGAGGGTATATTTCATGAGCAATTTTATGTTGGTCAGCCTAAGATAAGTTTGAAAGAGTTATCCTCAATAAAGAAGAGGTCGTCTGAGTCAATGAAGGATTATTTGAATAATTTTAGGATCCTAAAGTCTATATGCTTTACTAGAGTTCCTGAACATGAGCTGGTCGAAATGGTCGTTGGGGGCTTAGATTATTCCATTAGGAAGAAGTTTGATCCTCAATCTATTGCAGATATGTCTCAACTAGCTGATAAAGTTCGATATGTCAAACTTTTGAAAACAAAGAAAGCTAGAGTGTCAAAGGATCATAGAAAAGGCAAAGTAGCCTATGTAGACACCGAAGATTATTCTATAGAGTCTGAATATGAATGCATGGAAGAAGGAGAAATTAATGTTGATGAATTGAAAGTCGGACCTCCATATGCATGTAAACCTATAAGACCGTCAAAAGGAAAGACATTTGAAGAAACAAAAAATGATAAATGTAATACTAAAACTTATACTTTTGATGTCTCAAAATGTGATGAAATATTTGATGTTTTAGTTTCAGATGATCAGATTATAGTGCCTCCAGGCAGTAAAAATCCACCATTAGAGCATAAACAAAAAAGAGGTTTCTACAAGTATCATAATTTGTTGGGTCATAATACTTCTCAATGTTTTCTTTTCATGGATTTGATTCAGAAGGCTCTGAAAGATGGTCGGTTGAAATTTGGTGAAAAACCAAAAAGCTCCATGAAGGTCGACTCAGATCCTTTAAATGTTGTTGATGCACACTTTGTCGAGCCATTGGAAGTGTTGATGATCGAGGATACTAATGATATTAAAGGAGAACATTCCAACATTATCGACTTACTTGCAGTAGTGACAATCAAGACTACTGATGGTTTTTAGGATGAACAAGTTGTGATAATTATTCCAATTGTAACTACAGCAGTTGATACTATTGAGGCTCTCAAAAGTGAAAAAGGCAATTTGTCTAAGCCATAGGAAGTGATGGTAGTTGATATTTATGAATAGCCTGAGGGTAATCAGGACGACAAGGAAAAAATGGATTGTGAAACCAAGAATGAAGAATTGTATGAAGAAACAGTTGTCGAATTGATGAAGGTTATGTTTCCCAAACCTGAAGAGGAATTGGTGGATTTCCTGAATAGATGCAAGTTGGGTAATTCCAGGTCTATGTTATGCCCAAATTGTAACATGGTCTATGATGAAAATACTGTAAAGAAAATTGACACGTTGAAGAAGAAACCCCCTCAAAAGAAAAATCTAAAGGTGGTTTTCGACCATGCGAATGGGACATACAACATCCAAGTGCCTCAAGGAAAACATATGTTTCCGTATCAAAGGACCTTTGTGCCACCAATTGATGTTCCTAACAATAAATGGGTTGGGCCTTTCTATCCAAGGGGTGAAAACCAAAATAGGAAGATAATGAAGAAAGGTCCATGCTCGATTCATAAGTGGGAAATAATGGAGAATGGATCAAGTTCTTCTCAATTTTCTAAAGCTGGTGTTGTACCCCAAAAATTTCCCTCTTACTTATCAATAATTTGCTCACAAGATCTCCTTGGGTCCAAGACTGCACTAGGGTTTGATCAGCTCAAGACACCTCCTTAAGCACTGATGACCAAAATTAGGGTTTAAGTTTGCACAAGGATTTTTGAACTTCCAATGTCCCATATTACTTTCATGGATCATTATGGACCCTCAAGATCACTCATGTCTAGTTTCAAGCCTTGGATCACACTTTTGCTCAGTCAATTGAGCATGTTGACCTAAAAATCAACTATATTGGGGAAAAAGTCAACCATGGCCAATTTACAGTCAAACTTCATAATTTTTTATCCACATCAACATTTTAAACTTATATGTATCATTTGATCAAGTTCGGACCATAATTCCTCAAGAAATTTGATCAAATCTCCAAACGGGCAAAATGGTTAAAAATTAGGGTTTTGATTGGGAAAGGGCAATTTCTGATTTTTGACCTAGAAAATGGTCAATTGGTTTAAGGAATGATCTCAAGAGTCCAATTTCATCATTTTTACCTAATGATATGGTTCAAAACATTGCAAGTCCATCAGATTTATAGATGAATTTTTCAGTCAACTAATCAAAAGTCAACTATATACTGAAAAGTCAAACTTTGACTTTTTGGTGAAAATCAAATGCCAAAGATCACAATTCATCAAAATATGAAACTTATTCATAAAGAAATCAAAAAGTCAAGATTTCATTTTGAAAAGTCAAAATTTCTAAACTTAGAAATTTTTCTAAGTGTTGGAAATTTCTTATTTTTTCATAACTTTGAGCAAAATTTTCATCATGATGCAAGATGATTCAAGAGAAACTTCCAACATGAAAGTTGTAGATCTCCATGAAATATACAACTTTTCTTTACAAAACTCCTCCCAAAAGTTCTTGGATCTCAAGTTATAATTTTATGAACATGTGGTCATGAAACTAAACACTTAGTGAAATTTTGCCCTAATTTTGTCAGGATTTTGACCCAATTTCATGGCACTTTTTCGTATAGTTTCAAGGGGAATATTCAAAATCAACTCAAATATGGGTTGTAGAGAACATTACAAGCTTTCCAAAATGTCCAAGAACTCCTTGAGATCATTCTTGAGTAGGGAGAATCGAAGATATGAAGTTAGGGTTTTATCACTTGATTTACAAGGCATTTTGTGATGAACCAATTTCAAAATTCAAACTATGCTGCATAAACACTACTTTGCAGGCCTCAAACTTGTTAGGAACTCCATAATTAATGGTTTACACAGCTTTTAGAGGCCTCACTTCAAGCATTCAAGTCATGGACATGCTTTATATCCATTTTTGGAAGAAGTGTTACATTGCCATTTTGATAAAGTGAATTTTTGTACAAAACTTGTTCTTGAGCCTTGCACTTGTTCTCTTCTAATCAAACAAGTCATATAACCCATAAGAAATGGTTTAGACACTTACAATCACCCAGCCCATGCTTGTACCTCCTCTTGAAACTTGTTTCCCTCTTTTCTTCAAAATCAAGTAACCTAGCCAAAAGCTAAAAACTTGTACTTCTGATTGTTCAAAGATCTCAAACACTTTTGTTTATACATACACAAACCTTGGACCATAAACACACGAATGCTCATGCCCTGAAAACACCTAGAACTTAGAAACACATCTCACAATTCCATTTTCACACAAACTGACCAAAGACTTGAAACTCATAATCTACTCGTGCGTTTCTTGGCCTTTTGGTTTCTAAAGATTCTAAACATCATATAGAACTGATCTCACACCCTGTTACAGAACTGTAACATCATTAACACCATCCTCCATTTTCAAAAACATAACTCTGCACATTGACTTCTCCAGACCATTTCAGCCATCCATTGCTCAAGTTAATCATTGCATTAGCTTCCTGGGACCTCAAGGAAGCTAACCTGATCATCACCATCACTTGAAACAAGCTCAAACTCAAAACACGATTTCTAGTTTTGAGGTAAGTTTTCTTAACTTTGAACTTTTCATACAGGCATCATCAATGATTTATTTGTAAATAAAACATGTAGATGTCATTGCCCTAAAGCTAACCATGTTCATAGTTTCCATTAATTTTGCTTGAGCTTAGAGAATTTTGAGACTGATATTTCTGAGATTTTTAGGGTTCAAATTAGGGCCATTAAAATTAATGCTTATCTTTGATCTATAGTTTTAATGCTTTACATTTCTGAAACCGTGAGGAAATTTACTACAAGTTTCATGTTTACAGTTTTCATTTTTGATGAGAAATGAGCAAGTTACAGTTGGTCTGGCTGGAGGTTGAAGATGAAGTAATCAGGGCGCATTTTGTATCATATATTTATTGATTTGCCTATGTTAACGGATGTATAGCCACCCCAATGGTAGAAACGCGCGCCTGTAACCTTTGGGACTTGGGTTCGAGCCCTAGTGGTACCCTTTTGATTTTTGTTTTCATATTTTTTGCTTCCTGACTTTTGTTTTTTTGCAGTCGCTGGGCCTCTTTGGCCCTGGATTATTTTTTTGTTTTTGCTGGCCACCCCCCCACCCATTTCATTTATACGCCCTTGGCCCAATTTTATTTTCTTTTATTATTTTCTTTTTATTTATTTTCAAAATATAAAAAAATCATGAAAAATACAAAAAAAATTAGATTTTTATTTTAATTTAGTTTATTTATTTTTCTCACACAAAAAATTATTTTATTAATCATACTTTATTTATTTTTACAAATCATCTTGTAAATTTAATTAAAACTAGGTTAGTATTTATTTTTTCTTTCATACCTATTAAAATATATTTATTTTGATATATAAAAAAGGTCAGAAATATTTTCTAATATTATAATTTATTTCCAAGACAAAAATACCAAAAATATTTTTCTTACAAACTTATTTTCTTTTAATCAATTAATAGAATTAGAGTTTTATTTAAAATCTTTTCTTAATAAATTTAAGTTTAATTAATTATTTTCTTCAATTGGTTAAGTTAAAACAAATTCCCTTTTCTCATGAAAAACAAACAAAGATTCATTTTCTTTACATTTACATTTTTAGTATATTTATTCATTTTGTACATTATATTCATTTAAATTCTTGTACATTTATAACAATTCAATATGGTTGTAATTGACTAATTAGGTTTAAATTCTTGCAATCCCCATTCATGAATTTGTATACCCCCTCCCACAAGTGTTGTAATAGCGTAGTAACTTTTAATTCTGCAATTTATCTCTTTATATATAGCATGCTAGTAATTAGGGTTTGTATGGAAAGACTAAAACCAATACTTAGAAAACCCTAATTCAAGACAAAATCAAGCATGAAAACAATACACTTGCACACAAGCACCCCTAGGGTTATTCCACTTGGTTGCCTTATACAAAATAGTCATATTACGCATGTGAGGTATCTTAGCAAAAACAAGCAAATACAAGATCATAGTTCCTCGATGACGCTATCTAAGTTGTCTTTCAAATGATCTTAGTCCCTAAAGAATAATGCTAAGATACCTTGCTACATTGCTAATCATGGTTATACGATGAACCACGCCCATCCCGTTTACATCCAAAGATAGAGTTACTTACCAAATCAATGGTAAGATAACAATGTCAAAGGAAAAGAAAATAAACAAGAAAGACTTTTGAGTAGGTAGAATGCTCCTAATTACTTGCTCAATTTCAAAACATCATTGCTATTTTCAAAACAAACACCCACACTTTCAAAAACATCTTTCAAACTTGAAAATATTTTCAAAAGATCAAACACTTTGTATACATTCTTACGAATGATAATCATTACAAAGTTTGCCTAAACAATGGCCTCTTTACAAAATACTTTCAAAAATCACACAAAGCATAATTTCAAACAAAATAAAGTGATCTAGCAAGTAACTAAGAGCCCATGGAAAACCATGGATGAAAAGGGTGCTAATACCTTCCCTTTTCATAATCTACCCCCCGAACTCAAGAAACAATCTCAAAGGTCTTTCCTGTGCTTTTTCACCTTTCCTTTTGGATAAAAGAAAAGTCGTTGGCGACTCTTTCTAAACGCAACATTTGCGATCAAACACATAACCTTCAAGTCAGTTCTCCCACCGTATCACAGAACTGGCGACTCTGCTGGGGATAATTCTAAAAAGTGGGGTTACCTTAGAGCTATATCACATTTACTTGCTTTCATTGTTTGACTTGTATGCTTTACATTATGGTTCTTTGTTTGGGTTTGAATCCTCTACCCGGATTTAGGATACCTTATAGGTAAGTAGCAGTACGTTGTGGAAACTGTGCGGAGTATACCGATATGGTCTAAGCAATAGCTACGTTAGTGCAACATATTTGTGGGTACCGGTAGCCCTTGAGTTAATCAAGGAGAATATGAGGCTGATGAGTGATGTCATGAAGCACTAATGAACTTTTAGAACTCTTACTTGACCAACTTGGCCTTTGGGATGTAGTGAGATGACCGGCTTTGGTGCAGTCCGAAGTTGGTAAATACTCGATACTACACTCATTGAGGTTTGGTTTTTTGGGATATTTAGGTCGCCATTAAAGAGGCTTGTGCTGAAACAATGCTCAAGGAAACAAACTTGTGATATTGAGCTCCTTAGAACCCGATTACTATTACTAGGACAAGTTTGAGCCAACTAAACTTCAAGAGGGTACTTACCTATGAGACTCCATGCAAGCCTAAACCTAAGGGTTTATTTGCTTTGTTTGTGTATATATACTTGTACATAACATCATGAACATCATAACATCATACTCATTCACTAACCATTTCAAGGATCTTGGGATTTATCTTTGTTCTGTTTTGTAGGACATGGATTCTATTCGCAGGAAAACTATTCTAGTCAATCTTGTGAGGATCCCTCCATAACTTAAGGAGCTAGCTTCAAGGATTCCTGAAAATTCTCCTTTTACTGAGAGATATGGTCGCCTGCTCAACTTGGTCACTTCCAACACTGATGAAGACATGATGAAGGTGCCCTTTCAGTTCTTTGATCCCTTACACCATTGCTTTACATTTCCCGATTATCAACTTGTGCCAACTTTAGAAGAATTCTCCCAATTCTTGAGGATTCCCATTCTCAATCAACCACCTTTCAACGGTACGAAAAGAGACCCAAAGCCAGGAGAGATTGCTCAAGCTATACACTTGCAATCATCTGATGTCACAACTAATTGGGAAACAAGGAGTGGTGTCAAAGGCTTCCTAGCAAAGTTCTTATTTGAGAAAGCCCGAAACTATTGGAACTCTTCGTGTTTGTAAGCCTTTGAGGAAATTATGGCTCTCCTCATCTATGGGATGGTTTTGTTCCCAAATCTTGACCAACTCATAGATGTGAATACCGTCAAGATCTTCATGTCTCGTAACCTGGTGCCTACTTTGCTAGGGGACATCCTACATTCTTTTCACACTCGCACTATGAGGAAAAGAGGTGTCCTTATGTGTTGCACTCCTATCTTGGCAAGATGGTTTATTTTGCATCTTCCCCAATCTGTATTGAAGAATGAGCAAGGTTCAAGGTGGTCACAAAGGTTGATGACGCTCAAGCATTCAGACATTCATTGGTGTTCTCGATCCCTAGAGAATGTTACTATTGTTGACCGTTGTGGAGAATTCCCTAATGTCCCCTCACTTGGCATTTGTGGAGCTATCACCTACAACCCCTGCTTAGCCTTAAGATAGTTTGGTTACGCCCGAAGGGATAGCCCTCATGAGATGCTTATTCAAGGTTTGGTATTTGACTACAAGAACGACAATCAAGGTCTTCTCCAGAGATTTATCCGAGCTTGGAGGATGTTGAACAAAGTAGATAGCAAGATATTGGGGCATAAGAATTCCATCCCTCTTGAGCCTTACCTCAAATGGGTATGAACTTGTGCTCAGAGTCTTATGATGCCTTATCCCTCCATTCTCCTGGTAATCATTGAGCCTGTTATGGAAAGAGATGTGCCATATACTATCCTACATTCTGACATGCCCACCTCTCTTGAAGACTTACAAAGAGATTGGATACAACTCAAGGGGGAGCGAGATACTTTCGAACCCCAATTCTACGCTAGCGAGAAGAAGGTTTTGGAACTCACTAAGCTACTTCATGAGGAGAAGACTCTGAATGCCCACATTGCACCAAAGAGGATGCGTACTAGTTTTTTATCTTAGAGTTTTTTGTATTATTTTGCCCAAAGAGGCATTGATGTACTCAAGCTTTAATTTATTAATATAACGTGTGTTTCCTTTTTATCTAAAACAAATTTGAATCTTTAGAATCCTTGAAATCATTGCATATGCATTTACCATTCATCATAACATAAGCAGGTTTCTTGCAACAAGTCTCCTCATCTTTCTACTGTTTATTTCAGTAAGATGGATCTCGAGAAAACGGTGAAGGACCTCCAAGCTCAAAATGCTGAGTTTCAATAGATGTTCTTAACTTTAGCCAAAGGACAAGAAGAGTTGAAGACTTTGCTGGTTGAAGAGAAAAAGAAGAAAAAGAAAATAACCGGAGTTCTAAATATGGGAAGAAGATTCCAAGGGAAAACAAGGAGGGCCTTAGACTTTGCAACGACATCCGGTGAGAAATACAATCAAGATGGGAAAGGAAAAGAAACAGTTATCCAGTCAGAATCAAAAGAGGAAGAGGAAGAAGAAGACTATTCTGAAGAACAATATCCTCCAGACGACGACAAGTATAAGCATCTAGAAGAACGGTTGAGTGCAATGGAAATCCAAAAAGTGTCTGGATTGGCCTTTGAGGAGTTGGGCTTAGTGTTGGGGATTGTCATTCCTCCAAAATTCAAAGCACCTGTGTTTGCCAAATATGACAGAGTTTCATACCCCAAAATGCATCTCTGATCCTATGTAAGGAAAATCCAGCCTCATACCGCTGAGAAGGACTTATGGGTACACTTCTTCCAAGATAGTCTGTCTAGAACTCAACTGAATTGGTTTTATCAGTTAGAAAGAGCCAATGTCCATAACTGGGAAGATATGGCCGCTGCCTTTTACAAACAATACCAATACAATGATGATCTTGCACCCACCCGTACTCAACTCCAGAGTATGGCCATGGTTTCAAGTGAAGGCTTTAAGGACTATGCACAAAAATGGAGGGACTTGGCCAGAAGAGTTCAACCTCCCCTATCTGAAAGAGAGTTGGTAGACATGTTTTTGGGCACCTTGCCTGGTCCCTTCTTCAATCACCTAATTGGGAGTTCATCGGCAGGTTTTACTGAGTTGATACTGACCGGAGAAAGGGTAGAAGTCGGGATAAAGAACGGGAAAATTCAAAAAGATGCATCCTCTGTTGCTGTAAGAAAGCCATTCATCGGAAAGAAAGAAGTGGTTTCTGTATATCCTCAGAGAAATCAAGATAGGGTCGGACGCCCCCCCCCCCCCCCCACACACACACACACACACATTTCATTTATACGCCCTTGGCCCAATTTTATTTTATTTTCTTATTTTCTTTTTATTTATTTTCTTAATTATTTTCATAATATTAAAAAATCATGAAAAATACAAAAAATATTAGATTTTTATTTTATTTTAATTTAGTTTATTTATTTTTCTCACACAAAAAATTATTTTATTAATCATACTTTATTTATTTTTACAAATCATCTTGTAAATTTAATTAAAACTAGGTTAGTATTTATTTTTTTCTTTTATACCTATTAAAATAAATTTATTTTAATATATAAAAAAGGCCAGAAATATTTTATAATATTATAATTTATTTCCAAGACAAAAATACCAAAAATACTTTTCTTACAAACTTATTTTCTGTTAATCAATTAATAGAATTAGGGTTTTATTTAAAATCTTTTCATAATAAATTTAAGTTTAATCAATTATTTTCTTCAATTGGTTAAGTTAAAACAAATTCCCTTTTCTCATGAAAAACAAACAAAGATTCATTTTCTTTACATTTATATTTTTAGTATATTTATTCATTTTGTACATTATATTCATTTAAATTCTTGTACATTTATACCAATTCAATATGGTTGTAATAGACTAATTATGTTTAAATTCTTGCAATCCCCATTCATGAATTTATATACCCCCCTCCCATAAGTGTTGTAATAGCGTAGTAACTTTTAATTCCGCAATTTTTCGCTTTATATATAATATGCTAGTAATTAGGGTTTGTATGGAAAGACTAAAACCAATACTTAGAAAACCCTAATTCAAGACAAAATCAAGCATGAAAACAATAAACTTGCACACAAGCACCCCTAGGGTTATTCCACTTGGTTGCCTTATACAAAATGGCCATATTACGCATGTGAGGTATCTTAGCAAAAAAAAGCAAATACAAGATCATAGTCCCTTGATGACGCTATCTAAGTTGCCTTTCAAATGATCTTAGTCCCTAAAAAGAATGCTAAGATACCTTACAACATTTCTAATCATGGTTATATGATGACCCACCCCCGTCCCGTTTACATCAAAAGATAGAGTTACTTACCAAATAAATGGTAAGATAACAATGTCAAAGGAAAAGAAAATAAACAATAAAGACTTTTGAGTAGGTAGAATACTCCTAATTACTTGCTCAATTTCAAAACATCATTGCTATTTTCAAAACAAACACCCATACTTTCAAAAACATCTTTCAAACTTAAAAACATTTTCAAAAGATCAAACACTTTTGTTAGAACAAAGTTTGAATCTACTACCCTATATTTAAGTTTTGATGATAACAAAGTGAAAAGATATAGTATTTATAAGTTTCATGTATGAACTATCTGCTGCCTAAAATTATTATGTTCTGACTTGCAGATACTCTGATTGAAATAAGCAAGATCACATCTATTCAGCATCAGAACTTGATTTCAGACACCAGCATCAGAAGTTGCTATATCAGAATGTTAAAATCAGATGATCAACTCACGTACATGCTGAAGCCTGATGAACAAGACTGCGCTCAACACTCTGATAAAGAAACACAATAGTTCATCAGCAGCGAAGCAGAGTCAGAATGAGCCAAGCCAGAACTTGCATTAAGTAAGCAACGGTACTGTGCATTGAAAGCAAATTAATTCCAACGGCCTCATTCCAGACAAGATCTGCTCAATAAGGAAAGCTTGTTATTAGCATTGAATCAAGAATATTGCATCCAACGTTCATCATCTCAGTGCTATATAAACAAGGCTTTGAAGATTGAAATGGCTAATGCTCTCCAAATCTCTACACGCACAAAAGCTAATTATAATCTTCTTTCTCTTAGTTTTGCTAAACCACACACTCTGATATTCTATTACTGTTTAGCAATCTAGTTTCTAAGCTTCAATTTGTGTATACATCACAGTTGTGATACAGTTTTGTAGAAAACATCCACACACATAGTTTTATCTCTTTGTAAGAAAGTGTTACCTTGACAAACCGGGTTGTGGTTTGAATCAAGAAGGCTTTAGCAGTTGTTAAAGCAGTCTGTAATATTCAGTTGAATATAGTGGATTAAGACCTCGTTGGAGAGAGGCGAAATCACCTTGACGGGTGGACTGGAGTAGTTTGAGATCAAACGAACCAGGATAAAAATATCTTGTTCATTGCATTAGATTTCAGTTTTACAATTCAACCCCCCCTTCTTGTGTTTTTCACCACTTCAATTGGCATCAGAGCGCCTGGTTCTGAGCTAAAACACTTAACCGTGTCAGTACAAGATCCAGCGTCAGAAAAACACAATGGCAGGAAACAATTCTCACATCAGCAATGACAACAATGATGACAGAGACAGATTCAGTGGCAAACCTCCAGTCTTTGATGGAGAAAACTTTGATTACTGGAAAGACAGAATTGGAAGCTTCTTTCTGGCACATGATGCTGATCTGTGGGATATGGTGACAGATGGATACACGCACCCTGTGAATGCAAGTGGTCAGAAGATTGATAGAAAAACAACGTCTGATCAACAAAAGCGTGACTTCAAGAATCACCACAAGGCCAGAACCATCCTCCTCAGTGCCATCTCCTATACTGAGTATGAAAAGATCTCCAACAGAGACACAACAAAGAATATTTTTGATTCTCTCAGAATGACGCATGAGGGCAACGTTCAGGTCAAAGAAACAAAAGCTCTGGCGCTCATTCAGAAGTATGAGGCGTTCAAAATGGAAGAATCTGAATCCATTGAAACTATGTTCTCTAGATTCCAGATTCTGGTAGCTGGTCTCAAAGTTCTGGACAAAGGATACTCTACTGCTGACCATGTCAAGAAAATCGTCAGAAGTTTACCCAAGCAGTGGAGGCCTATGGTTACTGCTCTGAAGCTAGCTAAAGATCTCAACAAAATCACTCTGGAGGAACTTATCAGCTCCCTCATAAGTCATGAGATAGAGCTAGAAGCTGATGAGCCTCAGAAGCAAGGTAAGCCTTTAGCATTAAAATCTAACAGAAAATTTGAGTCTAAAGTTTTGCAGGCAGTTGAAGAAACATCTGATGGATCCTCATCAGAAGAAGACGAACTTTCCCTTCTCTCCAGAAGAGTAAATCAACTGTGGAAGCAAAGACAAAGGAAGTTCAGGAATCCCAGAAGATATGATCAGAACGAGTCCTCTTCCAGATACAGAAGGACAGATTCTTCCTCTGGATACAGAAGATCTGAAGGCTCCTCCAGTAGCAAAAAGCCAAACACCAAAGACATCATCTGCTATGAGTGCAATGAGCAAGGACACTACAAGAGTGACTGCCCAAAGCTTCAGAGGGAAAAGCCCAAAAAGAAGTTTGGAAGAGAGAAGAAGAAAAGTCTCATGGCTACATGGGATGACTCTGACTCGTCTGAAGCTGACTCAGAATCAGATGATGAAAGGGCAAACATAGCTCTCATGGCTAACATTTCAGAAGATAGTGAAGCTTCTGAATCAGACTCAGAATCAGACACTGAAGAGGTATTTCCTAACTTTGCTGTTAACTTTACAAAGGCTGAACTTGCTGAAAGCCTTAATGAGATTCTGGAACGTTATCAGCAAATTAGAGCTAAATTCAGAGACCTGAAAAGGAATCTTGAATCCGACTCTAATAAGACTGAGAGTCTCAAATTGGAAAATTCTGAGCTGAGAAATAAGATTTCAAAATTAGAAAACACTTTACAAAACTCTCAGAAGGAACCAATTTCTGAAACTCCCAGCAACGCTGATGAGATCATCAAGGAGTATGATCACAGTTTCCAGAAGTTCCTAGCTAAAAGCATAGATAGAAGCAGAATGGCTTCAATGATCTATGGAGTTAGCAGAAACGGCAGGAAAGGAATAGGATACCAAGGTAAGGTTCCTACACCAAAGAATGTCATGGACTTAACCATTAAACACACTCCTCTGAATTCACATTTTGTGTATGGTCACACACATGATATCAAATATACTAGCAGTAAGCACTCTGTGAAACCAAAATTCAACCAGAGTTTTGGTAAAACTAACAAATCAGGACCCAAGAAAATCTGGGTACCTAAGGATAAAATAATACATGTTGCAGATATCTTTAGCAGCAAGTCAGAAACACCAGTCATGGTACCTGGACTCTGGCTGCTCACGACACATGACGGGAAGAAGGCATATGTTCCAAAGCCTGGAACTTAAGCTTGGAGGCCACGTTGGCTTTGGAGGCAATCAGAGGGGAAAGATAATTGGCTCTGGAACTGTAGGTAATGGAAATCTTCCCTCTATTAATAATGTTCTGCTAGTAGATGGATTGATGCATAATCTGTTATCCATAAGTCAATTAAGTGATAACGGTTATGATATAATCTTTAATCAAAAATCATGTAAAGCTGTTAGTCAGAAAGATGGGACTATCCTGTTTAATGGTAAGAGGAAAAACAACATTTACAAAATCAAACTTTCTGAACTAAAGAGTCAGAATGTAAAATGTCTTTTGTCTGTTAACAACGAGCAGTGGATCTGGCACAGAAGATTGGGGCATGTTAGTATGAGAAGAATATCTCAGATTAACAAACTCAATCTGGTCAGAGGACTTCCTAATTTGAAGTTCAATTCAGATGCTCTGTGTGAAGCATGTCAGAAAGGCAAATTTGCTAAACCTTCTTTTAAATCCAAAAATGTTGTTTCTACCTCTAAGCCATTAGAACTTCTGCACATTGACTTATTTGGACCAGTTAAAACTGCTTCAGTCAGTGGTAAGAAGTATGGGTTAGTAATCGTAGATGACTATAGCAGATGGACATGGGTAAAGTTCTTAAGACACAAGGACGAGTCACACTCTGTGTTTGTTACCTTCTGTAACCAAGTTCAGAATGAAAAGGATCTTAGAATCGTTAAAGTCAGAAGTGATCATGGTGGAGAATTTGAAAATAAAGATTTTGAGTCATTCTTTAATGACAGAGGCATTCTGCATGAATTCTCTTGTCCTAGAACTCCCCAACAAAATGGAGTTGTAGAACGAAAGAATAGAACATTGCAAGAAATGGCCAGAACCATGATCAATGAGACAAACGTTGCTAAGATCTTCTGGGCAGAGGCAATAAACACAGCGTGCTACATTCAGAATAGAATCTCAATAAGACCTATTCTGGAAAAGACTCCATATGAATTGTGGAAGAACAGAAAGCCCAACATTTCATATTTTCATCCATTTGGATGTACTTGCTCTATATTAAATACAAAGAATTATTTGAACAAGTTTGACTCTAAAGCACAGAAGTGTATTATGTTAGGATACTCTGAACGCTCAAGAGGGTACAGAGTATACAATACAGAAACACAGATTGTGGAAGAATCAATCAGTGTTCGTTTTGATGACAAGCTTGACTCTGAAAAGTCAAAGCAGAATGAAGTTTTTGCATGTATAGAAATTGAATTTGCAGGTTCTGAAGACAAGTCATCAGAAGCTCTCAACACAGACATTCCTTCAACGTCTGAAAGGAGCACTGCTAGAAATCCTACAACAGCTGCTGATCAACCTCAGAAGAGATTACCCAGAAGCAGCTTGGATCACCCAGAAGAGACTATCCTAGGAAGAAAGGAAGATCCAATCAGAACAAGAGCAAGCTTCAGAAACTCTGAAGAAACACTTATGGGACTAGTGTCTCTGATTGAACCTTCTTCAATTGATGAAGCACTTCTGGATAATGACTGGATTCTGGCAATGCAAGAAGAGCTGAATCAATTCACCAGAAACGACGTATGGGATCTCGTTCCCAGACCAAAAGGATTCAACGTCATTGGAACAAGATGGGTGTTCAGAAACAAGCTAAATGAACAAGGTGAAGTCATCAGAAACAAGGCACGACTGGTTGCACAAGGTTATAGTCAGCAAGAGGGGATAGACTATACAGAAACCTTTGCCCCAGTCGCCAGGTTAGAATCTATCAGACTTTTAATTTCATTTGCTGTTAATAGAGGCATCACTCTGTATCAGATGGATGTCAAAAGTGCATTCTTAAATGGTTATATAGAAGAAGAAGTTTATGTACACCAACCCCCAGGTTTTGAAAATACAAAACATCCAGAACATGTTTTCAAACTAAAGAAGTCACTGTATGGTCTGAAACAAGCTCCCAGAGCTTGGTATGAAAGGCTAAGTAACTTTCTGCTGGAAAATGAATTCACCAGAGGGAAAGTGGACACTACTCTATTCTGTAAATCAGTTAAGAGTGACATCTTAGTCTGTCAAATTTATGTGGATGATATTATTTTTGGTTCTACTAATCCTTCTCTTGGAAGAAAATTTGCTAAGTGTATGCAGGCAGAATTTGAGATGAGCCTCATGGGGGAACTGAAATTCTTTCTAGGAATTCAGATCAATCAAACTCCAGAAGGAACTTACATTCATCAGAGCAAATACATCAGAGATCTTCTGAAGAAATTTGACCTCTCAGAATGTAAGCCATCAAAGATTCCAATGCATCCCACGTGCATTCTGGAAAGAGAAGAGGTAAGCAAAAATGTAGAACAGAAAGTCTACAGAGGTATGATTGGTTCTCTCCTCTATCTGACGGCTTCAAGACCTGACATATTATTCAGTGTTTGTATCTGTGCTAGATTCCAATCAGATCCTAGAGAATCTCACTTAACAGCTGTTAAGCGAATTTTCAAGTATCTGAAAGGTACTACTAATCTGGGTTTGTTTTATAGAAAATCTAGTGATTACAGCTTAGTAGGCTACTGTGATGCTGATTTTGCTGGAGACAGAGTGGAACGTAAAAGTACTTTTGGAAGCTGCCAGTTTCTGGGAGAAAATCTGATTTCTTGGTCCAGCAAAAGGCAATCAACAATTGCTCTGTCAACAGCAGAAGCTGAGTACATAGCAGCAGCAGGATGTAGCACACAAATGCTCTGGATGAAAAGTCAGCTTGAAGACTTCCAGATTTTTGAGAGTAACATTCCTATACTTTGTGATAATACTTCTGCTATTTGCTTAAGTAAGAATCCCATTTTACATTCTAGAGCTAAGCATATAGAAATAAAACATCACTTCATTAGGGACTATATTCAGAAAGGTATTTTGAACTTAAAATTTATAGATACAGACCATCAATGGGCTGATATCTTTACTAAACCCCTTTCAGAAGATAGGTTTAATTTCATTCTGAAACATCTCAGCATGAAAGTGTGCCCAGAGTGAAAATGTTTTAATTCCATATATTTACCTTCAGAATGTAATTATTTTACTGTGAACTTCTGATCAATCTCCTTTCAGAAAGATAGAACATGCAGATTGTATCAGATGCAAGTCTAAAGATTTGAGAGTCTAAAGCTCAAAGACAGACGTGCTGATCACTACATCAAACAAGTGCCATCCAATCATCAGCATATCTCTGAAGCAGAACGCGTGCACGCTTCTGAGAAGGCAAAGCGCTGATTGGGTGCATTGAGACACATGTCTGGTAACCGTTTTTAAGTATCTTTCTCAAATCCCCCAAAATCAGCAAGCATTTAATGAAAAGTAATCATGCTCTTAAATGGCAATCATGATTTTTCTCTCTCTTAAAAACGTTTATCTTTTCAAAATAGTTTTGAAAACTCTATTTAAGCACATTAATCTCTCATTCTTATTCTTTACGCTTTCTCACTAATACTCAAGCATTTTCTGCATATTTTTGTGTTCATCTCTTGCAATCTATTTTCCTCAGTTTATTCTCAAAAACCTTTTAGCGTGAACATGGCAACCTCCAGCAGCGTTTCTGCAGGTACTCAGAAGAAAGCATCATCTGAGCAATATCAAGTGCCACTCAGAACTCTCCTCACTCCGGTGAAGAATCTTGAAGTGCTTTCTGAATTAATCATTGACTTTGAAAGCTTGAAGGAGAACGGTTTTGACCTAACTGAAGAAGTTAGGGCTCAAAAGTGGGAAAGGTATTTCGATAGGTTGGTTGGACCAACATTCCCAATGCTGGTCAAGGAATTTTGGATTCACGCCAAGGCTTCAACACATCTAGTCACCTCCTTTGTTATGGGGAAGAAGATTGTGATTACTGAAGATCACATTGCAAGGCTAATCGGTCACAGTGGTGGTGGCGTCCGTTGTGTGGACATGGCTGAAAGATGTGCTGATATAGGTGTGGTAGCTGACAGGATTTTCACTCTTGGGATGCCCAGCAGCAAGGTTAAAGATCTGAAGGATCATTGCAGAGTGTGGGCTAAGATTATTCTGGGGTGCTTCAACCACAGGAAACCAACCAGTTCTCCTGATTACATAAATGTGGATCAGCAGTTTCTGATCTACTTTATTGATCAGAAGGTAAAGATCAATCTGGCTCACTTCCTGTTCAACCACCTCAGAACAAGTGTGAAAGAAACAAGGGAAGAAGAAAGAACCAAGAGGGATTGGATACCTTTTGGAAGGTTGATATCAGATATTCTGACAGAGAATAGGCTGATTGAGCATCTGATAGAAGCTCAAGAGCTAAGCATTATTGAACCAACAATTGGGAAACCTCTGAACACAAAGAACCTGAAAAAGATGAAGCTGATAGAGAATATTCAGAAGGAACCCAGAGCTACTCCCCTTGCTGATATCTCCAGCAGAAGAGTGCCTCTGAGTGATTTTCCATTATTTTCTGAAATTGAATCCAAACCAGAGGTGATTCTCAGGTACCTGGATGCGTGCAAGGCAGATGGTACAGATCCAAAGCTGAATATCAGAGATCTGCATCAACCTCAACCAGAAGTGACTCTGAAGAAGACCAAGAAGAGGAAGGCGCCATCAGAAGGATCATCTCAGTAGACTCCCAAGAATAGAGGTAATTCATCTGCTGCCCCTGTTTTAAATTCTTCTACTATTCCAGCATCTATCCCTCCTCAAACCTCTCATAGAATCTCAATCCCCATCCCTACCATAGATGAAACTGTACAAGAAGAAGACCCTTCTGAGGCATTAAAACTCAGAAGACCCAGAACCAAACACCCCAAACAACCAACAATTTCAATAACATCAGCACTTAACCAAGTGCTGTCTGATATTGATCAACATACCTCTGATCAACCAAACTCTGAACCACAAAATGTTCCTCCTCCACAACTAGAACAACAGCAATCTGCTGAAGAACCAGAACAACAGCAATCTGCTGCAGAACCAGAACAACAACAACCACTCTCAGAAGAACCTCTGATCCCTGAGCAATCAGAGATTCCAACTCCCTCTCCCCAACCAGAAATTAATCCACCATCACCACAAACAGAGATTCACCACTCTGAAACTCCTTCTCCTCACCAATCTGAACCTCATTCACCTCAACCATCACCGCTGGCAATCCAGCTGCCATGTGGAACAACTGTTATCATGCCCCAGTTACCATCCTCATCAGAATCGACACCACCAAATACTCCCAAAACACCACCCAGTCCAATCGTAATATCTGACTCTGATACTCCTTCTCCAAAACAAACAGCCTCTCAGAAAACCTCTGAAAACCCCAGCAGGACCTTCATAGACTTAACCAGTCTTGACCGTCTTGCTGATCTGAAACACAAAATTGCCATCCCAAAACCAAAGCAACCAGATGTTGGCTCTGGTATTATGAATTTTGAAACAGGTGTGCTGCAATGGATTGCTTCTTTGAAGCAAGCCTGTCCTGGAATGATTGACCCAGCCGCTTCTGATCAGCTCTGGTCACAATTCAGACTTTGGGTACGTGCTGAAGCCCTCAAGTTGCAGGATATCAACTATGAGCAGGCACAACAAAATTTCAGCAAGCTTCTGAATGAAGTTGGAAGTCAGCTCCTGAAAGAGGACGTGCTCCCTCTGGACAGTGAACCTTGGTCTGAGAAACAGCAAGCTGCAAAGGTGCAATCATCAGAAGAAGACAATACCATTCAAGCTGAAGAAAGTCAAGCAGAGGATGTTGCTGAAAGTTCTCAGAAGCCTCCTGTTTCTGATGCTTCTCAAGCTGCCTTGGACAGGCAGACTTTGGAAGAACTAAGGCTGAATGACATGCGTCTGCAGCAGCGGATGGATGAAAGCGATCAGAAGATGAAAGAGAGAATGGATGTGCAGGACAGCAAGATTGACACTGTTGTCAGCATGGTGCATAAGCAGAATGAGACTGCTGAAAAGATCCAAGCCATGCTGGAGAACCTGTTCACACGCTTGCCTCCTCAACCTTAGTCTCTTTTTTTTTCATGCATGACCTTTTTCATGTTTTCCTTGATTTTCTGATGCACTGATTGAATATGTTTTGTAATATTTTCTTGTTTTGATTCTGAACTATCTTAATATGATTAGTTTTTCTGATCTTAATTGTTTTAGCACATCACCAACACTTTTTGATTGCTGACAAAAAGGGGGAGAACAAGAATGATATTTTAATCAATAACGGCTGACTAGACAGAAATTCTCAAACATTCTAACTCTATTACTTGAAATGTTTTTTTTTCTGTTGTGCTTAAAGTCTACAGGCACAAGGAAGCTCCTGGACACTCTGAAGACTAGAAGCTCTGATCACTATGAAGTTCTGATCCGCTCTAATATTCTGATCCAAAGCAAAGCTCTGACAAGATAAGCTCTGAAGCTCTGCTCTGACATAAAGCTTCTGATAAGTCAAAGACTCTGATACTCTGATGTTCAAAGAAAGGCAAAAAGATCTGATCCTGAAGAACACGTATAATCAAAGGGAAGTAATAAACTCAGGGGGAGTATCTCCTTACTCCTTATTCTTTTGCTTCTTATTCTGATACATATTCCAGATACCTTTTCACGTTATTTTCATTTAAAATATCTAGTTTTTGTCATCATCAAAAAGGGGGAGATTGTTAGAACAAAGTTTGAATCTACTACCCTATATTTAAGTTTTGATGATAACAAAGTGAAAAGATATAGTATTTATAAGTTTCATGTATGAACTATCTGCTGCCTAAAATTATTATGTTCTGACTTGCAGATACTCTGATTGAAATAAGCAAGATCACATCAATTCAGCATCAGAACTTGATTTCAGACACCAGCATCAGAAGTTGCTATATCAGAATGTTAAAATCAGATGATCAACTCACGTACATGCTGAAGCCTGATGAACAAGACTGCGCTCAACACTCTGATAAAGAAACACAATAGTTCATCAGCAGCGAAGCAGAGTCAGAATGAGCCAAGCCAGAACTTGCATTAAGTAAGCAACGGTACTGTGCATTGAAAGCAAATTAATTCCAACGGCCTCATTCCAGACAAGATCTGCTCAATAAGGAAAGCTTGTTATTAGCATTGAATCAAGAATATTGCATCCAACGTTCATCATCTCAGTGCTATATAAACAAGGCTTTGAAGATTGAAATGGCTAATGCTCTCCAAATCTCTACACGCACAAAAGCTAATTATAATCTTCTTTCTCTCAGTTTTGCTAAACCACACACTCTGATATTCTATTACTGTTTAGCAATCTAGTTTCTAAGCTTCAATTTGTGTATACATCACAGTTGTGATACAGTTTTGTAGAAAACATCCACACACATAGTTTTATCTCTTTGTAAGAAAGTGTTACCTTGACAAACCGGGTTGTGGTTTGAATCAAGAAGGCTTTAGCAGTTGTTAAAGCAGTCTGTAATATTCAGTTGAATATAGTGGATTAAGACCTCGTTGGAGAGAGGCGAAATCACCTTGACGGGTGGACTGGAGTAGTTTGAGATCAAACGAACCAGGATAAAAATATCTTGTTCATTGCATTAGATTTCAGTTTTACAATTCAACCCCCCCTTCTTGTGTTTTTCACCACTTCAACTTTGTATACATTCTTACGAACGAGAATCATTACAAAGTTTGCCTAAACAACAGCCTCTTTACAAAATACTTTCAAAAACCACACAAAGCATAATTTCAAACAAAAGCAAGTGATCTAGCAAGTAACTAAGAGACCATGGAAAACCATGGATGAAAAGGGTGCTAATACCTTCCCTTTTCATAATCTACCCCCGAACTCAAGAAACAATCTCAAAGGTCTTTCCTGTGCTTTTTCACCTTTCCTTTTGGATAAAAGAAAAGTCGGTGGAGACTCTTGCTAAATGCAACATTTGCGATCAAATGCAAAACCTTCAAGTCAGTTCTCCCATCGTATCACAGTTGGGATCACCTTAAATAAGTATCATGTTCCTCCCATATACAAAGGGAAAAATACTATGACGAAGACTAGACTCATTGGAGAAGGTTTCAAAGAAATAAAAAACCTGTAAGAGAAGCGGCATCAAAAGTATCTCCATCAAAGGGTAAGAGTGTTCATAAAGAAATGCACTGTTGACCAGCAAAAGAGAGGTTATCAATGCTGGTTATGAATACGCCGCCAGCAAAAGTTAAAGATCTTGATGACAACATGGACGATGAACTATCTGACGACTTTGAAGATAGATCAGAAGATGGCTTGATTATTCACTGTAATATTGTGTCGGTCCTTCCTAATGAGTATAGTTTCGCGTAAAAAGCATCTAGGGATGTTGAAGAAGCCATGTGTGAAGAAATAGTGGGCCAGAAACCTCTATGCTACTATGTCATGAATAATGGAGTGGTGGAAGAACAACAAACAACATTTGAGAAGCCTACATATGATATGATGTATCATCTCAAGCCTTTGTTTATAAGGTCTAAAGTTGATGGTTTTCCTGTGAACAAAGTGTTCATTGATGTTGGTGGTGTTGTAAACTTGATGCCACAATCATTGATGAAAAGGATTGGCAAGTTCGATACTAACCTCAAACTACATAATATGGTTTTGTCGAACTATGAAGGAAAAACAAGTCACATACTAGGTGTGATTCAAGTGAATTTGTCAGTTGATTCGACTTCAAGGCCAACATTATTTATGGTGATTGCATCCAAAGCAAACTTTAATTTATTGCTAGGACATGAGTGGATACATGGCATTGAGGCAGTACCATCAACTCTGCATCAACACTTATCCATACGACTTTAAGATCGAATTGTGGAAAACATTGAGGCAAATCATAATTATTTTACTACTGGTGTGAATATGGTCAATAGGAAGAATTTCGACAAAGCATTAGCTACCATATCTCTGTGCGATCCTGAAGATGCAGTGTTCAAGTCACATCCGGATGAAATCAAGTTTCTAACCTTACACCCCACTCATGGTTTCATTTGGGACCAAGAAAAGTTGGATACGTATCGAACTACAGAAGGGGATTTTGAACCCACATGGTGGGAAGAGAAAACTCATGATGATGCTTGATTTGAATGCTCTGGAAAGGATTTTGGCCTATATGGCCGAAAACAGGATATATTTGGCCTTAGAGGCTGGAAATGTTTCAAATATGGCGCCTGAAACCACTATGGTGGAAAAGCTTGGAGAACCAAGCCAAACAACAACTTTAGGAAGCCAGAGGCTTGACTGCATATATGAAGAAGATCCTTTGGGGTTTGAAAAAGACCCAAGAGATAATATTTTGAAGATGCAAGAATAAGATCCATTGGAGGAAGTCGACCTGGGTGATGGCACGATTAGGCAAATTACATACATCAGCACCAAGATCGACAGCAAGATGAGAGATCAAGTAATCGAACTGCTTAAAGAACTTAAAGAGTGCTTTGCATGGGATTAAAATAAGATGCCTAGTTTGAGTAGGGAGATGGTAGAAATTAGACTACCCATAAATCTAGGCTAGCGACCAGTCAAACAAATGCCAAGGAGGCTCGCGCCAGAAGTGTTGTTCAAAATCAAAATAGAGATCAAACGGTTGTTGAAGAGCAGATTCATCAGAACAGCTAGGAGATTTTCTAAGTTTTGTAGTACACAAGAAGGGTATAGAGATTAATCTGAACAAAACCAAGGCGATTTTGAGTACAAAAGTGCCAACAATTAAGAAAGAGCTCCAATCTTTATTGGGAAATATAAATTTCTTGAGACGATTCGTGTCAAACATGAGCGGAAAAACTTTGGCGTTTTCTCCTTTGTTAAAACTAGGCAAATAGTTTGAGTTCAAGTGGGAAAAAGAACACCAAGAGGCATTCGATCATTTGAAAGAATATTTGGTGAAGCCTTCAATGTTAGCACCCCCAAACAGAAACAAAGGCATGAAACTTTACATTGCAGCGTGCGAGTCAACACTAGGAAGCGTGCTAGCCCAGGAAGATGAGAATGAGATCGAAAGAGCCATTTATCACCTCAGTCAAGTGTTAAATGATCGTAGATGTAACGTTTGAGGGAACATGTCATGATTACGATGACGTCACTTCACACTAAGAGAAAAGGATTAAATATTTGTTTCTTCTCTTTCAGTCAAAAATGACATTTTGGGGGAAATTTGTTGGTTAGGAATCTTCACAAAGATTAAAATCCAACCAAAAGCCAAAAAGGTTCTTTGGCTACTTTGAATTATGAGAAGTCGACTACAGAAGCAGTCGACCAGGAAAGATTTTATAAGTAGTCAATTGGGCTTGTGGACGCATTCGACCGGAAAGAGGCCTCATGAGGAATGGATTGGTCTCAGGAAGTTAAAAAAGCCAAAAGAGTGCATAACTAGCAAAGTAAAGTGTTATGGATGGAGAGCGTGGGTTCGACAGCATGAATGGAGAACATGGGTTCATGGAGGGAAGTTACAAGACACCCGTGGCATACAAGGAAGCGAAGCCCGTTAGAAAGTATTTATTTTTGTGTATTATAAATAAAGAACTTAGTGCATATTGTTAGTGGTTCAAACTTTCACATTCCTACACACTAGTCACTCAGAGTACCCAAGCGAACAAGCAAAATGAGTCAAGCTAGGGCAATGTACGTTTGAATCAACTTATTTTAAACTATTTTTGATGTTATGTCATTTATATTTAAAGTTTAAAACGTCTTTTTGTTTTATTTTACAAGTCTTTATTTATTGCTTATAAACTCGTTTGGCAATAGTCGAACGAATCCTTCTGAACACACTTTGTGAAAACACTAGAAAATTTAAGCGTTGTCTGAGATTACCTGGTCGATCTCGCCAGTAAACTTTTTGTCAAGAGATCAATGTTGTTTACCAAAACCAGAGGTAAACACCAAAATTTTCACTTTTACTTGGAATTTATCTCTCTAAGCTCTCTCCTTCTCTCTCTAGAAATTTTCTTTCTTCACTTTTGGTTGTCTTAGTGCTTTGGAGTGAAATATTATTTGTGAGGAGAAATTTTGTAAGTGATTGTGTTGATCTTTAATTGTATTAAGGGTCAACACCTTAAATAAATTGAATTTCATTTCTTTGAGATTAGCCGTAGATATCAGTTGTTGGTTTGTGAATCTTAGCTAGTGAAAAAGCTTTGGTATTGGGAGAAAGGTGCTCATAGATTGAAGAACAAGATTGTTCAAATTCAAAAGGTCACGTTGTTTTAAGATTCGTGAGCATAACTGATAAAAGATCACAAGACTATAGTGAAAAATATCAAGGAAAACTCTTGGGGGGAAAGACTAAGCCAACATTTGGCCGAACCTGGATAACTCTCTGGTGCAATCTTTCTATTCTTATCCTCTTTAATTTTCAGTATTATATTTTATTTATTTTACTTCCACTATGCTTTATATCTAAAAACATTACTAACACGATCTTAATTGAGAAAGGAAAAAATATCTACACATTTCTAAAAACCATAATTCACCCTCATCTTGTGCTTGAGATCACTTATCCAACATGTTTTAGTTTTCACATTATTCGATTATTCAAGTTGCCTAAATAAAGTAAAAGCGAATCAAAAGCGAAATAAGGTACAAGCAAGGGAGATGTATACACTTTGTTACATGGGGAGTATAAGAATACAAAATTAAAGGAAATAAAATTAAAAATAAAAAAAAATAAAAAAATAAAAAATAAAAGAGAAGAGGACGCACTATCAATACAAGAGTGTGAAAGAGTAAAAATGAAAAATGGGCTTAAGGCCATATTTCTTAAAAGAAAAATAAGAAAAACAATAAATAAAAGGGTTAATAGTCATTTACCCCTGCCATATAGGCCATTTTCGAAGATTCTCTCATTTTTTACCTTCATCAAATACAATCACCAAAAATGCTGACAAGTCTTTTTTTTATTTTAAATTGAGGTGGATGCCAAGTGGCTTTTTTATTTTAATTTATGATTATTTTAAATTCCATGTTGACATTTTAATTTTTATTCATTTTTAGTTTATGTTTGAAAATATTGTTAAATACTCAGAAATTCTGGGAAGTGGGAGTTGAACCCACTCCCTTCCCCTTGCAGAACTAGCACCTTACGACTGGGTTGAATGGTTGGTCTTATTGTATTTATGTATTTATTATTTCTTATAGCATGAAAATCTTACTTCATTTTATTAAATCAATTCAATTCTAATGTTCTTTTTAATATTTCTAATAACCTTTCTGATGTTAGAGTGAAGCGACATGATCGATGCATGACATATGTAGATACGATTGAGAATAATGATCTGAATGTTTGGGTAGGTGCCCATATGGTGGGTATGTTTTTGTAAAGTGTTTTCTTTGGGTGAAGGTTCCTTTTGTAGGATTTTTGCAAGCACGACTTCCTAACACCTGTATGGAACTTAGAGGTTGCAGTTGTATAACAGGTTTTGTTTGAGCAACTTGAAGATACATAGAGAACTTAGATCTTGATCTTACCCTATTGGGTTCTTGAGGAGGCCTGTCTTGACAGACATTTGGCGATCTTGAGACGACGTGCTCTAGTGTTTGGAATTTTGAAGTGGATTTCTTCCTGATTAATCGATTATTAGAATGTTTTGCACCTGCTGGATCAGTCTTTGAAATGCCTTGCCCCTATGTGACAGACTATTGAAGTAATGTGACTTTAATGGTACTAATTTAAGCTTTTCAAATGATTTCCATTGTTGGAACTTCATTGATGCTAAGTGCATACTTGCATATGAATTTTTTTTTTCAAAATGGTAATTTTAATGTGGCGTGCAACAAGTTTTGAAAACAAATCATGATGTTGTTGTGTATAATGGAGAACCCTGATGATGGTGTCACGGTGGTTTGAAATTCTAAGTGTGAAAGATGATGTGGGAGTATAACCCCAACATAAATGATTAGAAAACATTTAAGAGTCGAGTTAACGCAACCTTTCTGTAGTATGCTTTCAAAAGGAACATTGCTTTAATTAAGTCTTTTGTATATTGTAACACGACCTGGTTCACAGCTTATGAAACGAAGGATATAAGGCTCAAAATTTGATTTTAATCCACTCCATTATTAATGAAGATCTATAGTCCTACATTCAGTTAATTGACACACGCATTCAACTTCCAAGAGGATTTTCAGGTGAAAGTGTGATGGTTTGAGAACTAATGAGATTTTAAGGTGGTAGTCACATATTTTGAAAGTCACACAAGCTTGTTCTTACTTTGTCTTTTGTCGAGGATCTTAGGTGATCTTCTCTTTTATTTGATTTTTTTGTTTTGTATCCCTAATTTTTCTTGGATTGTTTCTTTAGAGCTTTCAGTCAAGCGGGATGTCCCAATTTTTGCCTAGGTCACTTGATGTCTTCGACTCAGCGAGCTTTTTTCTTTGATTCTATTTTCCTTTCTGATTTTTTGATTTTTTTTGGAATAACTTGTATGACATTTGTTTGCTTGATGAAAGGGTTGTGACTGCCGTATTGATGGTTTGAAAGTAACAACCAATGTGAGCTTTGGATTTTTCACTACTTCTTCGATGTTGCTTATGAAGAGAGGATGCGATTGAACCTCTTGTTAGAAGGTATCTAGAATGGTTCCCTTATAGATTAAATTAGTATCTTGGAAATCAAATGCATTAGTCGTTTTAACTGAACAACTACCCTTCCTTAGGTTAAGATTAAGAGTTTCATTTTCTTGCCAAAATAAACACCAACTTCTAGGCTCAAAGGGGTTAACGGGGGATTGTCTTTCTTATATCTCAGGTGTTTGGAGATTTGAAGCAATGTTTGTACATCATCAACATGTTTTATTCAAAAGCATATTATTGCAATTTGGGTATTCGTTTTTCATCATTCTCCCTCCAGTTTTTTCTTAATACAGAAAGTTGATAAAGACAAGTGAACATTCTCCTTTCACCACGTTAGATATATGTTTGGCTCCATCAATATTTTGCTTTTCAAGAAGAGCTAGAAACCCATGATATTGCTACTAAGTAAGAGACATATTCCCTTCATCATTGCCTTTCATCTTCATATTAGCATTGATCTCTTGAACATCAATTCCAACAGTGTTAGTAGATGCATTTCTCAGCTTGTTCCCCAGTTGGGCGGATATCCATGCTTCCTATAGCATACATTCATAGTGTGACCATTCTTTCCACAGTATGTACATACCTTTTCTTTGAAGAAACCTCCTCTACCTCTTCCTGCTTGATTGAATCTTCCCCTACTGAAGTTTTGATTGTTTCCACTACTATCCACATCATTAGCTAGTACTTCTGCTTTAGGTTCTTTCACAACAACACAATCACTAAGTCCATAACCTTGTTGTCTTTCTTATTGATCAATGAATACAAGCTATGCTTTTATAGAAGAATTGTCCATATGAGAGTTAGTTTACAGCTGTTATAACAGAGAAACATTACACTAACTAATTCTATCTAATTCTCTAACTAACTAGTAAAACTTCTAACTAACTAACTAAGATGACTTGTTGAGCAAGTCATCTTTCTCATCTTCCTTTATTGTTATTAGGGATATTATATTTGCTACTTTTTACACAATATAAAAATATTTCAATAAAGTTTATCCATGGATTACACCGAAAGACGACTAGTATCATATCTGGTGCGAGTGGATACTATGAAAGTATGCTTATTCCTTTGAACAGTCGATGGAAAGAAAAAAAAGAGAGAGAGAAATGGACTATGTTCTAATTCTGTGGTTCTTTTCAGCATTTCTTCCATTGAAAAGTGCAAACTAAATAATTAATTAATCATAAAGTTTTAAGAATATTTTAACATTCCAAAAGTCAATTTAACAATTTTTTATTAGGTTAATAATTATTTATTCTTTATAATATAGACGAATTTTAATTTATTTCTTTTTAAAAAAAATTTAAATTATTTTATATAATTTTTTAGATATCCTTAAACGTGTAAAAATAAGAGAATTAATTAAAAAGAATTTACGATGAATAATATTTACACTTAAAAGATAAAAGATTTAAAATTTTAACATTTCAAAAAATATATCAAAACATTTTTTAAAATAAATAAATTAAAATTCACTTATATTATAATATAGGAGATAAATAACTATTAACTTTTTTTTATTCTACGTGAAAACCCTAAAACATGAAATTGAGGAGTACTAATCAGAAACGCATCCACAATATGATATTTAGCAAAAGTGTCAATATTTTTTATTAAATATTATCTACAAATTTGTTATTTCTACAACACAATGCAAAGGTGGCCAATAAAATTATTAACCATGTATAACTAATTCATCGGTTGGTCTGGATATTCTACGGTCTTTTTCAGCATATATTCTTCAAAAAGGTTCTGCATAAAAAGTAAAATAAATTGTTAAAAAATTGAAATAAATTACTTTAGATTGTGTGCTATATACAATTTACATTTTCTTCTTTGCGAGCTACTCTTTCATTTAACAACCAGAATATTCATAACAAATCAAAATCAATACGTAGAGACTTTCACCACTTACATAGTCCCTAATTATACATATTTCTATCTAATTAAGCATAATGTAAAATATCACCAATAATTAATTCCAAAGCACTATAAGAGTACTTTTAACAGTTTGTATATAATTTTAGGTTTTATAATTAAAAGTGGAAAAATAAAAATATTATCTCTTTCTTTGGTCAAACATAAAAGTAACTCACGTTGTTTATATATCATATTGAATATCACTTAGGATCGACAATAAATCGAATCAACCCAAAAATAATTTGAGATTTAATTCGATAATTAATTTGTTGGATTTGGTTCATGAACCAAATGAGTTGAACTTGAGTTAAAAATTAAATTCGTAAATTATAAATATTTTTTTGAGATGAAATTTATATTATACAACAATTAGAAATATTATCTATAATTCTTGTGAATATAATAAGAATAAATAAGATTGTTTTAAATAAAATTATTCTAACAAATCGAGTTTGAGTTGAAAAAAAATTCATAATAAATTTGAACTCGATTAATTCTTAATGAATCGAGTTTGAATTGGAAAAAAAAATTATTATAAACTCAAATTCAATTGATTTTTAACAAGTTGAATGAAGCTGAGGCGAATTCAACATCTCGATTCATTTCCTATATATAAGAGTAATGCTTATTCTTTTAGGCTATCAATTGTCAAAGTAAGAGATTACTATGTTTTCTGGGGTCCTTTTTCAAAACAATATATTTGACCTTTTTTCAATACTATCTTATTTACACTTTTTGCATTGAAAAGTGAAAACATATAAATAACTAGTAAAATCGGTGCGACGGATTTTGATCTAATATACATATTTGTTTATTTAATATATTTATTTTAAATAAAAGATTAAAAAATAAATATATTTAAATCAATAATAAATTTTATTGTATATAAAAATATTTCGATCAAAAATAATATTTTTTCACATATATGATTTTTGAATCATAAATATTATTTTTCTTATATAAAAGTATTTAGATGAATAATAGATTTTATTCCGTATACTAATTTTATTTTTGTTTAGATATCATTTAAAAAAATATCTAGATCAATAGTAAATTTTCGGATATAAAAATATTTAGATCAATAATATATTTTTTTCCCGCATACCATTTTCGAATAAAAATATTTAGATTAAAAATACTATTTTTCGTATATAAAAATATTTAGATCAATAATAAATTTTTTTCGTATACAAAAATTATTTTTGTTTAGGTATCATATACAAAAATATCGGGACCAACAATAAATTTTTTCGTATATAAAAATATTTAGATCAATAATATATTTTTCTTATATATCATTTTTGAATAAAAAATCTTTAGATCATAAATATAATTTTTCGTGTATAAGAATATTAGATCAATAATGAATTTTATCCCCTATAATAATATTATATTCGTATAGGTATCGTTTACAAAAACGTATGAATCAATACTAAATTTTCATATATAAAAATATTTATATAAACAATTTATTTTTTTACCTGTACCATTTTTAAATTAAAAATATATAAAAATTTATTATTTATAAAAATATTTGTATTAGCGGTTGACTTTGTTTTATTTATAAATATATTTATATCAATACACTTTTCTATATATAAAAATGATAATTTAATGTCAACAATTATCTTCTTTTCTAATAACTAATCATTTCAATTATATATATATATATATATATATATATATATATATATATATATATATATATATATATATATATATATATATATATATATATAAACTCAAATTATATTACATAAAATTTTATCAAAATTCAATCTAGATATGTTAACCTAAAAAAAATAGAAGCATAAAAAATTACATAAACTCTATCAATTATTTTTTCTCTCTCATATTTAACACACGTGCTACCATTTTATTCTATCATCAAGATTTTTTTCATGTCATTATCTTAAACAACATCTTCATTGCATTAGAGAATCTACATGTGTCAATAATTCATTGATTTGTTTCAGATATCTCTAAAATGCAACGAATTTATTTTTCACAAAACTAAAACTTTTCACATTTTCATATTTCAAAACCCAAAATTCATTCAACCTCAACTCTAAAAACCTAAGAAAACCCAGAAACATCAACCAAAAACACAGAACCTTCAAACTCAAATCTAAAATATCACCAACAAATTTCTTTTAATTTCCATCCACGACCTTCATCATCCGATCACTTTTTCAAACTACAAATCAAATTTGTTGATATTTTAAATTAAAATAAAATGTGAGTTAGATTTGTATACGCTTTATTTATTTTTTCAACAAAAGAATAATATGTTATCAATTAAAATAAAAATTACAACTTAATGTGTAAAAAAATAATTGCATAAAATAATTATGTTTTCTCACCCATGTTATTGTTTTTCTTCTTCTCTATTTTTATACTTAAAAAAGTAAGAGTCATACTAAAGGTATATATTAAGAATATTATAATTAAAAAAATTTAAATGTAATTAAATAAAATATAATTATATTTAAAGTTTTAAAATATTAAATACACGTATTTTAGAAAAATATTTCTATAAATAATTTATTAACTTGTGTCATTGAAACATATTTAACTTTAAAAAAAAAAGATGTTAGTGATGGTGGAGTTGAAGATATGACAAAAAGAAAAGAAAAAAGAGTGAAAAGAAATCAAGAGAGATTACTCTTTTATGAAGAAAAAAACTGTTATAAAAAGTGTGTATGAGAAGTTTGAAAGTATGATAATAAGAATTTTTTTTATTAATAACCATGTATTAAAAAAATATTTCGTAAATAATCGGGTTTCGGAAAAAATTACGCAAATAACCATGTTTGAGATGGCTCCACAAAGGAGGAGTCATCTCAATTGGCGCATGCACCTCCTTTTTTAAGGGAGGCGCCATCTCACTTGGCGCCTAAGTGCTTAGGGCATGCCCTAAGCCAAGTGAGATGGCGCCTATGTATAAATTTAGGGCAAAAAATTTTTTTTTTTATTTTTTTTCCTGTGCGTTGCCTATTGGACAGAGATCAACAAAATGGACTTTTTATTAAAAAAAAAATAATTACATTCAACTGTATTACATTAAAAGAACAGTAAAAAAAATGGATACAAAAAATACTCGGAACAAAAAAGATACATCAGTGATCCCCCGGAACCCGGTAATGACCCCCGGTTCCGCATCCCCGTCCTCGCCTTTCTCTTGCTGGGTGCCGTCGCGTTTCCTGCTGCGGCAAGGTCGATGGCCCAGCGAATTCAATGCGATCCGAATCCATAAAATCAGTAAGATCTCCATATCTCGAAGATCCGCTCTGGTACAGTCGGTTACCCATACCCTCAAAGTTTGGTCGTGTTGGCGGTGGGTGGGGTTCCATGGTTGGTCGGTAGCATTGGTCGTCTGAGTATGGGGGGTAGAAAGGAAATGGATCTTGGGGTGTTTGGTATTGTGGATGTTGGGTTGTTTGGTGATATGGTGGTTGATGGTAGGTTTGGTCGGCTTGGTCATAATCTTCTGACATTCCCATATCAGGGCTAAGGCTGGATGTTGAGGGCGCCATATTGGGATATGTGGAAGACTGAAATTGTGTCTGGGGTATGTGGGTGTGCTGGTATTGAGGTTGGTATTGTGGTTGGGTTTGAGGCATATCCGGGTATTGGTAGTTTGGTGGTGATTGTGGTTGGTAGTACGACATTTGATTGTAGTTGTGTTGTGGTGGGGAATGTGGTTGTGTGTTTGTTGGTCTGTTTCTTCTTGGGGGTTGGTTTGAGGTTGATGGATTTTGGGTTTGTTGATGGGGAATCGAGGGTTGTGCCCATTGTGTGCGTGGGTCAACCAAGTACCTCGGATGAGACACGTGCATTTCTGGGTTACTAACCGACCTGTACCACGACATATATTGATCAGTGTGTCGCATGTTACCTTGAGTAAGGAAAACCGGGGATTGCAAGATGTAGCGGTGACGCCTTTGCCACATTTTACACCATTCCGGAGCAAAGTCTTTCCAGTTGGTAAGACCCCACTGGGCGTCGACCCTTTTAAGATGCCAGGGGGACAAATCTGTTGGATCACTTGGTATCTCTTGATGCATTCCGAACTGCATCTTCACACGGTCGCTGTGGTGCATCTCCACAATGTTGAACCGAATGAGTGCAGTCTTTGCAGTCCAAGTTGCTGCATCCTCTGGGTTTGGAGCATGGCCCAAACCCAAATATGGTCTCCAGACGAACTGCGATAAAATTTAAATCAGGTTAGCGCAAAAGTAATGTATAAATAATTAAAATGAACAAAAGTTAAAAGCTACGACGTACGTCATCTGGGCCTAAGTGATCCAACAGATTCCAGTAGAGTGCGACATTGAATCTTGGATTCTTGTCGTAATCCATACCCCTCACGCAGTACCTAAAGGAAATGAGAAACATGTTATTTTTAGCATATATTTTGGAAAGAGCATAATAGTTATAAATGCTATAACTTAATGACTTACTTTGTTGCGTACGGGAAACCAAAAGTGTTGTTGTTGATGGGGTTTAAGGACTCCATCCTCCACCAACCCCAGGCTTGTAGTAAAAATACGCACCCATAAAATGTACATTTTTCCTTGACTGCGTTTTTGCACAAGGAACTGTATAGGTGGGCTAATACTGCAGAACCCCAACTATATTTTCTAGTTTTTTCAAAATTTGTTAGTAAATGTAAGTACATAAAATTTACACTATTTCCCGTACTTTCGGGAAATAAAAATGTACCAAAAAGTATCATAAGATACGTTCTGGCTTTTACTACTCGGTCATTCTCTGAGGAATTTTCATTTAATTCCATACTTGCATAATGACGTTTCAGGTCAGTGAGTAGTATTCCCTGCCCTCTTGCTCCACCACCTTCTACCATATCCCTACCCAACAGTTCTTCACACTGTGAGTTGGGTTGTTGAACCGACCCGTTCACCGCCTTACCGTCGATAGGGAGGCCCAGTAGCATGTACACATCCTCGAGCGTGATGGTACATTCACCTATTGGTAGGTGAAATGTATGGGTCTCCGGTCTCCACCTTTCCAACATTGCAAGAATGAACTTTGAGTCAATGGTGCAGTTGGAGATCTTTATCACATGTCCAAAACCTGCATATTCCAGATAAGGGACGATAAATGGGTCGGGAGCCAGGTAGTTGTGCGAACGGATTCTGAATCTTTTTGTGTCCTGAGATCATAATTTAACAAGTGTAAGATTAATTAAGATGAACAACACGTTATTTGAAGTATGAAAAATGTATAACCAAAGAAGAGACTTACAAATGCAGCAATGTTTTCCCTTGTGCCTCTATGAGTATCGCCCATTGTTAGAAGAGCCATTGTTCAGAATGCTTGAGAGTATGAAAGACTTAGGAAGAGATAGAGAGTATGATAAACTTAAGAAATATTTCGTAGCAGAGAGTGAGAGTTGTGTGGGTGTGAGAGATGTTTCATAAGGTATGTATTTATAGGCAAATAAGTTTGATGTAGTGGTTGCTTGTGCTTGCATGCCTGCGAAGTGTCACATTTGCATGCTTAGGGTGTTACACATATGCATGCATGCATTTACAAAAAATGTAAGGTGTCACTCTTGCAGGCTAGGTGGCAGCCCATGCATGTATCACGATTGGACAGTAAGGGAGGCGCCATTGGACTTGGCGAAAGAGTACAAAAATGAATGGTGTCGCCACCCCATTTGGCGAATAAGAGGTGTCATTTGTTACAACATAGGCTCAGGCTACGTGACAGCCTTTGGGATTCCTTTCTTTATTGCATGCAAGGCCATTGGAGTTGATGGGTGGTGTCTTACACAAAACATGTATGTGTGCAGAATAGGGCCAGGATAGGTGGCAGCCTATGGGGTTTCATTATTGCATGTAATATTATTGGCAGCCTTGGGGGGTTGCATCCCTTACTTAATTGAAATTTTTTGCCTTACGTTGAACATAACATTGATTCACATAATCTGTAAAATCTTCCAACCTTCGAATCAGTCATCAAACCTTCAAACATTCCAGCATTCATACCTTCATACAATCAATAAACCTCAAACATTCCAACCTTCAAACCTTAAAACAATTCTACGCAATGGCCTCTTCACCACAATTTGTTGTCAAAGCACATTTCAACGGTGAGACATACATTTGTCCCACAGTTGGGTTTTTGTTTAGAAACACTGACAACGTTCGATTTCTCTTAAACAGGAAAGCCAATTTTTCGTACTTCAAGAAAAGATTGGAGGTCAAACTTGAACGAGGCCCGGTATCCCAGATATTTTATCAGAATCCAGTTTTTTTTGGAAACAACCAAGTAAATTTTTATAAGGTTGAAGTTCAAGATGACGAGGATATAAATCCGCTTGTGCTCATACCCATCAAGACGCGCTTCAACTGTTCTCAAACGTTTATAAATCTGAAACGTTGCTCATTGTTTACAACAACAACTTTCCTTTGGTGGCAAAACCGGACTATTGGCCTGAATACAACGGCGATATAGTTTGGCACAATGACCAAATGCGAAGAAACAAGAAGGGTCGTCCCAAAAGTAGGCGCATCACAACAGAAATGGACGATCTTGACAGGTTGGAAAGAAAGTGTGGTTTATGCCGTCAGGTCGGACACAATCGCAAAAACTGTCCAAATCGGGCGTCTGGCTCGACCACATAAATATTGTAATACAATAAATCTTTTCAATATTTGTGTTGTAAACATTAGGGTTTTCCGTTAATAAAACTGTTAACACAATTTAAGAAATTCAATATATGAAATTACATTAGGGTTTTCGCGTACAACAATGATTAACGATATTCAATCTAGGAAATTACAACTGTTAACACAATTTCATCTGACCCATGCATCATCAGCATTACATCACTGTCTGTTTTGACTTCCTCCAACCACACATTAGGTCTTCCTGTCTCATGCGAGGTTGTTGTTCGTTTTCGTTGGATCCTTCGAATTTTTCCCCCCTCCGCGATGTCTCCATCTAGCCACCACATCAACTCCCGCTTCAGACGCTCCATGGAGTGAATGTGCCAAAATTTCATTTTCATCGCAGGTTTCGTGGCGGAGAATATAACGTAACCATCTCTGCTAAAAATCATAGGCGACGTCATTACGCAAATAACGGAGTACAAAATAAAAATACAGTGCGAGAAAGTGTGAGAAATTTCAAAGAAACGGACGAATTATTTATAAAACAGTATTTTGCCCTAGTTTTGCCCTAGGCGCCAAGTGAGATGGCGCATCCTCTCATTTTTAAGGAGCATGCGTCATCTCACTTGGCTAAAAGCCAAGGGAGGCGCCAAGTGAGATGGCGCCTAGGGCAAAACCCTAGGTGCATGCGCCAAATGAGATGGCTCCTCCTTTATGGAGCCATCTGAAACATAGTTATTTGCGTAATTTTTTCTGAAACCCGATTATTTGCGAAATATTTTTTTAATACATGATTATTAATAAAAAAAATTCATGATAATAATAAAGCAGAAAAAAATTGGAGCAGAGAGTAAATATTAGAAGATGCAAAACCGATATAGAAGCAAGTGAGAGAAATATAATTTATTTAGAAGATATTGAAAAAGTTTGATTTAAACGAAAAAAAATTAAAATACTAGAAGAAGAATTATAGTTAGAAAAAAGTAATTCTATTATTTTGGATGAAGCAGAAAGTGTGGTATGAGAATAGAAAGTGAAAGGAGAACAACCAAGCCATACACGTGGCTGCACAAGAAAGTAGAAGGGCAAAATTAAGAATTCCAAATCATAAAAATTTTCTTATACAATAGATTAATCATAAAGTTAAGAGTAATTTACCGTAAAGACACATCAATTTAACATTTTTTTATTCTACCTGAAAAACCGTAAACTAGCTAATAAAGCAAAAGAAAATTTATAGGTAGAGGCTTTCACCTCTTACAGTCCTTAATTATACAAATCTCTCTCTAATTAAGCATGTAAACATGATCAATAATTAATTCCAACTCTAATGACTAAGAAATTAAATTTAGAATCATCTACAGCCACATAGCACTAGCTTCATTGAGAAGTGGAACAAACTGAACAATATAAAGCAATTGAAGATTCAGATATCAAAACACACATAACACTATTACAAAGTGAACAATGCCTCCCGCAAATGGTGAAAAATCAGCTTCCATATTCCATCTCCTTCAAAGCCACCTCACAAGCAGCACCCATCCCTACAACGAATCCCTCTCTCTTGTCCACCGCCATTCATCTGAGGCTCGACACGAATCCTAGGTCTCCTCCTAAGGTACAATGCTCCAAATCTTATGACCACTCAACGACATCAAACTCACATTCCACTTATCAACACCAATGTCATTGTTAACTGCCATAATAGAAACAAGTACACTATCAGGCTAATAGAACCCTTAAGCTTTTCCAAATTAACCAACCCGTCAAACTCAACTTGAAGATAAGTGTAACGCGGTGGGAAAATTGACTTAGTGTTTGCATTTTATCGTAATTGTTGCGGATAATAAGAGTCGCCACCGATTTTTCTTTTATTCAATAATGAAGGGTTGAAAAGAACAGTAAAGACCTTTCGAAATTATTTCTTGAGTTCGGGGGATAGGTTATGAAAAGGGAATGTGTTAGCACCCTTTTCATCCATAGTTATCTACGGGCTCTTAGTTGCTTGCTAGATCATTTGTTTTTTTTTTGAAAATGTGCTTGTGGTGTGGGTTTTGAAAGTGATTTTGAAAAGGTGTCTTTGTAATGGTTCTCGTTTCTATAAGAACACGTACAAAGTGTTTTGTCTTTTGAAAATATTTCAAAGTGAAAGTGTTGGTGTATAAAATGTTTTTTGTTGTGAGCAAACGAGCAACTAGGAGCAACCTACCTACTCAAAAGGTCTTAAACGTTTTTTTCCTCCTCCTTTAGATGTTGCTATCTTACCATTTATTTGATATGAAGCCCAATCGTTGGATGTGAAGGGGCGGGCGTGGGACGTTTGTATAGTCATAGAAGGCAACCTATGAGACGTTTTAGCAATGTCGTTTAGGGACTAGATCGTTTACCGAAGGCAATATTGAGGGTCATCAGGGACTATGATCTTTTATCGAGGGTCTTTGCTAAAATGCCCATATTCGAGGGATATGACTATTTTTTCGAGGCAACAAATGGAATTACCCTAAGGGTGCATGTGTGAATGGTGTGTTTGATTTGCATGCATTTAGTCTTTAATTAGAGGTTGTCTACTTGTTGTTTTTATCTTGCCATACATTCCCTATTTTACTAGCAATCATACAAAAGTAATAAAATGCAGAAAGATAAAATCCTACACTATTACAACCATATTGAATTGCATGAAAATATAAAGGAAAAAATAAAATAAAAGCAAGAAAATAAAGGTATTTCGATTGAGGCAGAAAACCTTTCGATTATGCACTTTCTGGCTTCCTTCAGTTGGGGACTGGCACTAGTGTAGGCGTGTCTTTCGATTGGGGCCTGAAGGCTAGCATGTTGTCCCTTTCGACTGGACCTGGAACCAGTGCAAGATGTGATATGTCTTTCTGCCTCCTTCGACTGGAGGTTGAAAGCAGTGAGGGACTAACTTTCGACTGAGCCTGCAGGTCAGTGTGGTCAAAGCAAGTGTGTGTGTGTGATGAACATGTCTGTGTCGAAGCATGTGTGTGCATCGAAGCAGGTGTATCGAAGCATGTAAGCAACGAACAGGTGTGTGTCGAAGCACACATTCTTTTCCTTTTTGTTTGAGCCTGTTGAAGCCTTGAGGCTTTGTATCGAAGTATGTATATTTTTTACTCCAACATTTTTTAGGGTCTGTACAAATTATTTCTTAAAGGAAAACACAAAAGATTAACACCGAAGGCCATGATTATTACATGTTGGTCTCGAAGATGAATCAATAAATATGTTTGAAATGAAAGAGTTAAAGTCAGAAAGACTTACCTCAAGGATGGTGTGGAGGTTTTTGAACTTGAACTGCTTCCTGGAGAGTTCTGGAATTCGAAGAGTTGTCACAGGGGGTTTGTTTTAGTTTGAAGAGTTGTCGCAAAAAGTTGTCCTTGAGTTTGAACAAACTTCTATGTGTGGGGTGTTCTGGATAGTTGATTTATGAGATTTGGAAAGATGAGATAATGGATTTTAATTTTGTGTTTGTAGGTGAAATTAGAGTTGATTTTTGAGTGAGCAAAAATTACAAAGGTTTATATTTTGTTTCCCAGCTCTATTTTCTCTCCTCTCAGCGTCTCCAGCCCCCTTGATGTTGTGGAGAAAGGTTTATTTATAGAGGAGCTTTGGTGTGGTTTTAGGGGGAAATCAAATAACATTTTAACTGTTTGGGTATAGTGTCCCCTTGTTTTCTTCGATGTAGCTCTTATGTACCCTTTTTTGTGTAAGTATGAGACTGAGACAATGCAGGCTCATCAGTATTTTGGAGTGTTGTGGAAGCTTGGTGCAGGACTGTTGCATAGCAGTACAACTGGCTTGGGCTTGGCAGTATATAGGACTTTGGTCAACAAACATCTTAAATACTTCACCCTTTCATTTTGTTCACTTTGACCAGACTCATCATCAGACAACAACGTTTGTTTCCAACAATGTGTGTTCTTCGAATTGACCCATTATATGTCCTTCGAATCCACCAATCATGATCCATAATGTTGAAGAGTTTAGAGGCGTAATCTAAGTACGTTTCTTTGAAGGGTTTAATTGTCCAACTTGTGGATTGAAGGAGGTTACCTTGAAGGAAATCACATGCCTAGCTTGTGGATCGAATGGGGGTTACTTCGAAGGAAGCCATATGCCCAGTTTGTGGATCGAAAGGGGTCACTTCGAAGGAAGTCAAACGCCCAGTTTGTGGATCGAAGGGGGTTACTTTGAAGGAAGCCAGATGCCCAGTTTGTGGATCGAAGGCGGTTACTTCGAAGGAAGCCAATGCCCAAATTGAAGCTTGTGACTGAAGGGAGACTACATTGCCCAATCGAATGTTGCTAAATCGAAGCCAACTTGTTTCTTTTTTGACCTAATGGAAAGGCACACTAACATCCTCAAAATTTTACATTTTCTTTATTTCTTTAAACAGGTTTTTGTAATCACACATGCGAGAGAAATCTTGAGAAAATGATAGGGAAAATTTTAGGGTACAACAGCTGCCCCTGTTCAATCTTCTTAAACCTGAAGAGTTAGATTGGTGAGTCTGCCATTTGTGACTTGAAGGTGGAAGACAATTAAACACTAGAGTGCCCAGAAATTTGCACTCGATGATGTGGTGGTTGATTGTGTAGGGAATAGGCTTACATGTGCCATTTGGAGAGATGATAGATAGTTGTTGGAGATGGGCTTATAGATGTCATCCAACGATGATTTTTGACAGCAATTAGACTAAGTCTAAGTTGGACTTTAACTGGAGAAGAATCAGAATCAATTTTGGAGCGATTTATCTGAACCCAAGAAAAAAATTAGAATAAACCATTGCTCGATTTAAACTGAACCGGCAGAGGTCTTGAATTTGTGATGGGCCTGTGTGCGGCTGTTTCAGGATGAATCCATGTGAAACTTCATCTATAATTTAAGAGAAGGGACCTGAGTATGGTTGCCTCAGGATGAGTCTGTGTAAAGACTCTATCTGGAAATGAAGAGGAACCTGGGTAGAGTTTCTTTATGATGAGTCCGGGAAAAACTGCATCTAGAAATGAGAAGAAACCTAGGTAGGGTTTCTTCATGATGAGTCCGTATAAAACTTCATCTGGAAATGAGAAAGAACCTGGGTAGGGTTACTTCATGATGAGTCCGTGTAAAAACTGTATCTGGAAATGAAGAGGAACCTGGGTAGGGTTGCTTTATGATGAGTCCGGGAAAAACTGCATTTGGAAATGAGAAGGAACCTGGGTAGGGTTGCTTCATGATGAGTCTGTATAAAACTTCAACTGAAAATGAGAAGAAACTTGGGTAGGGTTGCTTCATGATGAGTTTGTGTAAAACTTCATTTGAAAATGAGAAGGAACCTGGGTAGGGTTGCTTCATGATGAGTCCGTGTAAAACTTCATCTGGAAATGTGAAGGAACTTGGGTAGGGTTGCTTCATGATAAGTCAGTGTAAAACTTCATCTGGAATGAGAAGGAACCTGGGTAGGGTTGCTTCATGATGAGTCAGTGTAAAAATGCATCTAGAAATGAGAAGGAACCTGAGTAGGGTTGCTTCATGACGAGTCCGTGTAAAACTTCATCTGGAAATGAGAAGGAACCTGGGTTGGGTTGCTTCATGATGAGTCAGTGTAAAACTGCATCTGGGGATGAGAAGGAACCTGGATAGGGTTGCTTCATGATGAGTCCGTGTAAAACTGCATCTGGAAATGAGAAGGAACCTGGGTAGGGTTGCTTCATGATGAGTTACTTCAGCTGGTCGTGTAGATAGTTGTCCTGGCTTGTTTCAGGTATTAATCTTTTACCTTAAAAAGAAAGATAGTTTTCCTGGCTTGTTACAGGTATTAATCTGGAACTGTTGAAAATTGTTGACGGCAGTCATCTATTGTTTGATCTTTCCTGAAAAGGTAAAGAGTCAGTTGTATGCAATGTCATGATGTATGAAATGCATGGCACGATGATGTTTCTCAAAATAAATAAGATTATGTTGTATGCATTTATCATGCATGTAATGCAAAATTTTGTTGGAATGTAAATTTTTGTCTTGGAAAATAAATCCTTGACAAATGTTGGGGAGTTTTGGGAAGCTGAATCTCGGACGGCCGTTGGGGATGAAGAGTATGCACACCTTTCCAGACCTTGTTTTTAGAATATTTCTGCTGGGGATTCCTGTTTTGTTGTTTGAGGAGAACTCCGTTGGGGAAAGTTGATTCTGCTTGAGAAGAAAAATCGGTGGAGAGTGTTGGTTCCTTCTTGGGAAAAGGAAATCAGGAGTCTTCGTTTTCCATTGCTCTACTAGGGAGCTATTGGGGATTCTAGGAAAGTCTACCGAGGAAGAGGAGTGGTGGTCCCTTGATTTATGATAGTTGGAGAGGCAAATTCAAGTCGGGGAATCTTGCTGTTTGTTGGGGAAATAAACCTTGTCGCCAATTTGTTGGAGAGGGGTTTTCTTTTGGCTTAACTCCTCGAGGGTTCTTGAGATCAACTCAGTTGGGGAAAAGTTTTCAGAGATTGGAACTCTGGTTGGGAATCACCCTATGAAAAGGACTTTGTGGGGGATTTGTCATTTCCCCTAGTAGCAAGTGTTTGTAGTATTGCTAGGAAATGTTCGTTTGATCGTACATAACCCTTTGTTGGAATTCACGTTCAATGTCCTAAGTAAATCAGATAAATACCTGCCCTAAGTTACTCGACATTTCTTGGGAGATTTCTTGGAATCTTGATTTGACTTCCCCAGATGTATTGGACAGTGATCATGTTGATGCCCCCTTGCTTATAAGAGATCTGTTATTGGAAGTGTCTCCCCACTTGAAGTGATTTTGTCCACTGAGAGAGCTTTCGTTCGTTGGATATTCGTTGTGTGAATTTCTCTGTTGTCAAACAATTAGCCATATGCAAACAACGATATTCAAATAATCTAAAGTTTAGGCTTGTCTTGAAGTTTTGAAAATGAGTTTTAGCAGATAAAAGAATTTTTGTAAGAATGTGAATTTAACTCAGGATTTAGAGTAAGCCCTACAGGACTCAGGATACCTTTTATAATAGTATGCTTTTGAACTAACCCATGCTTCAATTAGGAATTTGAAAGGTTGTATCATGGTCTAGGTTCACGGTTTAAGAAATAAAGGATAAGGCTCAAAGTGTAATTGTACCCTCTCGTTCTCCGTGATGTTCTTCAGTCCTAAACTCAGTTAATTGTGTGTTTGAACTCCAATTGAGTCTGGAATGGCGTTTTGGTGATGGTTCAGACAAGTTAAATTTGTTGGAAGGCAGTCATTTTTTCCATATTTTCTATGTTGTTAAGGATTTGTAGTGACCACTTTTCGATTTATTATCCTTGATTTTGCTTGACTGTTCTTGTTTTTGAGATTACAGTCAGCGGGATGCCTCAGTTTTCCTTAAGTCTCCTTCGTAGGTTTTGACTTAGTGGGCTTTTATTTTGAGAGATAATGGTTGCCTATTTTATAGGGAACCGTCACCATCTTTTGGTTTAGAAGGAATGTTTTTTATGTCATTCATTGTGTATGAAGTGAAAGTTTGCGAGTGAACGCGCGCTTGAATTAACTAAGAGACTACCCTGCCACAAGTTTTGATTAAAGGTTTCAAGTTGTGTAAAAAATAAAACTTATACTTCTTTGGCTCAAATGGGTTGACTATGGATTATCCTCCTTATATCTCCAATGTTTAGGAATTTAAAGAACGCATGTACATCATCAGCAAGGTCTGTCCAAAAGCATACTGTATGAGATTATGGCATTGTTTTCGTCATCCTCCCTCTAAAGGCTTGTAACTTTTAGCAAGAGTTGAATATTATAAAAGGAGTAAGGATAACACAGTTTAAATATAATGAAAACAAATGGATGAATTCAAAACAAACATATGTGATGCATTAATGAAACAGAGTTTAACATTAATAGAATAGTGTTTGAATAACAAAAGAGATTACAATTGAAAATTCAAAATGAACTGGAACACTCAATGATTTGGCATGGGAGTGGTGATCACGTTGGGAGTCTCTAGAGGGTCTAACTCGATCTCCTTGGCGTCAATCATGTTTTGAATCTTGTATTTCAGCGCCCAACAATCATTAGTATCATGCCCAGGACTTCCGGAATGATATGCACATATTGCATCAGGATTGTAGTTAGGAGAAGAAGTTTTGGGGTTTGGATGAGGTCCTATCAACGTAATCAGATTCATCTTCAACAAGTGTTGTAGTGCTTGAGACAGTGGCATGTTGATGTTGGTAAACTGTCTTTTGGGCTCGTCTGGCCTTTGTCCCCTTTGTTGTTGTCACCGTGATGCAGGACCGGAGATCAAGACTGCCCCCACATGTTGGTCGTGGTGACTCTTGTTATGACCCTTTTGGTCGTAAACAACATTGGACTCTTTTTTCCCATTGTATGGACTTTTCTGAGTATCAGAGGATGTAGTTCCTTGGATCTTTCAACTTTTGATGCCAGCTTTGACCCTTTCGCCAGTCAGTATTAGCTCGGTGAACCCGACCGAGGAGCTTCTGATTAGGTGATTGAAGAAATGTGCCGTCACGGTTCCCATAAAGATGTCAATCATCTCCCTATTAGTTAAGGGTGGTTGAACTCTACCTGCCAAGTATCTCCATTTTTAGGCGTACTCTTTGAAGTCCTCGTTGGAACACATGGTCATATTCTGTAACTACACACGAGTTGGTGCAAGATCAGCGTTGTATTGGTACTGCTTGTAGAAAGCAGCAGCTAGATCTTCCCAAGTGTGAATGTGGTAACTCTCCAAATGATAGAACCACTCAAGTTGCGTCCCAACTAAGCTCTCTTGGAAGAACTGGATTCAGAGCTTCTGATCAGTTGTGCATGGTTGAATCTCGCAGACATAAGACTTCAGATGCATCTTAGGACAGGAGACTCCATCATATGGGGAAAAGGTATGGATTTTGAACTTTGGTGGGATGACCACTCCAGGGACCAAACCCATGTCTCCTAAGTCCAAGCCAGGCACAACTTGGATCTCCACAACTTTTAGTCTGTCTTCAAGTTGTTTGTATTTTTCATCCGCTAGCGGATACTGCTCCTCAAAAGAGTCTTCGTCATCAATAGCTATGTTAGCTCTAATGCTTCCAACTTCCTCTTCTTGATTGTCTTTAGAAGAAGCATCTTCTTTTTGAGTTAGCTGGGCATGCCCCTTGGACCTTCTCCTTACATTGAGGATGACAAAAAATTTCTTCTTCTTGCTCTCTTTGGTGAAGGTTGTTTTTCAGATCTTCCTGCCCCTGAGCCAAGTTCATGAGGGCTTGTTGGAACTGAGCGTTTTGAGCTTGGAGATCTTTAACTATTTTCTCTAGAGACATCTCTTACTGAAATAAATAGTAAGCATATGAGAAATCCTGTACGGGAAAACCTGTTATGATGACATGCATGATATGTGGATGCAATGTTTTCAAGGATCTCGCAGGGTAAACACAAGAAGATGTTAGAATTTGAATGTTGGTCAACAACTTTGATTGGGGTACTTCATATCGGTGGATGTCCTTCCACGAGAATTAAGCTCACCATATCAAGTGGGTCGTAACCCTTGATTCAAGTTACAGTGCTTTGGTTTTTGACAGTGTTTGGTTAGAGGAGAATAAATCCTCTTGCCCCTTGATAGATGTCTGGTTCAATGTGACCCTGCATCATAGGCCCTTGAGATCCTTGAAATGGTTATTGAAAATGCTATAGTATCATGTTATGATGTTATGTACAAGTATGCAAAGCAAGCAAGTTGTTATATACAAATATTCATATACACACAAAGCAGACAAGTCCTTAGGTTTAGGCTCGCATGGAGTTTGTAGGTAAGTACCCTCTTGAAGTTTAGTTGTCTCAACCTATCATAGTAATAATAACCGGGTTCTAAAGGATCCCAATATCATTAACCTTTCTTTTAGGCATTGTCTCAGCATAATCAATCTTTTCTTGCGGCCGAGATATCCCAAAAGTCCAATCTCAATGAGTGTAGTATCGAGTATCAACCAATTTTCATCATTTCACCAAAACCGGCTATCTCACTATGTCCTAATGGCCAAGTTGTTCAATTAAGGTTCTAAGGTCAGTTAGTGCTTCATGACGCCTCTCAGGGCCCCCGTATTCTCCTCAATTCAACACAAGGGATACCGATACCAACAAACACGTTACACTAACTGTGATACGGTGGGAGAACTGACTTGAGGTTTTGCGTTTATGTTCGCAAATGTTTCGGTTTAGCAAGAGTCGCCACCGACTTTTTATTTTATCCTAAGGAAAGGTCAAAAAGCACAGGAAAGACCTTTGAGATGGTTTCTTGGGTTCGGGGAGTAGATTATGAAAATGGAAGGTGCAAGCACCCTTTTCATCCATGGTTATCCATGGACTCTTAGTTACTTGTTTAGATCACTTGCTTTGCTTTTCCAATTGTTTGAAATGGTGCTTTGTGTGTGGTTTTGAAAGATGTTTTGAAAAGAGGCCATCGTTGTGGCAACCTTTGTAATGATTCTTGTTTGAATGTATACAAAGGTGTTTTTGTCTTTTGAAAAGGTTTCAATGTTTGAAAGTTTGATTTGGGAAATGTTTTGAAATTGTGTTTGTGAAGTATGTTTGAAAATAACAAGGATGTTTTTGCAAGCTTTTTTGATCAAGTAACTAAGAGCTATCTACCCTATTTTACTCAAAGGTATTTCCTAAATGTTTTTAACCCTTTTGACAGTGTTGTTTCACCATTGCATTTGGTGAACAACCTTGTGTTAGGATGTTAAACGGGACAGGCGCGGGTCATCGTATAGACCATGATAGTAATTGTGTCAAGTATCTTTGGCAATTTTTTAGGGACTTGATCATTTTTGTTTAGGCAACCAAGATAGCGTCATCGAGGGACTATGATCTTTTATTTTGTTTTTGTTTTGCCAAAGTTCCCAACATGCATACCACGGCCCATTTATGAAGGCAACAGGTGAATTGTAACCCTAGGGGTGCAAGTGTGCATTGTGCTTGATTTTCATGCATTTTTGTCTTTGATTAGGTCAAACTATTTGTTGATTGATTTTTTTGCATACAAACCCTAATTCTCTAATCATGGCATAATTGAAAGCGTAAAGTGCGAGAATTTAAAATCCTAAGCTATTACAACATGATCATAGGTATGGGGGTACAATTTTTAATGGGGGGTATTTGACAAGAAATATAAACCCTAATTTACTATTACATCCAAATTGAATTCACAATGCATAAATATTTAAATGGACAATATTTAAATAAACAAAATAAATAAATATCAAATAATATGTATTATGCAAAAAAAAGTTTTTATTTGTTTATGTATGTAAAAGTATTTAATGTAAAAAATAAAGAAATAAATAAAAGATTTATTTTAATTGCTTAAAGGTAAAACCCTAATTCCTTTAAGAAAATAAATACAATATATTATTTATATACAATAAAATATATTAATATGTACAAAAATAAAATATATTTAAAAAAGGTATTTTTTTAGTGTACATCATAATAAAAGTGAAAATGTAATTTTTTATATTTTTATTCTAAAGTATTTACCAACTATTTACAAAATAAAGGAAATGAGCCAGGGGTGCAAAAATGAAAATGGGAGGTGTTAGAAGCAAGCCAGACCAGGCCCAACCCAAGCCAGCTTCATCTTCAACCTTCAGACTTTGTAAACGTGCGCGCCTGGTTCAAATGCTAGATCCTGTATACGAGCTCTATTGCAAAAACTCACAACATCAAACTTGTAGAGAATTTCAAGACGATTCCAACCATATAAAAAACTAATCCTAACTCTCATAGATCGGAGAGAATTTCTCTGGCCCTAAAATCTGACCTAGTTTTTTCAGCATGTTCATGGATGAAATTCTCCTAGCACACTTAATATAAATGAAAGCTGACCATATGTATGGCTTCCTAGCAATGAACACTATATTTTTTATTCACAAACCTAAGGCTAAATGTTCCTAAATAGAGAGATAGAAAGTGAAGAAAAACCTGCTTCAGTTGGATTCGTGTATGGAAATGCAGTGCTTCTCAACAAGTTTTGAGATGTCTGGTAGCTTGCTTGAACTTCACTTGACCTTTTCTAATAGCTAGTTTGCCTTGAATGTCCTTGAATCAGCCTATGGAACTCAACCTGCACAAGCTCAAAATGAAAATGGTGAACACTATAAATGGAGTTACAGTTGGTAATGGAGGTTTGAGATAGCTTGAGTGAGTTGAATGGAAGGTGTTTGAAGCAAAAAGGGGCAAAACGCACGAGCCAAATGAGCTATGGCACTCAAGTTGCAGCACCTGCCCTATTTTGCCAAAGAAGTGTGATTTCTGGCTATGGGGTGTTTTGAGGATTGAACAACCGTGTTTCTAACTCAAAGGGGTGTGAGAAAGATGTTTTGAATGTTTGCACAAGTTGATCTTTTCTGGTTTTCAAGTTCTAAGCATTTGGACAAGTTTCTTGTTTTTGAAGCAAGAAAGTGGAAGTTGTGGTTATAGGCCTGTACAAGCCATCTTATCACCTTGCATACAATCCTCTTGGCCCCTCTAATTAGTGGATTTGTTTAGCTGCCAGAGATTTGGACCAAGGCTCAAGGATTATGGTTTTGACATAAAGCAAACTATTGCAAAAATGGAAATGTGCCTTTTATCATTTAGGGATTAAACTTGTGTACAATGCTCTAAAGACCAAAACAATGTATTAACCCAATGGATTTGCATTAAATTATGGAGTGTGAAGTGGTTTAGAGGCCTGAAAACTAGTGTAAGGCATGCTGGTTTGAAAATGCAACTTGAGTGAACATGAATATGCCATGGAGACAAAGTGAGTTTTTACCAACTTCAAGCTTTCGATTCTTTCTAACCACAAATGTGTTTGAGGAGTTCTTGGACAATTTGGAAAGCTTGCAACATTATCTATAATCCATCTTTGAAATGCAACTTGAGATTCCAAGTGTAACTATGTGAAAAATGGCCAAGAAGATAGGTCAAAATCCTGCCTAAACTAGGACAAAATTTCACCAAGTTAAAAGTTTTAGGGACCCTTGTTCCAAAAATCATATCTTGAGATCCAAGCTTCTTTTGAGAAAAATTTGTGAATCAAAGTTGTAGACTTTGTGGAGGACTACAAATTTCATGTTTCAAGTTTTATTTGAATCCATTTGCATCATGGTTAAAATGTGGGACAAAGTTAGGAAAAATTAAGAAAATTTCATAACTTAGAAAATTTCTAAGTTATGAAATTTTTTCAACTTTAAACCCTAATTTGCAATTTTGGGTTTCTTGATGAAAAAGTTTCATAATTTGACACATCTTGATGTAAAATGACCCTTGGCACTTGATTTTGACCAAAAAGTCAAAGTTTAACTTTTCAGTGTACAATCAAATTTTGATCAGTTGATTGAAAAATTCATCTGTCAATCCCATGCATTTGAGATATTTTGAACTTGTTGAATAGGTCAATATGATTCCATTGAGTTCTTGAGTCCATGGTTGAACCTAATTTGCCATTGGCTAGGTCAAAAAGTTAGAAATTGCCTTTGTACAGTCAAAACCCTAAAAATGTCCATTTTGCCCTTTTAGTGATCTGATCAAATTTCTTGTGGATTTGTGGTCCAAACTTGATAAAATGGTTCATATGAGTTTATAATGTTGATGTGGGTCAAAATTCATGAGGTTTGACTGTAAATTGGCCACAATTGACTTTTTCCCCAATACAATTGATTTCTCGGTCAACTATCCAATTAACTGGGCAAAAATTTGATTCAAGGCTTGAAACTTAGTATGGACAAATTTATGAGTCCAATATGAAGTATGAAAGTCAATTTGAGCATTGCAAGTCCAAAAATCCTTGTGCAAACTCAAACCCTAATTTAGGTCATCAGTGCAAGGAGATGTCTTGAGCAGAGCAAACCCTAGCTTGATCTTGAGTTCCAAGAGCATTGTGATGAGAAAAGTTGATAGAATGAGAGGGCAAATTTTGGAGTACAACACTAACGTAGACATTGCTTCAACCGTGTTGGTCTACGCCGTACAATATCCACAATCTATTGCTACTTACCTAAAAAGGTGCCCCAGACCCAGGTAGAGGATAAAACAAGCCCAAACAAGGAACCATAATATAAAGCAAGCAAGTCAAACAAAGAAAGCAAGTAAAGGTAATCTAGCCCTAAGGTAACCCAACTTTTAAGTATACTTCTTCCCCAGCAGAGTCACCAGTTCTGTAACGCGGTGGGAGAACTGACTTGGTGTTTATGTTTTATCGTAATTGTTGCAGATAACAAGAGTCTCCATCGACTTTTCTTTTATCCAATGAGGAAAGGTTGAAAAGAACAGGAAAGACCTTTCAAGATTATTTCTTGAGTTCAGGGGGTAGGTTATGAAAAGGGAAGGTGTTAGCACCCTTTTCATCCGTAGTTATCTACGGGCTCTTAGTTTCTTGCTAGATCACTTGCTTTTTGTTTGAAAATGTGCTTGTGGTGTGGGTTTTGAAAGTGATTTTGAAAAGGTGTCTTTGTAATGGTTCTCGTTTCTATAAGAACGCGTACAAAGTGTTTTGTCTTTTGAAAATGTTTCAAAGTGAAAGTGTTGGTGTATAAAATGTTTTTTGTTGTGAGCAAGCGAGCAACTAGGAGCAACCTACCTACTCAAAAGGTCTTAAACATTCTTTTCCTCATACTTTGGATGTTGCTATCTTACCATTGATTTGGTAAGAAGCCCCATCGTTGGATGTGAAGGGGAGGGTGTAGGACGTTTGTATAGTCACTGAAGGCAACCTATGGGACATTTTAGCAATGTCGTTTAGGGACTAGATCGTTTACCAAAGGCAACATTGAGGGTCATCGAGGGACTACGATCTTTTATCGAGGGTCTTTTCTAAAATGCCCATATTCGAGGGACATGACTATTTTTCCGAGGCAACAAATGGAATTACCCTAAGGGTGCATGTATGAATGGTGTGTTTGATTTGCATGCATTTAGTCTTTGATTAGGGGTTGTCTACTTGTTGTTTTTATCTTGCCATACATTCCCTATTTTACTAGCAAGCATACAAAAGTAATAAAATGCAGAAAGATAAAATCCTACATTAATATAACCATATTGAATTGCATGAAAATATAAAGGCAAAAATAAAATAAAAGCACGAAAAATGAAGGTATTTTGATTGAGTCAGAAAACCCTTCAATTCTGCACTTTTTGAACTCCTTCGATTGGGGGCTGGCACCAGTGTAGGTGTGATACGGTGGCAGAACCGACTATTAATACTGGTTTACGTTTTTTGTTCGCAAATGTCGCGGTAAGCAAGAGTCATCAATGATTTTTATTTTATCTAATCAGGAAAAGGAAAAAGAACAAAAAAAACCTTTTTTTTGAGATGTTTCTGAGTACGGGGGTAGATTATAGAAAGGGAAGGTGTTAGCACCATTTCTATCCATGGTTTTCCATGGGCTCTTAGGTACTTGCTCATTTTGAAATTTCTTGTGTGTGCTTGTTTTGAAAAGTTTTGTTTTATTTCGTTTTAACCCTTGTTTCTGTCCTCAAGAGTGTTACGAAGTTGTTTTTGAAAATTGTTTGAAAAGTGTTGGTGTGGAAAAGTTTGTTTGTTTGAGCAAGTACTTAACAGTTATCTACCTACTCGAAAAAAGGCGTTCTTTTCCTCCTATCCTTTAGACCGTGTTATCCTACTATTAGTGAGTAGGTAACCCTAGTCGTTGGATGTTTGAGGGACTATCGAAATGGACGTTTATGGTCATTAAAGGTAACATGTAGGGATACCTTAGTAGTTTGAAGGGACTGTCATCATATATTCGTAGGCAACATCGAGGGACAAGATCATTTCTCATAGGCAACTCGATGGACATTAAGGGACTATGATCTTTATGATGATTTTTAGATTGAGGGTCTTTTGCTAAGATATCCCTATGTTCGAGGGACATGACCATTGTTTTCTGAGGCAACCAAGTGGGGAGTACCCTAGGGGTGCAAGTGTGCAACAGTGTGTTTTTTCAGTTATATTTATCTTGTAATTAGGGTTTTCTATCGTTCATTTTTATCTTTCTATACAATCCTATTAATCTAAGCATTGCATAAAATATAGTAGCAGAAGATAAAGGCGGAAATGTAAACCTAAGCTATTACAGAGCTTTGGGGCAATTACATAATAGTGAATAGTGCGGAAAAGAAATCCTAAAACTATTACATCCCGGAAGCAATTACATGATAATGATAAATAAAAAAAGCGGGAAAAATAAAGCTACGCTATTACAATTGAACGCGCCCTATATACTTTATCTAGGAAAATAAAAATAAGATGAAAATAACAAAGAAAATGTTTTGGTGATTTTTTATGGAAAAAATGATTTATGATAATTAATTAAATAAAACTAAAAAAATCTAATTAATTTTAATTAATAAAAAAATGTTAATTTTGAAAAAAGTTAATTAAAATATCTAAATCCTAATTAGTTTTAATTATAAAAAAAAAGTTTAATTTTGAAAAAAAGTTAAAAAATATAAAATTAATTAACCTAAAAATTAAATTAGGTTTTTTTTTTGTAAAAAAAAGATTTATGAAAAAAGTTTTGTGGTTAGGTGAATTTAAGATTGAAAAAGACAAATTAGTTAGAAACCAAAAACAAACAATGAAATTAAAAACCTAAAATTAAATTAAAACCTAAAATTAAATTTAAAAAAACCTAAAATTAAATTTAAAAAATCTAAAATTAATTATTCGAGTTTAGGAGGAAAAATCAGAGGTTTGTGAAAAATATTAGGTTTTATGAAAAAGGTTTTAAACAGAAAGAAGGAAAATAAATAAAATAGATAAAAGGAGTGGAAGAAAACCAAAACCAATAGGGGTGGGTGTTGAACCCACACCCTTAACTATCTCCGGATGTCTACCTCATCATGCATTGGTGATTGTTCTGTTTTGGCCTCAATATTTTGTAATAACACTGTGTGGGACCCTGTCTAAATCTGCAGTGTTGGATCTCATGAACACATTAAATAAATTACTATATCATGAAATACAAATAAAGAAAATATATGAAATTTTATAATGTTAAAACTGACATGGTATGTATGAATGCTTTTACATCCTTTTGATCATGGAGATCAAACCAGCCTTACCCTTACTGGAGAAGTAGTAAAATTTGGGTTTGTAACAAGGATGACTTGTTTGTAGTGAGATGGGGGTTTGTAACAAGAATTTTAAGGTTTTTAGGGTTTTTGAAGGAATTTAATATTTTGACAGGGTTTTGGCAAAGGTTTTTTTTTCTCATTTGTTGTGTGTGAAAAGAATGAGATTATATAATGGAAATTAGAGAAAAAAATGGGCTTTGAATGTGCAATTGAGCCTCCAATAACCACAAGCAATAATACATATATTTATTCACTTGAGTCCGTCATATTCTAGGCTAAATCGCAGGGGCTTAAGTGCAATTTTTAAAGTTGAAATATGAAATCAAAATGTAGCCGACATCGAGAATTAACTCCTGTCCGAAAATAGGCTCAATCGGATAAACGGTGAATTAGTTATGAATTTTTGAAGTTTTGGCTCAGACAAACTTATTTTGGCCTCCAGTGTCAACTCTGACACGTTCTTCAATAAAAAACTGGTATTGATCGGAGTATAACCCGGTCTCGACTTTGGAAGCAAAGTTGTAGATCCTTGAGTCAGTGACCTTGTATAAAAAGATTGGCCCAATCTGATAAAAATTGACTGAGTTATGAATTTTCGAAGTTTCAACCCAGATGAAATAATATTTAGCATTCAGGATTTTCAGCGCGTCACGCGCATTCTGAGTAAAAACCGAAGGCCTTTTGGACACTGTTCGAACTCAATACCTCCTGTGAAAACTTAGCCAACTCAAATTATGAAATTTTGGCGCCGGAACCAGCTCGATACGATGAAAATCGACAAAGTTATGATTTTCTGAACATGACGCAAATAAACTTCTGTCACAAATTTTCTGTATGAAAATACTTGATAAATCCGCATTTTTGAAGACCTTCTGATCGAAATTGGCTTCCATCCATGAGAGATGAAAACGTAGATGATGTCAAGACAAAATTTTGGCCACCGGAACAGGTTCAAAAAAAGCCACGATCTTCAAGTTATGAATTTTTTAGTGCGTAAAAACTGCACTTTCAACACACTTTTTCACCACATTTCTTCGAGAAAACTCACACATTCGGAGACCTTCTTTAAAGAATTGACTCTTGAGCCGAACCTGAATTTGTGAATACATTATCATAGATATCTTGGCGAAAGAACATCTGAATATGACACGTCGGGTTGGACTTGTGAATCTTTGAACCCCGAATCATTGCAAAACGGCGAATCGATCTTCAGCACAGAAAATACTCTGAGAACATCCATTGGCGAAATAAATGTCACTTATAACCTGAAGAAGCTTGATAAATATACCTTTATTCCATAACCATAAAACCAATAATATGCGTGTATGAAAAGAGGGTAAATTTTGGGGTACAACAATTTCCCCTGTTAAATCTTCTTAAACCCGAAGATTTAGATTGGCTTGTCTACCTTTCGTGATCTGAAGGTGGAAGATGATTGAACACTAGAGTGCCCAGAAATTTTCACTCGTCTGTAATGATGCTTTGACTATGTAGGTAGTATCGGGAATGGGCTTACAGATGCAATTTAGAGGAGATGATAGAAGGTCACCGGAGATGGGCTTAAAGATGCCATCCGGAAGATATGACGGAGAATCGTCAGAGATGGGCTTAAAGATGCCATCTAGAGGATGTTGATTTCCCGAGATAGTCCTTTGATGAGAATTCTTGTTCCTGTCACTGAGGAGGAATCTGCTGACGAATGTTGGTCTATGTCTTGGGAGAAATGGAATTTTAGGAACTTCAGTTATCCGTTACTTTACTGGGGAATGATCTCTTAGTCGAGGAGATGAAAATGAACTGCTATCTAGTCGTGCTCCAGGCTTTACAGTGATTTACTGAGGATAATAAGACTGACTGCTATCTGATCGTGCTCCAGGTTTTACAGTGACTTATTGGGGATATGAGATTACACTTGCTATCTGGTCCTGCTCCAGGATTTGCAATCTCAAAAACTATTATCTGGTCGTGTTCCAGGCTTCAGAAGGAATTAAGTTGTTATCCAGTCGCATCCGAGTTTCAACTTGAATTTAAGGCAGACTAACATCCGGTCGTTTCCAGGCTTCATAGTAATTGGCCGAGTAAACTGCTATCTGGTCGAATTCCAAGCTTCACAGTACCTCATACTATTATCTGGTCGTGCTCCAGGTTTCACAGTGTCTCTTATCGCTATCTGGTCGTGCTCCAGACTTTACAGCGTCTTATACCATTATCTGGTTGTGATCTAAACTTTAGTAATTTGGGGAAATTAAGCTGTTATCAGGTTGATTTCCGGGCTTCATAGCTTGAATTTGAGATATACCACTATTTGGTCGATTCTAGGCTTCCTAGTATTTGTACTGTTATCTGGTCGTGTTCCAGGCTTCAGTAATTTAGAGAAATTAAGATATTATCCGATCGATTTCTGGGCTTCATAGCTTGAATTTAAGGTGTACCACTATCTGGTCGATTCCAGGCTTCATAGTATTTTGTACTGTTATCCGGTCGTGTCCTAGGCTTCAGTAGTTTGGAGAAATTAAGATATTATCCGATCGATTTTTGGGCTTCATAGCTTGAATTTGAGATATACCACTATCTGGTCGATTCCAGGCTTCATAGTATTTTCTATTGTTATCCGGTCGTGTCCCAGGCTTCAGTAATTTGGAGAAATTAAGATATTATCCGGTCTATTTCCGGGATTCATAGCTTGAATTTGAGATATACCACTATCTGGTCGATTCCAAGCTTCGTAGTATTTTGTACTGTTATTCGGTCGTGCTCTAGGTTTCACAATGTCTCTTGCCGCTATCTGGTCGTGCTTTAGTCTTCACAGTGTTTTATACCATTATCTGGTCGTGCACCAGGCTTCACGGTGTCTTATACCACTATCTGGTCGATTCCAGGCTTCATAGTATCTTGGAGAAATCAAGATATTATCCGGTCGATTTCTGGGCTTCATAGCTTGAATCTGGGATATACCACTATCTGGTCGATTCCAGGCTTCATAGTATCTTGTACTGTTATCCGGTCGATTTCCAGGCTTTACTGTATGATGGGGAAATTAAGCCGTTATCCGGTCGATTTCCAGGCTTCATAGCTTGAATTTGAGATATACCACTATCTGGTCGATTCCAGGCTTCGTAGTATTTTGGAGAAATCAAGATATTATCCAGTCGATTTCCGGGCTTCATAGCTTGAACTGGAATATAAATCTTAGTATCGATTTGACTGAACCAGGGAAACCTTGTGAGAACTTCAACTGGGTGAGAAATCTTAGTATCGATTTGACTGATCTCGGGAGAGGTCTCAAATTAACTTTGACTGGCATAGAAATCAGGGGAATCTTAGCGGCGATTCGGCTGACCCAGACGAAAGTCTTAGAACATCTTCAACTAGAATAGAAACCTTAGTGTCGGTTTGACTGAACCATAGAAAACTTGTGAGAGCTTCAACTGGGAGAGAAATCTTAGTACCGATTTGACTGATCCCGGGAGAGGTCTCGGATTAACTTTGGCTGGCATAGAAATCAAGGGAATCTTAGCAGCGATTCGACTGACCCAGACGAAAGACTTAGAACATCTTCAACTAGAATAGAAACCTTAGTGTCGGTTTGACTGAACCAGAGAAAATCTTGTGAGAACTTGATTGTATCTTTCCCTGAAAGGTAAAGAGTTAGTCGTATGTAATGTCATGATGTATGAAATGTATTGAGTAATGATGTTCTTAAAATAAATGAGATTGTGCTGTATAATATGTATGCACATGCCATGATGTATGGATATACAATGCTATTGTGATATTTTCTAACTGGGGAAAATAAATCATGGACTACTGCTAGAGAGTATAAGGATTTGAGTTCTTCGTTTCCGCTGGGGATAATGACCGAAGATGATTAGCTGGGGATTTATATCCATTCTACTTGAGAATATTCTGCCGGGAGAGACTCTGTCTGGGAACAATCTTGCGGGGGAATGACTCTGTGGGGAAGGGAGATACTCTATTGGAAGATCTACTGATTTGGAGAAATAAACTCAGATGGGGATGAACTTCCATTGCTGGAGAGAAGAGCTTTGTTGGAGATTGAGCTTCCGTTGTCAGAGAAATAAACTCTGCTCGGGAGAAAAACTTTATAAACCATTTATGATTATAAAGCTCGGCTGGGGAATACAGACATTAGATTTCTGAAAGAGTCTGCTGGGGAAGTAATTCTTGCTTGGGGATATGGAGGTCGGACCTTGGTTGTCTCGGCTCTATGGGGAATATAGGTATCACTGGCTTGTATGTGATAGTGACTTCGCTTCCAACTGTCTCTGCCCCTTGTACCATGCTGGAAAAAGTACATGCAGAGATTTTGTGGATGGATCTATGTCGTGATTGTACTTGAACATGTATTTAATGAGTGTCAGGATAACATCCGTCTCTAGATCGTATCCGAACTGTACTTGAAACATGTGTTGAATGAGTGTCAAAATGACATCCATCTCTGGATCGTATCTGAACTGTACTTGAAACATATGCTGAATGAGTGTCAGAATGACATCCGTCTTTGGATCGTATTTGAACTGTATCTGAAAGTTGAATCTGAATGAGTATCAGAATAGCATCTGTATCTGGAGCGTATCGGAACCGCATCTGAAAGATGAATCTGAAAGAGTATCAGAATGGCATCCGTATCTGGAGCGTATCTAAACTGTATCTGATTCTGGTGCTCTTGCTGAATGCTGATCAAGGTATAAGTCTTCCACTGATAGACAGGTGACGGGACATAGTCGTACTTTTTAAATCCCTAACTTTTTCCTGGACCACCTTTTGGGTTTTCAGTCCACCGGGATACCTTTTTGCCCAAGCCGCCTTTTCAAGTTTTCGACTTGTCGGGTGTACAGATTTTTTTTATGTATATCCCTAACTTTTTCCCGAACCCTTTTGGTTCGCCGAGATTCCCTTATTTTTTCCTAGGTGTGTCAACCTAGCGGGACCTTTTTTTCATGCGTAGTATTTTCCGACTATGTCCATGCTTTCAGGATGTAGAGAGTTGTCAGTGTCCATAGTGTTGTGTTGTAGTACTGTCAAAAATGTTTTCTTGATGGCACATGATTCGTTGCTGGAATATGTGTGTAATGCCCCAAGCGATTCAGATGGAGATCTGTCCCCTGGTTATTTGGCACTTTTGGAGAGACTGCCCCAGGTGTGTTTAGACATCATGTCATGCCCCTTTCTTATGGAAGACCTGTTATTGGAAGTGTCTTTCCCACTGAGGTGATTCTGTCCATTGAGAGGATGTCTATTCATTGAATATCCATTGTGCAGATTTCTCTACTGTCAAATAATTAGTCATATGCAAACAATGTCATTTAAAGAATACAAAACTCATGTCCGTCTTGAAAGTTTTTTGAAAATGTGTTTTGTGTAGTAAAACGAAATTTGCAAGAATGTGATATCAACTCAGGATTCATAACAAATCCTACAGGAGTCAGGATACCTTTGTAACAATATGCTCTCAAACTAACCCATGCAACAGCTAGGACTTTTAAGGGTTATAATGTGGCCTGGTTCACGGTTCAAGAAACAACGGATAAAGGCTCAAATTTTATTTGTACCCAACCCACTCTTCGTCATGTTCTTTAGTCCTATGCTCGGTTAATTGCGCGTTTAGATCCCGATTGAGTATGGAATCTTTGCTCTGATACTTGGTGATGATTCAGAAATTTAACATTTGTTTTGAAAAGGCAATCATTTTTGTAATCTTCTTTTTGTCGAGGATTTATAGTGACCTCTTTTTTGGTTTTCGTTATCCCTTCTTTTGCCTGAATTGTTTCTTTTGTGATTACAGTCAGCGGGATGCCCCAATTTTTCTCTTAAGTCTCCTTCATAGGTTTTGACTTAACGAGCTTTTATTTCGAGAGATAATGACTGCCTGTCTTGACGATTATATGGAACTATCACCGTCTTTTGTTTTGGAAGGACGTCTTCGATGCCATTCATTGTGTACGAAGCGGAAGATCGTGACTGAATACGCCTCTGAATTAACTGAGAAAACTACCCTATCCCAGGTTATGATTAAGGGTTTTAATTTGTGTGAAAAGAAAAACTCCTACTTATTTGGCTCGAAGGGGTTGACTAGGGATTATCTTCCTTATAACTCCACTAGTTATGATTTGAAACAACGCATATACATCGTCAGCAGGGTCTGTTAAAAAGCATACTGTAGAGATTGTGGTATCATTTTTGTCATCCTCCCTCTAAGGCTTAGAGTTTTTAATCAAGGGTTGAATATCACAAAAGGAAATAAGAACGCATTTTTGAAATAGTGAATACGAATGAATTGATTCAAGACAAACATGTGCAATGCATTGATGAAATAACGAGGTTTGATATGAATAAATGTTCAAACAAATCAAAACAAAATTACACATTGAAAATTCTAATGAACGAAAAGTCTTCTTGTGAGAACTTGTCACTTTAGATGGTATGCCTTGGAGGGATGTCAAAAGAACTCAGCCTGACTGTCTTGTGCGAATTCTAACGCTCCTTCATCAATCAGGTCTTGAATTTTATTTCTCAATGCCTAACAGTTGTTGGTGTCATGTCCAGGACTGTTGGAGTGGTACACACATCTTTCATTTGGATTGTACCTTGGGGAGGCTATGTTAGGATTCTGAGGAGGGTCCCTTAACATAACCAACTTGGCCTTCAACATGCATTGCAATGCTTGAGCCAATGACATGTTGATTTCGGTGAAGCGTCTTTTAGATGTATTCTTCTTATGCCGATTGCCCTGTTGTCATTGGCGAGGTTGTGGTTAGACTTGTGATGTAGTAGCAATCTGGAAAGGTTTTTTCCTAACCAAACCAACCTCTTCTCTCACTGGGGCCTGACTAATGCCTTGATCCATAATTTTAACTGTTTGTTTCATGGATCTGCATCCATCTTGGTGAAGCTTGTTGAGGAAGGCTCTTAGCCCTTCTTGTCCTCGAGCTAAGTTTTGGATAAGAGCCATCTGCCCCAGCATGTGGATTCTCATTACTTCTACCTCAGCTTGCAGTTGTTTAAATCCTTGCTGTTGTCAGGACGTTACTTGGTCAGATTCCCGATGAAGAGTGTTTTCAGGTCTTCTTGCCCCTTGGATATATTTAGGAACATTTCCATGAATTGGGCTTCTTGAGTTTGAAGATCTTTGTTGTCTTGTTGGAAAGCCAGTGCTGAAATAAACAGTGAGAATGTGAGAGACCTGTGCTGAAACCTGCTTATGCAATGATATGTATTATATATGTATGCAATGTTTTCAAAGATCTCGCGAGGTAAACAAGAAAATATCAGAAGTTGAATTTTACAGCTTTGATTGAAGAACTTTGTATCGTTGAGAGTCCTTCTATGAGAGTCAAGCTCACCATATCAAGTGGGTCATAGCCCCTGACTCAAGTTGTTTAGTTTTGATCTTCTTACGACATTGGCTAGAGGAAAATAAATCCCCTTGCCCCTTGCTAGACGTCTGATTTATCATAACCTGCATCACAGGCCCTCGAGATCCTTGAAATGGTTAGTCATGATATGCTATGGTATGGTGTTTATGATGTCATGAGAAATCACAGGTATAGCAAACACAGACAAATCACACCAGGTCCTTAGGTTTAAGGCCTGCTTGAGTTTTAAGGTCATACCCTCTTGAAGCTGGATTGGTTCAACTTGTCTTAGAAAAGTAACTGGGTTCTAAAGATTCTCAATATCACCGATCATCCTTTATCGGGCATTGTTTCAGCTCAAGCAATCTTTTCTTACGGCTGAAATATCCCGAAAGTCTGATCTCAATGAGTGTAGCATCAAGTATCAATCAATCCTCAGCTTTATACCGAGGCCGGCTATCTCACTACTTTCTAATGGCCAAGTTTGTTCAACTAAGGTTCTAAGGTCCGTTAGTGCTTCACGACACCATGTGGCGGCCCCGTATTCTCCTCGTTTCAGCACAAAGGATCCCAGTACCAACCAAAGTTTCACACCAACACAGCCATCGCTTAAACCATATTGGTCTATGCTGTACAATCTCCACAATCTATTGCTGTTTACCTAAAAAGTGTCCCCAGATCCGGGTGTAGGATCTTTAACAATACCCAAGCAAAACCCTTAAAGATAAAGCAGGCAAAACAAACAAGAAAGAAATTTAAATATGACCTAGATCCTAAGGTAAACCGCACTTTATAATTTTCTCCCCAGCAGAGTCGCCAGTTCTGTGATACGGTGGCAGAACCGACTGTTAATACTGGTTTGCATTTTTTATTCGCAAATGTCGCGGTAAGCAAGAGTTTCCACCGACTTTTATTTTATCCAATCAGGAAAAGGAAAAAGAATAGAAAAAACCTTTTTCGAGATGTTTCTGAGTACGGGGGGTAGATTATAGAAAGGGAAGGTGTTAGCACCCTTTCTATCCATGGTTTTCAATGGGTTCTTAGGTACTTGATCATTTTGAAATTGCTTGTGTGTGCTTGTTTTAAAAAGTTTTGTTTTACTTCATTTTAACCCTTGTTTCTGTCCTCAAGAGTGTTACGAAGTTACTTTTGAAAACTATTTGAAAAGTGTTGGTGTGAAAAAGTTTATTTGTTTGAGAAAATACTTAATAGTTATCTACCTACTCGAAAAAAGGAGTTCTTTTCCTCTTATCCTTTAACTGTGTTATCCTACTATTAGTGAGTAGGTAACCCTAGTCGTTGGATGTTTGAGGGACTATCGAAAGGGACGTTTATGGTCATTGAAGGTAACATGTAGGGATACCTTAGCAATTCAAAGGGACTGTCATCATATATTCATAGGCAACATCGAGGGACAAGATCATTTCTCGTAGGCAACTCGAGGGACATTAAGGGACTATGATATTTATGATGATTTTTAGATTGAGGGTCTTTTGCTAAGATATCCATATGTTCGAGGGACATGACCATTGTTTTCTGAGGCAACCAAGTGGGGAGTACCCTACGGGTGCAAGTGTGCAACAATGTATTTTTTCAGTTATATTTATCTTGCAATTAGGTTTTTCTATCGTTCATTTTTATCTTTCCATACAATCCTATTAATCTAAGCATTGCATAAAATATAGTAGCAGGAGATAAAGGCGGAAATGTAAACCTAAGCTATTACATAGCTTTGGGGCAATTACATAATAGTGAATAGTGCGGAAAAGAAATCCTAAAACTATTACATCCCGAAGCAATTACATGATAATGATAAATAAAAAAAGCGGGAAAAATAAAGCTACGCTATTACAATCGAACGCGCCCTATACACTTTATCTAGGAAAATAAAAATAAGATGAAAATAGCAAAGAAAATGTTTTGGTGATTTTTTATGAAAAAAATGATTTATGATAATTAATTAAATAAACCTTAAAAAATCTAATTAATTTTAATTAATAAAAAATGTTAATTTTGAAAAAAGTTAATTAAAATATCTAAATCCTAATTAGTTTTAATTAAAAATAAGGTTAATTTTGAAAAAAAGTTAAAAAAATATAAAATTAATTAACCTAAAAATTAAATTAGTTTTTTTTTTTTATAAAAAAAAGGTTTATGAAAAAAGTTTTGTGGTTAGGTGAATTTAAGATTGAAAAAAACAAATTGGTTAAAAACCAAAAACAAACAACGAAATTAAAAACCTAAAATTAAATTAAAACCTAAAATTAAATTAAAACCTAAAAGTAAATTAAAAAAAAACCTAAAATTAAATTAAAAAAACCTAAAATTAATTATTCGAGTTTAGGAGGAAAAATCAAAGGTTTGTGAAAAATATTAGGTTTTATGAAAAAAGTTTTAAACAGAAAGAAGGAAAATAGGTAAAATAGATAAAAGGAGTGGAAGAAAACCAAAACCAATAGGGGTGGGTGTTGAACCCACACCCTTAACTATCTCCGGATGTCTACCTCGTTATGCATTGATGATTGTTCTGTTTTGGCCTCAGTGTTTTGTAATAACCATGCGTGGGACCCTGCCTGAATCTGTAGTGTTGAATCTCATGAACACATTAAATAAATTACTATATCATGAAATACAAATAAAGCAAATATATGAAATTTTGTAAAGTTAAAACCGATATGGCATGTATGAATGCTTCTACACCCTTTTGATCATGGAGATCAAGCCAGCCTTACCCTTACTGGAGAAGTAGTGAGATGTGGGTTTGTAACAAGGATGACTTGTTTGTAGTGAGATGGGGGTTTGTAACAAGGATTTTAAGGTTTTTACGATTTTTGAAGGAATTTGATATTTTGACAGGGTTGTGGCAAAGGTTTTTATCTCGTTTTTCGTGTGTGAAAAGAATGAGATTATATAATGGAAATTAGAGAAAAAAATGGGCTTTGAATGTGCAATTGGGCCTCCAATAACCACAAGCAATAGTGCAAATTTTTATTCACTTGAGTCCGTCACATTCCAGGCTAAACCGCAGGGGCTTAAGTACAATTTTACAAGTTGAAATATGAAAACAAAATGTAGCCGACATCGAGAACCAACTCTTGTCCGAAAATGGGCTCAATCGGATAAATGGTGAATTAGTTATGAATTTTTGAAGTTTTGGCTCAGACAAACTTATTTTGGGCTCCAGTGTCAACTCTGACACGTTCTTCAATAAAAAACTGGTATTGATCGGAGCATAACCCGGTCTCGACTTTGGAAGCAAAGTTGTAGATCTCTGAGTCATTGACCTTGTATAAAAAGATAGGCCCAATACGATAAAAATTGTCTAAGTTATAAATTTTTGAAGTTTCGACCCAGATGAAATAATATTCAGCATTCAGGATTTTCAGCGCGTCACGCGCATTTGAGCAAAAAACGAAGGCCTTTTGGACACCTGCGATACGGTGGCAGAACCGACTGTTTTTAGGAAAATGCTGGTTTGCGTTTTACATTTTTTATTCGCAAAATGTTGCGGTAAGCAAGAGTCACCACCGACTTTTATTTTATCCAACTGGAAAGGAAAAAAGCACAGAAAAATTCCTTTTTCGAGATTTTGAGTACGGGGGTAGATTATAGAAAGGGAACGTATTAGCACCCTTTCTATCCATGGTTTTCCATGGGCTCTTAGGTACTTGCTCATCATTTTAAAAATTGCTTCCGTGTTTGTGTGTTTTGAAAAGTTTTTGTTTTACTTCGTTTTAACCCTTGTATCAGTCCTCAAGAGTGTTACGAAGTATTTTTGAAAACTTTGTTTGAAAAGAGTGTAAGTGTGGAAAAGTTTATTTTGAGCAAGTGCCTACTAGCATCTACCTACTCGAAAAAATAATGTTTCTGTTCTTGTTTCCTTTAGACAACGCTATCCCACTATTAATGAGTAGGTAGCACCGTTGTTGGAGTTGTAAGGGTCAATTCGAAAGGGACGTACAACCACTAAAGCGACGTTAGGACGTCTTAGTAATAACCCTAATGTCTTAAGATCATATTCGAGGTAAAATTTCCGAGGCAACCTTTCCGAAGCAACATTTCCGAACGGGACTTTTGATCTTTGTGTAGACAGGAGGGCGACCACTAAAACACCTTATACTTAATGATCGTTTACCGAAGGCAACCGAAGTGAGAGTATACCCTAGGAGTGCGCATGTGCGGGTGATTTGATTTCAGTTATTATCTTTGCACATTTAGGGTTTTCTAGCCATGTTAAATTAACATACAGTCTTGTCATGCAATCCTATTATCATACATCTAACAGTTAATATTTGCGAAAATTAAAATGCGAGAAATAAAACTACGCTATTACAAGGCTTCGGGGAGGGGGATTAATTACATAGCCAAAAACCCGCAAAACGATAAATAAAAGAAAAATCCTAATTAAACTATTACATACCATGAACAGTTACATTAATATCGTAAAAGCAATAAATGCGCGCGATGAATTGAGAACAAGAAAAATTAGGGTTTTGACCCGGTCTAACCTAATTGAAAGAAAAAATCATATTTTTGTGGTTTTTGTGTTATTTTGAGAAAATAAGGTTTTAATTGAATAAATACAAGCCTAATTACTAATTAATTTAAATTTAAGAAAGATAATTAATTTGACCTATTTTTGTATTTTGCTTTATTGAGAAAAAGAACTAAAAATTAAATCAAAACAAAACCTAATTTTCTAATTGATTTTAAATTATTTACAAAAAGGTTAGAATTACCCTAAAATTAAATTTAACTAATTATTAAATTAAATTTGATAAAAAATAATACCTAAATCTAAATTTGTGAAAATTGATTTTTTATGATTTTTGTAAAAAAAGAATTAATTTGTGTTAGAAAATAAACAAAATAAATTAAATAAAAGAAATTAAGTAAAATGAAAAAAAAGTAAAATAAAAAGCAATGGGCCTGGTTTTGTAGCAAGAAGGGGGGGGGGGGTTGCCAATCTGACTTCTAGGCCCAACAATTTTTGGCCTTTATTGACTTTTCCAAATCCTATGCATTGGCTTGACTCACGCCCATGATAGGCCCTCACGTGATAGGCGTTGGATCTGGCATGCTGGAGATCTGGTGGTTGAAGGATGATGGCGTATGGTAGTCACATGAGAAGCCTGCACACTTAATCATACCAAGCAAAATAATATTGAACAAATAAGGGGACCTGGGGATCAAACCCAGGCCCTTTGGCTTCTGTCCATTGCACGCTTGCCAGTTGGGCTGGCTTGTTCTTTTGTATATGGAATAACAAACAAATGTTATATGGATAAAAAAAATAATAATGTTACTACATGCGAAATTTTGAATTGGCCAGTCACAGGATGCCACGCTACCCTTCTTCTTCCTCCCACCGTTGCTAAAAGTCCATAACTTTTACCTACGGACAAAGGATGTAGGTATAACCCTTGTCCATTCCAAAACCTTATCCCTGCATGATAAATCAATACCAGTGGTACCAATCAGCTCGTTGCAATCTCACGTGCATCATGGTACCACTCTCCATGGCTAATTGTTCCTGCTAGCAAAACCCCTAAAAACGAAACTAAAACCCGAAACATGGCAACTTGCTGTATAGCCGATAAAAATGCAATTAAGTATTACCATTAGCTTACAAATTTTTCAAGGATTCAAAATATGCAAATAAATCATGCTAAAAGTGACATAATGGTGATATTCGATTTCAAAAAAAGCATGGATGTCGTGAGATGCTTACAGTGCAATTCTGGGCTTGATGGAGCTTGCTAAGGATTGGAATAGGATCCTAGAACGTCCATGAAGCGACTTGTATGACTGGAATGGCTTGAGGAAGCCTGGAACTGGAAAAAATAATTTGCAACTTTTCTTGATTTTTTGAAAGTTGTTTTCACCTTTGCACGCCTCCAATCTCTGCTCTTTCGGTCTTCACTTGTTCTATATGTACCCTAGAACGAATTAGGGTTGCAATTTGGTTTCAAATCTTCTCCAATAATGATCATTGATTCAAGATTTGATCCTTTATGCAAATCTTTCCAAATTGAGAAAAATCCAATCTTTTTGTGTCCATTTGAAGCTTGCACAATTTGATTCTTCTTCCAGTTGTATAAGAGGCCTAAACATGCACAAAATCTCAAGCTTTGATTATTTTTGATATTTTTCATGATTTTATTTTGATTTTATTTGATTTAATTGAAATAAAATCCAAATAAATGACAAAAATAAAATAAAGACAAGTGGGAAGGATCATGGGTCGTGACAAACTCAATGCAAGCATAAAAAAATTGGGCCCATTTGACAAAAATTGCAATTTGAGACACGTTTGACTTTTGGCAATTTTGCAAAAAGGGTCAACTTTGCCAATGCATAACTATCTCAATTTTGACCCTAGAGAGGTGTTCTTGGACTTTTTAGAAATCTTAGGATGTCCTCTAAGCAACCCGTTTGGTCTCATATCAATTGAGTCTTCCATGTTCATGTATGAAGCTTTGACAAAAAAGGTGTTTTTGTTGACTTTTCAAAATGACCTATAATGTCCAAATTCCTATCTTTTTGTGAGTGCATATTTTGAACTTGGGAGATGAAGATGAATTGTAGGGAATTGAATCCTCTTAAAAATGAGATTTTTATGGGTCATTTTTTATAAAGTATGAGAAAGTTATGCTTGGTCAAAGTTGAGTTGACTTTTCCTACAAAACCCTAATTTAACAACTTTTGGGTTTTGATGAATTGTGAGAAATCCTTGAGGAATAATGATCAACCCTTGATAAAATGATGAATAATACTTCAAAATGAGGATGTTAACCAAAAATCTTGAAGTTTGACTGTATGTGGGCCATAGTTGACTTTTGCCCTAACACAGTCGATTTTCAGGTCTTTGAGCAATTGACTGAGCAAACTTCCTCTGCAAGGCTTGAAACTTGACATGGATGATCTTGAGAACATTTTAGGACAAATATGAGCATTTGGAATCCTTTGGACTCAAACATCTTTATGCAAACTGAAACCCTAATTTGAGGTAGACTGCCTTAGGAGAGAGTTTGTCTGGTCAACCCTTGGACTTCCTTGAGCAATTTAAGGACCTCACTTGAGATGTTTTGAGAAATATGGGAGGGCAAATTTTGGGGTACAATAGCTGCCCCTGTTCAATCTTCTTAAACCTGAGGATGTAGGTTGGTTTGTCTGCCTTTCGTGATTCAAAGGTGGAAGATGATTGAACACTAGAGTGCCCAGAAATTTGCATTCACATGCAGTGATGTTGGTCTTAAGATGTTGGGAATGGGCTTATAGATTCCATTTGGAAGTCGATGTCGGAAGATGGGCTTAAAGATGCCATCCGAAGAAGTGTCGATCGCATAAGAGATTCCTTTGCGAGAGCCCGTATACCTGTTGTTGAGGAGGATTTCGCTGGGGATATTGGTCTCTGTCTTGAGAGAAATAGAGTTTTAGGAACTTCAGTTGTCCGTTACTCTACTGGGGAATCATCTCTTAGTCGAGGAGGTGAAAAATGAACTGCTATCTGGTCGTGCTCCAGGCTTTAAAGTGATTTACTGAGGAAAATAAGACTGACTGCTATCTGGTCGTGCTTCAGGCTTTACAGCGACTTACTGGGGGGATGAGATTAAACTTTCTATCTGGTCGTTCTCCAGGCTTCACAATTTCTCACTTCTTATCTGGTCGTGATCCAGGCTTTAGAATAAATTAAGTGGTTATCCGGTCGCATCCGGGCTTCCACTTGAATTTAAGGCAATACTAATATCCGGTCGATTCCGGGCTTCTTAGTAATTGGCCAGGTAAACTGCTACTTGGTCAAAATCCAAGCTTTGTAGTGTCTTATACTGTTATCTGGTCGTGTCCCAGGCTTCAGTATCCTTTGCCGCTATCTGGTCGTGATCCAGGCTTCGCAGCGTCTTATACCATTATCTGGTCGATTCTAGGCTTCATGGTATTTGGAGAAATCAAGATATTATTCGGTCGAATCTAGGATTCATAACTTGCATTAAAGATATACCACTATCTGGTTGATTCCAAGCTTCGTAGTATTCTTTGCTATTATCTGGTCGTAATCCAGGCTTCACAACGTCTTATACCATTATCTGGTCGATTCCAGGCTTCATGGTGTCTTGGAGGAATCAAGATATTATCCGGTCGAATCCGGGCTTCATAGCTTGAATTTAAGATGTACCACTATCTGGTCGATTCCAGGCTTCATGGTGTTTTGTACTGCTATCTGGTCGATTCCAGGATTTGAAACAATGCGGCCGGAACCTGTCATCTGGATGTAATGAAACATCAATGAAGTCGCCACCGAACGTCTTTTATCCTGCCGAGAGGGGAAGGTAAAAATCGAGAAAACCTGAAAAGGGAGAAATCACGATCTTTCGACCGAGAGATCGGGTAAGGGAGTCTGTTACGCTAGGGGAAGGTGTTAACACCTCACACGCCCATAGTACTCTACGGTATCCACTCTTGTTGTCTAATATAATGGGTGTGGTCAAATCCTATGTCTATGGCTTAAAATTGAAAAGGGAATGCATGCGAAAGAAAAAAAGAAAACAATGTAAGGAAAATAAAAATATGTGCTCGATCGGGCCCTACCCCAATGCCTACGTATCCCTTTTAAGGAATCAGAGCAGCCGTAGTTCGGCTTATGTATTTTGGTTGGTTTGTGTTTTTTAGTTAAGACAACAAAAACAAGCAAGATGGCAAAACATCAAATAAAACAAAAAATAAATGAGATGGTCAAACATCGACTAAATAATAACAAGGTAACATGTCAAAGATGGCGAAACATCAAATGATGAAACAGATAACAAAAACATCGATAAAACGGATGACAAAATATCACACCTAACAATGATATTGAGAATCAAAGTAGGATAACAAACATGTGCGATGGCAAAACATCGGCTTCAAGATAATAAGATATCATGGCAAAGATGGTGAAACATCAATAAAACGGATGACAAAACATCACACCTAACAATGATATTGAGAATCAAAGTAGGATAACAAACATGTGCGATGGAGAAACATCGGCTTCAAGATAACAAGATATCATGGAAAATATGGAGAAACATCAATAAAATGGATGACAAAACATCACACCTAACAATGATATTGAGAATCAAATTAGGATAACAAACATGTGCGATGGCGAAACATCGGCTTCAAGATAACAAGATATCATGGAAAAGATGGCGAAACATCAATAAAACGGATGACAAAACATCACACCTAACAATGATATTGAGAATCAAAGTAGGAGAACAAACATGTGCGATGGTGAAACATCAGCTAAAAGATAACAAGATATCATGGCAAAGATGGCGAAACATCAATAAAACGGATGACAAAACATCACACCTAACAATGATATTGAGAATCAAAATAGGATAACAAACATGTGCGATGGTGAAACATCGGCTTCAAGATAACAAGATATCATGGCAAAGATGGCGAGACATCAATAAAACGGATGACAAAACATCACACCTAACAATGATATTGAGAATCAAAGTAGGATAACAAACATGTGTGATGGCAAAACATCGGCTTCAAGATAACACAAACAAAGCAAGATTAGTTTGTATCTTTTACTTTGAAGAAGGGTTTGAGTTCATTAGAAATGTCTTATGATTTGCCAAGAAACAAATTTTTGTTTTAAGATGCAGAATGCATAGAAAGGGAAAACAACTAAGGGAAACTAACCTAGTACTATTCCTAGTGTTATCATATAGTGGTTAACCCTAAGGCTGAGGATAAAGGAAAACCCTACCTTAATTAACATGCTAAAGGAAGTTTAACAAAACTATCCTATAGGGAGCATGCAATGAGAGCGAAGTCATGATCTCAATTTCTAAATTGAGTGACTCATCAACCAACAATTAAAGAAGAAAAGCAATAAACATCCTATAGGGAACATGCAATGAGAGCGAAGTCGTGATCTCAATTTCTAAATTGAGTTACTCATCGATCAACAATTAAAGAAGAAAAGCAATAAACATCCTATAGGGAACATGCAATGAGAGCGAAGTCGTGATCTCAATTTCTAAATTGAGTGACTCATCGATCAATAGCAAACCGAACATATGTATTAGACAAAAACCAGAGGGCCACCTGACATATATAAACAACAGAGGTCCCCCCATGCAATCAGAGAACTATGCAAAATGAAAATGGAAGAAAGGAGATAATGCAATACCAAACGGATAACTATCCGTAGCAACTAAGCAAGAATAAAAATAAACCCAGAGAACTTCAAGCAAGCTGGCATCAGTAGACAAATAAAGTAAGAAATTACGCCATAAGGATGTGAGTAATGAGATTATCAGATATGAACAGATCCCATGGGCAATGTATAGTATTCACAATCTCATGTATATATCCTGCATGGAATATCAAACACGCCAAATACAATAGCAGTGCCAGTGTAATAAGTTGTGTTCCATAAATAAAGTGAAACACAGTAGTCTCAGGCCAAGAGTGGAATACTATACATTGTCACAAAGTCTCCAATATAGGCCAAGGTCTCTAATCCTAAGTCCAAGAAAAAGTCTCATGCTCCATAATTCCAAGGATAGTAACCAAATAGTCCAAGTATCATTAAAGTTTTTTTATTGTTCATGTTGATTATTAGGTGTCTTTAAAAGGAAAAGAAAAGCTCAAGTGAGAAAAATAAAAATGACATAAAAGTAAATGCTCAAGTGAGCAAAGATAAAAATAGCATGAAATGTAAAATTCTAAAAGTAAATGGTACATAAAGAATAAAAAATAAAAGCATAAAGTAAAGTCAATTGTTAGAAATTAATGGTTAGTTGGATGACCACCTTGAAACTTGCATTTGGAATTCATTAGAGGATTGGTAGAACCAAAGCCTCCACATAATAAGTTGCATTTGCTTTTTGTCAAGTATATCATCCATTTTGGAATCCTCAAAAGTAACATTTAATGATCAATGATGTTTAAGTGATCCGCGTTGACCAAAGGTGTTGTAGATCCATTAGAGGATTGGTAGAACCAAATCCTCCACACAATGAATCTCAAGGTTATTGTATCAAAGAGATCAAATTAACATAATTGGGCTTGCAATCATAAGTTTGGGCCACGGATGATCATTTATTTGAATCGGGACAAAATTTAGCGCTATGTTAAGCAATCGTAAGTGAACTTATGTAGAAGTCACACCTATTTTGAGGCCGGTCAATAGCAATCTATGTACTTCATGTTTGGATAAATTATATAGAGATCACCATCCCTTAACATGTAACACAATTAAAAAAGAAAGGGATAAGATGAAGAGAGAGGGGAATGATAAGCTAATTTGGATCACCATTTCAAAATTCTTTCATCTTTAAATTCAACCACTCCTCTAGATGGATTAAAGAACTAAACATATCATTAATCCAAAGCACCAAAAATGAATTAAATAATTCACTCTTAGGTAGATTTGAATTGATGAACATTTATCCAACTTCATCTACATCACAAAGTCTATTGAGTTTAAAGAGAAATTGGACATTTAAAATTGCAATCCAAACCAACAATCAAAAGGAGTGAGTAGAAAAAACCTTTTGGATCAAAGCTGCCCTAAAACAAGGCAAAAAAATGCATTATGTCCCTGTGTAAATCGATTGCACTACTGTGTAAATCGATTTACACAGTACAGTTTTCAAAAATCTGCGCGAAATTGCTTCTGTGCAATCGATTGCACTGTTACTGCAATCGATTGCACACTGTTACAAGCAACAAAACAGCATTTTAAAAGGCCAATTTCTTGTTCAAACTTTCCATCAAACACCTTATGATCATGGATCCAATTGAGCACGAAAATTCCATCAAATTATGAGAAAATAACACCCTTAGAATCACAAAATAATGCTTAAATAATCAAACCCGAAGATCAACAAGAGATCACATTGTGAAAGATGAATTATCCAACTTACCAAAGGTAGATCTAGAGAATTATCAACACAACTTCAAGAATTTGCTTCAATTCAACCACAAGAATCAATTGCCAAGCTTGGATGTAGAGAATTGATGAAGTAAAAGTGTTTGGATGAAGGTTTAGCTCAAAGATTAGTAAGCTTCAATGCAAAGCTTACTACCTTTTTGAAAATGGAGCTTTGAGTGAATTTGGTAGATGGAGAGAATTGAGAGATTTTTTAGCAAGGTGGATTTGGCTATCAAAAGCTTGAAATTTGAATGAAATGAGGGCTCTATTTATAGAGTTTTAGGATTGGGATTAGTGGTAATTTGGTAATTGATTCTTGGAGCCAAAATTTGAATTAATGATAATTCTTCTTAAAAATGAAAGATTGACACTAAAATTTGAATTAATAGTACATCTTTCAAAAATGAAGGAAAATTGGAGCCAAAATTTGACAAGTTTAAAATTGCTGATTTTTTTCAAATTTTCACGCTGTGCAATCGATTGCACTACAGTGAAAATCGATTTGCACAGTGTCTTTTTTCTAAAATGGCGCAAAATACACTATGTGCAATCGATTTCACTTTAAGAGCAATCAATTGCATCAGTGAAAAAAATGAATTTTTGTTAATTTTCTTTTGCAAAAAAGAGATTTTAGGAGAATAATACCAGGAATCTTTATTTGTCAGATGCTTCGACTTGGTACCTATAAAACACAAATATGCAAAGACAAAGACAAATATTTTTTGTATTTTGATTAGAAGTTAGTCAACAACACATATACAAAATACACAACTAAGGTTCTTGGAGATTCCTCAAGAGAAAACTTAAAGATAGGAGATAGAAAAAGAGGAAGAACCAACCCTAACGTGATCTTGTTATGATCGAATTGATATGATATGATAGAGTAATCTTAGGGGAAAAATTGGGGTACAACAGCTGCGCTTATTTAAGTGTCTTCTATCCGGAGATACGAAGGTTAAAAATCTTCGTGTCGACGCGATTGAAGATACTTAAATATAAAACAAACCCTAGTTTTGTGCCATGTGCTAGGAGATAACTGATCAAGCTTCAAAACCCTAATTCCACTCAACTTGGACCAAACCCTAATTTTGGTTGACATCTCAGGAGATTGATGGACCATCTTCAAAACTTTAAAATCCTCTGGACCTCTTGGTCAATTTCTTGTACTAAGACCTTCCAAATATCAATGAGATGTTATAGCTTCCAAATCAAAACTTGTATATTGATCAATGATCTTGCTCAAACAAAACCTTAAATTGACTGGTGAATCAAAGGAGTGGTTCCTTCACATAATCCATCATAAACTTCAATCCTCTGATGGTCCAAAGAGATGGATAAACCATCTTGAAATATTCAATAACTTTTGGCTTGAAAGATCCGGAGGTTTAGATGATAAGGTTCTACTTGAGCAACTTGTCAATGCAAACAACTTTCAAAGCTTGAGGAAGAATTGATAACCAAAGTACTTTGATCCCATCACCATGTATTAATGCAATGCAATATGAAATTCATGATGAAACATAATCCAAAAATCAAGAGGGTAAATTTTAGGGTGCAACAGGCTTCACAGTAACTTGCTGGGGATTCAACTATTTTCCGGTCAATTTCCGGGCTTCATAGCTTTGAATTTGGGATATACCACTATCTGGTCGAGTCCAGGCTTCGTAGTATCTTGGTACTGTTATCCGGTCATTCTCTGGGCTTCACAGTATGATGGAGAAATCAAGATATTATCTGGTCAGATCCGGGATTCATAGCTTGAAATGGAATAGAAATCTTAGCAACGATTCGACTGAACCACAAAAAACTTGTGAGAATTTGATTGTATCTTTCCATGAAAGGTAAAGAGTTAGTCGTATGTAATGTCATGATGTATGACATGTATCGAGTAATGATGTTCTCAAATTAAATGAGATTGTGTTGTATGATGCACATGCATATGCCATGATGTATGGATATGCAATGTTCTTGTGATGTTCTTTAGCTGGGGAGAATAAATCCCGGACTACTGTTGAAGAGTTCGAGGAGTTGAGTTCTTCGCGCTCACTGGGGATAACGACCGAAGATGAATTGAGAATCAATTGGAGGGAGAATAACCCTGCTGGAGAATAAACTGGCGAGAGAATGACTCTGGGGAAGAGAGATACTCTGCCAGAAGATCTGCTGATTTGGAGAAATAACCTCGGTTGGGGATGAATTACTGTTACTGGTGATAATGAATCCTTGCCGGGGACTGAGTTTCTGCTTGTGGAAGAAATAAACTCCACTGGGGATAATCTTCTAGTGCTGGTGATAGATAAACTCTGCTTGGGGAGAATTTTTCCGACTCATTCGTGATTATGAACTTCGGCTGGGGAGAGCTAACACTACTGTCTTTAGATACCTTTTACCCTGCGGGGAGTGTATGTACCTTTAGTCATATTCTCAAGCTGGCTCTGTCCCTGTACTTGGTGGGTAGAGCAATTGTAAGGTTTGGACATTTCTGTTTGCCCCTGTTCCTGAAATTATGCGTAATTGTCTCTTGTTTCGCATGTAAATATTTATGAGCAACAATTATTGTCAAATGCATATATAAAAAATGAACCATTGGACGTTCTTGCAAAACAAAACAGAAAAAGAAAACACAAGTTGAAATTTCTTTGTGAAGATAAATTGTATTGATTTTTGAAGTTAGCCTGTAATAGGTGTTTTGTACAAGAGGCTGACGTCCTTGTAAGAGAATGCCGCCTAAAGATAGAAATTATACAATTTGTGTAAAAGAAAGAAAAACAGCTATGTGAAACAATCCCATCGGGTTCCAACTCTGCTATTTCCTTTATATCTTCAAGCGTCTCATCACTTTTCTACTCGGACGAAGGTAGATCAGATTGATTGGCCCGTCCGAGCTTGATAGTCGATACCGAAGTCTGGTTGCAAGGTGATCCAATGAGACATAGTGTTACACTTCAATCCCTAATTTTTTCCTGGACCGCCCTTTCGGGTTTTCAGTCCACCGGGATACCCTTTTTTTCCCAAGATGCCTTTTCAGGTTTTCGACTTGCCGGGTGTACAGTTTTTTCATTTTCATCCCTTAATTTTGCCCGAACCCTTTTGGTTTGGCGGGAAGCCCTTATTTTTTCCTAGGCCAGTCAACCTAGCGGGTCTTTGATTATGCGTAGTATTTTTTCACTATGTCTACATTGACGGGGTGAGGAAGTTCGTTACCATCCATGGTGGTTAGAATCATAGCTCCTCCCGAGAAAATGTTCTTGACCACAAATGGCCCTTCATATGTGGGGGTCCATTTGCCCCTAGGATCACCTTGCAGCAGTATGATGCATTTGATCACCAGATCCCCGACTTGATATTCTTGGCGTTTGAACTTTTTGTTAAATGCCTTAATCATTCGCTTTTGATACGTCTGACCATGACAGATAGCAGTAAGTATCTTTTCATTGATTAAATTTAGTTGATCAAGCCGGGTCTGGATCCAGTCGTCCTCGCTCAAACCCGCATCCTTTATAATCCAGAGAGAGGGTATCTGGACCTCAATGGGTAAGACTGCCTCCATGCCATACACCAAAGAGTAGGGTGTTGCCCCTGTCGATGTCCGCACTGAGGTGCGGTACCCATGAAGAGCGAATGGTAACATCTCATGCCAGTCTTTGTATGTCACCGTCATCTTCTGCACAATCTTCTTGATGTTCTTATTAGCTGCTTCAACAGCCCCATTCATCTTCATCCGGTAAGGAGAAGAGTTATGATGCTGAATCTTGAACTGTTTGCAGAGCTCGGTGATCATCGTATTGTTTAGATTTGTACCATTATCCGTAATGATCCTCTCCGGTACATCGTATCGACATATCATATTGTGTCGGATAAACCGCTCCACGATGTTCTTGGTTACTGTAGCAAAAGAAGCTGCCTCAAACCACTTTGTGAAATAATCAATAGCTACCAGAATGAAACGATGCCCGTTAGGTGCAGTAGGTCTGATCTCGCCGATCATATCGATGCCCCACATTGCAAATGGCCAAGGTGCTATCAAAACATTCAGAGGTACTGGAGGTACATGCACCTTATTAGCATAGACTTGGCACTTATGACAGGTCCGAGAATGCTGATAACAATCGGCTTCCATAGTATACCAATAATATCCAGCCCGTAGGATCTTCTTTGCCATGGTATGTCCACTGGAATGAGTTCCAAAGGTACCTTCATGTAACTCTGCCATGATCCTTTCTGCCTTACTTTTGTCCACACATCGTAGTAAGGTTGAATCATGGTTACGCTTATAGAGGATTCCATTACTGATGAAGAACTTCGCGGTGAACCTTCTCAAGAACTTCTTATCATTAACAGATGCACCCTCGGGGTATTCTTGAGCCTCAAGATACCTCTTTAATTCGTGAAACCAGGGTTTATCTGCTACCTCTTCAGTCTCGATGTCACAACAATGTGCAGGTTCGTCCAACCTCTCGATGGTAATCTGGGGAGCTTCATTGTCCCACCTGACCTTGAACATAGAAGACATGGTAGCTAGCGCGTCCGCTAACTGATTCTCCTCTCTGGGGAAATGTTCAAAGGTTATCTCCTCGAAGTGCGGAAGCAATGTCAGTACATACTCCTTGTAAGGAATAATATTTGGGTGCTTCGTATCCCACTCGCCTTTGATCTGACTGATCACTAGAGCAGAATCTTCGAATACACTCAAGAAATTAATCCTCAAGTCAATAGCAGCTCAAAAACCCAGGATGCATGCCTCGTACTCCGCCATATTGTTGGTGCAGTTAAAACATAATTGGGCGGTGAACAGAGTATGACATCCCTCCGGAGATATGATCACAACGCCAATACCATTACCCAACATGTTTGAGGCTCCATCAAAATACATAGACCATCAGGATCATTCCTCAGGTCCTTCATCTGGTCCAGGTTCTTCACAGTCGGTCACCAACATGATGTTCTCATCCGGGAACTCGAAATTCATGGATTGGTAGTCGTCCACGGCCTGATGCGCCAAATGATCTGCCAATACACTCCCCTTGATTGCTTTCTGGGTTGTGTATTGGATGTAATACTCAGTTAAGATCATCTTCCATCTTTCTATTCTTCCGGACAAGGCAGGCTTTTCGAAGATATACTTGATTGGATCCATTTTTGATATCAATAGGGTAGTGTGAGTCAGCATATACTGTCTCAGTCGGCGAGTAACCCATGCCAAAGCGCAACAAGTTTTCTCGAGCAATGAGTATCGGGTCTCGCAGTCGGTCAACTTTTTTCTAAGGTAGAAAATAGCATGCTCTTTTCGGCCAGACTCGTCATGCTGCCCCAACACACATCCCATTGAATTATCCAGCACTGTCAAATATAAGATCAAAGGTCTTCCTTCCACTGGAGGCATTAGGATAGGTGGCTCTTGGAGGTATTCCTTGATCATTTAGATGGCGGTCTGACATTCATCATTCCATTTTAACATTTGATCTTTCTTCAGCAGCTTGAAGATTGGCTCACAAGTAGCCGTCAGATGTGAAATAAATCGGGCGATGTAGTTCAGATGTCCCAAAAAGCCTCTAACCTCCTTTTCTATGCGGGGAGCCGGCATTTCCTGTATGGATTTTACTTTGGTGGGGGGCACCTGAATACCTTTATCACTAATGACGAAACCCAGCAGCTTACCGGACCTTACCCCGAAAGTGCACTTGTTCGGGTTCAACCTCAGTTTGTACATCTTCAACCTGTCAAATAGGTTCTGGAGATGGTCAAGGTGTTCTTCCTCAGTCTGGGAGCTTGCGTTCATGTCATCAACATAAACCTCGATCTCATGGTGAATCATGTCGTGGAACAAAGCGACCATGGCACGCTGATAAGTTTCCCCAACATTTTTCAACCCGAAAGACTTTACCTTGTAGAAAAAGGTGCCCCACTGTGTAACGAAGGTTGTCTTCTCCATGTCTTCGGGAGACATCTTGATCTGATTGTAACCGGAAAAACCATCCATGAAGGAGAAGATCTTATGCCGCACGGTGTTGTCGACCATAACATCGATGTGAGGAAGTGGGAAGTCATCTTTGGGGCTTGTCCAGTTCAGATCTCTATAGTCCACACACATCCGTACCTTACCATCTTTCTTAGGCACCAGAACAACATTGGCAACCCATTGCGGATAAGAAGTGACAGCTAAAAATCCCGCATCGAACTGTTTCATAACTTCAGCTTTGATTTTCTCAGACATCTCAGGGCGCATACAGCGAACCTTCTGCTTTACCGGAGGACAGTCTTCTTTAGTTGGCAGGCGGTGTACCATGATATCAGTGTCCAAACCAAGCATATCTTCATAAGACCAAGAAAAGATCTCAACATAGTCACGTAGCATTTGTATTAACCTCTGTTTGACACTAGACTCCAGATTCGCACCTATCTTAACCTCTTTCCTGTCTTCATCTGTACCCAAATTTACTGATTCAACTGGCTCTTCATGGGGTTGTATGGCCCTCTCTTCTTGTAATAATAGTCTAGCAAGTTCCCCAGGCACTTCACAATCATCCTCACCTTCGTCCTCGGCTTGGTTGATCGGATTTTCGAAGTCATAACTGACAGTAGCATAGTTGTTATCAATGGGATCCAGAGTGGATATGGATCTGCATTATGATACGTGAGTGTGTGTAAGACAATAACTGTTTTGATAAAGTACGAGATAGAAAGAAAAAACAAGGAGCACAAAATTTGTAATGCAAGAAAAATGTCCAATGCTTTATTAATGATATATGAAAATGACAAATAATAAGCCCTCACAAACAAAGCCAAGGTGCCTCGGGCAAGACACCGGGCCGTAAAGTTTCAAACTGTTTATTACAATTCTCAAAACAAAAGTTAATTATTGTGTAATAAAATAAACAGTTATGAAGTTTTTCGCCGTCCAGTTGTTCAAGCCACCATTGGTTGTAGGGTAGATCCAACTGTCGATATCTGAATCCTCTTCATCATCTTCAATTGCATTTACTCCCTGATTGCTGATATGTAGAGGAGGTCTTCCAATCCGCGCGCGCCGAATGGCCCTTTGAGCCTCTACAGTAAATCCCAAACCAAATTTGTAAGTTTTATGTATGAAATCAGGGAGCTGACCCCAATTTGCACACCCACCTTTTTCAATTGCAGCCCTGGCATCCTTGAGGGAAGCCATCTTCATCGGAGGTTTGTCAATAGCAACTTCAGTCGACGCCAAAGTCTGGGGGACTTCTTCAAAGTTCTGACAAGGGGTTTCGATGAACTCCCCATCCATCTCCACATAGCGAAAGGAATTGAGATGACTCACCATATACTCCTCTTCACCTTGTACCGTGACAATCTTCCCCTTTACCGGATACTTCAACATTTGATGGAGCGTAGAAGTCACTGCCCCAGCCTTATGAATCCAAGGACGACCCAACAAGCAAGAATACGATGGTCTGATGTCCATTACATAGAAGGTGGACCCAAAAGTCTGAGAGCCAACTTTAATAGGGATGTCCACTTCCCCATGTACCATCCTTTTTGACCCGTCGAAAGCCCTGACCACAATATTGCTCGACTTTAGAATAAAACCTTCACAGTCTAAACGGTCTAATGCTTTCTTTGGAAGAACACTCAATGAGGACCCGGTATCCACCAGCACATGGGCCATAGTAGTGCCCCTGCACTCGATCGAGACGTGCAGAGCATCATTGTGACTTCTTCCTTTAGCAGTCAGATCTGCATCTGAGAAACCCAACCCGTTGTCGGCAGTCAAACTAGATACACAATCTTTGAATTGATCGGCTGAAGTTTCTTGTGGCACATGTGCAATTTTGAGGAAAGCAATTAGAGCCTTTGCATGGGCTTCAGAACACAACAATAAGGACAACATGGAGATTTTTGATGGGGTCTGCCCCAGCTGCTCGACTACGTTGTAGTCGCTCTTCTTGATAATCTTCAGAATTTCCTCTATCTCCTGCTTAGAGGTTTCTACAATGATCTTCTTAGGTGCCTCCGTCTGGGCAGGCTCACCTGTGATTTCTTTGCCCCGAGTCCTAGATGGCTCGGCGACAAGGGTGATAACTGGAGTAAGGACTGGGAAAATAGCTGATGTACTAGTAGATGGAATGACAACAGGTTTGTGAACAGTCAGAGGGGAAATTTCGGGAGAAAAAAGTCTTCCGCTTCTGGTGACTTTGCTAGCCCCGACAATATTGCTGACATCAACATCAACTTCCTCACTTTTTAAGTCTTGTTTAACTCCATGGTAATACACATCGGCCCCATAGTGCCAAGGGACAGCCTTATCCGAAGTGTATGGGATAGGACCAGGGATAGTAATGATTAACGGAGCAATTCTTGGAACATGCGTAATCCTAACAGGCTTTCTCGAGGAAGCCTTGGAAGCATTGGCGGAAATGGTTATGATGGCAACATCTTCAATTGGAACTAACAGAATCATAGTCTTCTCGAACAGGATCTCTCTATTATCCATCAGGCGTTGAACACCTGATTTCAATAAGTGGCAACCAGTAGGCAGAATTGAACACACGTGGCAACCTTCGCCACAGCCCGGAAATAAACCGGCCAACAATAGATTCTACTTAACTGTCATCAAAGGAGTAGAAATTTCTTCCACGGAGGTCACAAATAAATCATCGCCCACAACATTCACTCCATGACCATGTTTGGGCATAGGGGCAGTTATAACGTTGGGCTTCTCTGAAGCATCAAACTCAATTTCTTTGCCTTTGATCAAGTCTTGTAATTTGTTTTTCAAAGCCCAACAGTTGTTTGTATCATGACCTGGGCTACCGGAGTGATAGGCGCAGCGGGCATTCGGGTTATATTGAGGAGAAGTGGTGTCGGGGTTCTTCGGGGCCTCCCTTAGAGTTATCAGGTTGGTCTTCAATAACTGTGGTAGAATTTGAGACAAGGTCATATTGAGCCGAGTGTACTGTCTCTGTGGTCTTTCCACCCTTGGTTGATTGTTGCATTGTGGAGCAACTGTGGGTCTTGATATCACTACCGCATTTACTACTTGACGGTGTTCAGGTATGCTTTGGCCCCTCGGGCCGTAGACTGCACTAGCTTCTTTCTTACCGGTGAAAGGCTTATTCACTGCAGTTGATGAAGTATCCTTCTGTATTTTACCACTTCGGATACCAGCTTCTACTCTCTCTCCAATCAGAATCAACTCAGTGAACCCAGATGATGAATTATCGATCAAATGATTGAAAAATGGACCAGATAGCATCCCCAAGAACATATCAACTAACTCTCGATCAAATAAAAGGGGTTGAACCCTGCCAGCCAAATCTCTCCACTTTTGAGCATAGTCCTTAAAACCTTCACTTGCACCCATTGGCATACTCTGGAGCTGAGTACGAGTGGGAGCAAGGTCGGTGTTATACTGATACTGTCTGTAAAAAGCAGCAACAAGGTCTTCCCAGTTTCGGACGTTGGCTCCTTCCAATTGATGAAACCATTCAAGCTGAGTCCCTGACAGACTATCTTGAAAGAAATGCACCCACAAATTTCTATTAGTAGTGTGGGGTTGGATTTTCCTGTCATACGAGCGGAGATGGAGTTTTGGATAAGACACTCCATCGTACTTGGCAAAAACTGGAGCTTTGAACTTGTAAGGGATCACCACTCCTGATACCAGTCCTAGATCTCCAAAATCCAAGCCGTGGATCTTCTGAACCTCCATAGCACTCATCCGATCTTCTAGTTGCTTGTACCTATCCTCGGCAGGAGGATATTTCTCATCATCAAAATTAGTATCATTATTAGAGACTACAGGACTGGAACCCTTTTCTTCTTCTTGGTTTTCCCCGTCCTTGGACAAAGAGATCAGATCAGCTTCCTGTTGCAACCTATTCCCAAATCTTTTGCCCATACTCAGAAGAACCACCTTCTTCTTCTTTTTTTCCTTCTCCTTCAGAATGAGAGTCTTCAAATCCTCTTGCCCTTTAGCTAAGTTCACGAACATCTCTTGGAATTGGGCATTCTATGCCTGAAGAGCTTTGATGGCTTGATCGGAAGACGTTTCAGAAGACATTTTGTGCTGAAATAAACAGCGAAGGAGATGAGAAACCTGTAATGATACCTGTAAGGATGTGCATGATAATGGGATGCGTATGTAATGATTTCAAAGACTTTGGGAGATTTAAATTTGCAAACCAAAAATTAAACAAACTTTATTAGAATAACTTGTAAAAGGTTCAACAATGCCTTTGAGGCGTTACAAAGAATTAAATGAAAAACAAATCTAAAACTAGAAAAGCAAAAAATCAAAAATCCCATGGACGCTTCCCCTTCTTGCTGACATGGTCATTGATCATTCTTTCATTCTCGAGCTGCCTGGTGAGCTTCAAAATCTTCCTTTCTTTCTCATGGTACTTCTCCCCGTAAGTATCCCTTTCCTCTTTCAGTTGAATCCAAGACCTCTTCAATGCCCCAAGGTCAGTAGGCATGTAAGGATAAAGAACCGTGTAAGGAATGCCTTATTTATTAGTGGGCTCCACAATCACAGGCAATACAACTTCATAAGGCATCCCAAGCTTCTGAGCACGAGCTCGGACCCATTGGAGATAAGGCTGCATAGGAAGAGAAGTATTTGGTCCCAACTCTTGGGGTCAAATCTGTTCACCATGCCTCAAGCTCGTATGAACCTTCGGCGATGCTCTTTAATGTCTTCATTGTAGTCAAAGGCAATATCCTCAAGAAGTGGCTCATGGGGACCGTCTCTCCGAGCACGACCGAGTTGTCGCAAAGCAAAACAAGGACTGTAGGTTATACCTCCTCTGACTCCAAGAAATAGGACATTAGGATATCCCCCACACCGATCAATGACTGCAATATCCTCCATAACCCAGGAACTCCAAAGAATGTTTGTATGGGCAAGTGACATTATCCGGTAGGACCAACCCAAACCTTCTTCGTTCTTCAGCATAGACTTAGGGAGGTGCAAAATAAACCACCTCGACAGCAACGACATGCAACACATAAGATTCCCTCTTCTTCGCATAGTACGAGTGTAGAGGGCATGCAAGATATCACCCAATAGAGTAGGCACAGGATTGCGAGAAAGGAAAATCTTGACAGCATTCACATCCACAAAAGAATCTGGATTCGGGAAGAGAACCAACCCATAGATAAGGAGAGCCAAGATGTCTTCGAAAGCCTAAAAATCCAAACTATCCCAGAATAGTTGAGCTTGATCTATCAGAAACTTGGCTAAGAACCCTTCAACCCAGCTTCGTGTTTCCCAATTGGCTATTTCATCAACCCGTTTTAGATGCAGAGCTGAGGAAATGTCTTCTGGTCTAGGAGTCCCTTCCATACATGTGAAGGGCATCTGCTCAAGGATGGATATGCCCAATAAGTGAGAGAACTCTTCCAAAGTGGGAACCAGCTGATAATCCGGAAAGGTAAAGCAATGATGCACAAGATCGAAGAATTGGAAAAGCACACTCATCATCTGCTCATCAAACTTTTAAGTAACCAAGCTAAGAAGTTGACCATGTCTCCTAATGAATGAAGAAGTATCAAAAACTCTCGAGGCTAAATCTTTGAGTTGAGCAGGTATTTGCACAAAGTTAACTCGGATGGTATTTCTGCGCATGGAAGCCATAATCTGTAAAACAGAACAAAGATAAATCCCCTCGGTCTTTGAAATGGTTAGTGTAATGAAGTATGCATGCTATGTTATGATGCATGATGTCATGGTAAAACAAATAACCAGTATAACAGATAACAAGCATGGCAAAGGCAAACAAGTCACACAAAAACCCTTAAGTTTAAGGCTTGCATGGAGTCCAAGGTATTACCCTCTTGAAGTTCAGTTGGTTTCAACATGTCCTAGCAAAAGTAACCGGGTTCTAGAGGTTCTCAATATCACTGACCATCCTCCATCGGTCATGGTTTCAGCTCACGCAATCTTTTATTGCGGCCGAAACTATCTCGAGAGTATGGTCTCAATGAGTGTAGCATCGAGTATCAACCAGTTCTCAGCTTTATACCGAGGCCAGCTATCTCACTACTTTCTAATGGCCAAGTTGGCCGATTAAAGGTTCTAAGGTCAGTTGATGCTTAACGACACCACACAGCGGACCCGTATTCTCCTCGTTTCTCCACATGGGATACCGGTACCAACTAATGTTCCACATCAATGTAGCTACTGCTTCAACCGTATCGGTCTACACCGTACAGTTCCCTCACAGTTTATTGCCACTTACCTAAAAGGTGTCCCCAGATCCGGGTTAGGATCTATAGTAACTCCCAAACAACCCTTAAAAGTAAAGCAACCAAGACAAACAAGAGAAGAAAATATGATGAACTAAATCCTAAGGTATACCTCACTTATTTATTCCCCAGTAGAGTCGCCAGTTATGTGATATGGTGGCAGAACTGACTGTTTTTAGGAAAATGTTGGTTTGCATTTTGCGTTTTTTATTCGCAAAATGTCGTGGTAAGCAAGAGTTTCCACCGACTTTTATTTTATCCAACTGGAAAGGAAAAAAGCATGGAAAAATTCCTTTTTCTAGATTTTGAGTACGGGGGGTAGATTATAGAAAGGGAAGGTATTAGCACCCTTTCTATCCATGGTTTTCCATGGGCTCTTAGGTACTTTCTCATCATTTTAAAAATTGCTTCCTTGTTTGTGTGTTTTGAAAAGTTTTCATTTTACTTCATTTTAACCCTTGTATCAGTCCTCAAGAGTGTTACGAAGTGTTTTTGAAAACTTTGTTTGAAAAGAGTGTAAGTGTGGACAAGTTTATTTTGAGCAAGTACCTACTAGCATCTACCTACTCGAAAAAAGAATGTTTATGTTCTTGTTTCCTTTAGACAACGCTATCCCACTATTAATGAGTAGGTAGCACCGTCTTTGGAGTTGTAAGGGTCAATTCGAAAGGGACGTACGACCACTAAAGCAATGTTAGGACGTCTTAGTAATAACCATAATGTCTTAAGATCATATTCGAGGCAACATTTATCGAGGCAACCTTTCCGAGGAAACATTTTCGAACGAGACTTTTGATCTTTGTTTAGACAGGAGGGCGACCACTAAAACACCCTATACTTAATGATCGTTTACCGAAGGCAACCGAAGTGAGAGTATACCCAAGGAGTGCGCATGTGCGAGTGATTTAATTTCAGTTATTATCTTTGCACATTTAGGGTTTTCTAGCCATTTTAAATTAACATACAGTCTTGTCATGCAATCCTATTATCATACATCTAACAGTTAATATTTGCGAAAATTAAAATGCGAGAAATAAAACTACGTTATTACAAGGCTTCGGGGAGGGGGATTAATTACATAGCCAAAAACCCGCAAAACGATAAATAAAAGAAAAATCCTAATTAAACTATTACATACCATGAGCAGTTACATTAATATCGTAAAAGTAATAAATGCGCGCGATGAATCGAGAACAAGAAAAATTAGGGTTTTGACCCCGTCTAACCTAATTGAAAGAAAAAATCATATTTTTGTGGTTTTTGTGTTATCTTGAGAAAATAAGGTTTTAATTGAATAAATACAAGCCTAATTACTAATTAATTTAAATTTAAGAAAGATAATTAATTTAACCTATTTTTGTGTTTTGCTTTATTGAGAAAAAAACTAAAAATTAAATCAAAACAAAACCTAATTTTCTAATTGATTTTAAATTATTTACAAAAAGGTTAGAATTACCCTAAAATTAAATTTAACTAATTATTAAATTAAATTTGATAAAAAATAATACATAAACCTAAATTTGTGAAAATTGATTTTTTTATGATTTTTGTAAAAAAATAATTAATTTGTGTTAGAAAATAAACAAAATAAATTAAATAAAAGAAATTAGGTAAAATGAAAAAAATGTAAAAGAAAAAGCAATGGGCCTGGTTTTGTAGCAAGAAGGGGGGTGCCAATCTGACTTCTAGGCCCAACAATTTCTGGCCTTTATTGACTTTTCCAAATCCTGTGCATTAGCTTGACTCACGCCCATGATAGGCCCTCATGTGATAGGCGTTGGATCTGGCATGCTGGAGATCTGGTGGTTGAAGGATGATGGCTTATGGTAGTCACATGAGAAGCCTGCACACTTAATCATACCAAGCAAAATAATATTGAACAAATAAGGGGACCTGGGGATCGAACCCAGGCCCTTTGGCTTTTGTCCATTGCACGCTTGCTAGTTGGGCTAGCTTGTTCTTTTGTATATGGAATAACAAACAAACGTTATATGGACAAACAAAATAATAATGTTACAACATGCGAAATTTTGAATTGGCCAGTCACAGGATGCCACACTACCCTTCTTCTTCCTCCCACCGTTGCTAAAAGTCCATAACTTTTACCTACAGACAAAGGATGTAGGTATAACCCTTTTCCATTCCAAAACCTTATCCCTGCATGATAAATCAATACCAGTGGTACCAATCAGCTCGTTGCAATCTCACGAGCATCATGGTACCACTCTCCATGGCTAATTGTTCCTGTAAGCAAAACTCCTAAAAGCGAAACTAAAACCCTAAACATGGCAACTTGCTGTATAGCCGATAAAAATGCAATTAAGTATTACCATTAGCTTGCAAATGTTTCAAGGATTCAGAATATGCAAATAAATCATGCTAAAAGTGACAAAATGGTGATATTCGATTTCAAAAATAGCATGGATGTCGTGAGATGCTTACAATGCAATTCTGGGCTTGAGGGAGCTTGCTAAGGATTGGAATAGGATCCTAGAACATCCAGGAAGCGACTTGTATGACTGGAATGGCTTGAGGAAGCCTGGAACTGAAAAAAAACAGTTTGCAACTTTTCTTGATTTTTTAAAAGTTTTTTTCAACTTTGCACGCCTCCAATCTCTGCTCTTTTGGTCGGCACTTGTTCTATATGTACTCTAGAACGAATTAGGGTTGCAATTTGTTTTCAAATCTTCTCCAATAATGATCATTGATTCAAGATTTGATCCTTTATGCAAATCTTTCCAAATTGAGAAAATCGAATCTTTTTGTGTCCATTTGAGGCTTGCGCGATTTTATTCTTCTTCCAGATGTATAAGAGGCCTAAACATGCACAAAATCTCAAGCTTTGATTAGTTTTGATATTTTTCATGATTTTATTTTGATTTTATTTGATTTAATTGAAATAAATCCAAATAAATGAAAAAAATAAAATAAAGACAAGTGAGAAGGATCATGGGTCGTGGATTATGTTACAAACTCAATGCAATCATAAAAAAATTGGGCCCATTTGACAAAAATTGCAATTTGAGACACGTTTGACTTTTGGCAATTTTACAAAAAGGGTCAACTTTGCCAATGCACAACTCTCTCAATTTTGAGCCTAGAGAGGTGTTCTGGGACTTTTTAGAAATCTTAGGATTTTCTCTAAGCAATACTTTTGGTATCATCTCAATTGAGTCTTCCATGTCCATGTATGAAGCTTTGACAAAAAAGGTGTTTTTGTTGACTTTTCAATATGACCTATAATGTCCAAATTAATATCTTTTTGTGAGTGCATATTTTGAACTTGGGAGATGAAGATTAATTGTAGGGAATTGCATCCTCTTCAAAATGAGCTTTGGATGGGTCGATTTTGATAAAGTATGAGAAAGTTATGCTTGGTCAAAGTTGAGTTGACTTTTCCTACAAAACCCTAATTTAGCAACTTTTGGGTTTTGATGAATTGTGAGAAATACTTGAGGAATCATGATCAACCCTTGATCAAATTATGAATAATACTTTAAAATGAGGATTTTGACCAAAAATCTTGAAGTTTGACTGTATGTGGGCCACAATTGACTTTTGCCCTAACACAGTCAATTTTCAGGTCTTTGAGCAATTGACTGAGCAAACTTCCTCTGCAAGGCTTGAAACTTGACATGGATGATCTTGAGAACATTTTAGGACAAAGGTGAGCATTTTGGATCCTTTGGACTCAAACATCTTGATGCAAACTGAAACCCTAATTTGAGGTGGACTGCCTTAGGAGAGAGTTTGTCTGATCAACCCTTGGACTTCCTTGAGCAATTTGAGGACCTCACTTGAGATGTTTTGAGAAATATGGGAGGGAAAATTTTGGGGTACAATAACACTGTTCGAACTCAATACCTCCTTTGAAAACTCATCCAACTCAATTTATGAAATTTTGGCGCCGGAACTAGCTCGATACGATGAAAATCGACTAAGTTATGATTTTCTGAACATGACGCAAATAAACTCCTATCACAAATTTTCTGTACGAAAATACTTGATAAATCCTCATTTTTGAAGACCTTTCGATCGAAATTGGCTTCCAACCATGAGAGATGAAAACGTAGATGACGTCAAGACGGAATTTTGGCCACTGGAACGGGTTCAAAACAAGCCACGATCTTGAAGTTATGAATTTTTTAGTGCGTAAAAACTGCACTTTTAGCACACTTTTTCACCACATTTCTTCAAGAAAACTCACACATTCGGAGACCTTCTTTAAAGAATTGACTCTTGAGCCGAACCTGAATTTGAGAATATGTTATCAGAGATATCTTGGTGAAATAACACCTGAATATGACGCGTCGGGTTAGACTTGTGAATCTTTGAACCCCGAATCATTGCAAAACGGCGAACCGATCTTCAGCACGGAAAATACTCTGAGAACATCCATTGGCGAAATAAACGTCACTTGTAACCTGAAGAAGCTTGATAAATATACCTTTATTCCATAACCTTAAACCAATAATATGCGTGTATGAAAAGAGGGTAAATTTTGGGGTACAACAGTAGGTGTGTCTTTCAATTGGGGCCTGGAGGCTAGCATGTTGTCCCTTATGACTAGGCCTGGAACCAGTGCAAGATGTGATCTACCTTTCTGCTTCCTTCGACTGGGGGTTGAAAGCAGTGAGGGTCTGGCTTTCGACTGGGCCTGCATGTCAGTGTGTTCGAAGCAAGTGTGTGTGTAATGAACATGTCTGTGTTGAAGCATGTGTGTGCATTGAAGCAGGTGTATTGAATCATGTATGCAACGAACATGTGTGTGTCAAAGCACACATTCTTTTGCTTTTTGTTTAAGCCTGTCGAAGCCTTAAGGCTTTGTATCGAAGTATGCATATTTTTCATTCCAACATTTTTTAGGGTCTGTACAAATTAGTTCTTAAAGGAAACACAAAATATTAACATCGAAGGCCATGATTATTACATGTTGGTCTCGAAGATGAATTAATAAAGATGTTTGAAATGAAATAGTTAAAGTCAAAAATATTTACCTCAAGGCTGGTGTGGAGGTTTTTGAACTTGAACTTCTGCCTGGACAGTTCTGGAATTTAAAGAGTTGTCACAGGGAGTTTGCTTTTGGTTCGAAGATTTGTCAAAAAAGGTTGTCCTTGAGTTTGAACAAACTTCTATATGTGGGGTGTTCTGGATAGTTAATTTATGAGAGTTAGAAAGATGAGATAATGGATTTTAATTTTGTGTTTGTAGGTGAAAGTAGAGTTGATTTTTGAGTGAGCAGAAATTACAAAGGTTTATATTTTGTTTCCCAACTCTCTTTTCTCTCCTCTCAGTGTCTCCAACCCCCTTGATGTTGTGGAGAAAGGTTTATTTATAGAGGAGCTTTGATGTGGCTTTGGGGGGAAATCAAATAACATTTGAGCTGTTTGGGTATATTTTCCCCTTGTTTTCTTCGATGCAGCTCTTATGTACCCTTTTTTGTGTAAGTATGGGACTGAGACAATGCAGGCTCAACAATATTTTGGAGTGTTGTGGCAGCTTGGTGCAGGACTGTTGCATAACAGTACAACTGGATTGGGCTTGGCAGTATATAGGACTTTGGTCAACAAACATCTTGAATACTTCACCCTTTCGTTTTGATCACTTCGATTAGAATCATCATCAGACAACAACGTTTATTTCCAACAATGTGTGTTCTTCGATTGGACCCATTATATGTCTTTCGAATCCACCAATCATGATCCATAATGTTGAAGAGTTTAGAGGCGTAATCTAAGTACGTTGCTTCGAAGGGTTTAATTGTCCAACTTGTGGATCGAAGGATGTTACCTTGAAGTCACATGCCCAACTTGTGGATCGAAGGGGGTTACTTCAAAGGAAGGCATATGCCCAGTTTGTGGATCGAAGGGGGTCAATTTGAAGGAAGTCATACGCCCAATTTGTGGATCGAAGGGGGTTACTTCGAAGGAAGCCATATGCCCAGTTTATGGATCGAAGGGGGTTACTTTAAAGGAAGCCAATGCCCAAATCGAAGCTTGTGACTGAAGGGAGACTACATTTCCCAATCGAACGTTGCTAAATTGAAGCCAACTTGTTTCTTTTTTGACCTAATGGAAAGGCACACTAACATTCTCAAAATTTTACATTTTCTTTATTTCTTTAAACAGGTTTTTGTAATCACACATGCCAGAGAAATCTTGAGAAAATGAGAGGGCAAATTTTGGGGTACAACAATAAGGAACATCAAAACCCTCCTGCTGAAGATGCCGACAAGAATCAAGCACACACTTATGCTCCGTCTGAGTGGTTATCACGTGCCGTTTCTTCTCAGTGTAGAAATGCATAACACCCTTTATGGAAATATTGTTGGACTCGGCAGCACCGGAGGTAAAGATATTTTTTTAAGCTTTGTTGCGAAGTATGGAGCCCGAAAGGAGGGAAAGCGTTCCAAAACATTTTTAAAAAAAAATATTAGATATATTTTGAAAAAATGATTTTATATAGAAAGAGTGTTTATTATTATTATTATATTTTTAATTTTCAGAATATTATAACAACATAAAAAGTATTTTGAAATTTTATGTAAGCCTCCAAAACACTCCTTCAATATGAATTTTGAGTTACCCTAATTTATAAGGTTTTGATGTTATGAATAAAAGATAATCCTCCAAAATCCTCCCAACCAAAATCTTTCTATTTTTTCACTCAATCCATCCTATTTTTTAAAGCTCTCCCCTCTAAACTCGCAAACAAAACTTTAGGAAAGTGTTTACGAGATATTCTACTTGCGGACGAGTGTGTTCAGCGGCGTTATTAGATTCTCAGCCGTAGAAATAGGTTCGAAAGTGAGGGTTTTCATGGAGAGATAGATAGAAAGAGAGTATGGCATCGAGGACACGTGGGTTGACCGGTGACATTGCTTGAACATAAAGGTAAAGAGTGTTTGCTAAATGAAAGAGAAAAGAGAAATAGAAACACACATTAAAATGGAATTTTTTGATAAAAAGTTGGGTAGAGATACGCAAAGTTATCTTAAATAGCGTTCAAATTTAATAAACCTAATTATATAAGTTAAAATTGAATAATATTAATTAAATAGTTAAAAATGTACTATCTAATTTTTGAATATGGATAGAAAAATTATTACAAAAAATGTTTCACATAGTGTTATTCAACGAGAATGGTGATTAGTATAGAAAGGTGAGAGTTTTAACTAAGTCTTGATAAAAAGTTTCCAAGTTGACTATAAAATCAACTCTTTGGTTGCTTTCATAGATAGTGTTTATGATCCTAATATGGTTGTTGGATCTTATCTTTGATGTCTAGAATCAAAACATCACGTTTATGGTACTTGTTAATAGGCATCTCAATGAAGTTGATGCACCAGAAAGAGTCAGTGTAACATACTAGGTACAGGAAAGCCTCCTCTTTAGCAATTAAGAAGCTTTTATAGATGGTAAAAAAATTGTCTGAAAGATATCCAGGGAGGCGGGAATGAAGCCAAAAAGTCCTTTTTACCATGCACCAGGGAATGATTCTGCCAAGATCGGCTTGAGTGGACGTCTTGATACAACTTCCATCAACGTTTATGATAATGCAGTTGAGGTTAAATGAGCTCCATTTGAAGAGTCTCTCAAAACTGAACCACTGCAAGATTTGTTTATACAAATTTGAAAAAAATCATCCATGTTACGAGCATCTAGGGTAGGGCGATAAAAGTAGATTGAATCATGGGCGATACATGATAATTTAAATTCCTTCAAGTCCACCAAAGACCTACAACAATTGTGTTACAACAATTGTTTGTTAGTCCACTTTTGTTGTCATCTTGTGTAGAAATCCATGTTAGTAAAGTTAAGAAGATGCCAAAGGTGTGTGGAGGCACTACAGTCCCAATTACAATAAAGGAAAGACGCATCCTGATAACACCAAAATACATTGTATATTTGACTTGATTTACATATGTTTTATTGTTGTTTTATCTCCATTTCTAGTATTATGTTCTTTTGTCTGTATTTAAGGTATTTGATCAAATGGGATTCGTATGCGAAGAAACAGAGCAATTCAGATGAAAAACGACCACCATGGCCATGAGTGGCCCATGCGCCAATGGTCATAAGACTAAGTCATGGCCACTTTGTGAGTATGGCATTTGCCATAGGGGTGTGGTTGTCGCCACACCTTGAAAAAATGTAGCACTTATATTTTTGGCTTGACTTGGTCTCCCACTCTTCCCATTTTCTTCTAAAATCTCTCCCACGAATCCAGCAAATTCGCACATGATATTTTAGGTCTTGGAACATTATAAATAGTTGTTTAGCTTCAATTTTTAGATTATCCAAGCTTAGTACAAACTTAAGCCATATATTATTGCATTTTGTAAACTTTAACTCTTCACATCGAAGGGTTATAACACTGTCAATTGAGTCTGTACTCCAATCATTATTTTAATCGCCTTAGATAAACACCATAGAAATAGAAAATTATAGCTTGACTATTAGTTCTATGTGAGTTCGACACTCTTTATATTACTCTGGTAGACTTCATATACTTGCTGAAATTGCTCGTCAAGTTTTTGGTGCCTTTGTCGGGGACCAATTACATCAAAAAACGTAACTCCGTTGATACACCATCTATACTAAGGCACCCTTTTTCCGCTAAATATGAAGAACTCGCAGTACCAGAACTTTAGAAAATCCAAGAGAAGAACCAGAGTGATATGCTCGCGCACGACTTTTACTCCAACGAATCAGGAGAGAAATGATCGCAACCCACTTAAGGATTTTGCCCTACCTTCTAACTAAGAACCTCATTCAAGTATTGTTAACCCTGCAATCCCAACCAACAATTTTGAATTAAAACCCGCCTTTTTGAAAATCGTGCAACAAAACCAATTTACTGGCCTCCCATCGGAAAACCCAAACCAGCACTTAAAAGTGTTCATCCAATTAGCTCATACTTTGAAAGCCAACGGCGTTCCCTCTAAGGCTACACGTTTACATTTATTGCCTTTCTCCCTAAAAAATGGAGCAAGATCATGGCTAGACTCTCTCCCAACTAGTTCTATCACCACTTGGAATGACCTAAAGAAAGTATTGCTTGCTAGATACTTTCCACCAAGTAAAATGGTTATTTTGCGAAGCCAAATAAATAGATTCACTCAACAAGATGGTGAGTCCCTTTTAGAAGCTTGGAAAGGTACAAAGAACTATTAAGAGCCTGCCCACACCATGAATTATAACAATGGTTGATCATCCATACCTTTTATAATGGAATTCTCTACAACACAAAGATGACCATCGACGCTGCCGTTGGCAGTGCACTGACGAACAAACCTTACCCCAAAATTTGCACACTCATAGAAGACATGGAGAAAAACCATTACCAATGGGGGAATGAACTTACTTTGAAAGAGAAGAAAGAAACAAAATGAGGTATGTACGAAGTCGGTAGCCTATACCATACGAACACTAAGATGGACGCCTTAGCACAAAAGGTTGAAAGCTTAGTCGTCAATCCTACAACTATCGTAACTGTAGTACAAACCGGATGCAAAATATGAGGAACCCAAGGACACGTCACTACTGATTCCAGTCTTCTAGCTGAACCAAGTCTAGATCAGGTTAATTATGCCTAGGGAAACCCCTATTCAAAAACTTATAACCCTGGATAGAGGAACCGTCTGAATTTCTCTTATAAGAACAACATTCTTATCCAAAACACTGCACCTCAAAGACCACAAGGCTTTCAAGCTCAAAGGCCAACACAACCCACTCAAGTTGCACCTCAGAAATCAAACCTAAAAAATATTATGGAAAATTTCATTTCGGCTCAAACTCAGTAAAATAAAGAGTATATGAACTAAAACACTCATATAGATGAGTTGATTGCACAATTAGGCAACACAGTCAATTTTGTGGTAACCCATAACAAGATGCTTGAAACCCAAATCTCTCAAGTAGTACAACAATAAGCTGCTCAGGCTATGCCAGGAGGATCATTCCCTGGACAACCTCAACCTAACCCTAAAGTCTATGCTAACGCTATTACCCTGCAAAACTAGAATGCATATGATAGGCCTGTAAACCCTAGGTTGAATGACAATCTAACAAAGAAACCTGAGATATCAAAAGAAAATGTTGTGATTACACCAGAGAAGCTAGCGGTAGAGGAACCATTTGAACCAGAGAAACAAAGAGAAGAAGCAGTTCAAGATAAAGGAGCTAATAAGGATAACCAAACTTATGTACCACCTCCTCCTTATAAGCCACCAATTCCATATCCGCAAAGGCTTAAGCAAACTAAATAAGACGCCCAATACAAAAAGTTTATGAAAGTAATTGAAAAACTCCACGTCGAAATTCCTTTCAGTGAGGCTATAACTCAGATTCCATCATATGCTAATTTATGAAAGATATCTTGACAAACAAATGTAAGCTTGATGACCCTAAACCTTTGGAATGTAATGCTATTGCTGAGAACAAATTAGCCAAAAAACAGAAAAATATTGGAAATTCTCCCATACCTTGTATGGTAGGAAAACATATAATTCACAATGAACTATTGGATTTAGGTGCAAGTATGAGTTTAATGCCACTAGCTGTTGGCAATAGGTTAAATCTAGGAGATGTACAACCAACAAGGATGTCCCTTCATCTGGATGGTCGATCAGTTAAGTATCCAATTGGTATATTAGAATATATCCTAGTCAGGATCGATCAACTTTATATTCCAATAGATTTTGTCGTAATGGATATTAAAGAATACGATGGGAACCCCATCCTTCTAGGTAGACCCTTTTTGTCAATGGTTGGAGCCATGATAGATGTCAAAAGAGGGGAAATGAAGTTTGAAGTAGGGGACCAGAAGTTTGAGTTTGTCATATCCAAATTCCTAAAAGCACCAACCATGAATGACTCATGTTGTGATATAGATATTATCGATGAGTACATAAGAGAATTAGATATGGAAACACATACTGAAAAAATAAAACTCTCCTTGACACCCATAATGGAAGATGATGGAATTAAGGTATATATGCTGTATATGGACGACAACCTTTATGAATGCCTAGCACTTATTCATGACTATACGCCTGGTGCTAAGAAACCGTCTATAGAGCTTAAGGAACTACCTATAAACCTGAGATATGAGTTTCTAGATAAGGAGCTAAATTATTCAGTTATAGTTAATGCAAACCTAAGCAAAAACGAAACTAACAAACTCTTAGATGTCTTAGGAAGATACACTGCAGCCTTAGGCTATAATATATTTGACCTTAAAGGGATAAGCCCATATGTGTGCATGCACCGGATTATGCTGGAGGAAGACTCTAAACCATTTAGGGAACACCAAATAAGGATAAACCCAGTCATTAGCGATGTCGTCAAAAGAGAGGTGTTAAAATTACTCGATGCTGGAATAATTTATCAAATATCTGATAGTAAATGGGTTAGCCATGTACATGTTATGCCAAAGAAGAGAGGTGTGATAATTATACAAAATGAAAAAGGAGAATCAGTAGCAAAAACATATAGAAAATGAATGGTGCATATGCATAAATTATAAGAAGCTAAACAAAGTGGCCAGGAAGGACGATTTCCCATTTCTTTCATTGATCAAATGCTCAAACATTTAGCTAGACACTCCTATTTCTACTATTTGGATGGATATTCGGGTTTTTTCAAATTCCAATACATCTTGATGATCAAGAGAAAACAACCTTCACATGCCCATAAATGACATTTGCCTATCGACGAATGTCGTTCGGGCTATGCAATGCCCCTACGACTTTCCAACAATATATGATGGCAATATTCCTAGATTTCCTCCACGAGATCATGGAAGTTTTTATGGACGATTTCACTGTTTGTGGATCTAACTTTAAAAATTTCCTTGATAACCTAGAGAGAATTATGGAAAGATGCATGCAAGTTAACCTCGTTCTAAACTAGGAGAAATGTCACTTTATGGTAAATGAAGATATAGTCCTAAGACAGATAGTGTCGTAAAGAGGAATCGAGGTGGACAAAGCAAAAATTGAGATAATAGAAAACCTTCAACCAACTAGAACAGTTAGGGAAGTCCGAAGTTTCCTTGGACACGCCATTTTCTACTGACATTTTATCAAGGACTTCTCTAAAACCACAAAACCCTTAATTGATCTCCTAATGAAGGACATTGAATTCCTTTTTGAATAAAAATGTCTAGCAGCATTCAATATCTTGAAACAAGCACTAATTTCCGCACCTATCATGCAACTACAAGATTGGAATAAACCATTCAAGATTATGTGTGATGAAAGTGATTTCATCATCGGTTCTGTTTTAGGACAAAGAACGAATAAGAGAATGAATGTAATATATTATGCAAGAAGAACTTTGGATGTCGCTCAACTAAACTATGCCACTTCGCAAAAGGAACTCCTAGCTGTCGTATTTGCAATAAATAAATTCCGTTATTATTTAGTTAGAGCAAAGATCATCGTATACACCGACCGTGCTACCATACAATACCTTCTAAGAAAAAAGGATGTGAAGCCCAAACTACTTTGCTGGATCCTTTTGTTACAAGAATTTGATTTGGAAATTCGCGATAAGAAAGGGACCAAAAATGTGGTAGCTGCCACCTTTCGAGACTCGGATATCTAAAACTAGACCATATCCCCATAAATGATGATTTCACTTACGATAGGTTAATAGAATCATTAAACCAAGGGAAAAATCACGAGGACAATGAGTCGGGACAAAATATCGAAGCTGCCTTAATGGTAATTAGTATACCTAGGTATGTTGACTTCGTTAACTATCTACCAGCCAATATTCTCCCCCTGATCTGACCTATCAACAAAGGAAAGAGTTTTTCCATAATATAAAACAATTCTATTGGGAAGAACCCCTCATTTTAAAAAGAGGACCAAACGACATATATTGCTGATGTGTACCTAAAGATAAGGTTGAAAGTGTTATAACTCATTACCACTCCGCACCTTATGACAGACATGCAAGCACATCTAAAACTTGCGCAAAGATTCTATAAGAAGGTCCATACTGGCCAACCCTTTGGTGCGATGTTCATGCTTTCATTATCAAATGTAATTGGTTCCAGCACACCGGAAACATTTCAAGACGCAAAGAGATGCCCCTTAGGAATATTCAAGAAGTAGAGGTCTTTGACGTCTGGGGAATAGATTTCATGGGTCTGTTTCCAACGTCCATGGGAAATAAATACTTATTAGTTGTTGTCGACTATTGTTGAAAACACTTTACAGGGAAAGTATTTAAATTATCGTTTTCCATCGAGATTGGTGTGATATCACCGTCATTCTACAGTTATAATCGTTTTAAGCTTAAGTTTCATAAAAGGGTTTGGTTTTGGTTTTAGTAACGGAAAGTTTTGATTTCAAGCAAAGTATCAAGTATCGGTAAAATGAAGTTTTGGTTTTAAACATTTGGTAAAAGCGTGTTAAGATTAAGGTTCGATAATCTATTTCATATGTATTTTCTCAATAAAGTATGTGAACTCATAAACAATAAACATAACCACATATCCTATCAAGATGTTTCATCTCTAAAATAAATTATGAGTTTTATCAAATTGATCCTTAGATGATCTCTCTACCTAGCTATCAATTTGATAACTTTAAAAGCTCAACTTTAGTGAATATCAACTCACAAAGCTATATCTAGAAATTGTTCATTGATAAGTGAAAACCTAGGTCAAGAGATGATAATATTTCTCAATAATGATCAACTCAAATATAAACCATAAAACAAGTGTATTTCACCATATATTTACCATCAAGTTATTCACATGCAAAATATCAAGCTAAATACATACAAACATGAGATTATCCACCACTAACCTTGACACAAAAGAGGGATTTAGCTACCCATTGTCATGGTAGCTTGATCAACAAATAAAAAACAAAGCTTTATAAACATCAAACTTGAAGTCTCAAATATTAATGTTGGAAAGCTTTGATTTTGAATAAAAATGGAGAAAATTGCTTTTCTTCTCTCACACACCAAGTTTCTAGGTTACAAGAATGAAAGTTATGGAAGATCCTCTCCAAAAATATCTAAAAAGTAGCATATAAGCATGTCATATCCGCACACCTTCGCCAGGTGCTAAATAAGATTCGTAGGGCGACATTACTAAAAATGGCCATGTGACTGCAATCAACGCACGAAACCAGCAGAAAATATCTTCAATCGCCCGACGACCATGATTCATCATCGGGCGACCCAAGCAACGAAGCATTACATACCCTCAACCAAAATTAGCCCTTTTAGCCAGCCTATCGCTCATGTGTCACCGGGTGGCACAACTCTTCTTCGCCTCCCCAGATCTTCGAGTGAAGCTCCCTGAAGCTGACACTGAACTTCTTTGTTTCTTCAACTCTGAGCCAGCTTCAAGCCGCATCATCTAAACATAAAATGCTGAAAAACTAACAAACACATTAAATCTACCAAGATTATTTACATTTAAGCAAAATGACTTAAAATAAGTGATTATCCTAATTAAAAACATATAAAAGAGCTTAAAAGTGTCAATAAATGATATGGAAAATACCCAAAAGTTGACACTTAACAACTATGTGTCTAAATGGATCGAGGTTGTTGCCTCACCTACAAACAATGCACGAGTTTTTATCAAAATGTTTAAGAACTATATATTCCCAAGATTCAGAGTCCCTCGCCTTATCATAAGCGATGGCGGATCTCATTTCATATCAAGGATTTTCAAGAATCTTTTAGAAAAATTTGGCGTAAAACATAGGGTAGAAACACCTTATCATCCACAGACCAGTGGACAAGTTGAAGTGTCTAATAGGGAAATGAAACAAATCCTAGAGAAAATTGTCATCCTCTCTAGAAAGGATTGGTCCTCTAGACTTTAAGACGCATTATGGGCCTATAGGACTGCCTATAACACCCCTATAGGGATAACCCTTTAAAGTTCGTCTACGGAAAAGTGTGTCACCTAACTTTAGAACTAGAACATAAAGCGTATTGGGCCATAAAAACCCTTAACATGGATTATTTAACACTTGGTCTCAAGCGAATATTAGACATCCATGAGTTAGAAAAAATCTGGCACGACGCTTACGAGAATGTTATAATTTACAAAGAACGAACCAAAGCATGGCATGATAAGCGGATCACGAGAAGATAGTTTAATATAGGCGACCCAATACTTTTATTTGACTCTACTCTTCCCAGGTAAATTACGTTCTAGATGGTGTGGACCATTTGAAGCGACAAGAGTCATGCAATTTGGTGCGATTGAGATCTGATACCAATTAACCAATCCTTTCATTGTAAATGGACAACGATTGAAACACTATAGCAGTAGTGATAACCCCACTACTTATGATCTCCATACTTTACTTGAACCACCTCATGTTACTATTACAACATGATTTTCAAATTCTTCGAGCTACCGACGTTAAACAAAGCGCTGCGTGGGAGGCAACCCACAAGTTTTTATTCTTTTATTTTATCCACAACCGGTTTATTTTAAATTTTAGTTAATAAATTTCTAACTTGTGTGTGTTTTATTTTCGGGACCGCTGCATTTTTCATAGTAAAAATTTACCCACTAACATTATTTCAGGATGCAGACAATCGTTGCAATCATTTTCAAAAACAGGGCGCAAAGAAAATGCTACAAAGTCTTGGTAGAGAGAACCATTTCACCAACTGGATATTGTGACTTACCTAGCTTAATAGCTTTAGGACTCTGTGACAGTGTGAAGTGTAACACCCCAAATATCTAGATTAATTATTTAATTGATTATTTGTGAATTATTGGTGATTATCTGTGTGATATATGTGATATGTTACGGGGTAGTGAAAAACAAGGATATTAATTAGAATTATTTGGATTTAAATGATTTTAATTATATTAACTAGAGTTATTATAATAATAATTAAATAGGATAATTGGTGTGAAGAGATAATAAGGGCATGGTGGTAATATATGATGATAAGTGAGGGCATAAGGGGAAAACATAGATAGAGTCCTATGAGTAAAAGTAGAAAAGAGAAGAATAACAATCATTCTATATGATCGTAGAATTGAGAGAAACACAAAGAAAAGACTAGGTCTCAAAGGAGGATTAAGTAGAACGTGAAAGAAGAGAATCAATCGCTACAAATTAAGGTAAGAGTTTAATCTTAGTTTATTATGATCGATAGAGGGTTAAAGTGTTGTAGGATTTTGTTGTGTGATTGATTTGATGAAACATGTGATTGAATTGATGAAATATGATGAAATTGTTGATGATAATGATGCATGAATGCCATGGTTTGGTACCAATATGAGTTGATACATGTTTTAATGTCAATATGTGATATATGACGATTGTTACACATTTTGGAATGAGTATGGTATCTTTAATCGCAATTAGAATGGTTGGTATATGATCTTACTGGTTGATCACAACCTGCAAGGTAGCCGGTGATAATCTTCGGATGGGCTGGAAAGTCGAGGAGGAAAAAGGGGGATTGTACCTGCAAGGCACTATGATGATTGTGATCGGTGGATCTGGAACTGACTGTTTAACGTTGGTTCGCGAAATGTCGCGGAAGCAAGAGTCGCCACCGTCTTTTATTTTCTCCAAATGGAAAGGACAAAAGCACAGAAAAATTCCTTATAGAGATTGCTCTCGGTTCGGGAGGTAGATTATAGAAAGGGAAGGTGTTAGCACCCTTTCTATCCATGGTTATCCATGGGCTCTTAGATACTTGCTCATTGTGTTTTCAAAATTGTTTGTTTGCTTTTCAACTATGGGTTTTAAAAATTTTCTTTGAAAATTCCAGTTCGACTCTTGTATCGGTCCTCAAGAGTGTTTGAAAAATTACTTTCGAAAGCTTTTTGAAAAGGTGTCGGTGTGAAAAGTATTTTTGATTTGTTTTGAAATTAGAGCAAGTATCTAGAGTCGTCTACCTACCCTAAGGAATTCGTCTGTGTAAATGTCCTTTAAAGTAGTGCCATCCCACCATTGAGAGGTAGGTAGCACCACCATTGGAGGTGTTCGGGTCAATTCGAGGTTCGGGACATGGTGATCACCAGAGCAATGGGAAGACACCTTAGAAGCTACCCTCATGCCAGGTTCCCGTATCATGAGGACTTAATAAGACATCCTCTACTCGACAATCACCTTTCGAGGCAAGGCAACAGTGAGGCGTACCCTAGGGGTGGTGTGTGATTTGTGTGTCAGATTCATTTGCATTTATCTTGTCATGTTATTGGTGAACTACGCGTTTGTTTTTATTTAATCATTCATTCTTGCATGCATTTGTTAACAGTTAAAAAATTGCGAGAAGTAAAAGTTCTAAAGCTATTACAAAAGGCGCGGGTCCACATCGCCAAAATTTCCAGGACCCGATTTGACAGAAAAATAAAGAATTAAAGAAAAGTAAAAGTGCGAGAAATTAATTACACGACTTTGGGAGAGATACATGAAATTATACGAAAAAAGAAATAAACACGCGAATTAAATAAGAATTAAAAGCGAGGGCGTTGGACCCTTTTTACGAAATTAAATTAAAATGATTAAATTAATTAAATTAAAGAAATTGTTTTTGGTATTTTTATATTTTATGATTTTTATGAACAAAGAAAAATAAAATACTAACCCTAATTCTAGTTGTTTTAGTTTATTATTAAAAAAAGTATTGAATTTTTAACCTAATATTAACCTAGTTGTTTACATGCAATTTAATTATAAAAAAGTAAATAATAGTTTAATAATTAATTATTGTGACATAAAAGAAAAAAGGATAAAAAATTAATTAAACCCTAATTCTACAAGTTTTGAGTTTTAGTGAAAAATGTTAAGATTAAAACCTAAATTTAAAACTAAGTGAATTAATGAATTTATTTACAAAAATATTAATTAAACAAATATATTTAATTTTTTGTCTTTTCTGATTTTTTGTGTTTTTTATATTATTTGTGAAAATATTAAATTAAAGAAACTGATTAAGAAAAAAATATATTTGAAATAAGTAAAATAAAGAAAAGAAATAAAAATTCAAACCTAGGGGGGTGTCTGTCCCCAATTGAGAGGTGAAACTTTAGCAATTTGGGCCCAATGGCCTTTGGCCTCGTTGACTTCCATGATAGTGTGTAGCCTCTTTGACTCAAGTCTATGATGCTCCTCCAATTATAGCCCTGGGATTGCTCTTAGCATACGCATGGCAGGTTTGATTTGGGAGATGCACGATACACCTTAGCGCTGAAATTGTATGTGAACATTATATGAAAAATAATATGCAAGGGATGGGGGACCTGGGGCTCGAACCCAGGTCCTGAAGATTACCAACCAGGCACTTTACCAATCATGCTGCTTTGTTCATCTGTACATAATATAACAACTAAATATAATAAAACAAAACAAGAGTTAGTGCTCTTTTTTCGTGCGAAATTCAAACCACCCAATCCTGGACGGCCACCTCATCTTCTTCTTCTACGTTTATTTTTTTTCTGAAACACAAAGAACATAGGCCACGGTTTTCATATCGTTCCCTTATGCCCTTTTCTGGAAAATAGCGAATAGCTCGTGGAGGCTCATAAATTGAGCGCGAGGTGCGTTTTGAGACCGTCCTGGAGCGCTGAGTTGAATGGCCTAGGTCCTATGTGCCAATTGTTCCTTAATTAAAAAACCCTAATTCAAAGCTTCACAAACCCTAAAAAAACAACAATGGCAGATTCACATATAGTGTATAAAAATGCAATTAATCCATGTGGTTAGCTTCAGAATGCATCATTCAGTATGAATACACAAACAAAATGCCATGAAAATGTCTCAAAGTTAAAACACGAATATGCATTTTTATGAGAAAAAATTGACTTCTGTACAATGATTTAAGGCGTTAGGATTGGTGTTCTTGATCCAGGTACGTTGCTTGATGTCCCAGGGATGCAATGGAATGAATTTCTTGGCTTCAATCGACCTGCAAGTGTGTTTTCAGATTTGGAATTTTTAAGCAAAAATTCAAGTTTTTTTCTTCAGGTTCTTGCGCAGCTTTTTGGTAATGAGCATTAGGTCTTGATCCAGCTTATGTATGGAATGAATTAGGTCAAAGAAGACAACCAAAAACCTTGGCATTCATGACTTGCAAGATTTGATTTTCAAAGATCTTTTTCAATATTTTTTCATGCTATTTTGGCCTCAATCATATCCAATCACTTCAATTCCTTCCATATCTGATCATGCACGAATTTTTAAACCTATTTTATGCACAAAAAGATTTGATTGCATTGGTTTGGTATTTTTCATGTATTTTATTTAATTAAATGAATTATTAATAATAAAAAATCCAAATAAATAAATAAAAATGAAAAAAAACTTCCCTTTGGGCCAAATGGTCGTGCACATGCCTTGGATAATGAATTGTGGAAGAAAAAGAGGCCCATTAGCAATTTTAGGTCATTTGAATCAATGTTGACTTTTCAAAATATCCAAAAATTTCCCAACTTACACAAGGCATAACTTGCTCAATTTTTAAGCTTTGCTCATGTTCTTGGACATTTTGGAAAGGGCTTTGAGTCCTCTAACCAATGCCTTTGGTCCCATGTCATTTTGATTTACCAATCTCAAGTTATGGCCTTTGACTTAAAGTCCCTTTTTGTTGACTTTTGAAAATGACCTATAATGTTGAAATTGATAACTTTTTGTGAGAGCATTTCTTGGACTTGAAGTATGAAGATGAGTTGTTGGAAATGTCTTTCTCTTAAAAATGAGATTTGGATGGAATTTTTCTGATAATCCATGTGAATGTTATGCCCTGGTCAATTTACAGTTGACTTTTTCAGCTGTCCAAATAAGGAAACTTTTGCATCTTGATGATTTTTGCGCCAAGCTTTGAGAATCATGATCAAGCATTGATCAAATTATGTTTGTGGCTTCAAAATGAGATGTTGAACAAAAATTTGAACTTTTGACTGTCAAATGACCATTTTGCCCCTACAGTTGACTGTAGTGCAATTAGGGTTTTGACTGTGCAATTTTGTGCTGAAGGTCTTGAAACTTGGTATGAGGATGCTTGACCATATTTGTAGGCATGTGGGACTTGATTGGACCCTTGGAAACTTCATTTTCTTGATCAGAACCAAAACCCTAATTTTGACTGTTTAGGAGGCTCTTACACTGTGCAACCCTTGGGGAATTTTGAAGCTTTGACTTTGCAATTCTTGAAGAATATGGGAGGGCAAATTTTGGGGTACAACAGTTGCCCCTGTTCAATCTTCTTATACCTGAGGATGCAGATTGGCTGACATGCCTTTCGTAATCCTAGGGTGGAAGATGATTGAACACTAGAGTGCCCAGAAATTTGCGCTCACATAGTAGCAGTGGGATGGTGGAATGGGCTTATAGATGCCATTTAGATATTGCTGGATAGGATGATGGGCTTATAGATGCCATGCTAAGAGATGATGGAGGGTGGATGGGCTTATAGATGCCATCTGGGTGTCAATCGCATAAGAGATTCCTTAGCGAGAACTTGCGTACCTGCATAAGAAAAATGAGTACCTGGCATGTTGCCGGGGTGGTCTTCAAACTCTTGTGTAGATGTGTCCTGACTGGTTACAGGAGCTGAATCTGGAGCTTCAAATGGTGATGAATGAACCAGGGATGGTTACTACCTCAACAGGAACGGTGAGAGAAACTTGGGTGACTTTAACTTCAATAGCAATCGTTGAGAAAATCTTGGATAACTTCAACCTCAACAGCAATCGTTGAGCGAATCTTGGGATTACCACCTCTGCAGGATCGGGGAGAGAACCATAGGCGACTACAACCTCAACAGCAAACATTGAGAGAATCTTAGTGGGAATTATCATCTCCGCAGGATCGGGGAGAGAACCATAGGCGATTACAACCTCAATAGCAATTATTGGGAAAACCTTGGAAGGAATTATCATCTCCGCGGGATCGGGGAGAGAACCATAGGCGATTACAACTCAATAGCAATCATTGAGAAAACCTGGGATGGAATTATCGTCTCTGCAGTATCGGGGAGAGAACCATAGGCAATTACAATCTCAATAGCAATCATTGAGAAAACCTTGGATGGAATTATCATCTCCGCAGGATCGGGGAGAGAACCATAGGCAATTACAATCTCAATAGCAATCATTGAGAAAACCTTGGATGGAATTATCGTCTCCGCAGGATCGGGGAGAGAACCATAGGCAATTACAATCTCAATAGCAATCATTGAGAAAACCTTGGATGGAATTATCATCTCCGCAGGATCGGGGAGAGAACCATAGGCAATTAAAATCTCAATAGCAATCATTGAGAAAACCTTGGATGGAATTATCGTCTCCGCAGGATCGGGGAGAGAACCATAGGCAATTACAATCTCAATAGCAATCATTGAGAAAACCTTGGATAACTTCTACTGAGTCTTCATCAGAAAAATCTGTTTGGGGTCGATTTAGCTGGACTAGAGAAGGCCTTGGACTGGATAAGAAATCTTTGGAGTCGATTAACTGAACCGGTCTAGGTCTTGGAATGTCTTCAACTGGATAAGAAACAGGGAGATCTTTGGAGTCGATCTGACCGAACCAGAGAAGGCCTTTGACTGGATAATAACCAGAAAAATCTTTGGAGTCGATTTAACTGAACCAGATGAGGTCTTAGAGTCTTGAAATATGATCGAGAATTTAACTGAATCTTTCCTGAAAGGTAAAGGTCAGTCATATGCAATGCATGATATGGACCAAGAAATGATGTTCTCAACATAAATGAGATTTGTATGATGCGTCTATGCATGCGATGTTTATGAATGTATGTTTTTCGTCTAGGAAAGTAAATCCTTGACGGATGCCAGGAAGTCACTCCTGGGCTAATGTTGGAGAATAGATTTTGGTTCCGCTGGGGATAATAGTTGCAAGAATACCAGTAGGAGAAGATAACTCCGTTGGGGAATAAACTTGGCGAATGGAAGATTCTGCGGGGAGAAAAATACTCTAGCGACCTTGCTGGGAAGCAATACTCTGTGGGGAGAGAAGTACTTTGCTGAGTCGTTGATAATAACTTGCTGGGGATACCTTTGCTGTCGGAAGTGTTGATAGACTTCGCTGGGGATAAGAAGACTCCGTCGAGGGCGCTCTTTCCGTGGCTTTTGGCTGAGGATAACCCAGTTATATCCTGGTAAGGAAATAACTCTTTAAATAAAGCCGGGAGACGCGTTCGTGCTCTGTGAGGATAAGCTTCCAGAATCTACTGGGGATAAGCTTACTGCTTGGGGAGATGGATTCCAACTTTCTTGGAGAAACTGGATTGGACCCTTCTGGGGAAGTTTTGAACTGTGTCGGGAAGATGACTCCTTTGAATATTTGATATACCGCCGGGGAACAATCTTTAGACCAAGACTGCCGGGGATGCTTGTTAAGAATATGTATATTGCTGCTGGGGAATGTTGAGACCTGTTGGAGGGTACCCAACTTTCCTTAAGATTTGATAACTTTGCTTGAGGAAGAGTGTACTGACTTGCTGCCTCACTATCTGGGGAATTAAGATGTACTGGTTATGTTCTTTAGCCGAACCTACCTTGATACCTTGGAGGACAGAACAATTAGATTACCTAGACAACTCTTTATTACCCCTGTTTCTAATGTTACCTGTAATTAATCCTTTGTTTCGTATGAAAATATTTATGAGTTAGCAAATTATTGTCAATGCATATATCACAAATTGAACCTTGGACGTTCTTCGCAAAACAAAACAGAAAAGGAAAAAACAATTGGCACTTTTTAACTGAAAAGTATATTTGTATTGATTTTTTGAATGGCCTGTAAATAGGCGTTTTGTGTACAAGAGGCTGACGTCCTAGTAAGAGAACGCCGCCGAACAAAAGAGTTTATACAAATTTTGTACAAAAGAAAAATAAAACAGCTGTGTGAAATGAATGATCCCACTGGGTTTCAACTCTGCTATTGCCTTTATATCCCCGAGCGTCTCATCACTTGATGACCTAAACGAAGATGAAGCTAACTGATCGATGTCGTCTGGGCTTGATGCCGATATCGGATTCTGGATGCAAAGTGATCCAATGAGACATAGTATTACGCTTTTATCCCTAACTTTTGCCTGGACCGCCCTTTCGGGTTTTCAGTCCACCGGGATACCCATTTTTGCCCAAGCCGCCTTTTCAGGTTTTCGACTTGCCGGGTGTACATATTTTTTTTTCATTTTATCCCTTCATTTTGCCCGAACCCTTTTGGTTCGCCGGGAAGCCCTAATTTTTGCCTAGGCATGTCAGCCTAGCGGGTCTTTTTATGCGTAGTATCTTTTTACTATGTCTGCATTGGCGGGGTGAGGAAGGTCGTCACCATCCATGTTGGTTAGAATCATGGCTCCTCCTGAGAACACATGCTTAACCACAAATGGCCCTTCGTACGTAGGAGTCCATTTTCCCCTTGGATCACTCTGAGGAAGGATGATTCGCTTGATTACCAGATCCCCAACTTGATACTCCTGTGGTCTGACCTTTTTGTTAAATGCCCTGATCATCCGTTTCTGATATGTCTGACCATGACAGATAGCAGCGAGTCTCTTTTCATCAATGAGGTTTAACTGATCAAGTCGTGTCTGGATCCAATCATCCTCGTTCAGATTTGCATCCTTCATTATCCGGAGAGAGGGTATTTGCACTTCGATCGGTAAGACTGCCTCCATACCATAAACCAAGGAGAAAGGAGTTGCCCCGGTCGACGTCCTAGCTGAGGTACGGTACCCATGTAGAGCGAACGGTAACATATCGTGCCAATCTTTATAAGTCACTGTCATATTCTGCACGATTTTCTTGATGTTCTTATTTGCTGCTTCTACAGCCCCATTCATCTTCGGTCTGTAAGGAGAAGAATTGTGGTGCTGTATTTTGAACTGTTCGCAGAGCTCAGCGATCATCTTGTTATTAAGATTGGTACTGTTGTCTGTAATGATTCTTTCTGGGACACCGTATCGACAGATCAGGTTATGCCGAATGAACCGTGCTACAACCGCCTTGGTTACCGTAGCATAGGATGCTGCTTCAACCCACTTCGTGAAGTAATCAATCGCTACCAGGATGAAGCGATGCCCGTTGGATGCCGTAGGTTTAATCTCACCGATCATATCTATGCCCCACATTGCAAACGGCCAAGGCGCAGTCAGAACATTCAGAGGATCTGGAGGAACATGCACCTTGTCTGCGTAAATCTGGCATTTATGGCATGTCCGAGAATGTTGGTAGCAGTCAGCTTCCATGGTGGACCAGAAATACCCTGCCCGAAGGATCTTTTTTGCCATAGTGTGCCCACTGGAATGTGTACCAAAGGTCCCTTCATGTAGCTCTTCCATGATCCTTTCTACTTCAGTCTTATCCACACAACGCAGTAAGGTTGAGTCATGGTTTCGCTTGTATAAGATGCCGTTGCTAAGGAAGAACTTTGCCGCGAACCTTCTCAGGAACTTCTTATCATTGACAGAGGCACCCTCCGGGTATTCCTGAGTTTCCAAATATCTCTTCACCTCATGGTACCAAGGCTTCTCAGTTACCAATTCAGTCTCGAGATCACAACAGTATGCCGGTTCGTCCAGTTTCCAGATGATGATCCGGGGAGCCTCATTATCCCATTTGACCTTGAACATAGAAGACATTGTAGCTAACGCGTCCGCCAACTGATTCTCTTCTCTTGGAAAGTGTTCAAAGGTTATTTTCGTGAAGTGAGGGATCAAGGTCAACACACATTCTCTGTAAGGAATAAGATTCGGATGTTTCGTATCCCACTCTCCTTTGATCTGATTGATCACAAGAGCGGAATCTCCGAAGACACTTAGAAACTTGATCCTTAAGTCGATCGCAACTTGAAGACCCATGATGCATGCCTCATACTCTGCCATGTTATTGGTGCAGTTGAAACATAGTCGGGCAGTGAGTGGAGTATGAGTGCCTTGAGGTGATATGATGATGGCGCCGATACCGTTTCCCAAAGCGTTAGAGGCTCCGTCAAAGTGCATAGACCATCGGGATCCTTCCTCAGGTCCTTCATCCGGTCCAGGTACTTCACAATCAGTCACAATCATGATACTTTCATCTGGAAACTCGAAGTTCATTGACTGATAGTCATCTACGGCCTGATGTGCCAAGTGGTCTGCCAATACACTTCCCTTGATGGCTTTCTGGGTCGTGTACTGAATGTCGTATTCCGTCAAGATCATTTTCCATCTTGCAATTCTCCCAGACAGAGCAGGCTTTTCGAATATGTACTTTATAGGATCCATCTTTGAGATCAACAAGGTAGTGTGAGTCAGCATATACTATCTCAGCCGGCGAGCAGCCCATACCAAAGTGCAGCAAGTTTTCTCGAGCAGTGAGTATCGGGTCTCACAGTCGGTAAACTTTTTGCTAAGGTAATAAATGGCATGCTCTTTTCGGCCAGACTCGTCATGCTGCCCCAACACGCACCCCATTGAGTTGTCAAGCACTGTCAGGTATAATATCAGAGGTCTCCCTTCAACCGGTGGCATAAGGATAGGTGGTTATTGGAGATACTCTTTGATTCTGTCAAAAGCAGCCTGACATTCGTCATTCCAACGTACTACCTGATCTTTCTTCAGCAGCTTGAAGATTGGCTCACAGGTAGTAGTCAGGTGGGAGATGAAGCGAGCAATGTAATTCAGGCGTCCTAGAAAACCTCGGACCTCTTTCTCTGTCCTAGGAACTGGCATCTCTTGAATAGCTTTGACCTTAGCAGGGTCCACTTGAATGCCCTTGTCACTTAAAACGAAGCCTAGCAACTTCCCAGATCTTACCCCGAAGGTGCACTTGTTCGGGTTCAACCTCAGTTTGTACAGTTTCAACCGGTCAAACAACTTCTGTAGATGATCTAGGTGCTCTTCCTCAGTCTGGGACCTTGCGATCATGTCGTCAACATACACTTCTATCTCATGATGGATCATGTCATGAAATAAAGCGACCATGGCACGTTGGTAGGTTGCCCCAGCATTTTTCAGTCCAAAAGGCATGACCTTGTAGCAGAAAGTGCCCCACTGAGTAACAAATGTAGTCTTTTCCATGTCTTCAGGTGCCATCTTGATCTGATTGTAGCCTGAAAAGCCATCCATGAAAGAGAACACCTTGTGCTGAGCTGTATTATCAACAAGGACATCAATGTGAGGTAGGGGGAAGTCATCCTTGGGGCTGGCCCTGTTCAGATCCCTGTAGTCGACACACATTCTGATCTTACCGTCCTTCTTCGGTACCGGCACCACATTAGAAACCCACTGAGGGTAAGAAGTCACTGCAAGGAACCCAGCATCAAACTGTTTCATAACCTCGGCTTTGATCTTCTCAGACATCTCTGGACGCATACGGCGGACCTTTTGCTTAACTGGAGGGCAGTCTTCCTTAGTAGGCAAGTGATGGACCACAATATCGGTATCCAACCCGGGCATGTCTTCGTAGGACCAGGAAAAGATCTCCATATAATCATGTAGCATCTGAGTCAACCGTTGCTTCACGCTGAGCTCGAGGTTGGCACCAATCTTTACCTCTTTCCTGTCTGCCTCAGTACCTAAGTTTATTATTTCCACCGGCTCTTCATGTGGTTGAATTGCCCTCTCTTCCTGAAGTAACAGTCTTGCAAGCTCGCCAGGCACTTCGCAATCATCTTCACCTTCGTCTTCGGCTAAGTTGATCGGATTTTCGAAGTCATAACTGGCAGTAGCAGAGTCGTTACCAGTGAGATCCAGAGTGGATTGAAACCTGTATGAGTGAGTGTGTGTAAATACAGCTGTTTTGAAATATATGTAAAGGAAAGAAAGACAGAAAAGGAGCATAAGATTTGTAATGCGAGAAAACGTCCAAGATTTTCATTTATGATATATGAAATGACAATTTATATGCCCTCACAAATGAAACCACGGTGCCTCGGGTAAGACACCGGGCCATAGCGTTTATTTATTGTTTATTACAAATAACAAAACAAAGAAGTTTATTACTGCGTAACAAAAGTAACAGGAGTATGGTCTTTGACAATCCAATTGGTCAATCCGCCTTCAGTCGTCGGGTAGATCCAGCTATTGAATTCAGCTTCGTCCACTTCACTGTCCTCCCCAACAGCATTCACTCCTGGATTTGTAATGAGCACAGGAGGTCTTCTGATCTTCGCCTTCCGCATAGCTTTCTGACCCTCTGCACTAAAACCCAATCCAAATTTGTCAGTTTTCTGTGTAAAGTCGGGAAGCCTTCCCCAGTTAGCACATTCACCTTTTTGAACCACAGCCCGGGCATCCTTCAGGGAAGCCATCTTCAAGGGAACATCCTTTTCGACCGCTGTTTCTGCTGCTGCTGAAATTAGAAGCACCTCCTCGAAATGCTGAAAGGGGGTTTCGATAAACTCCCCATCCATCTCAATGTATCTGAAGGAATTCAAGTGGCTCACCATATACTCCTCCTCTCCTTGCATAGTGACGATCTTCCCTCTGACGGGGTACTTCAGCTTCTGGTGCAAGGTAGAGGTTACTACCCCAGCTTTATGGATCCAAGGTCGACCCAGTAGACAAGAGTATGATGGGCGGATATCCATCACATAAAAAGTAGAGTCAAACACCTGAGAGCCCACACGAATAGGAATGTCCACCTCTCCATGAACCATCCTTTTTGAACCGTCAAAGGCCCTGACGATGATATTGCTGGGTTTTAATTCCAGGCCTTCACAATCCAAACGGTCTAAAGCCTTCTTTGGTAGAACATTCAAGGAAGAACCAGTATCCACCAATACATGCGCCAGAGTAGTGCCCCTGCATTTGATAGAGACATGCAGGGCGTCATTGTGGTCTCTTCCCTTCGCAGTCAGGTCAGCATCTGAGAAACCCAAGCCATTGTCCGCTGTCAGATTTGCTACGCAATCAGTGAATTGGATTGCAGATGTCTCCTATGGCACATGGGCCGTCTTGAGAAATGAGATCAAGGCCTTAGCATGGGCCTCGGAGCACAGTAACAAGGAGAGCATTGAGATCTTGGAGGGCGTATGCCCCAGCTGCTCGACGACGTTGAAGTCGCTCTTCTTTATTATCTTTAGAATCTCCTCCATTTCTTGTTGGGAGGCATCAGCAGTTATAGGTATAGGTGCCCCCATCTGGGCAGGCTCAACTTCAATTCCTTTGCCCCGAGCATTGGATGACTCGGCAGCAGGGGAAACAACTTGGTCAATAACAGGAACAGGTACACTTATAGGTGTTATAAGGCGGGGTCTTCGAGTAGCGGGCGGTGCAATGTCAGGCGAGAAGAGCCTGCCACTGCGAGTAACCTTGGCTGGGCCAGTGATATCACAGATACTGGTGCTAGTGTTGAATTCTTGTTTGATTCCGTTCACATATACGTCTGCCCCATAGTGCCAGGGTACAGCTTTATCAGATATGTAGGGGAGAGGCCCCGGAACAGTAATAACCACATGCGCAACAGTTATGATTTGGACAGGCTTCTTCGGGAGAGCCTTGATTGGATTATTGAAGATAGTAACCACAAAAACTTCTTCTACCGGAACCAACCGAACAACAGACTTCTTGAACAGAATCTCCTTGCTATCCATTAGGCTTTGGATACCTAACTTCAGCAAGGGACAACCAGATAGGGAAACAACACAGAACAGACAACCCTCACTGCAACCCGGAAATAAACCGGCCAGCAGCAGGTTCCTCTTGACAGTCTTCAGAGGGGTAGCTAGGTCATCCACAGAAACAGCGTACACTTCTTCATCAACAACATTTACCCCATGCTGAGGCATAGGAGCAGTTACCACATTTGGCCTCTCAGGCGCTTCGAACTGTATCTCTTTCGCGTCAATGAGGTCTTGCACCTTATTCCTTAATGCCCAACAGTCATCAGTGGAATGCCCCGGGCTATCAGAATGGTACGCACAGCGGGCATTTGGGTTGTACTTCGGAGAGGCAGTGTTTACACCCCTGGGTGCCTCTCTAACAGTCACTAGATTGGTGGATAACAACTGTGGCAAGATCTGCGATAAGGTCATGCTCAAACGGGTAAACTCTCTCCGGGGTCTTTCAGCCCTCTGAGGATTGGTTTGCCGAGGAGCGGCAGCAGGCGTAGCAATCATTACCGCACTGACAGATTGGCGGCGCTCAGATTTCTCTTGTCTTCTAGAGCCATATACAGCACTAGCCTCCTTTTTAAAGGGTTTCTTCTCAGAACTAGACGATGCACCCTTCGGAATCTTTCCAGACTTCAACCCAGCCTCAATTCTCTCTCCAGTCAGAATCAGATCAGTGAACCCTGCAGACGAATTCCCGATAAGATGGTTGAAAAATGGCCCAGATAGGGTCCCCAAGAACATGTCTACCAACTCCCGATCAGTCAACGGAGGCTGCACCCTGCCAGCCAGATCCCTCCACTTCTGAGCGTACTCTTTAAAACCTTCACTTGAACCTAACGACATACCCTGGAGTTGGGTACGTGTAGGGGCAAGGTCGGCATTATACTGATACTGCTTATAGAAAGCAGTAGCCAACTCCTCCCAGTTACGAACCTTGGTCCCATCCAGTTGATATAACCATTCGAGATGAGTCCCTGAAAGACTCTCCTAGAAGAAGTGGATCCACAAATTCTTATCCACTGAGTACGGTTGAATTTTCCGAACATAGGACCTGAGATGTAGCTTGGGGCAAGACGCCCCGTCATACTTAGTGAAAGATGGCGCTTTGAATTTACGAGGAATGATCACACCAGTTGACAAACCCAGATCTCCAAAATCCAGCCCAGGTACCTGTTGTATCTCCATAGCATTCAGCCTGTCCTCTAACTGCTTGTAACGGTCTTCTGTCGGAGGATATTACTCTTCATCAAAATCAGTCTCGTTGTCGGAGACTACCAGACTAGGACCTTTTTTCGCTTGAGGAGTACCCTTGCCAACAGAAGAACCAGCCTCTTCATTTTGCAGAGCGTTGCCAAACCTTCGGCCCGAGTTGAACAGAACAGTTCTTCTCTTCTTCTTCTTTTCCTTCTTCAGGAGCAGAGCCTTCAGCTCTTCTTGGCCTTGAGCCAGACCCATGATTAATTCCTGAAATTGCGCATTCTGCGCCTGAAGAGCCTTGATGGACATCTCAGTTGATGACGAGTCAAGATTCATTATGCTGAAATAAACAGCGAAGAACTGTAAGCAACCTGAAAAGAGAAAAACCTGCCATGCACATGATGAATGATATGTGTTTATGCAATGCATTCAAGGGTTCGAAAGTTTCAAATTTGTTGTAGACAAAAAGGAACACACGTTATCATTAAGGAAATAATTGTTCAGTACATCAAAGCCTCGTGGGCAAAATAATACAAAAGCAAATCAATCCCAAAATACACTGCGCATCCTCTTTGGAGCTATGTAAGTGTTGAGATTCCTCTCCTCATGCAACAGGCGGGTGAGCTCCAAGACCTTCTTTTCACTGGCATGTAGGCTGGTCTCAAGAGAATTTCGTTCTTCCTTAAGCTGGATCCAGCTCTTCTGCATCTCTTCCCAGGATGTGGGCATATCAGGGTGCTGAATAGTGTAAGACACTTCCCCTTCCAAGACTGGTTCTTTGATTACTGGGAGCATATAAGGATAAGGCATTACTAACTTCTGGGAGCGGGCTCGTACCCACTTGAGATAAGGTTCCAACGGGATGGAGTTCCTGTGCCCCAGTGTCTTACTGTCTATCCTACTTGGCATCCTCCAAGCTCTGATAAATCTCTGGCGAAGTCCTTGAGTATCGCTGTCGAAGTCAAAAACTATGTCAGGAATTAACATGTCATGAGGACCATCCCTCCGAGCATAACCAAACTGTCTCCAAGCCAGGCATGGGTTGTAAGTAATACCTCCTCTGATTCCAAGTAAAGGAACATTAGGGTACTCTCCGCAACGATCAATGATAGTGACATCTTCTCTGGACCTAGGGCACCAATGTATATCTGCATGTGTAAGAGTCATCAACCGTTGTGACCATCTCAAACCCCGCTCATTCTTCAAAACTGATTGTGGAAGGTGCGAAATAAACCACCTTCCCAGGAGAGGAGTGCAACACATAAGGACACCTCTTTTTCTCATGGTTCGAGTGTAACATGAGTGAAGGATGTCCCCCAGCAACGTAGGTATAGGATTCCTGGACATAAAGATCTGGACAACACTGATATCTATAAGCTGATCTGGGTTAGGGAACAACACCAAACCATAGACAAGGAGGGCCACAACTTCTTCAAAAGCTTGTAGGTCAAGGGAGTTCCAACATTCATGGGCCTTTTCAAACAGAAACCTGGCTAAGAACCCTTTGATACCACTTCTAACTTCCCAATGTCCCTTGAGGTCAGATGACTGTAGGTGCAAGGCTTTAGCAATCTCTTCAAGCTTGGGTTCCTTTTCTGTACTGTTGTAGGATAGCTGATCAAGGATAGGGATCCTCAGGAGCCGAGAGAACTCCTCCAATGTAGGTACCAGCTGATAATCCAAGAAGGTGAAACAGTGATGCAGAGGGTCAAAGAACTGGAACAGGACCTTTATCATGTCTTCCTCAAGGTTGGTATTGACCAAGCTGATGAGACTTCCATGTCTTTCACTAAATGAAGAGTTCTCGGGAATCCTGGATATAAGTTCCTTAAGCTGAGGAGGGACCCTTACAAGACTGACTTGAATTGTCTTTCTGCGAACAGTTTCCATGTCCTACAAAACAAGAACAAAGATGAAAATTCGAACCCCTGAAATGGTTAGCCAATGCATATGATGTTGGATGATGTCATGATGCTATGATTAAACATACCACAGATATTTACAAAGACAAACATGTAAGGCACACAAGGCACACAAGACAAGCCCTTAGAGTTTTAGGCCAGCATGGGGTCTGGGTAGTACCCTCTTGAAGTTGGTGGGTTCAACCTGTCCTATTAGAAGTAACCGGGTTCTAAGGGTCCCAATATCACGGGATTGCTTTCATTGTTCATCGTTTCGATTTAGCCACTGAACTGGCGACCGAAATATTCCAGGAAAGCAACCCTCAATTGAGTGTAGTATCGAGTATCAACCAACCTCGGACTGCACCAAAGTCAGTTATCTCACTACCCTAAAGAGGCCAAGATAGTTCAATTAAGGTTCCTAAGGTCTGTTGATGCTTCACGACACCACGCGGAGGCCCCGTACTCTCCTTGACTGAACTCAAGGGTTACCGGTACACACCAAAGTGCCATATCAACGTAGCAGACTGTTTCAACCATGTCGGTATACCCCGCACAGTTCCCTCACAACCTTGTTGCTAATTTCTAAGAAGGTATCCCCAGATCCGGGTTAGGATCTATAGAACTCCCAAGACAGTTCCACAATTTAAAGCAAGCAAAGAAATACAATTGAAAACACAGTTATGAACTAACCCTAAGGTACACCTCACTTTTATAAGAGTCCCCAGCAGAGTCACCAGTTCTGTGATCGGTGGATCTAGAACTGACTGTTTAACGCTGGTTCGCGAAATGTCGCAGAAGCAAGAGTCGCCACCGTCTTTTATTTTCTCCAAATGGAAAGGACAAAAGCACAGAAAAATTCCTTATAGAGATTGCTCTCGGTTCGGGAGGTAGATTATAGAAAGGGAAGGTGTTAGCACCCTTTCTATCCATGGTTATCCATGGGCTCTTAGATACTTGCTCATTGTGTTTTCAAAATTGTTTGTTTGCTTTTCAACTGTGGGTTTTAAAAAGTTTCTTTGAAAATTCCAGTTCGACTCTTGTATCGGTCCTCAAGAGTGTTTGAAAAATTGCTTTCGAAAGCTTTTTGAAAAGGTGTCGGTGTGAAAAGTATTTTTGATTTGTTTTGAAATTAGAGCAAGTATCTAGAGTCGTCTACCTACCCTAAGGAATTCGTCTGTGTAAATGTCCTTTAAAGTAGTGCCATCCCACCATTGAGAGGTAGGTAGCACCACCGTTGGAGGTGTTTGGGTCAATTCGAGGTTCGGGACAAGGTGATCACCAGAGCAATGGGAAGACACCTTAGAAGCTACCCTCATGCCAGGTTCCCGGATCATGAGGACTTACTAAGACATCCTCTACTCGACGATCACCTTTCGAGGCAAGGCAACAGTGAGGCGTACCCTAGGGGTGGTCTGTGATTTGTGTGTCAGATTCATTTGCATTTATCTTGTCATGTTATTGGTGAACTACGCGTTTGTTTTTATTTAATCATTCATTCTTGCATGCATTTGTTAACAGTTAAAAAATTGCGAGAAGTAAAAGTTCTAAAGCTATTACAAAAGGCGCGGGTCCACATCGCCAAAATTTCCAGGACCCGATTTGACAGAAAAATAAAGAATTAAAGAAAAGTAAAAGTGCGAGAAATTAATTACAGGGCTTTGAGAGAGATACATGAAATTATACGAAAAAAGAAATAAACACGCGAATTAAATAAGAATTAAAAGCGAGGGCGTTGGACCCTTTTTACGAAATTAAATTAAAATGATTAAATTAATTAAATTAAAGAAATTGTTTTTGGTATTTTTATATTTTATGATTTTTATGAACAAAGAAAAATAAAATGCTAACCCTAATTCTAGTTGTTTTAGTTTATTATTAAAAAAAGTATTGAATTTTTAACCTAATATTAACCTAGTTGTTTACATGCAATTTAATTATAAAAAAGTAAATAATAGTTTAATAATTAATTATTGTGACATAAAAGAAAAAAGGATAAAAAATTAATTAAACCCTAATTCTACAAGTTTTGAGTTTTAGTGAAAAATGTTAAGATTAAAACCTAAATTTAAAACTAAGTGAATTAATGAATTTATTTACAAAAATATTAATTAAACAAATATATTTAATTTTTTGTCTTTTCTGATTTTTTGTGTTTTTTATATTATTTGTGAAAATATTAAATTAAAGAAACTGATTAAGAAAAAAATATATTTGAAATAAGTAAAATAAAGAAAAGAAATAAAAATTCAAACCTAGGGGGGTGTCTGTCCCCAATTGAGAGGTGAAACTTTAGCAATTCGGGCCCAATGGCCTTTGGCCTCGTTGACTTCCATGATAGCGTGTAGCCTCTTTGACTCAAGTCTATGATGCTCCTCCAATTATAGCCCTGGGATTGCTCTTAGCATACGCGTGGCAGGTTTGATTTGGGAGATGCACGATACACCTTAGCGCTGAAATTGTATGTGAACATTATATGAAAAATAATATGCAAAGGATGGGGGACCTAGGGCTCGAACCCAGGTCCTGAAGATTACCAACCAAGCGCTTTACCAATCATGCTGCTTTGTTCATCTGTACATAATATAACAACTAAATATAATAAAACAAAACAAGAGTTAGTGCTCTTTTTTCGTGCGAAATTCAAACCACCCAATCCTGGACGGCCACCTCATCTTCTTCTTCTACGTTTATTTTTTTTCTGAAACACAAAGAACATAGGCCACGGTTTTCATATCGTTCCCTTATGCCCTTTTCTGGAAAATAGCGAATAGCTCGTAGAGGCTCATAAATTGAGCGCGAGGTGCGTTTTGAGACCGTCCAGGAGCGCTGAGTTGAATGGCCTAGGTCCCATGTGCCAATTGTTCCTTAATTAAAAAACCCTAATTCAAAGCTTCACAAACCCTAAAAAAAAAACAATGGCAGATTCACATATAGTGTATAAAAATGCAATTAATCCATGTGGTTAGCTTCAGAATGCATCATTCAGTATGAATACACAAACAAAATGCCATGAAAATGTCTCAAAGTTAAAACACGAATATGCATTTTTATGAGAAAAAATTGACTTCTGTACAATGATTTAAGGCGTTAGGATTGGTGTTCTTGATCCAGGTACGTTGCTTGATGTCCCAGGGATGCAATGGAATGAATTTCTTGGCTTCAATCGACCTGCAAGTGTGTTTTCAGATTTGGAATTTTTAAGCAAAAATTCAAGTTTTTTTCTTCAGGTTCTTGCGCAGCTTTTTGGTAATGAGCATTAGGTCTTGATCCAGCTTATGTATGGAATGAATTAGGTCAAAGAAGACAACCAAAAACCTTGGCATTCATGACTTGCAAGATTTGATTTTCAAAGATCTTTTTCAATATTTTTTCATGCTATTTTGGCCTCAATCATATCCAATCACTTCAATTCCTTCCATATCTGATCATGCACGAATTTTTAAACCTATTTTATGCACAAAAAGATTTGATTGCATTGGTTTGGTATTTTTCATGTATTTTATTTAATTAAATGAATTATTAATAATAAAAAATCCAAATAAATAAATAAAAATGAAAAAAAACTTCCCTTTGGGCCAAATGGTCGTGCACATGCCTTGGATAATGAATTGTGGAAGAAAAAGAGGCCCATTAGCAATTTTAGGTCATTTGAATCAATGTTGACTTTTCAAAATATCCAAAAATTTCCCAACTTACACAAGGCATAACTTGCTCAATTTTTAAGCTTTGCTCATGTTCTTGGACATTTTGGAAAGGGCTTTGAGTCCTCTAACCAATGCCTTTGGTCCCATGTCATTTTGATTTACCAATCTCAAGTTATGGCCTTTGACTTAAAGTCCCTTTTTGTTGACTTTTGAAAATGACCTATAATGTTGAAATTGATAACTTTTTGTGAGAGCATTTCTTGGACTTGAAGTATGAAGAGGAGTTGTTGGAAATGTCTTTCTCTTAAAAATGAGATTTGGATGGAATTTTTCTGATAATCCATGTGAATGTTATGCCCTGGTCAATTTACAGTTGACTTTTTCAACTGTCCAAATAAGGAAACTTTTGCATCTTGATGATTTTTGCGCCAAGCTTTGAGAATCATGATCAAGCATTGATCAAATTATGTTTGTGGCTTCAAAATGAGATGTTGAACAAAAATTTGAACTTTTGACTGTCAAATGACCATTTTGCCCCTACAGTTGACTGTAGTGCAATTAGGATTTTGACTGTGCAATTTTGTGCTGAAGGTCTTGAAACTTGGTATGAGGATGCTTGACCATATTTGTAGGCATGTGGGACTTGATTGGACCCTTGGAAACTTCATTTTCTTGATCAGAACCAAAACCCTAATTTTGACTGTTTAGGAGGCTCTTACACTGTGCAACCCTTGGGGAATTTTGAAGCTTTGACTTTGCAATTCTTGAAGAATATGGGAGGGCAAATTTTGGGGTACAACAATGATCAAGTAAGTGTGGGAGCAAAAAGAGATACAAGCAAAGTATTAGCGTTTTAGTGATGAATAATCAATATTCGATCTTTGGCCCTCATATGTGTGAGGGATTATATAGTTCCCCTAGAGCTTGGACATTGGTCCATATTTTTGGGCCTAGATATGCGGGTCCGCAAAAATAGGTAACTGCTAGGACTTAGTCAAACCGGGCAGGTGCGCCCGTAACTAGTTGTTAGTTCTGAGGAGAAGGTAGGTTACGGGCAGCGGTCTAGTCAGTTCCCGGTTGTCTAGTCGACTTGAGGCCGGGAGGACTGAGTGGAACTCGTCGATTATCATAGGTCAGTGTTGGTTTAGGAGGGAAAACAATCGATGGTTCCCGACTGAGGGCGGGGGAGCCCGTTCCGTGCCGAAGGAGGAGGTTAGATTGGACCCACTCTAGCCGTTGGGCCATTCCAGAACAATATCCCCCTAATTCGCTACTTTTGAGCACATGAGTGATGACTTTAACACATGCTCGTAAAAAGGGGCACTTCTTACAGGGAGTGTAAGTGTTACCCATTGTTCCTTACTTGCGGGGAGATGATTGGTTGGTCGTTTGAGCTTTGAAAGTTGAAGAGGTAGTGTGATTTGGGTAGTGTGCTGACGCAGCAGCGCAATGATAGCCTAGGGGATAGGTGCAATGATAACGATCCTACAGTTCCCTAGGCGTGTGTATCTCACGCGCGGGAGATTTTATCTATAAATACGAGAGGAGTAGGGCATTATGAATTTTTCGTTCTTCTTTCGCATTACTCGTTATTGCTCGCCTGTCGACCACCAATGTTTCTTGAAGATTAACTATTTTCCGCCGTTCCTTTCAAATTCCTTCCTTCTTTAATTAGTAAGATTCCGGTTTTTCTCTGTTATTTAGCTGTTGTAGCTTAGATTTCCACGATTTTCTTCTTAGAAATGTATGCGGTTAGGCTTATAATCATTTTTGTTAGGGAGTTCTCGGGGGGTGTTGGTGGCAAAAGGTGGTCCTGTAGTTTAGAATCACCGAAGCAGCTGTGGATCCTCCCTGGATTTTTGTGACATGTCGTAGATGATCCTTGATGATCTAGGTCGTTTTTGTTGACTTGAGTTTATCTTATTGGGAAAAGAGTTTGTTCATTCAGATGCCTTTGTGAGGGTTCTTGACGAGGACATGGTTCTCGTTTATCAACGCACTTTTACTTGGTTAGTGGTGGAAGGGTGGTTTTGGCATTGATGTCGAACTCACCTTTATCCTCTGATTTTCAGGTATTATGGTTGACAATGTCAGAGACGATCTTTCGGATGGACGGACTGGATCTTCCTAGAGTTCTACGGATGAGAAGTGTAGCACGTTGAGCATCTTGGAGATATTCGAGGACAAGCTGAACTGGTCTGATCAACAAGTAGGGGAAGAGGATGTGGAGATGGCCTCCGCTGATCAGGGTGGCCTGTTTGTGCCTGAGGATGACGAGGACCCTCAGACCTAGGTCAAGGAGGATCCTTGGGATTGGTTTTGCAGCCCAAAATTTCCCTCTTGATTTAGGCTTATGTTTCATCATGAATATCATATTGCATTGCATTCATACATTGTGATGGGATCAAAGTACTTTGGTTATCAAGTCTTCCTCAAGCTTTGAAGGTTGATTGCATTTACAATTTTCTCAAGTAGAACCTTATCATCTAAACCTTTGGATCTTTCAAGCTCAAAATTTATTGCATATCTCAAGATATTTTATCCATCTCTTTGGATCATCAGAGGATTGAAGTTTGAGATTGATTATAAGAGGAATCACTCTTTTGATTCACCAATCAAATTAGGGTTTTGTTTGATCAAGGCTATTGATCAATGTACAAATCTTGATTTGGAAGCTACAACATCTCATTGGTATTTGAAAAGTCTTTGTACAAGAAATTGGTCAAGATGCCCAGAGGATTTGAAATTTTGGAGATGATTCATCAGTCTCCTAAGGTGTTAACCAAAACTAGGGTTTGGGATTTTATCAAGATTTCTTGAGAATTTTGAAGTGAAACTTTGTACATGGCCTCTATATATTTGGAAGATCATATATTTGAAGTTTTGATCATCAATTTTGAAGGGAAGTGGATCAATTGATTCAAAGGGGAAAATGGTCATTTTGGTCAAAATCAGTCAAAGTCAAGGTTGACCATGGGTAATTTTGGTCAACCATAAATTCAAGGTTGTAATTTTCATATTTCAAGTCCATTTTGATCATTGGATAAAAAAGATTGAGGTTTGGGTTGAAACTTGTTCATGATGACACCCTAAAAGTTTCTAATTTTGGAAAATGAGGACTTAACTTCAAAAATTCATATTTTATTCACCTTTGATCAAACAACTGCAAATGAAATATGCTTGTAAATATAAGAGGGTGATCTTTCAACTCCTTTTGGTATCATTTCCAAATTGGCAAATATTCAAGAGTTATGGTCTTTGGAAGTTCATGCCTCAAGTTAAAATTATAGGTCATTTTCCAAAATTAGTGAATTTCATGTCAAATTTTGAGGACCTTAGTGGATTCAATTGCAAATACTCAAAAATAAGGGATTGTAGATCTTTTCAATACCTTTCCAAATTGTACTCATTTGTGTCCAAATTCAAAAGTATGAGCAAGTTATGAACTTTGGAATTTTGAGGCATTTTATTGAAATTTGACAAGTATGCAAAATGGCCAATTCTTGAGAACTCAAGTTTTAGCCTTTATTTTTGTTTCTAATCAAGCCCATGAACAATTTGTGACATGCTGAGGCCCATTACACTCACCATTTCGTGCCTCATATGGTATTGTACTTGCTTGATTAAAAAAAATGACAAACATGCTCAATTTTGCAAATTCATCAACACTCTCTCATTTCAAGTAGTCATGACCTGAAACTTGGGGCATTGATTTCTGACCTCATTTGGCTCATAAAACGCAAAGAAAATGAGAGCTCGCACGAGTGAAACGCAGGCTCCATGTGCAATCTCACTTTTTGCATAAACTACCAAACTTGCCCTCCAACGGCTTTGAGGACCAAATACCACTTTTATCCTCTTCCTCTCGTGCTATATAATAAGAACCAAGGCTCAATTTGAAGGGTGTAGGCTCATAATCGCTACATTCCAAATCTAAAAATTTTCAATTATCTTTGCAAATTGCTTCGAATCTCTCTTCTCCTTGGATCATTCTTCAAAATTCTTGGTGGTTTAGCTTCAGTGAAGTAAGGAGATCAAGCTTGCGCCATTGGATTGCTTCTGGAGTGAAGGAATCGAGTTTCCAGTTTTCACATCCACGTGAGTTTTCTTGAACTTTGATTTATGTGTTTCAGTTTGAATTGATGATGTAGATCATGTCCATTGAGTTGCTAGCTGGCCAATCACTAGGATTGATGTATATTTGAGCTTTGATTCAAGCAGAATGGATGAAATCGTGTTCCTGGTTTTGATGTTTGCAGTGAGTTTTTTCAGTTTTGTAGACTTCATTTCTTGATCCATGTTTGATCTCTGAGATTGATTCAAATTGCATGGTGTAGTATGATATGTTAGCTTCGATTTGCGCTTAATTTGATGAATTTTGGTTGAGAGTTGAGATAGAACGAAGGATCAGAACATGAGGTGTTGAATTTATTTCTGCACGCGTTTTTCCCTATGCTGGAGGTTGAAGAGGAAGTGAGGTGGCGCGCTTTGATTGGTTCATTTGAAGTTTTAATGGATTTCATGTTATTTAATTTTTATTGATTTTCTCCTGATTTTATTTTGTGATCAAAACATCTTCAAAAATCATGAAAAAATCACCATAGGCCAATAATAATTTCTAGTATTTGTCATATTTTTTTGGAATTTTTTAAAAATGTTTTGATTGGTTTAAAATTTCATAAGTTTAATTAATTCTTTGTCCAATGATGATTTTTATTTAAATAGTTCTTTTGATCTAAAAATTCCACAAAAATTATCTTTGACTCATAAAATAATTTAGAAATTGATTCTGATTTTGGTTTAGAATTTTTTCTATTTTTGATTAGAAATTTAATTTGAGAAGTTTATTTGAAATGTTTGCTTCATAATTTTTTTTTAATATTTCCTTTAATTCAAAAATCCTCAAAAAAATCATATAAGTCTGTTTTTAATCATAGTGTCTTAATATAATTTTTTTGGGAACTTTTTATGAATTTTGGCTATAGTTTGGATTTTTGTCATTAAATAATAGTTTAATTGTTTAATTGTTTGCTTGATTTTATTTTAATATTTCCTTTAATTAAAAAATTCCACAAAAAATCATGGATTCTGGTTTTTAATTCTAATATTTGAATATAATTTTGGTTGGATATTTTTATGACTTTTGATTGGACTTTTATTTTGAGATGTGAATTTTTGTTTAATTGTTTAAAGGTTTGAATTTTGATTTTATTTTTGACTTTTCTTTAATTCTAAAAATTTTAAAAAATAAGTTCTTTGATCTTTGGAGTTTTCTTTATTTTTTTATGATTTTAGTTTGATTTTTTTAGAATTGGAACTTGATTAATCAATAATTGAGTTCATTTTCTAAATAATTAGGGTTTTGCTAATTCCCTTGTTTGTTTTGATTCCAAAAAGCAACTAGCCTTGAGTTTCAATTGAATTTGGTTCTTTTTTAAGGTTCATAGATGGATTGAGGTCCTTGAAAAGATTTTTCTTGAATTAATTGATAAGGTTTGGTATTTTCCATAAAATATTTTGAAAACTTGTCTAGTTTGGTGGTTTTTGCCAACTAGGTTTTGACATTTGAAGTTGATTGATCCTTTCCTCATCCATCCATGAACTTAAAACATGTTTTTTGACTCTTATACATCTCAAGGATGCTAATAAAATTTTGTTTGAATTGTGGAAGCCCTTTTCTTTTTTTTGATGTATTTTTGAAGTGAAGGTACCCAATTAATGTTGCATATCTTGTTGCAATTTGCTTGATGGCCAATGAACTTGAGTGAGGCCTATAATTGGGCACCTAATGATCATGTTGGTTTTGTTTAACCACATAAACTCAAGTCATTTCACTTAATGCCCCATGCTTGAATGATTGAACCTTTTGATGCATGTTTTATGACTTTTTGCTCTCTTGTTGATCTTCACTTTGAAACTTGAGTTTTCAATTTGAGTTTGAGGTCATTAGATGGCCAATGATAAAATGAAGGGAAATGATACTTCAATGATAGTCTCATGAATACTTGAGAATAATTGATCTCTATTACTTAAGTTAGTTCTAATCATGAATAGAGTTTGGCTTCTTTCTTTTATCCTTGTTGAATTTTTGAGGCATTTTGAATGCATTTGTGCAGCATGTTATAGAATCAACACTTTAACCTTTTGATCATGTCCTAATCATGTTTTGGAAGCTTTACTTCAAATCTTTGATTGTTACAAACTCTCTAATTTTGTCCTTGTTTGACTTTCTTCCATGGTTAGCTTGAGATCTAAGTCTTTGATGCATTGTGTGAGATTCCTCTTCTATTGTGCTTGTGAGCTGTAATAAAGTAATTGAGTATGATTGAATTATGGTTGTTACTGACCTTCATGGTCTTTGATTGTATTCTTCTCAAGCTCCCATTATCCTTGATTGATATTCAATTGTCAACTCAACATGGTGATAGAAAGGAGCAACATTCCTTTAATTTTTGACCAAATTGTGCATATGCCTGTTTCTTTTTGTCTATCATATCTAATGTTTTGATAGTTGTTATCATGTTTTCTCACTTCATTATGGTGTCACCATCCATCCCTTATGTGAGTCATCATTCAATTTATGGGAATACTAACTTGGTTGTTGAATGTGCGGGGTACTTTGAGAAAAGTTTTCCTTTTTTGACTTGAGGCTACTGTGTTTCACTTTATCTGTGGATCACAATTTATTATATTGGCACTACTCTTGTGCTTGGCATATTTGATAGTCTATGCAGGATATATGTGTGTGATTATGAATGCTATACATTGCCCATGGGATATGTTCATATATGAAAATCTCAATACTTACATCCTGATGGCATAATTTCTAACTTGATTTGTCTGCTTATGCCAGCTTGCTTGAAGTTCTCTGGGTTTCTTTTATTCTTGTTCTGTTGCTACAGATTGTTATCCATTTGGTATTGAAATATTTCCTTTCTTATATTTTCATTTTGTATAGTTCTATATTTCATGTTGGGACCTCTGTTGCTGATATATGTCAGGAAGCCCTCTGTTTTTGTTTGATACATGTGTTGTGTTTGTTTCTTTAACTATTGATCGACGAGTCACTCAATTTAGAAATTGAGATCACGACTTTTCTCTCAGTGCATGTTCCCTATAGGATGTTTATTGTTTTTTTCTTTAATTGTTGATCGATGAGTCACTCAATTTAGAAATTGAGATCACGACTTCGCTCTCAGTGCATGTTCCCTATAGGATGTTTATTGTTTTTTCTTTAATTGTTGATCGATGAGTCACTCAATTTAGAAATTGAGATCACGACTTCACTCTCATTGCATGTTCCCTATAGGATAGTTTTGTTAAGCTTCCTTTGACATGTTGATTAAGGTAGGAATCCATGTATGCTAACATAGGATAGGATTTTCCTTTATCCTCAACCTTAGGGTCAATCGTTGTATGATAACACTAGGGATAGTGCTAGGCTAGTTTCCCTTAGTTGTTTTTTTCCTTCCTTTGCATTTTGCATCTTAAAAAAAAATTGTTTTCTTGGCAAATCATAAAACACTTCTAATAAACTCAAACCCTTCTTCAAGGTAAAAGATACAAATCAATCTTATTTATTAGTGCGCCTCTTGGTTTTTTTTAAAACCTGGTTAGCCGATGTTTCGCCATCGTACATGTTGGTTATCCTACTTTGATTCTCAATATCATTGTTAGGTGTGATGTTTTGCCATCCGGTTTATCGATGTTTCGCCATCTTTTCCATGATACGTTGTTATCTTTTAGTCGATGTTTCGCCATCGCACATTTGTTTGAAGCCTATGTTTCTCCATCGCACATGTTTGTTATCCTACTTTGATTCTCAATATCATTGTTAGGTGTGATGTTTTGTCATCCAGTTTATTGATGTTTCGCCATCTTTGCCATGATACCTTGTTATCTTTTAGCCGATGTTTCGCCATCGCACATTTGTTTGAAGCCGATGTTTCGCCATCGCACCTGTTTGTTATCCTACTTTGATTCTCAATATCATTGTTAGGTGTGATGTTTTATCATTTGGTGTTTCGCCATCTTTGACATGTTACTTTGTTATTATTTAGCCGATGTTTTACCATCTCATTTGTTTGTTGTTTTATTTGATGTTTTGCCATCTTGACTGTTTTTGTTGTCTTAACTAAAAAACACAAACCAACCAGAATATATGAGTCAAACTACGGCTGCTCTAATTCCTTAAAAGGGATACGTAGGCATTGGGGTAGGGTCCAATCGAGCACAACTTTTTATTTTCCCTACATTTTTTTCTTTTTTTTCTTTTGCATGCATTCCCTTTTTACTTCAAGCCATAGACATAGGTTTTGACCACACCCATTAGATTAGAAAACAAGAGTGGATACCGTAGAGTCTATGGGCGTGTGGGGTGCTAATACCTTCCCCTCGTGTAACAGACTCCCTTACCCGATCTCTCGGTCAAAAGACCATGATTTCTCCCTCTTCAGGTTTTCTCGATGTTTACCTTTCCCTTTTGGCGGGATAAAAGACGTTCGGTGGCGACTTCATTGATGTTTCATTACACCAGATGACGGTTCAACCAGGTGGTTTCAATTGGGTCTCCTACTTCTTTAAGCAGCGGGATGAGGTTTTTACTGAAGTGTATACGTACAACGATGGGGGACAGGGGGAGTGGTCTCTTTGGATCCCTGGGAAAGATAGTCAGATCTGCTCGAAATATGATAAGAGGCAGATTCCTATGTATGACATTGTGTTCCGAGAGACGGGCCTTTGACTTCCCTTCTCGGATTTCTAGGTGGCCGTTTTCAGGCATCTTTGGTTGGTTCTTTCTCAGCTACATTCGAACGTGGTCACTTTTATGCGAGCGTTTTAGATTGTCTGTGATTATTTGAAGATAGGGGCCACTGTTCCTTTGTTCTTCCATTGTTTCCATCTCCAGAGGAGAAAGGTTGACGGTAAGTGGGGATGGGTCGCCTTGAAATAGGGAAATGAGAAGTTGTTTAAAGCTTATCTAGAATCTATTCGACACTTCAAGGGCAAGTATATTCTCGTGCAGCCTCTTTCGAGCAGGGAAATGTTGAACATTTTTCGGGCTACTCCAGAATATGATGAGAATGGGGCCCCTGTCTTAAATGCGCTGCGGGAAGATGTGAGTAAGTTGGTCTACAAGTTCTTCTTTCAGTGGACAAGGAAGCATTTTGACAACAAGTCGGGTTCCTACGTCTGGAAGGAGAGGGAGCTTGGTAATGAGGACCAGACAAGCTTTGCTGTTTTGACCGCTTTTGTTGCGTGGATTCCTTGCATTAAGCGCGCATGCCGAGGAGGAATGAGGGTCACAGATAAGAACGGGGAGATCATGCACGAGCCCAATCTGATAGCCGTTAAGGAGCTCCTCGAGAGCGAGGACCCCGTTAAATACTTGGGTATTTAGCTTTATGTTTTGAATAATTATATATGGTCGATATTTTTAAGTACTCGTTTGCTAACTCTAATTTGTTGTTTGTTATGAAGATAGCATAAATCCTGCTCAGGAATGCATAGCCAAGAACCTTGCCACGAGGGCGAAGAAGGAATTAAAAGATACCTAGGCCTGTTGGGAACTGCTCCCACGTCATGGTCTGGCAACTCGTCTCTGAGTCAAGCTATTGTCGCCCTCTCTCCCGCTCTTGTGTCCTCGAAGGCGAAGAGACCACACTTCGAGGGGAGTATTGATTTGACCAGGGAAAAGGGGAAAGGGAAGTATGATCTACCCCCTGCTGACTGGAAAGGGATTTTTTAATGGTGCCGCTCTACAACTCCTCTGGGCTGAGTCTCTTCACCTCGAAAGGCTGGATCGCCCAAAGAAAAGGGCAGTGTTGGTGCAGGATGTTGGTGGCCTGATGAAGATACTGGAGATGGTGGTCGCATACATCGAGGGGAGCTCTTCTCAAGAAGTTGAGATGAAGAAGCTACGGGTCAAACTGGCCATGGTAGAGAAGGGGTGGAGCAACAAGGAGAAAGCTCGGAAGCTGGTCGAGGAGGATCTAGGGAAGCTATCCGAGGAACATAAGATTTGGTTTATCGAGAAGAAGGCTCTGGAGGAGAGGATGGCGATTTTGACTGTCGAGGTTGCGCCTGTTAAAGATGAGTTGGAGGATACAAAGGACTTGAAGACCCGAGTTTAGCTGGTCGCTCATTTTCAACTAGCGATGGATGACGCTCAGGCTGCCTCCGAGGGGAGCTTTGAGAATACGCTGAAGCAACTTCATGTCTTGAATCCTGGGGTCGATCTAAATACTTCCAGGATGGGGGTTAATTATTACGTGGCTGCCGGAAAGATCCTGGTTCTCGACTACCTCTAGGAGCTCGCTACCCAGCCCATGGGGGGGCCCTCTTAGCTATCTCCCGTTTTCGAGGAAGAGACTGAAGAGTGATGTTTGATAGTTTTTTCATTCTGCTCCGACTTGTGTGCCATAATTTTTTAATCTTGTTTTTCTGGGCTATTGCTCGTTTATGTAAGTTCCAAACAAATGTGGTCCTTGTGGCCACAAAATTATTCTTTTGGATGGGGGGCTAAAGGCCTCCCTTGTTGTAATATTTGTACAATAGCGGCTCTAGCGGTCGTATCTTTTAATTTTCCAGCCATGGTGGTCGTTTTTTTCCAAATATTTGACTTGTGTTTTCATGTTTATTGTTATGTTCGTCTGCTTGAGACATATTTTATTTTGATAAGAGTTTATAATGGGGATTTGCTCGTTTGATTTGTATGTTCTCTAGTGTAGGGAAACCGGACAAACAAATAGGGTGAATATCGGGCATGGGCCGAAACTCAGGTCTCGTTTTGAGGACCTGATCTCGTCAATGTAAACTTCCTGTCGCGAGTTGGGTGTTCTACCATCGTGGTACGAGGATGATGGAGCTCGATCGAGTTTTCCATGTCAGTCTAAGGACACATTTGTTAAAAGAGTGGAGTCTCGTTGCCCCTTCAAAATATTTTTTGTGATATGCTTGTACCTAGGCATGCACGCGTGGTCAGACCTGGATGAGTTTGTCTTGTTGAAGAAGCTCTTCGATTGCTTATTATTTTAACTGTAATATTGTTTTATATTTTCAGTGTTCCATGGTCGAGCAAGTTGTTCCCCTTGTAGATTTTCTAATTAGTATGCCCTAGTCTCTATTTTTGCATAGACGCGATAAGGGCTTTCCCAGTTTGCTGCGAGCTTGCCTTTGCGAGATTATTTGTGATTTCTCTTTAAGACAAGACTGTCGACCTCGAAATCTCATCGTACGAATTTCATGTTGTAGCGCATGGTTTTGAGAGAGGCCTCTCGTAGGGCCGCTCATGTTAGGACTCCTCAACTAGGTCTAGTTCTTCCTGTAGGGCGACGTTGTTCATCTCCTCGTATGGGGGAGCTTCGGTTTGCCTGGAGGGTTCTTTGATCTCTATGGGAATGACGGCCTCCATTATGTAAGTTAGACAGAAAGTAGTATCCCTGATTGACGAGTGCGCTGTTGTTCGGTACCCCTAAAGTATGTTGTGTAGCTCCTTGAACCATTTTTTCTTGGTTTCGTCTAACCTTCATTTGAGACCCCTGAGTATCACCCTATTCGCGGACTCGGCTTGGTCGTTTGTCTGGGGATGTTCGACAGAGGCTAAGTGTTGGGTGGTGCCTAAATTGGTGAAGAATTCCTGAAAGGTATAATCTGTAAATTGGGTCCCGTTATCGGTGACTATTTCTTGTAGGATGCCAAACCTAGCAAGGATGTTTCTTTTGTAGAAGCGAAGGATGTTTTGGGCGGTAATTTTGGCCAATGCTTCCGCCTCTATCCATTTGGTGAAGTAGTCGACAACTACTATTAAATATTTGTTTTGATTAGTACCTACCACAAACGAACTGGGGAGGCCTAACCCCCACCAGAGAAGGGTCAGGGACAAGATAGGGACATGAGCTTATCTGGGGGAGCCAAGTGCATGTCCCCATGCCGCTGGTATTTTTCTCATTTCTTCACATGCTCTTTTGCATCATATTGCATGATGAGCCAGCAATACCCTGCGCATAAAGCTTTGTTGGCGAGGTATCTTTCGCACAAATGTTAGTCGTTTATCCTTTCATGGATCTCGAGCAGGTTGTGATCCTCTTTTCTCCGGTCAACGCATTTGAAGAGGATAATGGAAAACCATCTCCTATACAATTTTCCTTCGACCAGGCCATAGGAGCAGGCTCTTCGTCTGACCACAACCGCTTCTTTCGAGTCGGCTAGTAGCTCCCCTTTTGCAAGGTAGTCGTGCACGGGGGTCATCCAGCAGTCAGTGTCCCCTATGGCGAATACTGCCAAAGTCGAGGGGGGTCTCTGGGTACAGAGTACGAAAAGCTTTATGCCACTACCTCTCCACTAACTTAAAGTGTGAAGGAGATAAGGGCGTCGTAGTAATATTTATAACGACTCTTTTTCAAATATCCAACGACTCTATTTTGCTTGGCTATATAAGAAAAGAATCGTATGTTTAAAGGTTGTTGGTTGGCGTGTTAGTTGTTCTTGGTTAGTTGTTACTCAACACATGATGTTGAATATTGATGAGCTTGCCATAGGCTTCTTGGCTGGGTGCTAAAAGCTGCAAGTTGCAGATCACAAGTTGTTGATGTTTAAGTTAAAAAGAAAATATATCACTATTAAAACATAACCAAATCGAAGCAATCGTCCACTATAATAATATGAAGAATTCTAGAAGACGTTATTCAATTTACCAATCATATACATCTTGGAAGAATCATGAAGAAGAAAGGAGTTGTTGCTCATATCTTGCTTAATGAAGAAAGAAGATGAAGATGAATAATTTTTCAAGATGTAATTCAAATCATCAATCATATACATATTTACATAATCATGAATAATCAAGGAGTTGTTGCTCATAGCTTGCTCAACAAAGAAGATGAAGACAAGAAGACTACAAGATGCTGCACTTATTTTAGATTAGATTCATCTTTGTAGAAATATATAAAACACACGAGTTGTTGCTCATATTGTGTTATTTCTTAAGATCTTCATGTAAATTGTTTGTACACAAGAGTTGTTGCACAAAATTGTGTCAAACAATATGTACTTAAATTAGGAGTAATGTGCTTGTTAAGAAGCACTCATATAATCTCCAGAAAAAACATTCTGTTTAGAATTAGTTGGCACCTCAAGTTATCGAGTGATGATCAGAACACTTGAGAAGACTTTGGCCGTGGCCATCCTAAATGAAATCCTGGTAGTGGATTCTATTGGGTCAATGGTAGTCATATCTCTAAGGGGACTGAGTGAAGGTCATCCTTCTGAGATCACTGATAGGTATCATTAGAAGGAAATCCTGATAAGAGATTCTTGAGAATCAGATTCTGTTGGGTCAATGAACGTTATATCCGGTTTGGATCCCTGAATGTTTCATTGGATGTTAGTCACCGACGGTTTCCTGTGCGATTGTAATCAGAATGATTATATTGGATTAAGTCCTTGAGTTCAAGGCGAAATCACCTCGGAAGGGTGGACTGGATTAGCTTGGGGGTTTCTTAAGTGAACTAGGATATATTACGTGTTCTTTACTTTTGCTTTAGAGTTTATGTTTTCTAAACCAAATTAGAAGCATTAATTAGAAGCAACAATCAGAAGCATTATTCAATGAGTAATGCTTAGAAGCGAGAGTTTTACAAAAAAGGAAAACCAAATTAACCCCCCCCCCCCCCTCCCGTTTTCTTGTGTTTTCTTCACACCTTCAATTGGTATCAAAGGTCGGTTCTTTTATTGGTGGATATCAAAGACCTAATAGTGTTAGCTAAAGATCCATATGCTTTATGAAGAAATACTCTAAGGTAATAGTTATTCAATTTTCAACTACTTTCTAAATCAAGGAAATCAAAGAACAAGCTAACAAGAAAGATTCATCAGATAAGAAGTTATATCTATTGAATGCTTTTGATTAAATTCAATTAAAAAATATGAGATGTTTCCAAGTAACTGATTAGTCCACCCTTGACTTTCTCATAAGACCTCATTATGAATATTTTCAAAAGAATAAATATTATTATCTTATGATCTATAAGAATCTCATGATAAAACTTCTATTCAAGCAGACAAAGGATCTTATGCAGAAGATCTAATCATTGATTCTGTCAAAAAAGACTTTGCAGAAGTCAAGACATTGTTGAGGAAATAATGCTCATTGATTCATCTGAAGTATGTTCAAAGGCTAACTCTAAGAAAGTTAGCTCAGCATTGAAAGAACAAGATTATTAATCAGAGACGTCAAAGTTTTGATTAGAACAGATTTTGCAATTCGTTCAAGGAAACAGAGATTTCAGAAGATGCTAAGCAATGATAGTTAATTCTCTCTATCATATAGCTTCTCAGAAGATCTTGGAATATTAATCTTCTGAAAATAAGCTTTTGTTTAAAATAAAGCTTAACAAATAGATGGATGTTCTGATAATAAAAGATCAGAATATCCTTGCTCTGAGGATTCTCTCAAAAAGGTCAGACGGGTGATTCTAAACAAAAGAATGACGAGACCGCCTGATGGGAAGACTCTGATTCTAGTTCTATGATTAGACATTAAAATTTAGAAGAAGGTTACTCTTCTCAAATCATAAAACTTAGAATAAGAGGAATCAATATGAAGATAATTCAGAACCTCTGAAAGACTTCTCTGAAGAAAGCATTAGAAGAAAGAAGTAAATCAGAAGCGATATCTAAAAGCTTAGTTATCAGAGGATGCTTCAATTAGAAATATCTTTGATTAAATGAAACCTTTTAGTCATTCAGAACCTGAGTATATTGATTGTGTCACTTAGTTAGACAAAGTGGTTAACGCATGTAATTCTCGATTATTCTTAATCATCACACGTTACCTAAGCTAGACTATGAACATCGTGCAATTTCATGAATAGATATGTCATGATTACTTTAATTAATTACAAACCCATTAGTTTTTCTATTTTTGCTTAAAACACCCATTACCACGCGTCACTCGCCACACTTGTTAAAAACTCTAAAACCTTTTTATCTCAATTGTTCCCCATCTCTCTCTAGGGTTTCTTCACCCTCTTCAAAAGTTCGTATACAACCATCTTCTACAAATCTCCATCCACTTTCAATAATGACGACTCCCATTCAAGAAGAAGTTGTTAATTTTTCTAGTGAACTAGAACAAGCCCTAAATTTATCCATCACAACATTGTCAACCATTGCATCTTCGTATTCAACAATGGTTTTGTCATCTTCAACAATTTCGTCTTCATCGACCATCGTTCCATCCTCATCAACTGAGGTTCCTTCATACTCAGCAAACCCTACTGATGACAATCATATTACGCAGAAAAATCCTCAAGTTCATTGTAACCTAAAACCAACAGAGTCAATTGTTCTTAAGGAATTAATGGTCGATTTTGACAACTTCACTGTAAATGGGTGTGACTTAAAAGAAGAAATAAAGGCCCAAGGCTGGAAAAATTAATTCTAAAGGCTTCATGGTCCTATCTATGAGGCGCTAGTGATAGATTTTTGGTTGGGTGGTTTACTGTCCGATCCCCCGCAACTGCAAATGGGAAAATAAAGGGGGTTATACTAATTAATGTGCTAGAACCCTATGCAAAGGATCAAAATCACTAACTGGTCTCCTTACTATGAGTATAGACAGATCACAAGCTTAATGTGGTTGAACCTGAATGAAAAAGGATAGAAAATTTGGGATGAGTAAATTAGACTTAAGCATAATAACATGATACATATTAGTTTATATAGGAGGGAGACTTATGCCCGCAAGTATGGAATATGTTATTATGATGCCCTTGTTTTTATGAATTAGAACCTATTGACATAACCTTGTTCAAAGTAAAGTCTTTATGCCCAAAGTAGATATTGAGTGTCACTGTTTACTTTCTTTTTGCTTGAGGACAAGCAATGGTTCAGGTGTGGGAGAGTTTGATAGCACCAAACACAATGTATATTTGTCTCTATTTACATATGTTTTATTGTTGTTTTATCTTCATTTCTAGTATTATGTTGGTATTTTGTCTGTATTTCAGGTATTTGACCAAATGGTAGTCATACGCGAAGAAACTGAGCAATTCATATGAAAAGAAGAGAAGAAAGAGGCATTTTACACTCAAGGCGACCACCATGGTGTTCACTATAGAGGTGGCCATGAGTGGTCCACATGCGAACAGTCATAAGAACAAGTCATGGCAACTTTGTGAGTATGGAGTTCGCCATAGGAGTGTGGTGGTTGCCACACCTTGAAAAAATGCATCAGTTACATTTTGGGCTTGACTTGGTCTCCCACTCTTCCCATTCTCTCCTAAAATATCTCCCACGAATCCAACAACTTCCCACGTGATATTTTAGGTCTTGGAACATTATAAATAGGTGTTTAGCTTCACTTTTTGGATTATCCAAGCTTAGTACAAACTTAAGCCAAATATTGTTGCATTTTGTAAGCTTTAACTCTTCACATCAGAGAGTTATATCAAT